>JAOXNO010000001.1:58483879-58541810 GCA_028565335.1 Limnodromus scolopaceus
TTTTCCAGTTACAGTAGCTGGAAATTGTTTTTTTTTTATTATTAATACAAAGAATGTGAAAGTAGGCCTTAATTACGTGTCATATGAGTCATACAGAGTGTGGTCTTTGAAAAGATCTTTGGCCAAATACAATAAACATCAAAGATTGGGGGGGAGGGGGCAGAACATAAATCTAAGTTCTAGAATACCCTCTACCCATATATGTGCATCTCAGTGAAATCTCATCTCATGACGAACATTCCTACTGGGTTACCATTTCTGGGTAATTGCTTATTGGACTATATGAGCCCAAAATATGCAAAAATATGTTCAAATCCATCAGCATTCAGGAAAACTCCATTTGATTTTATTACACTTAAGTTCGTGTTTAAATAGCTCGCACATACACAAAAAGCTTTCCTAAACAGTAAGCATTATCTGAATGAGACCCAAAATTGTTGCTGCTACTAGGGATCATGACTTTGAGAACTCTTTCTTTTTTGGCCAGTGGGAGGATGTTGGGTAGACATTGAAAACATAATAGATGACAGTCTCACTGTATGCTGCCTTTGATGCTGCCATTTCAAGTTTCTGTCTCCTGAAAAGGGAAGAGGGCCATGTCAGGAAATGAATCAAGGGTTAAGAAGAAGAGGAAAGAGTACCAAGCACCTCTTGCTGGAAAACAGAGCTAACAGAGAGTGCAAGGCCCATCCCGAAACTGTAGAGAAGACTTTTAGTGTTAACACAGTGGGACAAGTGCCAAAGTTAGCCTTGCAGGGTCCAGTGTCCAGCAAACCTACCCCTTCAGGGCTCCCACAAGTGATTGGCCGGGTTGCTCCCCATTAAGGCTGGTGCTGGATAAAAGCTGACTAGTCCTCGTCAAGAGAGAGATAGCAATACAACAGATGGGTTCACAGGGCAGTGAGGTTATGAATGGTGCTAAAGACAAAGATGGTCACCTCTAGTGCCTCAGAGGGACAAACTCGGTGCGCTCAGGGTTACATCTAAGCCTACAATTATGCACACTTGCTGGACAATGTAAGTTAAATTTTCTATTTGCAAAAGATCTTTGACTCTGAAACCAATTTGTCAACATCTCCAAAGTCACTTTTCAGTTCATGTCTGTCACTATACTAGGCAGAATCTAAATTAGCCAATGAGCTTACTCATTGCTTCTACTTATTCATAAAAGTTCCAGGTGAAAGTTCACCCCATCAAATTATTTCATTTATGAAAACACTGTAAAATTAAGCTTTTTATAAATGAGTTTACAAGGGATTCAAATACACAGTCACTTTAGCGTCAAAGCCATTCAAAAGACAACTCTCCTACAATTCTACAGCAGGAGAGACTAGGCGTTATCAGGTTCAATGGTTAATTGGTAGATTTAGTTTGCTCAAGTTCATGGAAAGAAATCTTCCTGAATTTAGGTTCAAGTTTTGGGCCATTGGCTGTTCTGGATACTAGAAAGAAACTCATTAATGGAAGAATGCCCAGATTTATGCCTCAAAACATAAGACCTTGATGGGGCTTTGCCTTACATTTTGGTAAATGTCCTTATATTTATCTTAAGCCTCCAAGAAAACCAACAGCTGCAAAAACAGTGTTATTTTCAGTGGGCTTTGTTTCCAGCAAGAAACCAAGTTCACTTGGCTTTATTTGAGGGTTCTGCTCTTACATTGTATGATGAGCTTTCTGTGTTCCTCCCGTGAGTCCTCCATAGTATAGAGGGTTTGTTTGGTAATGCTATTCAGATCCACATTCCTCCAGTCCTCCAGCATTTGAAATGTGATGTCTGCACTGTGGATCACTGTTCTTGATGCCTGTAATCCAATCCAATCTATTCATTAGTTCATGGTTTATTAGGTTAAAAAATAGGCTTTATCCCCTTTTACGCTTCCTTAGCTAGGCTCACTAAGTTGATTTTCCTCATGGACCCCCACCCACCAGCTTGATGTCTTATGGATGTTGCAGGGCCCTCTAACCACTGAGAATTCCCAGGTCATTTTGCCTACTTTAATCAACTGCAAATATTTTGCTTGCACCCACCACAAACCCCCATGAGCAATTGAAATCTGGTGGTGCTGTTGCTAGACTCCTCAATCTCTTCAGTTTAAAACCAAAAAGCAACAAGAAAAATTAAAACTAAAAACGAAACAAACCCTGCTCAAGTCTGCACCCTCCCCTCTCCCAAACTACGAAGACTCTCATTTTTCCCTCAGCCACGTGAAAAAGCTCAAGATCGTTTGCCTCTGCATCAGATCTGCTTCTTGGCTGGTTGAGACAGGGGTCTGCTGTTGATAATGGAAAGGATGGGCTGAGAGGAAAGGAAGTGACACAAGGTCACGGTCACATAACATACACCAGATCTCTGTAAGTTAAGCAGAGATGATAACCCACACTAAGGTTATCAGCTTCCCCAAGGAAATGATGCATTTGAAGAGTCTTTCATGTAAGTAAACTGTTTGATCCCAAGTCTGATGCAGAAGGTTGTGATCTCTGTATCTTGATTTCCTCTGAATTCCTATGGACCTCCAAAGTTCAGTGATGATTCACCATGTTTGGGGAAAGGTAGCGCTTGCATCTTTGCCTCCATCACTAAAATAATGGAGGAAGAAACCTACAAAGTAGTCCTTGCAGGAGTGGGGAGTTTTTTCCCCCAGAGCTTCTTCCTGTGGGCTTCACCACTCACAGGGTTAACCTGAGGTGTTGGATACACTTTCCAAAAGTGGAGCTTTCAGTGTGACAGGGAAAACAAACTACTTGCTCCAATACATGGGTGAAACATTAATGAATTCAATGCATCCTCCCCCATTTTATACTACATATAATTTGGTTTCATGAATTTTTGATAGCTAATTGTGATCTAAACTGGTGAAAAACAAACACTTCAGAGTAGTTTTTATAGCCACTTGCTATGGTTGCAAGAATATTTCTGTTTAACAATCCCAGTGGTTCAACCATTTTGATTTTTGCTAATTTGCATTTGATTTATAATACACAATTAGACTTGGAATTTTTTGTTAGGAATATGGAAATTTTTCTTGCTTTGCAATAAGCCTGATACAAACCACTCTGAAATCAAAGGAATGCCACTCATTTTTTTCATGGAAATGAACTCTCTCTTCAAATCAAATAATAATTTTGTTGCATAAAAGTTCCCTGCTGAATTTAATGATCAGGGGTTGCCAGTTGTCTAGAAAAGCATTTTTTGCTGATTACTTTTTGATTTTGTGAAGGTGGTCACAGTAAATATTGGACACAAACTGCTAACATAATCTCTTCCTCTTTGGGTAAAGTCCAGCCTGCCAACTCATAAAATGATTTGAAAAGTCAGTAAAAATGGCATTCAGAAAACATAGGTAGCAAAGATTTACTTGGCAAAGATGATTGAGTGATGTCTGTCGCCGGAGTATTTGTGAGAATCTTCTGGACACTACAGAAAAGAAGAGATAAATATTTACAAACTGTGCTAAATAAAGAAAATTATTTCTGAAAATACTAAATTAAAACAAGAATGAAAAAAATACATCCAGTTTCCTATATACAACTGTGGCTACATGAACTTCATTCAAACAGCCAGTTTTAATGTAGTTTAAACCTTGACCTCATACCTTAAATCTGGATGCTCAATCAGTTTTACAGAGGCATATTACAAGCAGTGATTTACAGATGCTGTGAATAATGAGATGACAAGAGAAATGTAGAGGACAATGGAAAAGCTTCACTTGTTCAGCATAGCAAATTTTCTCTTGATACACAAAGGAACTGAAGACCAGAAAGAACTATTTAATAGAAAGAAAAATGTTGGTGCAAGAACAAGTGGGCATAAAATAATGATAGCTACTTTATGTGTCGAAATTAGAACAGGTTGTTAAGTCTTAATGCAAAAACTTTTTGGAGGAGTCTTTTGACTGGACTAGTAGGAGCTAAAATCTGTTTCAGATAGAATTTGATCAAAGTTTCTGAAAGAGATGTAGTAACACGCTATGGGGTAAGATGGCCATGGAGGCATTTGCCAGTCCTCTGCTCCTATTTTAGCTCTTTTGAAGCAATATGGACCTTATACCAAGATATTTCCTATACTTGGATTTCAAAATGTTGTATTGTGCATGTTTTTTTCTGAAATCTGTGACTCAGGAACTGCAAACCTGACCAAGGCTTGCAGTTCATCCTGTCGGTACCTCCATTTGCTGTGCACACTATCACAAATTCTGATGAGGAAGAAACAACTGCAGAAGCAACAAAGGCTCACGTAAAAAGTAGAATGCACTCAAGTCTTTCTTTATACTGTAATCACCAAAGACTTACAGATCTATCCGAACAGGCCTTAGAGGTGGCCAAAGAGTAGGCTTTCCCTCTGTACTGTTCATAGAGGCAGTTAAAGAGCACAGATTGAAAATGACTAGAAAGTGCATTGTCTGTCCCTTTCTCTCTCCCTATAAAATTGGAAAAGATTTTGCTGTTGCAGATTCTCAATATTTTGGACTGACAAAGATGTGATAAAGCATATTCTCAGCTCTGACTATGTGTAATTTTTAAAATAAATTAGTAAACAACACACACAAAAAAAAGCTGAAATGAGTTGTTCCAATTTATATCCTGACTGTTCTCAGTAAAATATACACCTAATTTTCCATGCTGATCAAAATAGTTAATCCTTCTCCTAAATTAGTTTTTTTTTTTTCCTTTAACTTTGTGGTGTGGAATTTAGTGCTCATGAAAGGCAAAGAATTGAGAGCCGTGAAATAAAGCAGGCTTTATCAATAGGTGATGTGCACTGCAGGCATCTACAAAGCACATCTGAAAAGGACTAGTGCCCTTTCCTGTGGTGACAGGGTAATTTGATCTCCTTCATTTTTAACTCTGGCACTTTTTTTAGCAAGGGCCTCAAGCTGTATTCAAATTGTGCTAGCCTAAAGGTTTGTTTAATAATTTCCTTTGCCTAATATCATCCCTAATGTTTGCTTACTATCAACAAAATTAATTTCTTATCAGAATCCACAAGAAAGGAAAAGCAATTATTCTCATTTTGAGCAGTGCCTCATTTCACTAAATGAAATTGGTTCTCATGAACAAGTGGAGATTGTGAGTGAATACAAGATTTATAATGCTGACAGTTTTAAATTCCTAAAAGAACACTAGCCTCGCTTCCAATTAATTTGAAATCAATAAACAGTAAATACATTCCAGGTTAATGGGAGAGAGACTGGGAAATACATACATTCAAATTTAATATTTCTTAGGTTTTCTGGTAAATCATGGAGAGCTACTTTCAGCCACTCATCCAGTTGCTTTGCAAACTTTCGGATCACCTGCGTCAAACTGAAAAGAAAAATCACTGTATCAGAACATGTTTACTCTGTGCTTTATACTATAAAATCTGTTAATGTGTAAAGCCTATGAGTCAGTTATTTACAACTCACTATTATGCGGAGTTGCTGACATATTTTGTTTTGTAGGCGTGAAGAAAAACTTCTGAAAACATTTGCAGGAAAAGCAAAACCTATCACCATGTTCAAAACCCCACAAAGAATGAAAGTCTCTGTACTGCACTGCTTTGATACTTACAAACAGCATTCTTAGCTTGAAATAAAGTCATTCCCACTCTGTACAAACATAAAAACATAAAATCACAACTGTTTAAAGAAGACAATAGATCAAGCTTTGGATTTCAGTTCAGCTGCGCCCACATTTATATAGATGTACGGAGGGATCTGCAAGTGAAGCAACAACCAACTATGCTGCAGGCTGAAGCCAGTGAATGGGCAATGATGGTGGGGAGGAATTTGCAGGCCAAGCCCACACAGGTAGGGGAAGTGGGGGCAGAGCAGGACCTGCCTGTTTAGCTCTGCACAGGACAGGAACTTTCCTAGACAAGTGAGATTTCTCTCTTCTCCTTTACTATGCTTTCCTCATAGCTCCATCACTTCCTGCTCAACTTTGCAGGCAGCTCAATCTGCCCTTCTTGGAATTGCTCAGTATAAAATGAGAGTTTCCAGGACAAGTTGCAGGGTGTTGTACAGGGGACCCTAACAGTTGGCTCTGTCAGACTGAGCTGCACTGCCTGTAGCAATACTCAAGATACACAAATGAGAGAGAGAGGAAAGGTGCAAGGAATCTTCAGCCAGGCAGCTTTTCCTCTTTGTACCCCTAGCAAACTGCACTGAGAACAGAGCTGGTAGAATAAACATGGCCAAAGGCCTGCTCTGCTCCACGCAGACACCTAAACAGGACAGGGGATGGATGACAACTGCTGCACCCTCTAAAACCTGGCCTTTCTGGACAGCCAACTTTTATTCCCAGGAGGGGAACTTTTATTCCCTCAGAGGATTCTGGCTGAGTCAGCAAGTTTCCTTCAGGAGCTTCCATTGCAATGAGACCCTTCTTCACCCCCTCCAGTGCAGGCTATGGCTTAATAGCCACAATCTGGCCCTTTATATGCATTACAAAAGTCTATATTCACACTCAAGTCTCTCCTTATTTGCTATGAAAGAACTAAGCAGCTTGAGAAAAGGACTGCTGTTCTGTTTAATCCTTCCAATGAAATAGATTTTGGGGGGGGGGTGAGGGGCAAAGCCAGTAAAAATGTAGGTGTCTTATCAAGGAAAGTCCATGCTTATTAACAGGTTTCTTGTGGCAAAAATACTTTGCCTGTACTTTAGCAGTCATACAGTGCACATAGGAGAGCAGAACAACATCTTGAAAACATTTACCGAATTAGAGCCACTTTAAAATCTTGAGGGCCAAATATACAGCACCAATAATAAACTCCTAGAGCAATATTCTTAAGAAATTACTTAACCTCAGGAAAGAATCATGTAATACTAAACGTAGACATATATATTTAGAAAAAGATAGTTTCCTGGTGCTCATATTAGGAAAATCAAAGGGCAAAACAGTTTGACTGCACTCAGTGATTAAACTTTTTGCTGTGAACTGCAGATCTCTGTTCTGCTTTACCATATAAACCAGACTTCTTGGATTCAGATGAGCTCCAGGTAGGAAGAGAACAGCTGTAATCTACCACATGGAATGCAAAAGTGAATTTAGCTTTGAAACAAAGGAGGCAAATACTTGTTAATATTAATGAAGTGATCCTAAAATAACCATGCATCTGTTCTTCATAGGATAGTATTTAAATTAAACCAGCTTGTCCAAGACTTCCCAAGTATGACCTTTATGTCTTATACTCATGGCAAGCAGAATGACAATTGTGTTCCAGGAGTGTAAACAGAGACAAATGCTTAGGTTGATGTGTCTACATATGCATGTGAGTATTTACAAACAGAGCAGTTGGGTCAGCTCCTCTTGTCACTATAATTCAGAATACTGTTATGCTGTTATTCCAGACTAGCAGAAAAGTGCCTGAAATTTTCAGAATACAGTGTGCCACTCTGTAGCCTGCAGATTTCTGACACAACCTGAAAGTTGGGACATGACTATCAGTTTGATGTTAATAAACCAAGAATAAGGCAGTACCCTTTATCACACAAAAAAAATAACAGGTTGTCACAGTAGAAGTCTTGCTAAAATCTGAACATTTCTTTGAGAACATGTCAGCTCTTCAACTCTTTTGAATTGACGGAGTGATTTAAATTCAGGAAATGAGTGGCAGCAAGTAGCTTTCTGAGAACTAGTGCCATTCTTGAAGAAAAGATGTATAACAAAGACAGCTAAGCTAAAAGTGGTCAGTGCTGTGAGCTATACTGACCTGTCAGGTAATGCTTGTAGTACCGTTGGCATCAAAACTCCAGAAATTGCTTTGTACAGAATCGAATCACAAACTCCCACTATATTCACTACAGTTGAAGAACCCAACACGGGCAGCATATGAGGAGGCATCCCTTGCCAAAAGTGCAGAAGAAAACTTTGAACCTGCAATCACAAGAAGAATCAGAACTGCGTAAGTGAAAATAATCATAAGCCCTAAGTACCATTGTCCTTTAATGACCCTGCTTACATAGTATTTGTTTCAGCCCCAGAGCTGGCCTGATGGTGTACAACACAGGCAATATATTCCTTAACTAGACAGGCTTACATTGTATTGCAGCACACAATGGGATACTCAGCCAAACAGGGAGGAGACACTCTGAGTTGGTGACAGGGTGTCTTTACATTACTACAGTAGACACAACCATAGGTACCACCGTATTTTTATCTTCCATCAACGGCTAGTGAGTGTAACTCTTTGGCTTCCACATGTCAAGCCTTTTTCTCTCTCTTTGCTCTCTGCCCTTGTATACAAAGGAATGAAATATAAGGCCTGGTGTAGGGTAGGAGAGGAGGACAGCACATGGCTTACAAGGGTCAATATACCATTTTCTGTCTTCATTTTGCAAAGAAACACTACAATTTCAGATTTCTCCTTTCCTTCACTATGAAGGAAATAGAAGAAAAAATGAAGAAACACGAAAAAGAAAGTGAGGAGGAGATTTCAGACACAGCAAAATATACCTCTGAAAATTTTCATTGAGGAAATAAAGGTGTTATTAAGTGAATGATATGATCAGTTCTACAGGGGTCAGAACACTGGCACTCATAAGTGATAACCTTTTGCACATAATCTGTACTGAAACAAGTAACCACACCAGGTGTAGTAAAGAATATTTGCCATTTATGTATTGTTGCTGCTCAGCGCCTTCCCCACCATTGACCCTGACAAACAGGTTCACTAACAAGACGTAACATCCTGCTCTTAAAGTGTTCTGAGATTCATCCAGCAAAACTTCCTGAATATGTGTTACATATTTTCCTTACACAGAAACATTCAGACTTGGTACAATGACTTAAAAGAGCCTAATCTTTAAACCAGAAGAGTGTGAGAATTAAACAGTGAGAAGAAATAAAGCAGGGAATTTCTTGCCATTGTTCAGAAGACAGAGTCAAAAGACCTGTTTCCTTTGATTTTTCCCAGGACCTGGATGTCATATTTGAATCAGACCCTCAGCATCTCCATAGTCAGATTTGTTTTCCTGGACTAGAGGCCTTCTCCACATAAAACTGCTTGCATTCCAGCAATGTTTTAGTTTTCAGCTCTAATTATAGAGCTGTCTGCATGCACTGCCAGAAAACCCCCCGATTCAGTCAGATATGCAGCAGGTTATCCATTTTGTCCATCTCTAATGGATTGCATCAGCCACTGAGCAGTGTACCTGTTCCTAGCTGCACTGCAGTACAACTGAGCAACTGGGAACTTCAGCTACAGCTTTATGGGATGTCTGGGAGGCTGTAGCAACCCCTCCACTGCCCTGTGCCATTGTGAATAGACCAGCAGAGCCCACCATTTTGCTGTGACACCTGCCCTGGGTTTGTGCTGAACACTCGGAGGAATTCCTTCAAACAGAGCTCAGTGTCAACTCAAGGCTTAGAAAAGTGGTTGTGACACACTTCCTGAATTGTAAGAACTGGATTGTCCAACATCTTATAAGGCAATATCGCTACCTTAATGCTGCTGGAGAATGATGATATAAAAACATTCCCATTGCTTTTGTTCCTCTAACTCACACAGTGCTATAAGTGAGACTTAGTGCTATCGGTCACATATTATGTACTCAAGTATAGCTATTGTTCATTATTCATTAAAAGGATCGTCCACCACAAAACCATAAGTTTATAATATCACATTCAAAATAATGTCTCAGATCCATTAATACCTTACGTATCATTAAGCTACAACTGTAGTTTCCAACCATACCTCATCAAAGTTTGCTCTTATTACAGTGTCTAGTATCCTCTGACAGTGAGTTCTATACATCATAATAAAGGTAGAAACCTGAAAAAAGAATGAGAGGGAAACACACAAAAGATTATTCTACTTAAGAAATTCGCTTTTAAAACTATCAGAATATAGAGCACAAAAAGTAAGTTTTTTCTTATCTTACTATGCACACAATTGCAAAAATAATGAAATTGGTTAGAGTCTAGTTAGATTAGCTTTAAGATGAGTTTTCTTCTTAAAAGTAAAGTCTCCTTTTGAATTCATGGATTTTTCTATGTCAATGGGGATTCTTCAAATGTAAGAGGAGCAAAAAGCCTCAGTGAGATCAAAGACGAGAATGTGGCCCTAATTAGGACATAAAGAACTATAAAACCCTATTCTTTTGTCCACTTTACATTGATACTACACATGTGAATAGCATCAGAAAACTAGCAAGCTCAGCCAAGAGCAGCCAGAGCACTTTTGTCATATGTGCAGATAGGATTCTCTTAATTTCTAGTCTAGAAGGATAAGAAACACACTAAGTCCCCCTCTGCTCAAGAAAGCATCAGAACTGTTTTCCAGTTTGCCATCAAATGTGCTTGCAGACTAAGAAGCTATATCACATTGCAAAAACAGTTACCCTCAAACTTCACCTGCTGTACATAATGTAACTTCAAAAAAAGTGTGCACAGGCTTTAGGAATATTGTACTGCTGATAGTATCAGCTGCCAATTTTAGGGGAAGATATTTCTTCTTATTATATGAAGTAATTAAGCCCCCCATTAAGTAAAGTCAAAGCATTATTAAACCTACTCTAATTCAAAGTCTTTATATTTTAGATAAAGCTTTCATCCAGAGCAGGGAAAAAAAAATCAAGACAAGCCCAGAAAAGATTTCCAAAGTGTTACCTTCTCCTCTGGCAGACTGGCTGGCAGATTTAGATCTTTGACATTTGGAAACTCTGGCAGTAATGTTCCCAGTTTGGATCGTGGTGAATACGCCACTGTCTGTTTGGTTACTTCTTTTTTTCCTGTTTCGTTGACCCAGGCTGCTCCTTTTTTAGAATACATCACATCATAATACTGGGAGTTTTCTTTCACTGCAATTCCATAATAATGGTACCTGATACATAGAGATGTATTTTTTATAAAGCAGATTGTTTGAAAATTTAGGGGGAAAAAAAGGGTTAAAAGGAACTGAAAATGCTAATTATTTCTACAACAAAACAGACTGTGCATTAGTTTATATATTATAAACAAGCATTGATTCATTAGCAGAACATTATGGTCATATATTGGGCTTCCAATTTTCATTCCTTCTGGTAAAAGTAGCTCTCTTCAGAGTTAATAAAGCTGACACTGTTGCAGGGCAGGAAAATAACGGACTTCCATTTTCTTCCTTCTTATTGCAAAAAAAAAAAAAGGCATCCTAAAGCTACTTGTTGGCAGAGCTCTGCTGTGCAGCTGCTCCTTTAGTTTAGCAATAAGCAGAGGTACAGACCCTCTGGACTGGCCCTTCTGTTAGTTCAGCTCCACCATTCTCAGGCTGTTGAGGGCTGGTTTGATCCCTGGAAAGCATGAGTCTTTGTTGCAAATTAGTTCATCAGAAAGATTGCAAAAACCAAAAACACTTCAACAAAAAGAGAACAGGAAAGAGGCTTGTGCTGGAAAGCAATGAATGGTAGGAAGCGTACAGTTCGAAATTATTTGCTCCATAACTTAGCATCAGCACTGGGCTTAGATTGGTGAGGGATACTACACAACACTGTAACTCTGTGCAGATTGCAGTGGGAGTTACACAGTGTGGCTGTGCTATAAAAACGGATTGGTGGCCTTACGGCACAAGTTTGTGCTGCAGCTTAGTGTTATTATAGGCGTTAATGAAAGCCCTGATTATCCAGTCTAACTCTTGCATCAAAGCAGCAAAGGCAATTTTATTCCTTCCATCATTTGCTGGCTTTTATTTCAGTTTCCCAGCTGTAGGTGCCTGCAACCCATCAGCTAAATATTCAGTGATTACAAAAGGCATCACAAAGTTGTATTGCTCGTATACTTTTGATTCACCCTACTTTCCTAGAGGGAATTTTCAATGATATTCCAGTTCTCTCCCTATAGCCTATCAAAAGCCTATCAGAGCATGATGAGACACTGTCTTCTGGATCCCATTATGCTTGTAAGGGAAGTCACCGTCTCTGAATATTTGTTGTACTCCCCAGTTACTGATTTCAGAGTGGTGCCAGCAGATCGGTTCCCTTGAATGGACCCTAGTTTGCTTTAGGCAAAATCAGCTGGTTTTACACAGGACATCAATTAAATTACTGAAAGAGTAGCTTCTAAGCGATGGCAGTTTAAATGAACTCAGGTGACTTTTTTTCCTTTTTTCAATCACAGTCATTCACCCACAAATCAGTGCATGTGATAATCTCCATAAGAAAGTGGTGGCAAAGAGCTGGAAGCCATAATCTTGTCTGCTAACACAGATGGACTGAGAGGAGGCCTGGGGAGTTGTAGCAACCTTCTAGTATGTGGTTCCCTTGCCATGCCCACTGAGGGTGTTCTATGTTGTCTATTAAAAATAAAAGCTATCTTGAACTCAATATTGAATAACCCAGATGAGACTTATTAAAACATTAATCTGACACGGTATAAATGGGATTTCTTTGCTTCAATACTTTAGGAAGTCACACTATAGACTCCAAATCTGCCCATCAGGGCTTAGGCCAAACCCTGTATTCCACACCAGAAACCAGGCTCCAGATTGGTCCTAACCTGTTACAGATAGATAACGGCAAGTGTGTTACAACTCCAGTGTCAGCACACAAGCTGTAGAAGTTTGGCTTTTTAGCTTGAGAGGTAATAACTCCAGCTTGCAGTTCAAGTCCCCAGTTTGCTCTCTAGCAGCTGTCACGCATGCACTGTAAGTGCCATAAAGCTCACGTACATCCTGTGCGGTATGTCTGGGGCTTGGGAAAGAAAGGAAATGCTGCAGGGAGCTTGCTCCACAAACTGCTGAGAGAAAGAGGGGGGAAAGGGAAAAGGTCACAGCAGGCAGGACTGGAAAATTTATAGATGTACTGAGAAGTTTGTATAACTTAAACAGTGGTCAGTCTCTTATACCAAGCTTCCTCTTAAATCAATTCAAGGGAAAAAAATAAATGAAAATAGTAGCATTTCATTGTGCATTATTTAATTTCTGCTATATTTCACTTGGTAATAAGCTACAAAAAAAGAGTTTTCCAGGTAGCCTCAAAATCATATAGACAACAATACCCCAATTAACTCTGAAATTTTTCCAGATAGTTTCCTCTTTCAGTAATTTTACCACCCCAAATGGCAAAAACTCACTGGTGCAGTTTACAAAAGATTCTTTTGCAAACACTTTTCTGCATTTCTATCAGAAAAAAAACCAAACCAAACCAAAACAAAACAAAAAACCCCAACCAATTTAATTCAATAAACAGGGCTTGAAAGTTTGATCTGTAAAATAACAACACGCAGACTACACATTATTTTTGTGGTAAATAGTGGATTGATTTTTTTCTCTTGTGGATCTGGTATCTGCAGCACTCCTTTAAAGAAAGAAGTAAAATTCCCTTCACACCATGTCATTTCCATCAGTTTAACTAACCTCTTGTGTACATAATTGAAGAGTTTCAAGCCACAGTACAGAAAGACATTGGCTTTTATGTTCAGCTGCCTTCTCATGGCTCACCTGTGGTGGAACTGTTTTTAAGCTCAGCGCGATAGGGAACAGCTGCATGCTTACAGCAATAAACCCAGCTGCAAAAAAGAAAGCCTCACAACTGATGGCCAAGAGTATAGCACCATTGTAGCTCTGAACTTTGTAATGTTACAAGGCAGCCGTGCTATAAAAAGACTGAAGGCGGAACAGTGTGAAGTCAGATAATCTTAACCACTTCTGTGGCCGAATCTCCTTTGGCAGTAGCAGGGAAGTGGAATGAAAATCATACTGGCAGCAATCGGTCAGCACAGTTGGTGATAAAGGGACTGAAGTGTTAACACCTAAAGTAATTCCTTTACGTAACACTTAATTGAAATGCTGTCAGATGTTTCTGAAAACAAAAACAGTGCTCAGTTACAGCTGTGCTGGGTCTAGCAAGGAGTGTATTTATTGCAAATAAGTACAGTGTGCATTTAGTGAGTGTGTGTGTGTTTATACTTCTCCTCTTCATGGGATCAAATGAGAATGACTCCCCTGCATGCTACACTCCTTGGGGTGTTAACCACTGAAGAAGATGTAGGCATCCTCTTTTGGAGTAGAAGAACTCAATTTCTTATCTACTGAGGCTGTGAGATTTGAGTGAATATGATCTCCCCCATAGGAGTGACAAGGGACTCTGAGGGGCCAAGGATTTTGCAGAGCACAGACAGATTGCTTTATAGAAACCCCTTCTTATTTCCTAGGTAGTGAGCAGAATCATCGCAAAGATTACATGAGACAAACATGTGACCTAAAAGCCCCTCTGATAGAATCATACAACGGTTTACGTTAGAAGGGACCTTAAAGATCATCTAGTTCTGACCCCCTGCCACGGGCAGGGACAGGGTAAACACGCAGGCTAGGGGGAAAATACAAAGTCTCATTGATTTTTAGCTTCATTGAGAGTAAAGAGACATAGATTTTTGAGATGCAAAACACCTTCAGTGAGCAGATCAAGAGCGTCTTGCCCCTCTGAGAGAGTCCTGGAGCTGCAAGGGGAGCACCAGTTTGGAAATAGAGCAGTGTTCATTTCTTTCATTAAACAGGAAGACAAATAACAAAATTGTAGCCAATGTCAGAGTGGTTTGGTGGCTGAGAGTGGGTACTCTTGTACAAATGCTTCCATAAAGCAACTTGTGCACGCTTTCACTTCAACTTTCTGAACTTCCAAAGAACTTCTGTTCAGTGCTAAATCCTGATTCTCTGAGACCGAACCTATCATACTTCCCTAATATGCCGTTGTATCAGAATTTGCACCAGAGATTTCTGTTAGATTGGTTATGACTGATGCTATGGTAATTTGTATTTGGGAAGAGATTTCAAATCTTCAAGTAGCTGCTTAAATATGGCGGCCATAGAAAAAAAAAGCATAGTTATAAAAATCAGGAGAATCTCAAGAATTCTCAAAGAACATCTGGTCCTATCAAAGAGATACTGCTTGGCATGGACCACTTCTTAGAAGAGCACAGTAAAGTTAATTTTAATAGCATTTCTTTTAGCATCTTAATTTCTTTTTTTTTAAGGAGCAGGTCATTCTAGCTTTAGTATGTAAGTTTAATTCTCATAGCATATTTGTTTCTCAGTATTTATCAATATTGTGTTTCTAGGCTTTGTTTTGAAAGAGCAGCTTTACCAGCAAAATTTTGCAAACATACTGTCACAGGTTTTGATTTCCTCCTCCATAGTTTTCCATTTGTGATCTACTACCCTTAGACTACCCTGTAGGATTCTGTGAGAGCTAATCAAGAAAAACAGTTACATATATTTTTTAGGGGATTTGTGTTTGCCATAAAAAGATAAAAAGCTCCACTGGAAAAATTTCATGGAGTCAAGCAGAAAAAACAAATAAAAACATTACTGTATCCTCTTTATAAATTGGTAGAATCACATCTTGTCAACAACTGGAAAAAGTCAAATACTCCAGGAAGTGCATTGCTCTTTCTGAATCAATTTCTAATTCTGGAATTAGGATGAACTGTTTTCAGGAAGTACCATGTATTGGGTAAGGCAATAAACATTGATCGTTTAAAGATATGTTGGTTTGCATTAAACAGGAAAAATGGTGGTTAAATCCAGGTCTGTGGACAATTTCAGTGTAGGCCAACGTATGTTCCTACCAAAATTCCAGATAGCATTCAGCCATTTGTCATCTAAACTGAAACATGATGTTAACCAGCTGTTATTTCCCATTATCTCCATTACTGCTGGGTGTGAATGTCCTGTACGTTGTGTAAAGTGAGTTGAGATGAAAAACACCATAGGAACAATATGGGAAATATTTCTGATTAAATCAGTAAAGTGTCCATTAGACACCTTTGCAGGACTATCACAGTTGAATCAATAAGATAATGTAAAGACTAGAATAGAACCTCCATCAAAGTTGGGTTTTAAGTTCCCAACTAGACATGTTGTTCCCTGATCTTTTACTATTCTGTTCACTGAAGCCAGATGGGGCCCTGTGTGAGATAAAAATAATACCATACACTGCTTACTTTGATTGGCCTCTGGTTCCAAGTCGTCTCGTGGTTAGCTGTGGAAACTGTTGCCTTATTATCTGCAAATAAATAGAACTGATATTAGAGAAAATTGAAAGCCTTGTTTACTAATACTTAATTTAATATAGACTGTTAAGACAGAAAAGCAGAAAAACTGTACTGCAATGTCAGCAAAATTCATGGCAGGAGAAATAAAAAAAAAAAAAAGAGCCTTTGATATTTTTCATTACTGAAAGAGGAGAAATAGATTTTAAAATTCAGTATAATTCCATTAACTACCACTAGTTTAAATAAAGACTTTCTGAAGTTCTGCCTCTAAACTAAGAAGGATTGTACTTCCAATTGGCCTACTATCTATTTACATCAGTTTGCAGAATCAACAAATTTGGTTTTGCTACAAATAGAGGAAACTCTCCTTCTGAGGGTTTTGGAAATTGCAATTCTTTAAAGCCCTTCACAACCCTGCCACTAAACACTCCTTTTTCTAAAAGATGATTCCCCGAGAAGATTCTGGTATTTGACAGTGGCACTGCTTCTACCAGGCAAGACTCACTGTTGCATTTGTAAAGATAGCTCGTAATCAATTCATCCCCTATGGAAAACAAGCGCATCTCAGAAACAGCAGGGTATCATCAAGAATCTGGACTCTAGTTTGTCAGTAGAGATGAAAAGAACATTGCTACTGTAAAACAAAACTTCTTTAGTGCCAGATGCATTTAAGGAAATGGATTAACGAACGTAGATTGTGCCTTTGGTAATCAGAGCCTCTGTCAACCAGGCTAGTCCTAATGAAAAAGCTCTGCTGCAGTTGCTGGAAAAGCGGCCCTCAGCACCTCACAGGATTGGAGCTGACTCTCAGTGTGGTCTGCAGTAGGAGGAAAATTCTTCTGGCAGAACAGCCATGCAAGAAAGACTGCAGTAAGCCTTGAGGATTCACTTGCAAAAGGAATTTCTTTTATTTATTTATTTATTTTATTTGTAATCTATTTTAGTCACGTTTTCATTATTTAAATTGCTAAATATTTCCCCTTTCAGGGGGACACCAACTAATATTAAAGAAAAACAGGCATAAAAGGTAGAACACAACTGCTCAACCAGAAGAAAACGTCAATTAAAATTGATTAAATAATATAGATATTTTTTTTTCTTCATGAGTCATTTTGCCACGGCGATAAATATTTAATCCTGATTGATAATTGAAAGCTCTGGAACATATATTTGGATCAAAAGGTGCTGTATAAATAAAGTCATTACGATGTCACATATTTGACCATTTCTTCAGTAATATTTTCTCCAGCAAATGTACAATCAGCTTCCCTTTGTATCATGTAAAAATTGTTCTGTGTTGGTTTCCAAGAGCTTTGTACAACGTGGCTGATGTCAAAAACGCAGCATAGACTCAGAGTCGCTAGGTTGTTCAGCTTTAATTTCTGGAGCAAAACTTCAGCAAACAGTAAAACACTTTTGTGGAGCTGTGAAAGTTCAGCCTAGCTGTTTGATAAATGAGCAGACAGGCAAGCAGCCCTTCTTTCTTTTTTTGTATGGATTCAATGAAGCCTGCCTAAAGAACACCACATGCTGTTCCAGCTACTGATCTAACATTCCGCAACATCTCAGCCTTCCAAATTCCCTTTAATTACACATTAATCCCACCCCTCTCTCTTTCATTTTCTGCAGACAGGGTTGGGGGCTCCACAAGGCTGTGGGAAAAAAGGCAGTGTTGAAGAACTACTTTCTGAGGATGGTTTTTTTGGGCCAGGGGATTTTTTTAAATTTTTTTTTTGGTGGCAGTTGTCATTCAGAAAATACCATTCCTCTCCAAAAGTTGATTTTACAGCAGTAGACTCAAAAGTAAATCTTAATGTTAGAGATACTTTTATCCTGTTTTTTCTTTTGGAACAACATGAACCCATATTACTTTCAAAGTCTTTCTAGTAGTGATGAAGTGTTACAATGCACACTGTAAATGCTACTTTATGAACCATATGCCATGGGAGTTCCTGGGATTTAAATAAATCAGCCAGTTTCTACATACCAGGGCAGAGGTGATCAGGAAAAAAGAAGAAAAATAGAGCAGCTGATCAGATGATCCCTTTTTATTTTCTTTGTTTCTTTTTTAAATCCAGCACATTTTAAACAATATGATACACCTTTCAGAATACAGCTGAAAAATGCACATCACTTACAATATCCTTTACTAATAGTTTAAAAATAAAAAAAGAATAACCTAGCAAACTTTTGGGAAAAAGAAATGTCAGGACTTTTTGATCTAATGGTCCATATGTAAAATATGTATAACATGGCATTCTTATGCTTGTGCACTAGTACACATGAGCATGGGTATTTATGTTTGTGTCTGGAATAAAACAAGTCAAGTACTAAACGAATTAGCTGTCCATATAAATGTTTATATTCAGCTACGTTTATGCAAATCCCTATGTAATGATATTGCCAAAGGCAGTGAGATTTCCCTGAAAGGAGAGAAGTAGGCAGATCAGGAAAGACAAAGCGGACTTCACTGTGTGCTGAAAACAATGGAAAAAGCAGAGGGTCCAAAAGGTTGATTTTTAAATCATACTTTCAGCCTGAAAAGTCCCTCTATAAAGTACATCATCATTGTGTTTATTATCTTTTAAAGATCTACAGAGAAAATGAGCTTATTTTACAGCTGGGTGTGGAGGGAAGAGGGTTCCTAATTGCCGGACATGAAAATTGAGGTTCGAATCTGAAAACTAAGTTGGATCATTTTCTTTTCATCACTGCAGTGGGGTTGCACAAGCAAACGAATCAAGACCAGACCACGCAGTTTGAGCTGCTTTCTGAATGGAGCCCAGTCCCTGGTTCCCACAGCAGCACTGGCTTCTCAACAGAAGCCGTGGTAAAAAAAAGATCTCATGGGTGGTATTCAAGGGAATTTTGCAGTGAACGGGCCTTTTACCATTGTCCTTCAATGGAACTGAAATTTCATCTCATACTTCTCCAAAGTGACCACAAATCCAGCTGCCCTGTGAGATCTGCTGAGTAAAAGGGTACAGGTTTTACATTTTCCAAGTAAAATTCCACCTAAATTGAGTGGCAGTTTTAACTGTTAGGCATTTTTTTATGCTACTTGGCTTTTTGGTTTTCAGACAGATGTAGTCCGGGAGTTTCACATGCAAATAACTTCTGTCCCTCCTATTAGCCTCAGAAACCAACGCTCCTTCAATTTCTTTCTCAGTTACTAAACTTCAGTTGTGTTCTCCATCTCTTTCCTCTGTGCCCTGTCCAACACCTGATTTGCCTTCTGCCTATAGAAGATCTTGTATGCTTTTCTTGATTAAAAAAAAAAGAAATTAAAAATTAAGAACTGCCTTATCTTTTTGTAACACGTGTTCTTTCGGGGATTGCCTGCAGTATAAGAGCCAGATAGAAGTCATTACATTATAAAACAATACAAATATAGTTTACACCTCTTCAGGGGACTAGTATATCCAGGTCAGCATTTCTTTAACCTTTTTGCAGTCATACCTGATAATTGGGTTTTGGAACACCTTTAGAACATAAGGGGACCTTTTTCTTTCTGACAGGTAGTAAACTTTTCACTCTGAATGTATGGGGCAGCCAAAGTGAATGCAGGAAAGAAAAGTCTTCTCATATCATCCTCTAGCGCAAAGATTACAACACTGGTAGTACAACATTTAACATATATTGCACCGATTATGGAGCTAACAGGATTTTTATCCTGTTTTGGCTTTTTAAATCTAGTAGAGGTATCTGAATAAACTTGAATTAATTATCTAGTCACATGTCATTGTTTTTGGTCATTCTTAATGGAATAAAAATTTTAAAAGTTACTTAAATATCTATACAAAAGAGATACAAGATTCATGAGCTAGAAAAATGCACTTCCTCTGTAAAGGTCTGTATTGCAGTCTGCACAACCTATTAACCTTAGACATGGCTAACGGCAGGAGTTGTTCTGTTACCCACAAATGGCTGCAAAGGTGCATTCCCTCATCCTGATTACTGCCAGCTGTAATTTCTGCCACTGCACCTCTCCTCACACCTCCAGCTCTGTGACATTCCAACACAAGCAGAGCCAGCCCCAGCTTTAAAATGAGGAATGTATTCTCTATTCTGCCTTCATCCATACACTGTGACCCATCACGCCTCATTGCACTCACTACCAAACTGTGAACTTTATGTTTCCCAATTATTCCATCTAGATTCTTTTATGCAATGAGATGTCAAAACAGGGAGGGGGGGGAAATCCCAAACCATCTTATACATCTGTCTTCATGCTAACAAATAAGGATGGAAGAAACCAGAGATGTCCTGAAACTTCTGAAGCAATTTTTTTCTTCCCTGCCTATGTCAAAATATTACTTTTTTCTCTGGGGGAAATGACTTTTAGAAGTCTTTTCCCTGGAATAATTTTAAGTGCTACTTTTCAAAAGGCACGTTCATTTTACATTAGTGCATCTGATCTAGACTGATGTTATTCTCCATGACTCTTGTTCCTGAATATTTGAAATAATTCTAGCCATGCTTCTAGAACTTTCCAGGGCAATGAAATAAAGTCAAAAGTTGCAACCCAGCATTTGTATTCTGCCAGAATGAGAAACAGATTTCAGGCTCCAGGCTCTGGGAGGTTCTAGAGAGATTCTAAATACAGTGGATAAAATTCTCTTTCCTATGATAACAGTTCTTCATAACACAGCCTGGCTCTATTTATTTCAACTCAAGTTTCAAATACCATATCTATAAGGCATGTTTTGCTTTTATGAAGTTCCATACAGAAGATCTGTGTTTATTTCCCAAATTCTATTGTAGCGTTTCAGTCTTAAATTTCTTTGCCATGGCAGCAGGAAAGAAACCAATGGTTCCAAATATAACTACACTCCCACACAGCTATGCTTTCCTTAATCTCACCACTGTGAAACACAAAAAACCACTGATATTCTCAATTTTATATGATTAAGTGTAGGATTTTTAGGCTCATTCATCTTTGACCAGGTACAACTCCAACTGGATCATTCTGGGGTTTCCCCATCTACTTCAGTGCTTTTGATAATCCTGCCCTGAGACAATTTGTTATAATTAACACCTGTGCTAACAGATACCTTTTGGCTCGCAAGTGGCTGAGGGCTGGCATAACAACACATTACTGTGAGGAAAAGGTCAGCAAAGCTTTGTCCCAAGAAACAACCACTGATAGGAAAGAGCACAATCAAATTAGTCCATTAAAAATGTCTTTCCTGTCCCCCAAATCCACCAAACTGTGCAAAGAAAAAGAGAAGAGGTGTGACTGCATCTATACCCTCTCTACTCCTTGCTCGTTTACTTGCATGGCACAGAAGACTGTATTATACAGGTCCAGTATTCTTGACACCAGATCTGTTGTCTGTTTAGATCCACTCGCTTTCATCATTTTGTGGAACAGGACATGGCCTAGCTGTAGGATAAGATCTTGTTTCTAGCTCCAATACATCTCAACTGCAAAGCAAGTCAGAGAAGCCTGCTGGCACTTTCTTTAATGTTTGTGTCCAATTATGTTTGCTACGGAGATTAGACACCATGAGGAGCTCCAACTGAACTGGACCCTTTAGTGAAGCTTGTGAGACCTCTCCTCAAATTCATCTATTTACAATAATATCCTCCTTCAGCAGCTCCACTGGCCAGATGGAATTCAGCCTAAGGCATGATCAAACAGATTATTGCATCCCTACAAAGCTGCAAACATCCAACGCTCTGACTCAGATGCTTAGTTTGAGCTGCAGCCACTTTCAGTGCTGACTTGCTGAAGCCAAACAGATCTAAAACCCTGCACAACTCCCCCTGCTCTGTACTGGTGCCAGCACACTTACTGCCATCACCCAGCATATCTGTGGGAAAAGGCTGAGCGCCAGCATCCCTGCACTCTGGCAGACCCTGTGCTGTAAGAACAGCCCCTGGGACATGTTGACAAGGCATGAGGTAAAGCAGCTCAGAGGCCGCTCTACTTCATGCTGAAGACCTAACCAGAAGCCAGATACTTGAAGTGGCAAAGCCAGTAAAAATCATCTGTTTGCTAAAGGACAAATCTTTGGGAAAAGAAAAGTCTCTCCAAAGAAAATGAGGTGTCCTTGCTAGTTTTCTTACTCCTCAAGCTCAAGAAGAAAAAGACAATAATCATTAACCTGCAATAATACAAGGGATCTGTGAAGCAGAGCCAAGGGTGCAAAGAGCTTTCCAATTACACTGCAGGATCCCAGTTCCCCACACCTATTTGACCACTTGCTTCTGCGGTACTTGAATTATTATGGCCTCCTCAGAGGAGCTTGGCCTAGGAGACTCTACATCAGGAAGAAAAGTCATAGTGGTGTTAACTGTCCTTTGGTCAGGAGACTTAGCTGTTAAAAAGGGATGAAGGAAAACCAGGCACTGCTCAGATAGCATTGACAGACTGATGTGGTCTTTCAATGTAACAACAGAAACCACATCCTCAGCTTCAGATTGACTTTTCCCCAGTTCTATTTTTCTTTTCTATATTACTAGAAAAAAAATCTAACAAAAAACCCCATTCCATATGTAGTAATTGTTAATAATAAAGCAAGTGCTGTTTTAGTCTATCAGAAGAGAGCACTAAGACTAAGTTTGACTTTGCCATGTCAGTTACTATTGAGGCTACTTAAGAGCAAACTGAGTTTACAGGACAAAAAAAATACATCTTCAGGAGAAACATCTCCTTAGGCACAGCAGGCAATTCCAGATGTGTGCATTTCAATAAAGAGACAAAGCAGAAGGCAATCACATTGCAGTATCATTATCAAAGAGATTTCAGTAAGGCTACTTGTCTGTCTTTTTAAAACGTCGAGATATATATAATATGATAGCACGAAACTGTAAATCTTACTTAAGCTAATCATGCTTGGAGGAGCAGTCCTGCTAGCAAAATTTCTGGGCATACAGTACATAATGATAAAAGAGGACTCTGGCTGGTACAGCTTGTACCTCCCTGGAGCAAAGCAAACTATTGCAGGGGGAAAGCATTTTTCTACTAGCATAACTGTGCCTCAGTCCATTTTTTGGAAATGGGGTGGAAATAGTGGTCAAAAATGTAAAAGATCTCTTTCCTATCTAATATTACAAATCTATTGTGGACTTTACCCTTTTTTATTTAGTGAAATAAATTTATTGGCATGTAATCTTCTCTTACAGCAAAGTCACGCAGGGAGCAATAAAGAGGCTCTACAATTCGTGTGAGCATGCTTCCATGTTAAACCTCTTTACGCTGCCAGAGTGATGTAAAGGGACCTCGGGCTGGGGGAGAGCCACCCTGCAGTGTCAGCATCCTTCATTTTCCTTTTCAAATATTAATTTACTATTGCTTGTGAAAAGACATGGCAGGAAAGCACCAGAAGGAAAAAAAAAAGAAAAACAAAAGAAGAAAGTATTTAACCTCCAGGGGGCATATGGGAGTTGTGGGAAGAGCACTTCATGAGGATGCAAAAGAGGTTGCACCAGGAGAAAGTGTTTTGTATGAGAGATATGGCAGAGGCTGGGAGGTGATAGTACATTTAAAGCACAGTAAATTTAAAGCAGTAAACTGATCACGTGGAGGACAGGGGAAACCGATGCAGAGGAGGAAGATAACATCCTCAAGAGGCTTGATTAAGAAAATAATGTTCATACAGGGTCTCAAAAGAAAAAAAGAACAAAAATTAACATTGGCTGAAGAAGTAAAAGTGAAAGAGAAGCTCAAAGGTCTGCCAGCCCAGCTGAACAGCTGGGTGACATGTTACAGCTAGGACAGAACCAAGAAACTTTAAGGTTTGGAACCTTAAGGTTTAGGAACCTTTGGAACCCATCTGTACAAAATAGCTAGTGAAGGATTTGGAAAAGCTCAAAACATTCCCGCTTTTTAAGTAATTTATTTGATTTAGTGAAGGCCCCAATTCAGAATGAGTTAGTGTTTGCAGCTAAACTCAGTGAAAATAATGAGTCATAGCCTTCAACCACTATAATTCCTAGCTCAGTGTATTAATTATCACTGGCATTTTATGTTAACGCATTGCTCAGGAAAAAACCTACACCTGCTCAGCCCTCGCTGCTGCAGGCAGCAGCAGAACTTCCAGTTGGAAACACCTTAAACTGCTCTCTGAGTCCATAGGGTCCTGGAGCAAAGCCCAAGGCATTTGCAGCACAGGGTTGAGGGGCATAAGGTCGCCGTCTTTTTTAAGTGACCTCAGCAACAGAGCTTTCACTCCTTCTGCCTGAAGACTAATTCACAGTCTAAACATGTTCACTGTGAGAAAGCTTTTTCTCATATGCAACATCTTATTGTTATAACTCAGTGACATGCGTACCCTTCCTCACTTTGCTTCACTGTCTTCTCATCGGTTGCACAGAGCAGTTTTACTTATTCTACTTCACTTTTGGGTGAAATCCTGATAATATATTTTGCTTTCTACAGTAAGAGCCAAAGTTTAACATTGGAATCTCCACTTGCTGATGCTGAGCTGTTACCAGCAAATACAGGGCCCTCCATAGTCACTGTTTAGTTAAAGTATATGGGTAAAAGAGAGCTTGGTCCTGAATTTTGCAGGCAAGAAAAAGTTAGCAGATTAGCAAACGCTAATATAGACAAAACTGCCTGTAATTTTCACATATTAACTGGATGAGTAAAACACTAAAATCTTGGCTAACTTATTAAAGCTACAGCTCCGTTTGTCCTATTAGAATATATTACATTAACAACCATACTAGAGTCTTCCTTATTTTATATCCACTTTAAGTCATTTAGGAGTATATGTTGCTTTTTAAAAGGTGTTTATGTATATTGTAATTCTGTTCTTTCCTCTTCTTGTTACTTTTGTTGCTATTAGGCTGGTTTCCTCAGGAAACAGTCTGTGAGATACTACTCTGTTAAGTTCTCACTCCCCAGACCAGTTTTTGTTTTGCAAAATCCAATATTACCAAATGCCTGAGGTCCAGCCTATGTCCTAGATGTTTAATAGAATGCAGTGGCATTCTATTAATGCCCCAGTGGGGCATTTAATAGTGGGGATAGTGGGGGGAGTGCATTGCTGTTAATGTTGAGGACAAGACAGGGAGGAAAGCTCTACCTTTAGCTGAGCCATTTGGCACTGCCTGACTGGACAACCTTGAGTATGAGGCGACCAGTCAACTCTTCTATTGCTCTGAACCAGCCACCCTGCGTGCTACTTCTTGCCCAGCTGTTGACATGGGGAGAGAGAAAAAGAGACAGGCAAACAGGGAGACAGACATGAGGGAAACTAAAAATAACGTGGAAAGAAGGTGCAGCAGTTGTTTGAGAAAACTGAAAGAGGCAAGACCTTAACATAATGATCGGGAACTGGAAATAGTTGAAAGTACTGCAGGGAAACATGGAGATATTACATAAGATTTATGTAAGGCTTATGAGTTTTGGGAACATAGGACACAGTAGGAAACAATGTCCATTAGTTCAGCTGTTCAAGAACAACTTGTCTGTTCTCCCTTCCATGCTCTGTTGCAGATATATTTGACTTACATCAGGCTTAAGAAGTACTCATGGGCTGAAGCATTGTCTACAAAACCTTAATCTAGAGAGATCACATTCAGGCAAGCTTCACATGTCGCCAGTGGTCTCTTTAAAAGAGAAATCAACACTGTTCAGTTGTTTGAGATGTAACTGACTATGTAACAATACATTAGGATGTTACTTATTACAGACTGTTTTAATGTGCTGAACTCCATGTCTCTTTCTAAAAACTACCAGTCTGTTAAAGAAAAAGCCTAAATGTTTAACATTGCCCACAGAGCTAAAGTTCAAAGATGAATCATAAATTCAATGTGGTCTATTGAAAGGCGAACTGTCTACAATTTCACAGAACAACTAACTTCTTTCTCTGGAGGAGATGACAGCTGCAAGGCTCTTGAGGATTTCCAATGAGGACAAACATGTCTGGGGTCTCTGTCGCGGCAGCTAAGTGCGGAAGCCCTCAAATAGCACCTATTTTCATTGCACTGCCTCCAAGGCGCTTATGCAACACCCATTGCCGATACAGTATTTAAGTCACACGATAACAACTCTGCTGGCTAAAACTTCATGCATGTACCTGCTCCTAAGGAGAAGCTGACTGCAAACTATTGATCGAATGAAGCAAGTGTCTGCCTTGCAGATCTTCATGACTGTGCAGTATATCTTCATAGCAATAAGAGACTGGAAAGAATCACTGGAGTCTGCTCCAGGTTCTGCAGATGCAGAAGTCTGTTTCACTTCAATATTTGTGTCAGTGTCATCTGAGGTTTCTGGAGACACCTGTACAGAAGCCTCAGTTCCCAAATCCAAAAGTAACAGCCACACGAAGCACTAGTTTAAGATGTTCAGTACTAGGATGATTCTGTATGGCTTCCTCTCCACAAAAAGGGAAAACAAGGTTCATGCATCACTGCTTCAGAACTTTATTGCAACCAAGTGGAAAACTCTTGGAACACAACACATGAAAAACATATTGGAACACCATCAATTTTGGATGGAAGAAGCTGTGCTTGTCCTGCTTGGTCAAGGTATTCCTACTGATGAGCAGGGGCAGGGGAGAAGGAGGATGGAGAAATATACACTGTAACAAGACTGCCACATACTGAAAATTGGTGAAGTCCCCGGTAAATTTATGTTCTGGTGAAATAATTTCAGAATATTTACACCTTACAGTTTACAGAACCTTTTAGCAGCAGCAAAAACAGTATCATGTAAATTTTACCCATGTTCCAAATGCATTAGCCTCCATGAAATCTGTTTCTTGTTCTCACTGTTCCTAAATTATGTGTTGCCACTATACTTACCACTCGGTAGCAATAATATGTACAAGGAACAACTAAATTCACACTTATACAGTGTATTTAAACAGAAATCTAACACAGAATCAACTGAGTTATGCAGGTTTTTAAGACATAGTAATATTACAACATGGTATATTTTGCTTGCCTTGCTAAACTGCCTACGTAAAGATGCTCTATAGCAAATGACACCTCATTAAATACATCCTTCTCCTTCACCTACTCTTTACACAGGCGCTTACCCTAGGAACAATTTTGCTTCTTTGAATACCCAGCACTTCTATAGAACAACTGTTGCAAACACTACAAGAGAATAGCCAGCAGGACAATTGGCTTCAGGTTCATGCTTGCAAGCATTTCAAAAACAGTGGCAAACTCTACACTTTGGTTTTTTTACACAACCTACAAGTTTTAAAGACCTGTGACACATTCTATAGCAAAATTTCAGTTTTAAATAAAAAATAAATATAAAAATATCATCCTATTTTTCACTGAGAGAAAAACATCACCTGACAAGCAAATCCAAAATAAAAACATTATGTAACATCCCAGCCAGCCATTAATGTCTGCTAGTGATGTATAGCATAAGAGCTTTATTGCTCACATGTGGACAATGCACAGCTGCATCTGTGTTAAGAGTGTGTCTCCACTGCAAGTCTGGAGATAACCGCAGTGGCTCTTACTAGAGCTGGACTAGAAAGCAGAAGCACAAGCAATCACAGTGCAAAGATAACTCAGCAGCCTGTATCTGCAGTGCCACACAAGTGCCATCAGATATTTTCTGGACTTTCACACCTGGAGGCATTGTACTCCGCTATGTGGATTTGCCAGTGTGGGCTGATACTGCTAATTCAGGAATCTCCGTATCACACTTACAAGAATGGCATAGATAGGGCTCGGAATTAAATGATTGATATGTTACCCTTCTATTTTAAAAAATACGTGTATTTGTTAAAGCAGTGGAGGTCACAATGCAGATGTGGTTACTGACTGTATTCGACTTCCAAGCTGCCAATATTGTATACCATGTCATGGTCAGCTAGTCTGAGGCCAGAAGTCGTTAAAAAAAAGAATTTATTCTGGAGCTGAGTAACGATTAGAAATTATTCCAGCCTTCAAAATAGTTAAAAATTTAACCTTCTTCCAATAACTTGAACACATAAGAGATTCCCTTCATATACCTCTATCTCTAATGTTAAACAGTGACTTAATTCTTTTCAGTAATCCAAACTCACCTGAACCAGGTGAGAGCTCAAGGCATCATACTGCTGTTTAGACTCACCTTCCCAAAGCTGGCGGCATTAACAGGTTGCGTGTCATTTTTCTCGCAGAAGTCCAAGTAATGCATGTAGAGAGCGCTTCGAGGAATGCAAACACCTTCTGCAATCTCATAGTTCTCCTCCAGCCTTAAGAAGCAAATATCAAACAGAGAGAACTGCAAGTATGTTGGATGTCCTGTATGGTAAACAGTATGCAAAGCTGTATTTTTAAGACCAAACATTTTGGCTTCTCTTTTTTTTTCTCTCAAATTTTCTCTGCTTTGTTCCTAAGTGGTCCTTCCACTTCCATAATGTTTACTTGCTTCATTTGGTTCATGTTTGCTATCAAAGACATAGGCTGTAGTACTCAGGCAAGTAGAGATTAGCACGAAGGGATATGGAATTTTGACCATGCTCCAAAAGTGCTATTTTTAGGAAAAAATATACTAGTAATCTGTTACACTCCAAAAGCATCCTCCAAAATTACACTCCAAAACCAAATATATGTATGACTGCAAAACAAAAAACATTCACTAGGGAAAGATTTGTCTCATTCTTTACAGGACCCTTCAATCCTGTCCAACACCAAAATTCCATACCTTGAGGAAGCAGGTGTGCAAGTTATTTGCAAATACTTGAGAGAGTGCACAAAATCATACCTGTATAATGTTTTCTTGCTGTTGCTTATTGAAAAAGTGAAAAAAAGAGTCCACGATCTGAATACAATTCTGAATAAAATAGTGAAATAACATCCTCTCCTGCCTTGTAGAAACTATTATTATTCACTTGCACATGCAAGCACACAACTATAAAATTTTGAATTATGCATCAAGTATATGAACAGGCATATGCTTTGTCTTTAAAGTCTGAAACTGGGCACATTATAAACCTCTAGATTAGAAGAAACATTCCTTTGAAATGACGTTTTTATGAGGTTAAAGAGGTATTTACATACACACTTAACTTTAAACCAGAATTAATCTTGTCATCCGTGGTATCACTCATATGCATATAGTTACATGTATGCTTGTCTGCCTTGCTAGCCAGGAGAAGAAAGTAGGTGCAACTTCCTCTTAAACATATTAGAAAATGAATACATGTTCTCAAAAAACTCCAACTTCTGCAGTAAATAACTCTGTCATTTGATAGCTGTAGAACACCTTCCAAATATCTAGTTTCTCTCCATCACTGCCTTTTTCAGGACCTACCTACCTTCCATTTCAGTTATCGTGATCATTTGTGACTGCAAACTATTTTAATAAGATATCCGGCCAGATGAATGGAATCAGTTTGTATGGGCAACATCTATTCTTCCTTGGTTTCTACAGAAATATCATCATGGCATCTTTCCTCAAATTCATAGCGCTTTAACAAAACCTCCTTTCAAAACCTGGAGAGTTCGTTTGTATACTATAGCTGCTAATTGGAATGTCAGCTTCCGTGACCAAGACAGGACAGAAAGAAAAGCAGTTAATTATTTCTCTTCATATCTGATGAATTTTTCTCTTTTTCTCCTCTCTTTCACAGAGAGTCATTAGTCTGACACTGAACAATGCTCCATTATACCTGAACTTTTTTTTTAATGATCAAAAACCCCATCTTGCTCCACTTCTTTTATTTTCCTGTCTTTTATTTAACAACTTTATCATATTTTGAATTCAGCTTCATTCTACAGTATTATAGAAAGATAATGAACTCAATCTTCTACCTAACAAATCATTATCAGAAATAATATATATATAACATTTTAAATGTCCTAATAAAGCCATGTGAAATCCAGTAGTTCACAATGAGACCTTTTGTATCGCTACAGTATAGCAATAAAACCCCTAATCCTTCCACAGGAATGACAATTTTATCCGTCCCTATTACTGCTTCCCTCTTTATACTTATATACTTCTAGATTAAACGAGATTATAGTCTATAGCGGAGTCAGATTTGTAGTTTGTTTTTAGACACAAAAGCAAAAGAACAACTGTGGTGTTACTATTGCTAATCACATCAAGGGTTCTAGAACAGATTCATTTTGATGCATTATAACAATTTCTGTGAAACTACTAATCTGGGGAGAATCCACTACCTATCAGTGCTTTACTTTCCTCTTTTTTACTTCTTTTTATGTATGTTGGAAAAAATAGAATAGTTTTGTTGACTTAGCTTCACAGTACTGTTATTATTCGGAGCACCTACACTGTAAGCCGCCCAGCTGCATGGAATTAGGCTGTCCCTGCTTTGAATAATTCTGTGTTTGGAGAAGTAGACACACACACGCACACACATTGAGCAAACTGAGGTAAAATAAAGTTTCACACTTGCAATTCCGTCAACCAGTTCACCATTTAAATAAACATGAATGTTTTAAAGCCAAGTGTTCAGCAAACTATAGCTTTACAACAATAATGAACACAGGAACATGGGATAAGCACAGGATACTAGGCATTGCTATATTTGTGCCTTAATGGTTAAATTCAAGCTGGTGCAGTCTCCCCAATTATGATGTATTTGGCAGTAATGATACATTTACTAGGCCTTTCACTTCATTTTGTGTCATCAATGAAACAAAACAAAAACATCATTCCTGTTTCCAGGGAACAAATATTTAGCCAGGCTGACAGTCATCCAGACATGCTTCTGGCATTTTTAGCTACTTCTTCCTCCTCATCATTTGTAGCATTCAATGTACTTTGCCTTTGGAGAGGCATAAGCATTAAGGATAGATCCCCATGGGATTGAGGTTATTCACTCTTTTCAGCAAGATGCCAGGAAATAACTAATAAAGGTGGTGGCAATATGAACCACGTGACAAAATTTACTTGCTTATGTCTTGCTTCACTTTCCCTACTACTTTCCTCCTCCTCTTTTTCCTTGCTACTGATGCTTCCTCTGCTTCTGTTCTGCAACACACTCTTGCCTTCATTAGCTGTAAATGATAACATCATCTAACAGTAAAAACATGACCAGGTTTAACATGGCAGACAGCAGATACTGCAGACAACCCTGATGCTTCCATTTGCCAAAACAAAGCAAGTTTGCTATTTCATCCTCAAATATGGTCAATAATTTACCCCACCACTTGAATCTGGCCCAGAGGTTCCAGGAGGAGGGTAGGACACGTGCTTACCCAGGGCATATTCAGGTAAATTTGGCCTTTTGTCTTTCTTCACTGTGCAAAAGCTTGGTCTGAGGCCTAAGCACTGTCAAACTGTCAAATGCGTAAAGCTAATCCACAGGAGTGCTCTGAACACCATTTGTACAGTACTGACCACAATGGTTTACCAGTCCAGGGGTTGCTAATACAAATAACTTGATGTTAATGTGTCTGTTTTTCCAGAACAGTGGAAACGTGACATCCCCACAGAAAGCAAGCTTAGTGCTTTAGCACTTTGATCACAACTTTTGAGCTTGTGATTTTGTTTAGTGTAGCAAACCCAGTAGCACAGTTTCTCCAGGCAATACCAATGCAAAGCTGCAGTACTCAGGCTCAAATGCATATGGAAATCACTAGAAAACTGTTCTAAGGTATGGCTACTAAGCTGGGAAACTTTTACCTACAGGTCTATTAATAAATGAGCAAATTGTTTAGTTCAGTTTGACATCAGCTAAAGAAATTAAAATTGAAAACATCTTTGCTTTCTTTTCCCTCCTGCATTTTTGGCTGGAAAATTGGATGGAGGAAATTACAGATGCTCCAAAAGACTCATAGGGGAGAATATCTGACCTACATAAATGTGTAAGAAACATAACACAACAGACAGGTAGTAAGCCAGTGCACTAGCAAGGGGGAAGGGAAGATGATGTAAGCAGCCTTTTCAGAATCAAAATTCTAGGATTCTATAGCAAACACTGCTGAATGAGCATTAGCGTGCACACTGCATTCCAGCAGGGCTCAATATCCCAGGAGTTTAGGGATTTACTAACCTTTATGACCGAGGAAGCTTGAAAGTATTTGGCAAAAGATTGTTTACAGTATTTGAATGTTTTCTGTTGGGAACAGTATCGTGGGCATGTTCTAATTAACTCTGACTTCTTGGCTACTATGTTATTTGCTCCTGTGGAAAAGACTTAGCTGACTCTACTGCAAAATAAACTTTGTTCTGAATTTAGGACTGGTAAGCCCTGCCTGCTATTTTATTTTAGCTAGATAGTTCTTTCTTATCCTGTTTGAATTGTGTTGAAGTTGTTTGGGTGAATAATAGAAAATAATAAAATACATCTATGACATTTCATTATTATTTTAACAATAGTCTCCCTGATTTTAGTCACTCCTTTATTCTCTTCAACTTCTGAAAAACAGTGCTTTGGTGAAATAAGTAGGTACGAGGAAGCAATAGTTCAGAAGGAAATGCCTTGCACATCTCAGTGTTTGCGCTGGAAGTGTCTGCAAGTTTCTTCAACGCTGAATACTCGCAGCAACCTATTCTAAATCAAGCCACAGATTTTGGGGTAGTTTTTTTTTTTTAAATGTAAAATTTAACTGATCAACACTAAAGAGCAAATATAGATGAATTAATCTATAAACCTCTTCATGCATTATTTCAAAAAACGACAGAATTTCACAGGCGGAGTAAGAGTCAAATTCACTGAATAAATTATGCTTTGCTGTTTGTTTAGTTAGATCTCCCAAGAGACTGACAGAAGCAGAAAAATAATTTTGCTAAGACACCACATTTTTTGCCAATAATCTATCTTTTAATCCAGAAAACTATGAGAAATACTTACAGGTGAAGTAAAGGCCTTTCTTTAAAAGACCTAAACCAAGCTAAGGATTACGGGTCTTCAGATATGCATGCTCCAAGGCTTCTCTGTAACAGAACCCTGATCTGCCAGATGCAAGGAACCTCCTCAACGGTGCCTGATCACTTACAATATTAAGGCAGTTAAGCCAGAATTAAAAACCTAAATTAAGGGAGAAGTCAGCAAAAGTCTAAGAGATACCCTATAAAAGAGATGTCAGAAGTATATGTAACATTACAGAACTTGTAGCCAAAAGTACTGCTGTAAATCACAGTGAGCGGCACTCATTTTTCATTTTTCATAGCACAGTAGACTGACTCACAAACTTCCTTCTCACCATCCTCTCTTTCTCTCTTCTTAATTACCCTTCCTTTTTCCCCCTCACTAAATTTGCAAGGGGATTTTGGCAAATGAATCAAACCTCAAACTCTCTCTCATCTTTTATTGTCTTCTATGCTAAATTATAGAGATCTCATTTCAGTAAAACAGTCATTAAGGGTGGGCTTCAACACACATTGAAACAAATGTGACTCTTGAAAAAAAAATCTCAGTACTAGTTTTCTTTTTGTAATAAATACAATAATGATGACAAACCACAATTCACCAGCTGGCAAAGTGGCAAACAAATATGCCAAGTAGATCTCCTAAACTGTATCAGAGGTTTCCTGTGTTCAAACAAATCCCGTAAGAGTAAGACATTTGTTGAGAAATGCTGTACAGGATGCTAATGAGCAGATTAAAAACATACACAGTGAAAGTATCTTTAGAACTGTATAAGATGCCCAAGATCTCTATTCACTTCATTTGGAAAACGGATTTTTAAAAAAGACATCTTACCATTGCAGTGTAGCTGGAGTTGAGTGTGGTTTTGATGCTCTATTATTTTCTTTTTCCTCATCTGTTAAGAAACAAAAAAATACTATGTAATTTCGGTAGGAATTGCTCGGGCATTTGTAAACTGCTAAGGAATTATCTGATCAAAAGTGTTCTCAAATGTCAAAGCTTTCCCAAAATATTTGCTAATTTGTGGAAATGTAAATAATGATGATCCCTGAGCTAGCATCTGTTGGTATTGCTTTAAGGCAATAAAGCTTGCAAACACTACTGACATCATTGACAAAGATTAATTCTTAATAAGAAAAAATGAAATTAAAAACACTCTATAATACACTTTACTCCTTTCCAGATAATTTTTCTGATAGTGATCTTTATTAACTGTTTCCAAGGTAACTCTCTGATGTCCTGAATTTCCAAAACTTTGAATAAAAGATGGCTAAATAAAAAGAGAAAGAAAACAAAACTGTTTTAAAATACTGGATTTTTCCCAGTTCAGATTAGTTCTTTGAAAAAAAAAATTATGTCAAAAATAATTCCTATTAAATTGTGATTTGTGAAGCACATAAAACTTTCCTAAGTGAAAGCTGAGTGTGAAGTACAATCAGCACCTCCAGAAGGGTATTCTTGGGGAAATACAAAAATATTAAACTGTGTTTGATACAACAAACAACTTTGTCCCTGATTAAGTGTAGGCGGCTTTGGTACCTCGACAAGGTAAACCACTCTGCCTGCATACCATGCTGCAAGTTTCATTTCCGTTTAGATAACTTTTAGAAGTTATTTAAGTGAAGCTTTAGGCTGCTGAATCTTAAGGGAGGTGGGCTATGTGCTCTGAACATCAGACCCCATTGGGAGGCCTTTTGTGCAGTCCCAAAAACCAGCACACACAAATAAAACCCCGCTTTGGAAAACACTGTCTTCAGCCCTCGGGCCACAAATATCCTTCCATTACATACAGGGTGAGCTGTGTTAACTGAACATCCTTTAGCCTGTGAGGCTGGTTCCCGGAACGTCAGGAAAATCCAGATTTACAGTTCCCCGCAGACACTGCGGGCAGCCCCTCTTCCGCATCTGCATGACAATGGGCCTCTAATTATTGGACCCCACACTCCTTCCCTGCCTTTCAGGGGCCTGCTTTTATTCAGTGCATAGGACCAACATACACATTTCAAATTGCTTTTAAATTGTGTTTTTCATTTGTTTTTCCTAAACAAACGGTCGGCATGCAACAAGCCTTCGGCACGCAGGGCCTGAATGCCGAGCAGCCGTGGCTGCTGCCGGCTACTGAGGCTCCACAACAGCCCCCAGCCTCCTCGGCGGTGGGACAAAACCTTCCCCATAGTGGGAGGCAGAGCTGTGCAGCACAGATTTAAACCACTGGATGGGTAAAATAGTGAGGGCCATCCCCACTCAACACCAACCATTTTGCCCCTCTTATCCTTAACTGACAGCACAGACACTGTAAGAGCATGCCTGACTGCAGCCTTCCCTGGGGAGGGAGCGGCCATATCTGCCCTGCTTGGAGGTGGGAAGAGCCTTCTGCCTTGGAATTCATGGGTTTCCAGGTGACATGGGACAAGGGAGCCCAGCTTGGAGGTGGGAGAGCACCTGCTGGGAGGGCAAGCGAGCCCCTGCAGGGAAGGCCCTGTGGTCACCCTAGAGGGGCAAAAGGCAGCTGGCCTGACCAGAGCTCGGTCCAGTCCTGCCTCCTGCTGTGGCCTCCCCATTGTCCCAGCCAGGGAAAAAAGTAGGCAGAAGGGCTGGGGGGGAGTTATGGCAGCTCCCTGAGCCTGGGGCACAGCTGCAGAAGTGAAGGAGGCTGCTGCAGCTTCCTCCACCCACGAGCAGGCTGGCCAGGCTTGCCAAGGCCCCGTTGGTGCCCAGTAGCCAGTGGCCTCCCAAGCATTCATGAGGTAGAAGTGAAAGGGAACAAGTTATAAACGGTACGTCTCAACTGAGCATTGCAGAGGATAAAGCGGTGGCTGGGGTGGTGGAGGGGAGGTAAGGTGTTGAAATTTCCCCTGCTTTAGTAACGAAAATTACAGCTGGCAGTCATGAGGATGCACAGGCCTCGCCAACAGGGACCCGTAGCACAGGGCACTGCAGCGCCTTTCTACCAACAGGAGGGATTCAACCTTTGCCATGGCAGGGAGGGAGACACCACAGCAAGGTACAACCACCAAAGCTGCCACCTTTAGGTATGTACTAGCAGCATGTGGGGGCCCAGTCCTCCTCCTGTGCCCCACCATCTCCTTGTTCAAATTACTTCCCAGATGGAAGTCATCCGTTTTCTTAATCAGTATTTTCTATGTCAGTGTCAAAGTCTATATCATCCACTGTTTTAAGTTCACTACACAATTCTTTCTACCTCACTCGAAATTACTAGGGGGATGCAAATTGAAAAGTTGCTGATCTAAATAACCACTCATCTAAGATGCAGAAATCTTAAACAACCTCTACTGGTGAAACCAAGAGGTACTACTCCCTCCTCCCCAGAATAAACCTTTTGATTATCTTTCTTGATTTAACGGGGTTAGTATTCATAAGTCTGTTATTAGATGGCTTTCACTTGTGCTAACTAAATTGCATTTTCCCCTGGATATATGGCACTATCAGGCTAAATCATACAATCTTACAGTCTCTATGTTGCTTCTATCCCTCCGCCAGCTGTTTTTCCACTCATGAGCAGGTGCTTTACCTAACCTGCCCTCAGACATACTACAAGCCAGCCATAATCATGTAAAGATTTGTTCTAATAACAGAAACTAACAATAAGATCATAAGCTGCAATTTAAATCCTCCTCTTCAAGTACATCTGCTTCCTGGGGATCCTTCTTCAAGACTCTTCAGCATCCTCCATTAACTATCCCTTAAAACCAAGAAGAAGAATGATGGACCTTGAACTTATTTTAAAAAAATAAAAATCTTTAAGCACAATATTACAGCAAAATATTACCCATTGAACAACTGGATCTTCAACAAAACTAAAATTTTCACAGTTAGTGCTTGCCTCCTCCAAAATCAAGTCTCTGTACAAGAAAACAAAGTTTTTTGCGTGTATTTTCTGCCAATGGATCAGCTATCAGCCAAAAATGTTTCTCATTTTCACCAGGTGTTGGCTAAAATATTTATTTTCCAGCAACTTTCATTTGTTTATTAAATAGATGGAAAGAATTGCACATGGTATAGGAATGGAAGGGACCTAGAAATACAGACTTTCAATATTACATATACAAGCACTGTATTCTACCTTCTATTGTTTAGCAATATAATCTCATCAGATATTTGACTAGCAGAAAAAAATAAACATCCCTATTCCTTATATTTTAGTTGGTAGCAGGGCACTTATTGATCACAATAAGGGCTTCCTTATTGATCAGGGAATGTTTTGTGTAACTCTTGACTTGGGTCTGATCCCAGATTTGTTTGCACAGCATGAAAGAGGTAAAAAATGTTGTCCTTTACTTTTTGGCCTGTCATTTTATGTCCCTATCAGAACAACACTGTAGATTAATATGAACCCATGCCATTTAAAATTCAATACTTTTAAAATGTTATCTATTTTGTGAAAAAAGGAAATAAAGACATCAAAAAGAAGTCTTGCTTCAAGGCACTATAAAAGACCAGTGCCGGCAGTTCTTCTGTGACAAACGCAAAAGGACTTCAAGTCACAAGGAAAAGCCCTGCTCCTGGTGCACAGCTGGAGGTGTTTACATGTACAGCAGCTATATAGCACCTCAGGGAGAAATCCATTTGCTAGGAGCAGATCTAGTGTGTTCACTCCACCACCAGTAGAAGGACCACCAGCATTCCAAGGAAAGGTGCAAAGTTAGGTAGGAAAGTTGGTACTCATCCCAAGCTGAAAGCAGGTAATGGCTTAGTTGCAATTAGAACACTTAGCAAGGGAGAGGCCTTTGAAGAGATTCAAAATGGGTATAATCTATGTACTAGAAAAATAATATTTCTTGGCTCCTAGATATTTCAGAGAAAGCTATTCCCAAACTCCATGAAAATTTCTTTGCTGACAGCTCTGTGTTTCTCCTTTCAAAATTCTGTTTCAAAGCCACCAGAACAGAGCTCTGTCTTGCTCCTTGTGCATATGTTTGTGGCTTTCCCTGAACTCCCATAGTATCCTCTAACTCTGCTGTCTGGCTTTAGATCCAGCGTGAGGGATTGTTCACTTCTTGGAGCAAGACATGGAGACAATAGGAGCTATGTCCAGCATCTCTTTAGGCACACTGCCTTAAATACAGTAAGTAGAACATCCACAAGGCAAAGAACGGCATTACAACACCTTTTTCTAAAATATTGATGTTAGTCTGTTTGCCATAACTGAAGTGGAGTTAAAGCTCTAATTTCCACTGCGGAGATAAATACAAGAGTCCTGTACTTTCCAGTGCTGTCTGCGTGTGTCTCCAAACCACTAAGGAGCTAACATGTTATATCATTAATAGCTTTATACAGATAAAATCTTTCCCTTAGTTCATGTAGCTCCGCATCTTTCAGACAAATAGCCTCTTCCTCTGTAACCCCTGCAATCCAGGTTCTGACTGTTCTCAAAAGGGATTTGCCCTTAGCTAAAATAAAGTGATAGTAAGAAGCTACCTTGTCTCTTACTTACGTGTAGCCATAAAAAAGATTCAGGCTCATTAGCATGTATTCCATGCTTTTAAAATAGTGTGATTTTCTTAAAAACCCTCTGAGAAACATGAGAGCATAGTTCTAACTGAGTAGGTATGATTGAAAAAGAAAGAATTTTTCTCAAGGAAAATGTCAATTAAATCAAGTGTCTTTTTTAAGCATTTTTTTCAATGGAATAGCAAGATATTTAGTTCAAATTAAAAAAAAAAAAACACAAAACAACAACAGAAAAAGAAATTATTGGATAAATCTTCTATTTCAGCCAGTTTGAACAGATTTTGAACACTGCTTTTGAGTGTAAAAAGTAGCCTGAATCTTTTATTTTATCTCATATGAACTGTCTACACATTCACATTTCTAAACATGCAAAAAAATTTGGACTAGCAACCCTTCCACTTCATCATGTAATGTGATGACTCCTTCCCTATGGAACTGAAGTTGAAACTTGCATAAGCCTTGAATTGTATTCTTCTAGACCCCTATTTTAATTTGCAGAATCTGGCTCAATGCGCAGTACACAGAAAATGTAGTGGGGATATTTTTCATTATTAGATATGAGGTTGTACTGTTCCCTTTTCCTGTGGATCTTTTAACTAACAGATAGAGTGTGGAAGTGGTGGAAGGAAAAATGTTTGGAAAACTGGAAGCTGAAATAAAATTTACCTAGAATTTTTATATGAGAGTGTAAAAGCTGTGTTTTGGGAGGGGTCATAAAAGGTTCCAAAAGGGTAAGAAATGGCCCAATAAGCAGCAAAACTATGGGAATCCACATCTGTGAGTCATTGCTTCCCTTCACAATGTAATGCAGGTTTAAGAGGCCTGGACATATCTGGATGAGAACAGAAGATTGTAAAGGACCCTTGTAGCCTAGAGTATGGCTGTGTAGGCACCGTAAGAGAAATGTTAGAAAGTACTCAAGGGCTGGAAAGGAGCACATAAAGCAATGACTTCTAAGGCAAAACTTCTAGTTTGTTCTGGATTTCACAGATTATTACTCTTCTTGCTGCTGGGCTTATTTTTCTTTCCTACTCCAGTTTCCTACTCCCCTTCACCTCCACCCCCTCAAAACCAAGGATGACTTTTCAGGTGGATTAATTCTCTTATCTGCACTGCAGAAATGCTGGTGCAAAGGAAGCATTTGGAAGAACTGGCTATTAAGAAGGAAGCTTGATGAAATCAACTCTCACTTTCATTTGGGTTTCCATTACATACTGTGACAATATCTTCTGCACACAAATTGTGGGATAAATTAACTTACATATTTGTTTTATCGGTTCTAAATTTGCCACCTTTCATTATCATCACTTGCCCCTTGATTTCAGTACCGGAAAACAAAATGAACAAAAATCCTATTTTCTTAATGCCATTATCCGAAATATCTGCTCTTGCTAACCCACACAGGTCCACTTCTTATTGTCCCTAGGTATGTGGAAGTTTTACCTGAAAACCTTACAAAATTCTTTTCTCTGATGCTACTGAGAAAGCAATGGAAAGAATCTGTCATAAATGAGATGTGACTTCGGACTCATCTTCAGATGAGTCCAGCTTCAGAATTCAGGATTCAACCCTATTGATTTTAGTGAGCTTTTTTTTAGATTCACAGTTCAAGACAATATTGTCAAGGCAGTTATTTAGCACCACTAGCTATATTAAAAAAAAAAATCATGTCATAATTATAAGTTTCCTTATATGTTCTGTTCTAGATCAGTTACCCTATATAGGTTGTAGCAAAACTAACAATAGTTTGTTATATGTGCTTTCAGTTTAAATGTGAGCATGAGTCTTGTAAAATGCAAATTAACAAGCAGATGCTTTTTGATTTTCATTACAATTCACTAAAATTTTATTTTTAAAGAGAAAATAATTTATAATTCCTTAATTTTTAAAAACCCCAAACATATCCAAGTTTTATTATCCGTCTTTAAGGATTCTTATCAACTATCCTTAGCTTGGGAGTCATGAATAAATACCATTCTCCTTCAGAAGAGTTATTGCCTGAAAAGAGAACCTTGGAGAAATAAGAGCAGGGCCTCAATATAGCAAATTCCTTGATCCACTAAAACACTGTGCTGTGAGGCATGTAATTTTACTGTGACATCAAAATAAAGTAGTTCTCTTAAAACACAAAAAATATAAAAAGGACATTCAGCAATTAAGAAGTGATTAAAAATACATTTTCCAAACTTATGTGCTTGAATATTATAAAAATGTGAGTCTTTCTGAATTAAAGAATTCAGTCTGCATTTATAACCTGTAACATGAATTAACATACAAAATACAGAGAGGAAGGCTAACATGGAGAGTATTTTGCTCTAGGCAAATTAAGTAGAATAGGAATTGCATGAAGAGGGAAACTAAACATGAAACTAAAAATTGTCTTATAGTTTTAAAAGCAACAATTAGGTTATTTTAAAGTATTCTGGGGTCTTTTTAATTACCTGCTGTTGTTAAAAACCAAGATATAAAATTACTATAACTAGAAGAATTAAGAAAAAATAGCTATTTTAAAATCAGCTAGATTTATAATTGTTCCCTCTCCGTGACTAAAAAGCAAGCAATACTGTGGTTTAATATGTGATTTTTAAGAAAAAAAAATCTGATGATATTTAATTCTTAAAATAAAGAATGTATATGTATGACTTGATATAGTATTATTGAAAAACAGCACATTTTCTCCTGTATTTCAACTGCATGGTGGTCATCAGTGAAAAGCAAAACCAGATGGTTTTACTCATGAGCTAATACTAACAGCGCATATTAGAGGTCACCCAACCTTTACCCAATGACACACAAATTCTTCTGGTTATTTTAACTAATAGATAGTGTTACTTCATTGTAAATAATGCAAAGTAGCAAATACTTCAGAAAAAAAAAATAAGAAGAACTATTGGATGTGTCAAGTGAGTTGACTCTTTAAACTACAGAGTACTAAAAATATCACCAAGATGTTGCAACATATAGCAAGAAATTAGCACTTGGACACATTCACACTCATTTTAAACGAATGACAAGTTACTTACTTTCATCGTTAGAAACATTCCCCAGAGAGGTGTGACTGGAATAACGTTTGTTTTCACTTTCATTGAGACATCGTTCAATCCAACTCTCTGCAAAAGAATGAATATGCTCTTTTTTGTGTGTTTGTCTTTGCATAAAAAAAATAGATTTCCAATATATAAAACTAAACAAAGCACCAGTTTTCAACAGATGGTGTTCTGTAGCATTTCTGTTAAAACGTGGTTAGTCTGAGATTATTTAGCAAGAAAATCTGTTCTTGCATTCAAACTTAGGTGTTGCTTTTTAGTTTCATTTTTTTGTTTGTTTGTTTTTAAACAACAGAGGCTGAAATGCTCCCATGCACATCACAAAGCTCCTCAGAATATTCTCTCCCTTCCCCATCGCATGATACATTAAAAAAAAAAAAATCATCTCATGTGGGCAACATAAATTCATGCAATTTGTGCGTTTCAAAGTCTCAGTCTGGCAAGACTTATGTACTTGAGCATTTCCACTGGCTTTGGAAGGGCTCTTCACGTGTGTAAAATCAATCATTTTTGTAAATTTTTGTTACAGCAGGGCTCAAACAGTGCTCTCTGAAGTCCAGTCCTATGACCCCATTCACCCCGGTGGAGACCCAGGCCCTACCGAGATCTTTTCCATGCTCGTACGAGCCCAGTGTAGTGAGTCAGCAACCACTGAGCTACTCGAATCTTTGTCACTCTGTGGTGGATGCTCAACCACTCCTGTCCCCCCTCTCACTTCCAATTTATTCCAACAGTCAGATGAGGAATAGCGTTACATTGATTTGATTCTGCTATTCCTCTTTCTGGAACCTATAACATACATCCCCTGCTGACTTCAGAGGATGTACCAGGCTCAGCAGAATTTACTGTTATGGGTTGTCAGGGCAAAAGTTGCACCTTCCTATGTGTTTCCTCGGACAAAGTGTGAAATAAGAGTACTTGAGTTTGCCTGGAGTCCCTGGATGTTGCTACCCTCATAGGATGACCTCCCTCATAAGATTATTTTTCAAGGGCATACACATGGGAAGAAATGAACTTATGCTCACAGAGCTCCCTGTGGTCAAAGCAAGAAAAAGAAGGGACAGGTGGAAAGGCTGCAAGGTAACCCCACAAGTTACGACAGGAAACAACCCCACTGAGCGAAGAGACCCACAGGAACTAAGGGGAAACAGGCCTGGCCGTCAGCAAACTGCCAGAGCCAGAAACACCTTCAAAGACACGGAAATGGCTGCAGATTCCTTTCCATAAGCCGCCCACCCCAAGACACATTGGGCTACCAGCACAGCACAGGCAGTGCCCTGCCAGCCAGAGAAAGCCTGGCCCAGCAGCAGGCCTGAAGGGAGAGCAGAAGCCCAGTGTCTTGGGAAAGCTGCCCGCCTGGATTATAGAAGATAAAAGTTGCTATGACTTCATTTCAGCACTTGATGCCAATAAATAAATACAGTAATAGTCACAGCCAAACACATCCTGCAGAAAAAATGCTTTTTAAACCCAGACAGTTGCACAAACTCATGTGTATTCCTCTGTACTGCCACACAAAGGGGCAACGGCACCTGGGTAGGACTTCAGAAAGGTCTGCTGAGAGCCCTTCGGGGTTGGTTTCCAAGCCCTGCCACAAGACTCCAGGTACCGTTGCTTTGTGCCCATCTGGTTTTCAGGCAGTGTAAGAGAGGCTGTGGCAGCTCCAGGCCATTCCTTTCCCTCTGCCTGCTTTCCCTGTCGTAATCAACATGCTGCGGTGCTGCCGTTGTCGGTAGGAGCACGTCCCCGTGTGTCTTCCTCACGCACCACCAGTGTGCCCTGCGCCCTACGGAGCCTCACGGCCGCACTGCCTCTTCGCTACAGCCTGCTCCCTTGAGGAACTCTGAAAAATCAGCAAAAATAACTCTTATTTTCAATAGAAGGATTTCAGGATATTTCCTCTCTCATCAAATTCAACACGGCTTTGCATAAAAATCACTTTAAGGCTGCTGACACGGCAACGCAGAACTTGCCAGCGAGGCCTGCGCCGCCTGATCAGCTCCCGCTTGGGGACCAGCCCTCAAGCCTGCGGCGACTCAGACTTCGAGGCTTTCCCTTCTCATGCTGCTTGGCTGCAGCGGGTGGGGGGGTAGCACCTCCTCCTCTAAAGGCCAACACAACGAGACGGCTGCTTCCTGCCAGGTTTCTTTCACTGACCTAAAACTGAGCTAAAAGAGTCTTCTCCTCTCCCGTCTCAGTGCTGCGAGCTGGGGGACAACAGGAGCTGGGAGCCTCACAGACCACGATGAGGTGAAGAGAAACTTGCTGCTGAGGACAACATTGGAGAGAGGTGCAGGAAGCCTTGGGAAAGACTACCCTACCTCCTCCTCCTCCTTTCAGCGCACAGCCATGGCTGTATATAATTCCCTTGGCTCTGAGCCCAGCTGCGGGGAGTAAAAGCAAAGGCGGCTGCCATTAGCGCCAAGGAGAGACCGATGCCCAGCTCTGCCCTTTCTTTTCCTCCCGGCACCCTGAGCTGGGAAGCTGGGATGCATCCTCTTCCCTCGGCAGCAGGGAACTAGCAGCAGCCATCTTTAGTCATGTTCCCTGCCTAAGTAGTAGGAAAAACAACTTTTTAAGTGTCATTTTCACCACCCTTGTTCATGTACCATCTCTGATAACTACATATATGCCCCTTTTTCATTGTAAAGCAAACATTTTACACTATAAGACAAAGTCTCTGGAGTAGGGCGTAGTTACTGTTTAATTATGTGCTGCAACTCCTTTGGTCCTGAATCACCCCAGTTCAGCTCGCTGCAGCCTGAGTCTGGCTTTGTCTTTGTGGCCTTGCATTTAAATAGCTGATAGAAATTCTTCGAGCCTGAAAAGATACATGACCTGTCTGGCAGCAAAGAATGAAGAAAACTAACTCTTTTGAGCAAAAATGTCAGGGAGTTTATGGCAAATTTGTCAAATTATTTGGCACATCACAAAACGCAACGAAAACAACTGGTTATTTAAAGGCTGTATTATCTCATAAACTGAGTGATGTCAGTATAAATAAATATTAATAAGTAGTATAAATAAATATCAATAAGTAGATTTTTTTTTTTTTTTACTGTTTGTATAAAGAAAAAAAGTTTTTAAAAAACTTTTAACTCCCAATATTAAAAAGAACACCTTCAGACATTAAAAGAAAACACAGCCACAGTTTTGCTGAAATTGAAAATATGCCTTTCAGGAGCCCGTAGATCCCAGATATGATAGCACCTACCTAATATAAAAAAAAAATTAAAAATAATTTTTAAAAAAGAGAGAAAGAGGCAGAGCAAGCAAAACAAAAAGTCAAAACTAAGTCTGATTTTTTTAAGTTCTTTCAGAGTTAATACTGGATAGAGTACACATCAAATGCTCCTGTCCTCACAACACGCTGCACTGGTATCTGTCCCAGGGAGTCTGGTTGCAGAGCTGGAGAAAGAAACCCGTGGCCAACCCTCCCCATCCGTAGCCAGAGCCTTCATCACTTGCTCCCAAGGCTGATGCCAATCACACTATGCTGCAGTTCTAGACAGGCATCAAGTCACAAAGCATGGAAGGTTTTATATGATTAAAGCCTAAATTATTGTACTTGGACCTTACAAACTTCTCATAGGCAGAAATTCACATGGGGAACAGTCACAGATTAATGGAAGGTTCGGTGGTGATTAAGCAGAAGTGCATATCAGACCTAATAACAATGATGAATTGTCAACACAAAATGTAGAACCCTCAAATTTCTAGTGGGGAGTGCTTGTGAGAGCAAAAGAAAACGCATCCTGCCTCATACAGGGTGCAATTTTACTCACTGCATTTTCAGTGTATGAAGTCGTAAGGCATTTCCCCTCCTTACTCCCTAGGACTCCTTCCCACCCTGAGCCCCAGCATCATACCGTACCCTCAGTTCTACCAGCACAGTGCTTTGAGCAAGGATCAGCACTAGCCAAAAAATATCCAGGCAAAATAAATAAATTAATATCTAGTAGTAAAATGTAGTGTAGTCACACATTGATAACTCTGTACTGTAACAAGATAGTGAGGCTATTACAATCTTGTTAGCAAAAAATGCAACTAAGGCGTAATTAATGGTGTTTTGAAGATGGACGTTTAAATACTGTATCAAGTGTTTAATTTTGCAAGGATCAAAAGTAAATTATAATGAAGCACACAACTATGTCCCTCAGCCTTATAATTTTTGTTATATAATTTGTTATACCACTAAATAAAAACACATTTTGTCCTCCGCAGGGTTCCAACAGGAGGGAAAGGAGACGGTTATTCAAATAACAATTTCTCCAGTGTCAATTTTCTGACAGATTAACGTATCATGATGCAAACAAAAAATATGAATTATTCCCAATGAAGTGCTGAAAAATGGATTAAAAAGAACTATGGAACTACTTCTGGCCCCCATTTCACCTCCTCTTTTTGGTCCTAATCTCACTAAGACTGGCACGTACACTGAACTTCAAGCATGGGAGAACTCCTCTTCCATTAAATGTGTCCCCCATGCTTTTAACAACAGAAGTTCAAACTGAGCTTCTTTTTAAGAGTCGCCAGAACAGAGGCCTGCATGGCTTTCCCTTGTCCCCACCACGGCTCTTCACACCAACAAGCCTATTTTTATTGGTATGGTGCTTCAAACTCCCCAGAATAGAGGCGAACACATGAGAGCTGCTCAGGGGCAGGAGTTTTCACGAGCTATCAGGGAAGAGCAGCACAAACTGCTTTTTAAATATATCTTTGACAAATTATTTTCATACATTTTCTCCTTCAGAAGGAAGGGTTTTCTTCTGGAAGACGCCTTTGAAAGGCTTCTCCCTACAGAGCCTCGTTCGAGGCGAGAGAATGCAGCAGAGGTGCCTGCATACTGCCAGTACGTTTAATGAGATAATTACTCCGTCTTGCTTGTGTGATGGTTATTGGCTTAGCATATTTGCAGCCCAGAAAAGAAAGCATTCATTGCTCCCACATGTGCGTAGCCCCAGCAAGAGCAGTGAGAAAGCCACCTGGGCTCCGCTCTGCGGAGGGGCAGAGGAGATGGGCCTGATCGCAAGTGGCACTGGCTTCCGCAGCTGCTGTCCTGCCAGAAGGGTTAAGAGTCGCTGCAGTATTAGCACAACTGGTAATCACAGCCTCTTCTGGCCCTTGAGAGCCACCGTGTTCTGTTCGGCACCTGGGCAGGACTGCAAAAGCAGCTGGAGGGGTTGCACCCCACAGCTGGGAGGTGAGCGTACCCAGAGCCTCTGGCTGCAGCCCTGTGGGCACGTGTGCATGATGGAGGGAGATTAAAAGATTTTACAGGCAGAATGGAACTCCGTGGTCACCTAATCTGAGCTGTATTTTGCCCCACCTCATTACCCTACAGTGGTACTAACTGCACTGGTTTTCCCCAGTTATGCCATATCCTCTGATCTGGATGTGGTTGTATCACTGGCATAATTTTTGAATCAATATTTTTTACTGAAATTGTACAAATGTTCATGTTCTAGAAACATAGCCAAGGCTTGTTGTAATCACAGTATCAGAGCCTGCACAATCACCATACACTTACTTGACTACAGCCCTAGCAGCTGCATAGAAATCCCTCTCATACACCTTCAGTTCTAGATGGGCTCCCATACTCCAAATTTTAAAGCTATTTGCCAACAAGGATGACAATTCATCTAGTGTTCTGCACAGGGACCAGCATTTCTTCCACAGAATTTTGCTTGTCACTGAAATAGACACCTCTGGAATAAGAATTAGAGATTTTTCAGGACCCAAACTACTACCTGAGCCATGTACCAACTTGGATGGCGCAGCTGCAGTCTGACTCCGTATTTTTATTCACAGCTGCTCTTACAATTTTTCCCCCACTTCTCAAGGCAAATGTAGAAAAAATGAGAAAGTAACTGTGAGCAAAGGCATATAAAATGTAGATAATGCGAATATAAAGGGACCACCAAATTTTACTGGATTTACAAGAGGACCTATTGGAAAAATGAATACTCAGAACTGATGGCAGACTTAATTTTACAGTTCCTGTGACAGAGGAGGAACTCCTGTTGTGCGTATGGAGTCTTAGCACCCCTCTGAGTTATTTGTTCATCGTTCTCAGAGGGAAGAGTTACTCATCTCTTCCTGCAGCATCTCTGCCAAGTGTCTCAGTTCCGAGCTGGCCAGCAATACTGCCTGGCTGCTCATCTGATCTGTTAGGCCAAGAGAAAGTGGTTGCAAAGAGCAGACTTAGCAGGTAAAAACTGTACCTCGAAAGCTCAGGAGACTGACTGAAGGTCATGGAACCTCCCGTTTCTAGCTTGCTAGCCCATAGTACTAACCAGATATGATATTTGTCATAAAAATTTTGAGTGGCGTTGATGGGATGATATTCTATAGCTTTTCTTTTTTAGGAAAACCACTGCTACCCTGACAGCTTCTTCTGTTGTCTGTCTCAGAATAAATGCTGAGGTCTGCATGATCCAGTGACACTTTTCTCTGCAGAGATTGTCTTGCTGAACACGGTCTGAGACATGCCACCACCCAACCAACTTTGTTCATGCTGTCTGTGTGGCATCATTGCCATGGACAGAGAAATTCTAACCTCTACAGATGTTAAATTCATGATGTCTGAACAGCCTGTGTTCTTTGACTGTCCATTAGTGTGCTGCAAAGCTAATTTCTAACTGCCATATGAATAGAAGTAAAGCAAAAAATGAGACAGTACATCTAATATTTTCTCTGATGCAAGTTAAAACTGCACCTTACAACAGTTCAATGTCTTGGCTCATTTAGTCTTGTCAACTTAGCAGACAAATCACTACCTTGAAACAGTCCCTTAAAGGCAAAAGAGATTATCCCTTTCTGTCAGGGGTAATGATTATGAGATAAACCTGAAGTCAGACCCTCAAACTATTGAAAGCCTGCTCTAGTACCTGCTGCACATCACACCTGCTCTGACTAGAAGCAGAGGATTCATGTTCTGAACCTCCCATACACCTTGCAGCACAGCACTGCTGGTTATAGGTACATCCGCCACTTGAGAAGAAAGCAAACAAAAATCGCCCTTTCTCTGAAACCTCCATCTACTGCAAAACCAAGACCTGAGCAAGATTTCCTAGCCTGGCCTCTGCACAATGCTATGAACAACTGTGTGCCTGTAACACGACAGGGCTTGGCAGCTACCGGCTCCCATGGAGGGCATTAAACTTACCAAAAATCAACAAAAATTAAGCAGAACGAGCCATTAAGCACAACTAATCACACAAATGGGGATTTTCTAAGATTCAGGCTTTCATAGGTGATGTAATCTCCCTCCTCTCCATTGCCAAACGAAAGGTTTGTGAGACCATATCAGGGCCATTGTCCAACTGCTGTTCCCTCCAGTTACTCCATCACATGGAGTTCGTGTCCTCGTTCACAAAACAGCTCCTCTTCGACCATCGAGGTGGACCTGCCACACAGAGCCTGATTTTGCTCCTCGCTGCCTTGGCTGACAAGGCACATATCCTTCAGTTAGTGCTCACGAGCTGCCAGGAACATCTTCAAGCTCCACAGGAAATCATGCCAGTGTCCTCCTTGGTCGGTCCTGCATAGCCATCTTCTGTTCTTCCAAGAGACGTGCTCCTCAGGGATGACAGTGACACATGGCCTTGGTGCAGATGGTAGAGCTGCTACCCTGACAAGCTGCCAGACACCTTGGTGCTTTGTTTGCTAATCTAACTTTTTATTTCATTTCCAACAGGGCAAAATGTCAGGCACTCTTGCTGTAGTCCCCTCTTTTGTTCTCGTTTCTTGGCGTACAGTTCTCTTGGAACTATTTCAGGGTTAACGGACTTTGGTCCAGGGCACTTACTAGATGTTGGCAGGAATGTTTTTGTCCTTTTTCTTTGACTTGTGATTCTGGTGAAGCATCAAGAAATTCACTATGATATCATAGGAATTGAATCTGTGAGGGTTCTTTCATTTTGTTTAACCAAGTCTTCACTCCTAGTACTGATTTTCTGTTAACCTGTTTGATAAGGTGTATTAAAAATTTTGCATACTGTGTTTAAATTGATATAACAAAACCGGCCAAGATTCATTGTCTTATAACTCACCTAGAATACTTGGGTAAGAAAACTGGAATTTATGAGATGTTGGGTTTTTTTTACTCTGTGTACTATGCAGAAGTTCATCTAAATGTGATACTTTCACTGAAGTACTCTGTCAACAAGATTCCTCATTAAGAAACTGCATCCCAAATGTAGATCAAGCACAGACAGGAACCCTAGAAGACAAGATTCCTCCGCATATTGATTCTGGCATTTAGGGCAGTTTCTAACCTGGATCAGATAGAACTTCAAAGTCCTATTCCCTTCTCTGGAATCACGTAGAATGTTGCTACCACATTTCCAACTCAGTATGCGCATTAATTGGGAGTAGCCATTTCCCTCTCCCGGTAATACACAGATGCTATCTATCCCTTTATTTTGAAAAGTAAGTTTCACCAGACCCATAAACAGCCTCCTGGTTTTTGCCATATCAAGGCCATTTCTCATTTAACAGAGAAGAGAACCTCACCTGGTCCAATTTCACTGCAGTGACATTTCCTCACTTTCACCTAGGATCATTTAAGCTAGTGACACCAGTATCTGACCGTTTCAGCTCTTCCAGGGCGGTTAACTTACATGGGTGTGCAACATGCAGCCGATCTTTCCATCAGAAGGATAATCACACATAACACATGTTTTCCCAGCACCAACTCTGCATGCAGCAAAGCATACCCTTGTGCTTCTACACCATAAAAGACAGATGGCATTTTTGCCCCAGATTTCATTAACTTATTATGGATTAATGTAAGGCACACTACAGATCTAATAAGAGGAGGACCTTCACTTCTGGGCACCTATCACAACATCTCTTATGTTCCTACCCTACAGCAGACTCCACTCACTAGCTCTTCGGTTAAATATTCTTGGCTGCTGCCATTGTCCCCCAGCTCACCAGTGTGCATGACAAGACATGGAGTCCTCAAATCCTTAATCAGCCCCACTTCACCAGTGTACAAGGCTGGAGTCGTTTGGCTGAGCGGGAAGTCTGCGACCCAACAAGAAACAGGATTTGCATCAAATGCACTAAATGCTTCTCTCTGCCTCGAGAGCCAGTGACTCCAGCAGACAAGCCAATTTGGCGCAGAAATGGTAGTACATCACTAAGATGGGCCCATGATGACAAAACAAAAAGATGCGAGGCAGGTGGGAGATGCAAGAAACACTGGTTTTGTGGCTGAAGGAGGTGAGAGAAAAGAAAGAAGGCTGGTTGTTCGAAAGGATGGGAAAAAGGAATAGAAAGGAAACAAAAGAAGGAATGACAAAGAAAAGAGCATGGTCAAAAATAAGATATAGGAGGAAGAGTAACTATAGAGTGGAGATTTTTCTTTTAATCAAGAAAAGAGGTCAACTCCTGAAGGGATGGAACTATGATAAATATTTCTCATAAGAAACAGCATCCCGGCAGGGAGACTGAAGGAACAAGAAAAAAAGAGACAGACACAGATGTGCAAGGAAAACTCAGGTGTCAGGACCTGATCACAGCAGTAAGAAAGAGACAATGACTTGACTGAAGAGGAGCATGAACCAAAGGAAAGAGATACTGTATTTATTGAAATGGTGACTACTTTTCCTCACCTATGCACATCTATTCCAAACCTAGCAGTTGCTCACTATTGTTGAAGGATGCAGCCATGACATTACTAACAACCTTTCTTGTGAGCAAATATGGCACTAACTAGACAGAAACAAATATCTTTCAGTTCTCAAGTTGCACCCAGAGAATATCTGCATACCAAAACTAGCACAGAAGACATTAATAAATCATCATAACATGCTCCCACAAAGATTGGTACCTATCAGAACCAATCTGTATACGCAGAGCAATCATTTCATGCTATTAAGTTTACAGCCTAAATGTACTCATTGGAAAGTCTTCACTCAGTCCTGAAGTGCCTGGAATTACAGATTTATAAACCTTGTATGAACTTAGTCCCTTCCATGCTGTCTCTTCCTTTTCCTTAAAAAGTACTATGAAACTAGACCAGTGCTTTTAAAACTAGGAGCCTAGCTTTTCTGAGAAGTCTCCAATCTCCTCTGAACAACATGCAAAGCAAACTCAGGGAGAGAACATGAGAAAAAAGAGAAGTCTTCTTTCCTCCTGCTTTTTTTTTTTTTTTGCCTAAGACTCACCAAAACAAGAGTCTAGTATTGAATATTCAGTGCTGAATACTAACTGCTCAATAGACGGTCTGTTTGCAGAGCTCAAAGTGGAAATGACCCAGCAAGGAGGAGAGGTGAACACTCTGCTCCATCCATGTGATTAAACCACTCTTTAAATGCAGTCCTCCCCAGTTCTCCCCACCTCGTTACAATGGAGGCCATTTGCTATCCCTACCACAACTCATTTTAAAAAAAAACATGTTTGCATTAGAGGGGCCCCTGCACCAGTATTGTCCCGTGACTCTGTGTTTAAGAGAGGAATGTGAGCTCCAACATTGGGAAATCTGTGCAAGCCAGTCAGTCCGACCAGTGGGATCTGTTATTGCCACTGCTTGGGAATAAGGAAGCTGGGTGTCCCAGCCCTCAGCCTGCACAAGGCATGGAGTAAGTCTCACCCAGCAGCTGCCTTGTTCTGCTGTGGACCTCAGAGGTCTCTTAAGCTCTACTCTTCTGAGTTAGTGTACTACAGCGTCACACTGTGAGCACCCAGGATCTCCATCTCACATGCAGCACCAGGCATGGGTCCTCTCCTGCTGACTCTGGGATGCCGAGCGTGTTGGCCAGCAAATCTCTGACCCACTGCTCGGCCAGGTCTGACATACAGAGCCTCAGAGCCAAAGGGCTGTGCTGAGGCTCTGCAAAGAAGCCCATTCCCTCCAGCCACAACATGAGCCCACGCACCCAGGGAACAGCCACAGCAGGAGCAGGCATCTCTCGTCACCAAACACCATGCTACTGCTGTACTCTGACACATAGCACTTGTGGAGCAGGATTCCACTTCTACATTTGCTTGCACCATGTTTTCTTACAGTGTCTATCAGGTCACTGTCACCTTTGGGACCAGCTGGGAATTTTTGTTTCCCCACGTTGCTTAAGTTTCATAGAGGGTAGAGGAACAGCAAGGATTTTACTTTCCTCTGAGCATCAGAGATGGGAACAGCCAAGAGCATAGTACCTACAAGCTATGCTGCAGAAGCTAACAGCATTAAATATTAATTTGCTTAATTAGGACATCGAGCCACATGTTAATTGTTAAACTGAATGTCAGATAAGGTGGGAAACACACAAGTCAGGTTGTTGAGGATTTTATTCTTTTTTCCTCCTTTGAAGGATAGGATTAAGTCTACTTCCTACGACTATCCACAAATTTTATTCAACAAATGGCCTGTTTCTGCAAGATCCTAGAACATTAGGAAAACGCACAGCCTTTCCTGCTTGGCCTCTGACAGACAGGAGCTTTTGATCTTTTGCAGCAGGTTGCAGCTTGGTTACAGGGTGCTGACAAGTGACATGGGTTGTGGAAAGGATGTTCTGTCAGGCCTTTCAAATTAGGTATGCATTGCTGTCACCATGGGGGAACCGAGCTCTGGGACACAGGTGGTTTCTCCCAGCGCTGGATGACCGCTCATGAGATCCCACTTATGAATTGGGCTCCCCCTCCATACTGCCCTTCCTCAGCTGCAGCCAAAGTAGTTTTAGCACTTCTGATAGAGTTTAGCAATTAATAGCATTCTGGAAAAAAATAAAATATTAACCCTTCTAGCATTGCATTTAGTGGTATCTGTATTTACCCCTACACTTGGCTTTTTTCACTACTTTTAAATTCCCCTCGCCACTGCATTTCTGGTGTTATATTGCTCTACAAGTTTAGCACAACCAGATCTGGATTTACAGATCTATACAAGAACAGAAAGCTGATGCCTGTTTTGTTGACATGGAGGTCTCGTTTGCAAATGTATATTTGCATGTAAGACATTGTTCTTATGATGAGTTCTACCCAACTTAGTGTGAATGTCCGCGAGTCTTGTGCCAAGTAGCCAAATCAGTAAAAGTGGCTGCACTGAAAGAAACACAATAGTCTGATAGTATTATTCTGAGGAGCAAATGTTTAAAAAGACAAGAAAGAGGTGAGCAACAACAAGCAGTTCCATTTCTAGTGACAGTATTCAAAAAAAAAAAAGGCAATAATTCCTAACACTCGAAACTTGTAGTTCTTATTTCCAGGCAAATCTCTTTTTTTCTAGACGCAATCTCAGCAAGCAAATCAAAATCCCTAGAGAAGAGGATTTTGTGTTTTGAAATGTTTGAGTCTATGCCTTGGGGTTCATGAGCACCCAGAGCTCCAGTGGGAAGTTTCCCAGAGCAACGACCACAGCATCAGACTTCGGCAAGGCTAGGAAACCAATGAAATTCCCATGTACGTCCTCAACCTGCTGCTCTGAAATTAATGCCTCAAATTCCCAGGGCTGTAAGTTTCAGGGACCCGCTCATTCAGAGGACATTCCAGCTATCTGAAATGTATTGTTTCCCACTACCATAATATTTGGGATCCCATGCAAAAATGTTCAGGATAAGCTGCTAATTAATTGTAAACCCATCACTCATAGCTGTGAATCAGCTCCTTTGTTCCTCTAACAAATTCCATCATAGAGAAATTAAGTTCACTTACCAATAAAAGAAAACAAAGTGCTTAACTGTAGCTGAAGTGAAGGAAAGGAGACAGCGCTGAGCCCTGCATTTCGGTCTTGAGGCAATTTGAACTGCAGATGAGCTTTTTCTTCCTTAGTGGGTACAGTGAGAGACAAGACTCTATTTAACCCTCTTCACTTTTCCTGATTGCAAATTTATAAGAAAGGGAAGAACAGCCAAAAATATTTACCCCAATGCTTGTTTACATACAGAACCAGCAGCTCCCACAGAAAGACTCTGCCCCTGACTTAAGCCACCATTTCTAACACTGGCCAGCATTTTATAGCTCATCAATTGCTCCTGCTGCAAATCTCCCGGGAGAGGATAAATGGGAAAGAAGACGGGCCAGGACAGCTAGTTATGCATGTAAAATAGCTGCAATTAAGTTATTACACATTCCCAGCCGTTGGGAGGGATCATTACGAGCTAACTCTGGGCACCTGCCCTCTCCAAGCCACACACACAGACTTCAACAGGTGCCTCCCCTGTGGAGCAGACATCGCAGGACAGGGACCCATCTCTCATAGCAAATTCTATTACAGTTTTAAATACTCACAGAAACTCTCCAATGCATATATACAATTCTATAGGACCTAAAAGGTGTGTTCAAGCACGTTTTTAGTACAGGCATATCCAAAAAAACCCTACACAGACCTCCACTGGCTTAATCATCACCACGTTCTCTTCCTTCCTACACTTGTTATCTATAGGATCGCTCAGCCATCAAATATCCTTTATGCTATCCATCTTCCTAACTAGAATGTTAGCAATCAAATCCCCTCGGCCGCCGGGGCGCTGGGCTCCAGCAGGGTGGGATCGTATGGGTTATTCATTTTCAGACACAATGAAACAAATAGAAAATCCAGCACAGATGCAGGGAAACAGACAAGTGGGTGAACTTGGAAAATTCACAAACCTCACTGCTCACGGAATTGTGAGCTAATTATTTGGACTCAAATGTCACATCAAGTATCCCCAAAGGACTGACCTTATATTTGTATTAGTTACATGACAGCCCACTGCTGCTCTAAAGCCATTGTCACCAACCGTCAAGCCCTGGCTGTATTTAAGGCCACCTCTTCAAAAGTCTTCATCTGAAGAGGTACTGATGTTTTATCACTGCGCGGTTTTCAGTGATCTCACGATTTCACCTTTATTTTGCTATGGTGAAATTCTATGTATAGAAATAGTGTCCCAGGGGAGGTGCCTCCTTATGGCTGTCCTAACTTGCAAACCACTTGCAAATTAAGCTAGAAAAATGCAAAGGTGTTTACTCTTAGGGACACTGCAGCTTTTACTGCTATGCTAACCTTCTTCCTTGCCTGCACGCTCACTGCACCAGTGGCAGAAAAAACGCCTTATTTTCTAAAAGCAGCCAAGCCAATGACCCTGATTGCTGTGTCAGAGACTTTCTGTGGGACAGCTCTAACTCCCGTTACGTAAATCTTAGCACAAAATGGTCTCTTGTAATTTCGAGAAGATCTTTTGCTCGATAGATATCTACTACCATAAAGGTGCAGTGGCGAGGGACCAACTGAGGCTACAGGTTTCTTTACAGTCTCACAGACAAAAGTTGAACCTGTCTAAATCCAGGGTCCCTTCTTTAATGAGGGTTTTACCTCAATAAAATCTTGAGGACTGTAAACTCTAAACCTTAACTTAAATAAATTAAATAGTTTCCTAGAGCTGTCTGGCCATTCTTATGCAAAAGCTAGTTTTAGTTCTTTTTTCCTTACATCCTTTTAAAGACTTTTTGCTTATTGCAGGTAAATAACAGATTGCAGAGCAGTGAAAAGTACCACAATTCCCCTTTCCTAAGTATTTTAGAATACATGTGTTAGCAGAGAAATAAATTGCAAAACAATTATTTTCTCTGAGTCAGACTTAGAAGATGAACTCCTTGTTCAAGGTAATTTTGATCAATTTACAAACCTCTAAAAGAATTCCCACAGATTTTACAAACTTCTAAAAAAAAAAAAAACTCTCAGGAATGAAGACCTGGTCCAGTGCTGCGACTTGGTGTAGATTCCAGTTCTGCTGCTGCTTAAGGCAGAGGGAGCTGCCAAGGATCAGGCCCTACTCTGCAAACATTGTCCACAGGAACTCCGCAGCCAGCGGGAAAGAAAACATTTTTGTTGCTTTTTTTGTTGTCGTTGTTGTTCCATTTCTTTCACATACAAAATGGTATAAGATACAAAATTACATGAGACAAATCATCAGGCTCGATTATATAAAGGACCTGTGGTATTTCTTTTGCATGTCTGTATCATATCGAATGTAGGTTTCAAAAGTATCATTGGATCATCTTAACTGCTCAGCAGTTAAGAATGTTTATAAACACAAATCCTAGAACAGTAAATAATTTTTTTTATTTACCGAAACAGAAGTAAATCAAGTTTGCTTGAGAACGAAAAGTACTCAAGAAAAGTGAGAAAAATAGCCAATAGCAAGTTCCTCTTTCTCTGTTAGTAAACTGTGTTGCAATAAGCAAAGCAAACAGTTTTCAGCAACAAAACCACTCATTTGGATCAAAAAAATAGAGGCCTGGGATTGCACACTTCAGCGTTATACCTATGGTCAGAAATGTCACAACTGCTTTCCCAACTAGCATTCAAGTATTTATTATCAATATTAGTGATTTCATGAAGTGAAGTAGGATATGAAAGCCATTAATTCTCCTCGATCATTGCTTATATGCTAGATCCTTTTTTAAATGGCAAGCTCATAGAAAAGGTTGCCCACCACACTGCCACAACACCCATATATTGGTAAGAATATAGACCGAAATCTGGCCACCACCACAACGCGTTCCTCCCAGGCACTGGAACCCACTTTTCGTGGATCACACAAACTGCTTTAGGGGCCTAATCCCAACGTCCTTGACAGCACTGAAAGGCTTTCTGCTGATTTTAATGGGGTTTGGATCGGCTCCTAAGTCTCAGCTTCACGTCCCAAGGATCTCATCCATCTAGCGCTTTGAAACCAGCAGAGTTTTTGCCTGGCTCCAGCATTGAAATAACGAGGGATATTTATTGAGTCATGCAGAAAAGTTGCACTCCAAGAAAGCGCCTCCTTCTCCTTCGGCTCCTTCGCTCCCTGAAGCGGTGCGGCGGGGAGCTTTCCCAGGGGTGCGGCGGGGACGGGGAGGCTGGCAGCCCCCCGGGAAACCACGCCGCCCCTCGCCCCCGCAGGCTGGGCGGCACACGGCGGGGGATAGCTCCGTCGGGGCTGCGGGGGGATGCCCGGCACTTGGGCGAGGGCGCTCCCCGTTCTCCGGGCTGCCAACCCGCCGTGCCGCCGCGGCCGCCCCATCCCGCCCCCGGGCGTGCACCCCCCGACGGCAGCGCCTGGAGCTCACCGTGCCCGGTGTCACTAGGGGGGGCTGCGGCTGTGGAAACCTGTTATTAATACTCGGTATCTCCCGCAAAGTCTCCCCCCGCCCCGCCTCAGACGCGCCCCCCCGGGGCTCCCCGCTTGCTGGCCCGCCCGGCCCCCAGCTCCCACCCCGCCGCCGCCGCCGCTATCCCTCGGGCCCCGGGAGAGGCGATGGGGTCCCGGTTCGGCGGTCGCCGGCCCCCCGGCAGGCTGCGGGCGCAGAGGTGGGGGGGGGCCGGCGGGTGTGTGGGGGGAAGCCGGGCCAAGCGCAGGGCAGGCGGCGGCGGGCGCGCCCCTGCTAGCCCCAAAAGCCAGGCAAGGCGCCCCCCGGGGCGACCCTTTTATGCCGCACAGCGAAGGGGCGGGCAAGCGAGCCCCCGGCGGGGGCTTCAAACTTCTCCCGGTGGCTCGCCGGCTCCCTGCCCGGCTGAGGGGAATTACGTGCTTTAGGAAACTACGGCCGGAGGCGGGCGGCAGCCCCACGGAGTTAACGGCGGCGGTGAAACGATGCAGGGAAAGATGCCGCAAACCATCCGAGATGACCCAGTGCTCCCACCACCACCCTCAACCCCGCCCCGGGTGGGTGCCCCGCTCCCCGGCCGCGGGCCGGGTCCCGCCGGGCAGCGGGAGAGCCCCGAGGGCGGCTCCCGCCGGCGCTGCCGCT
>JAOXNO010000001.1:58546675-58568487 GCA_028565335.1 Limnodromus scolopaceus
CAAATTTTAAAGGATGTTAGTCATGAGGCTAATTCTGTTCACTTACACATTCAAAGGTGCTGCCGCCGGCGGCCTCCGCCCCAGGCCCGCTCGGCCCCGGCCCCGGCCTTCTCCGCCCGCGCCTCCTCGGGCCTCCCCCGGCCACCCACCCGGCGGCGGGATGCCCGGCCTCCCCCCCAGCCCCGTTAGCGGGGACCGTTAGCGGCCCTGTCAGGGGCACCCCCGCTCTGTCAGTGAGGGAGACGGTCTCTGCCCCGCCGCCAAATGCCCCTGGGGGCCGTGGTGTGGGTGTCTGTGAGGGTATTTTTGCTCACCACTACCAAAACAGGGTCCTTTCCCCCACAAACCGGGGTCCTTCCCCCCCCTTTTCTAAGTTTGGGGTTTTTTTCTTTCCTTTTCCCCTAAGGTTTTACTGTGGCATGGTGCGAGGCCTGAGGGGAGCCCATGAGGTGAGGGGCCCTCGAGGCTGGCCTGTCCTTTTCAGGGTAAGGACAAGGCCCCGCTGCGAAGCAGAAGCCCGTCAAAAACGCAATGGACATTTTTGGCCTTGAGCAGGGCCTGTCTCCGACGCCTTTAACTTAAAAAAAATGGGAAATGCTGGCTGTGCCGCAGGGAGCTGTCTCCAAGCAGGGAGGTTACCTCATGGTTCCAGCTGTGCCCCTGGCTCTGCAGGTGGTTGCTGTCCTCTGCAGCCCGGTGGAGAGGCTAAGGCACCCAGACCTGGGCAAACACCAGCCCACGGGGACTTGCCCAGGCTCCTTCACCAGGGGAGGTTTGCACTCACGCTGCAGGGGCCTGACTTCTGGAAGAGTTGTGAAGACCTACAGGGGCAGCTGGCGGGCCTCCGGGTCTCCTGCCTGTCACAGGCACTCTGCGCTTGTCACCAGTTTGAAGCATCAAGGGGTGGCTTCCGAGTTGTTAATGTCCCAGAGATACACAACATAGAAATACAGGATATGTGAACGTAGGGATATGTGCTTTCTAGGGGGCTCAGAAGGATGGGATTCAGCGCAGCCTGGATGTTTAGAGACTTGGGCTCTCCTTTGACATGATGCAAAGATGTACATTCTCTATAGGTGATGATGCGTGGGCAGGATTGCCAGCAGCACTTCTGTTAGACCAGAGGTACTTGTTGCAATCTGTTTACTCCCTGCCTCTCCAGATTAGCTCCCTTCCTCTTCCCGCTTACCTCATCCCCTCCTCAGTGTGTCAGATCGCCTTGGCGTCCATCCACAGCTCCGTCATTGAGACTCGTTTGGGTTTTGCTTACTTTTTTAAAAAGCACCTTGTGCTTCTGGATATCCCACATGACACTTGATAAAGTACTTTATTCTTCTGGAAGTGTGGAGCATCTCCTGCTGTGCTGCAGGTTGGCAGTTTACAGATGGAAGCACTGCAAGTCACAAGCCTTTTTTTAAAAAAAATAATTTAGGCTGCAGGATTTGATTTGATCCAGAGCAAAGGGCAGGCCTCAGCAAGGATGCAAAAAGTATACAGTTGGGAATTTTCACTCCAGATTCTTGCCTACGCAGAACATCTACAAGCCATAAAACAAACAGTATAACCCTACACTGCATCAGATGATGTATATTTAGCAGAGAGGGACTCTGTTGCTGTTGTGAAACGAACAACGCCTTTATTGGGGAAAGATGAATACAAACTTGTGCTGGTGCATGGAGAGAAGAGCAGGATCATCAAGGGAACAGAAGACACATTCCGGACTGCATCCAAACTGCCAAACAACTGGATGTGAAGCTGTCCTATCCTTTTAGATGACTGACTGAGTTTCTTTTGATAGTTTAGCAAAGTGGAGGCAGAGTGGAAGTATGACGGTTCATATTAATTTAATGCCCCGATAACTTGAGCTCTCTCAAAAACATGTTTCTATGACTGTCTTCTACTCTGCAGTTGATTGTACCAACAGGCTGTGACCCCACAAACTTTTTTTTTCCATATAAATCTGCTTATGCTTGTACTAGACTCTAAACATCAGTACTAAATATTTTGGTGGTAAACACCAGGAGTTTTTTCAATCAAAGAAAATTGTCGGCAAAGGAAAATAAAAAAGTATAAATTGTTATTTATTAATTTAGCTAGAATATCCAAGGCAACTGTAGGCTGAAGTTGTAGAGCAGCTTTCCCACAGACTAGCAGGGACAAGAACCTGCATTAGGTGTAGCAAGGAGTATGAAGGGCTTGCGAATGGAGCCATATAAATTGGTTATCTGTAACACCAGGGATCCGAGTTCAGGGACTCAGGGGATCCTTTTGGATCCGATGTGTCTCTGCACAGACTGTAAGATTGCTGGCAGCAGCCAAATACACAGCGACACTTCATTATTTTAGCAGTGGCTGCAGTCTGTGAGCGGTTCCATATTTTCTTACTTGCCTAAGCCAGCAGCCTCTCCCCTCAGAATGAACCCACTCTTCTGTCCACCCTCCTTCCCAGCTCTTCTATTCCTCTGTTTCTGGTGTCTTCACCTGTTGGGCAAATCCCATGGAAGACACAGAGAAGGAAATCGTTTCTCTATTGGGTTCTCTTTCCCACTTACTCATCTTCATTATCAGAACAGGAAATGTTAACTTTATTTTACATATATTAACACCCCTGAGGAAGTCATACATGTAGGTGAAGGGCAAGATATGGAGTAAGCTGACAGATGACTTCTGGAATCAACTCTGTGTATGTGCTTGGGGAGTGGGATGCTGACAGATGCAGGAACTGGAAGAACAACATCAAAAGGCTGCCTAGGTAAACACATGCGCCGATTCCTTCAAAAGGCTTTAATTGACACAAGCACCGAGAGAAAGTGGCTACAGCAGGCACATATGCAGGTACCTGGCAGAAAATGAGCAGAAGAGCAGAGGCATGCAAATGATGGATTGCACATGCACCAGGCAGGGGGTACCTCCTTCCTAGTTTGAAAGAAAAGTAGCATGAATTGCAGCTGCCTTGCTGTAACTGTAGACTTGTCTGAAGACAAGTTTTATTGAAGATGAGCATAGGTCCACCTTAAATGATCTTTCTTTTATTAATGCTCGTGAAAGGAATTTTGCTCAGCTCCAGTTCTCAGGTTCATGGAGAAGCACAGTGCCAGTGTTTCCAAAAGGGACCAGTGAAAATGCCTCATTCACACTGGTCAGCTTCAGCCTGCAGAGAGGAAGGGAATTTACTCTTTTGGGTAGTATCTGTCTAGAAGGAGCCTAGAAGAACCCCTGCCCCTAGGGGTGCTGCCCTGAATGTTTGGCCTGGGAGACTCTTCCTGACTGTCGTAGGAGAAAAGGGCAAGCAGTCATCGATTTCTGAGCTTACACCAGATTTAGCTGGCTTTTGTTGTGTGTGGCTGGTACTAGTTACCAGAGGATTTGTACTGTGTGTTGGAAGAAGAGCCAGCCCTAAAAGCTATTATAGACAACAGACACAGAAAAGATCCATTCCAGACTGCATCCAAGCTGCCGAACAACTGGATGTGAAGCTGTCATATCCTTTTAGATGACTGTCTGATAATGAGTTTCTTTTGATCCGCCTGGAGCACGGAGAATTACCTTCAGTGCCTGCCTCCAACTGGCATGGTGAGGCCTGAACGCAGAGTTAAATTTCCAATTCACTGGGAGTTTAAGGGAAAACCAATTTCCATTATTAGAACATAATTTTAGCAAGAAATTAGAAATTTGCTGTTTAGCACATTGATTTCTTTTCTTTGTTTTTGAGTATTTTTTTCTGTTTATAATGTTTTGTTGTTAAGTCTGAGTGCCCAATAACTACCACGCACTGCCTGGAATGGTAAAGCACATGCATAGGTCAAATAGCTCCCCAAAACTCCTGCTAATGAAAGACAAAGGCTCCGCTGCAGTTAGCAGCGGGGAATTGCTTTTGGTTTGGAACTACCATGCTGTTTATATACTGGCTGGGAGGAGGGGACAAGGACATGCACAGTGAAGCTATTGGAAAAAAAAAAAACGGTCATTGGAACAACCTCAGAGGTACCTGCCTCAGGAAATATACACAAATAAAGGAGCAACTGTAATTAGGAGAAATATGTAGTTGTTTGGTTTTTTTTTTTTTCCCCCAGCAGCAAGATGCAAAGAGCAATGGGCTGCGCACAGCTTCGGAAGGATTTTTCAGGAGATGGTACAAAATCTCAAGTCCATTCACAGGGTATCCAACAGAAATCTTTGCTGTTGTCTTTGAGACAGGAATAAAACCATGTTTTAAAAATTCCAACTGCAAAAAATCTCTGTATGGGCTGTGACCTGGGTTTGGAGAGTTTGACTGAGAGCTCCGGTGTTCTGGGATGTATGTTCACAGGTTCAGAAGGCAGAGAGGGTGCATTTACCTCCTGGGTCCACACAGTGAGTTCTTTAAGTATTGTTGAGAGGCAAAACTGATCCACTGTCTGATTCATGCAGTCTTTGCTACCTGGAAGAAGAGAATCTGACCAAGGCCATGTACGCAGGGCAGAGTAAGGTTGACAAAGCAGCCAGTCCTTACTCCGGCACCTCTCTACCACTTCCCAAAGAAAGAGATGCCCCACTGAAACTGGTGGGTCCAGGCTGAGATGGAAACATTTCCAGAGAAGGACGGACCGAAGTCAGAACTTGGGTTCAAACATGTTCAAGCTTCTAACAGCATTTAGGTCTAAAACATGGATCCATTTTCTGGGCTTCTGAGCCTTAGACACAGAAACTGGAATCCAGATCTTCACCGTGCCTTGCACACATTAAGCCTCCCAGCACTGGTCCAGATAATAGCAAAGAGTCACCATCTGGCTGGATTTTACGGTTTGATGAAGTGCTCAGTTTTAAGGCAAGCACGTGTCTGGCACCTGGGGACTGCGGAGTCCTGATCCCAGTTCTGGCACGGTCTTTCTGTGGCCCTGGGCAAGTCACGTCCTCTTCGGAGGAGGGAATTCATCAAGTGCCCCATGGCCCTGCTGAATCGGCAATGGGCTGTAAAACACTCCTCAGCTCCAACTGGAGGAGAGGCCGGCTGGAGGGGCCTCTCGCAGCGCTGAGCCAGCTCTGTGCCATGGCCCTGAGATGCTTGTGCTGGGACACGGCTGAGGAGCTCCCCACGCTGCTCCTGTAGGTCACTGTGGCAGGGCTGCTAGCCAGGGAGGTAATATCAGGGCTAGTCCTCCCTCACGCTAGGGCCATCCTGGCCCTCAAGAGCCTTGACACAGAGAAAGTCTGAAAAACAGACACATTTTCAGCCCGCCTAGTTTAGCTTTGCAGCGTCACGATTCCTACCGATTCCTAGCTAATTCTTACCATCGGACTTTACAGGTGTGTTCCCAGCAGGGCTTGCAAACCCATCTTCTGATGTGCAGCACTATTCACTAGTTTGCCACTGATTGTCACTAACCAATGAAACAGTCTTCGGTCTTTTTAGGCTTTTATTTACGATGTACTCCCATTGTGCCACAGATACTTTTCTATTTACCATCACAAAACCGGAGAAAAGACATACAGTAATTTCTCATCATCATGGTTCTACGTTTTTCATTGGGTTTCCTCCCTGTTTAAGCAACAAATAAGTAGGGAGTCCAAAGAATTAAAAGCTCTCTTTACATTGAAGCTTCTTTGTAGGCAGAACTCTTAACGAGATATGGGTATTACAAACAAACCCAATTGTGCTTAGTGGGAGCTCTTTTACTTTCCACATCTTAAAATTATTAAATCTCGGTATGCCTATATTTCATATTATATCCTCTTTGAATGCCAAAATTGCCCAGCCTTGTTTCATTTTTCTTTATTGTTCAGTTTTCTAGTATCTATGTTTGGAAACATTTACCTTAAAAAAAAAAAAAAAAGTAAAAAAAAAACTTGTAAGGGTTATGTAAATGACTCGAAGAGAGGCTGTTATTCTCTGAACTCCAAACAAGTGACTGACCTTTCCCACAGTTCCAGAACTGGCTAAAAGACCCGAGCTCTCCTCTGCCCCACAGCACCCTGCAGCCCAGCCCCAGCTTGATTCTGTTTCTCCCAACAGAACAGTAGAGCTGGACATGTCTAGTGTTGGAAAGGGGCAGCTTTTACTTAATGTCTTTGTTTTGCAGCGAAATAATAAACTTGATTACTGAATTCTAGGTCTGTAAATGCTTCCATCTTTTAATAGCAATTAATCCTTTATCTGCAAAGTAAATGGTGACTTAAACATACCGTATGAAGTTAGGTATGTCTTCCAACAGCAGCACACACCTCTAGCTTGTCTCAGAAAGTGGACTGTATTTGGCATTTCAGCTGGGACTAATGCTAGTGACCTTCATGCTGAATATCATTTCTAGAAAGCCTCTCCTGGACACTAAACACAAGAGATAAAGGAGTTGCAATGGAATGAAAACTTTACAGCAGTTTTCACAGGCACAGCTCCTTGTGCTAAAGCCTTAAGATTTTGCCAAGCGTTCTTCAGAATATTATATCTCTTTCAGCAATTAGACAAAGAGTCATGGCGGGGTTGATCTGGGCAAGTCTAGTCACAGCAGTACAGCCGCTAGCTGACATGAGACCTCTTTGTGAAGGCATTCACTGTATAAAAAGGGGGGGAGGGGAGGCTGGCTGGGAAGATAATTCAAAGGGTTGCAAAGATGAGGCTCACCAGAGGAGAACAGCGTGGCAGCTCTGGGGTTCTGAGAATGTATTTTACCTCCCTCAGTCCATGCACCATAATCTTTCCTGGTTGATATAGGATTCCTTCCTTGAATAGCCACTTTGACCAACTGTATTCCAGGAGTCCATAGCTGTTTATTCAGTTTCTGCTGCTGGTTTTGTAATGCTTATTCCCTTGCCAAGACATTACTTGAAGGTGTCTATTATGATGGAACGTAATGCCCCCTCTTAAAGAGGGGCAAGAAGTAAAAATCAGAGTTTCAACTCAGATCTGCACTCAAATTAGCCTCCGGTGTCTGCACAGGCTTAGGTAAGACAGCCATGATGTGTAAATGGAACTGATGTAGGTATCACCAGAATAGCTAAGAGCAGGTGACCTTCACTGCTAGACTTGTCTAGCTTCTATGTTCTGCTGGATCCATCATTGCTAAGGCTGCCCCTTTCTTCCTAAACTTCAGCTATTGCAGAGGATCTCCTTCATCCTCACAAAACCTTTCATCCCCACGCTTTCATCAGCTTGAGGTAAATTAACTGCAAGGCTGCCCCTCAGGGTTGTACATAGATCCATTCTCTCAATAGGATTACTCATGTGCACACTCCTTTGCTCCTCCTTCATCTCTGCTGTGTCTGCTTAAATTTCCACAGGTGTCATTGTACACATTGCTTAGTCTTTAATGTGCTGTAGCTCTGACCATCTGACCTAGGAGACCACACTAGCTAGCACGAACACCTTATCCTCAGTGTAGTTTCCTTGATCTAGGTTAAAACTCCCCCTCTTTCCCTCCCCAGCAGCCTGTAGCCTTTGAGGCTCACTCCCTCTGCTGGTGCACCCGAGCCTCAGTTTGGCAAACTCAGGGAGCAAAGCAAAGTTTATTAATTTGTTTGGGGCTTCTGGTTAACCTCTTCCTCCAGTTTGAGGCCATACATCACTCTCTTGTAACTCTTTGTAAATAACCCTGAGCCATTCACATTCTGGTAGAGGTGGTTCAAGTGCTGTGTTGACATCTGTGTTGTCATTAGTCCAACTGCAAGAAGAAAAAAAAGAAAAAAAAAAGGAAAATCTATCCCTTTGGACTTGATTTGTAAGTCCAGACACAAAACTACTAGTTCAAGCATTTTGGTGGAAGCTTACAAAGTCCTACTCGGGCTGATACTCACGTGTGCCTCTCAAGCAGCTCAGAGAACAGCAGCAACATGACTGCAAGAGCAGTGTCAGGATCAGCGTGCACAATTCAGCCATGTGAGGAGCCAAAGAGCATCTCAGGACTTCCAGACCATAGGCAGTGTTCTGCGTCCTCCTTGATCCAGAGTGCTGCCTTTCTCTGAAGCACTTGAATACGCAGTACTTCATCCCTGCCTCAGTGGGACTACTTTGCTTAAAAAGTTAACCACATGCTTTGACAAGCAAAGGCTCAAGTGAGTTTAGGGTACTAAGTGACTCTTTGTTCATCCACTGCTTTAATTTCAGGCCTTCGATCTCATGAAAAAATTCAGCTCTTCCCTTTGTAAATCCTTTCAGGTCACTCAAACCTGCTCCACTGTCAGTGGAGGATTTCTTTTCTTCATAGTTCTTTTATTTTGAACAAAGAACTTTACAAAAAAAGTTCTGAAGTCCTAGGACAGCGCAGCATACATCAGTACCTAGTGTTTGCAGCTCGCCTTTTCAGGGCTTTGGCCAGTGTATTATTAAATCTACTACACTCAGTAGGAATTGAATGGATACCTGTAAGCTGTATCATGCACTTGCTGATACAAGTCACCTTCCTTGAACTTCATGGCAACTCCATACATTTAGCTTAAAGCAGATTGAGTGTATAATCGCACCATTGCTTCCACATAAATCCATCTGCATATTGAAATCCCCCTCAAAATGTCTCATTTCAAGTTCTTGATAAAGCAGTTTAATTTCTCTAAGCCAGACACTACTTATAATTTTAATGCTTTTACAAAATGCTTTAGGAATAGGAAAATGGTTTAGATGTTATATGAAGGCTTTACCATCCTTCCACAATCATCAACACATATTCAGGCAGTATTATTTAAAACATTTATTAGTCTTTCATATTACACTGGTCCAGAAAACATTTTTAACCTCTCTGAATAAGATGTTCATTTAGCTCAGCTCAAGGCCTCATCCAGCAAAGCACTTTTCAAAACCAAGCATGGGATTGTTTGAAATGATGCAAGTTCTTTGCTGGATCATGGCCTTATTCAACAATTCCCTTATGTCCTGTTCACTCAGACTAATCAAGGCTTTCAGAACTTCTCCTCATATATTCTATTGACAGAGTCTCCCCTGTCAAATTAAAAACAGGTAGTATATGTCAGAAAGATTTCTTACATTGTCTTGCACCTCCCTTCTACCCTCTCAGGTTTTAGAGTTATTCCTGTTCACCAAAAAAATCCTCCCATTATATATGCTGGATTTCAATTTCTCTAAAGTACTTTTTTTCCCGTCTCTTTCATTCATTGTACTTAGCTAGTTTTAGCCTAGGTATGATGTTCATTGACTGCAGTTCTTGGAATAAGAGTTTACAGGCATAAGGTATGCGCAGAGAAGACACGTGACATGATGACTTGCAGTAGTGGCACCTAGGGAAACAAACAAAAAGAAAGTCAGAGTTGGTGCATAAATGAAGCTCTGCAGAAAAAAACCAACAGTTGCCGCTATCCACTGGTTTCTTTGTTCACCTGCATTTAAACACTGGGCTCAGTCCTAAAAAGAACCAAGTGCTCAAAACACATTTTAGCACATAAGACAGTTAGGCCTTTAAATAATCAGACTGAAGTCAATAGAAGCTTAATGTTAAACCTACACCTTTCTTGGAAGAGAATCACAATGGTCAGTAGCCAACAGGACTGACTTCTCCTTCTTCACCACTCACAACTGCCAACACAAATTCAGCATTGCGTAATGAGAGAAAGGAGGTGAAGCATTTCTGAAAACATGGTTAACGGTCTAGTTTCTCTCTATATGTCATAAAAAAGAGGCAGGAAGAAAGCAGGTTCACACTTAGGTTTTTTCCTCATAACACAATTTCACCCTATGATGTCTCAAATCAATTAATATTCCAGAAAAGAGGCATCTCTTATCTTATACCTCTTTGTGCGAGCAGGCAAAGCTTTGGTCAAGACAAGAAATGCATATTCTTTTAATACATATTCTTTGCATTTTTTTACTCAAATAAGGATCTTAAAATTCCAGAGGAAAGTGGTATTTTATCATATAGATACAGCTCTGACCATATAAGGAATATATAGGCTGGTAACTCAGCCATACTTCCAGTATTGGGACTCAAATTCAGTGGGGGTAGCAACTGCTTAAATTATTTAATTTCATACTCTGTGTACACACAAATAAAATAAAATAAAATAAAATAAAATAAAATAAAATAAAATAAATTGTTCTTATAAATACCAGTTTCTAAACTTCCCTATTTCCTCATTCTCCTGTATATGCTATCTTCTGGTTTTGGAGAGTTGAGAAAGCCAGGCCTTTGAGAACACAGACTGACTCAGCACTTCCTAACGGTCTAACAAAGCCTTTTTTTTTTTTCTTCTTTTATTTCTTCTTTGTTTCAAATGTATATTTCTGGCATAAAGTAGTAACAGTCTGAAGATCCAATTAAGGAAGAATTAGCAAAATTCCTACATGTTTCTGTGGTACAGAATGAGGCTGAAAGTCAACATCTACAATAAAGCCAATCCTTAGTCACTTGTTTCTGTTACCAGTGAACTTGACCTAGGGCACGTGGAAGTCAATGGGGACAGGTCCAATAAAGTTGGTTAGTGTGAATAAGGTTCTTCGTTATGAGAATTGGCATTAGTCTTTCAGTGACTTTCTCAGACTCTGCTATTTCTCTTTTACAGACATACTTAAAGAGCATATCAAAGAACTGGTTATTTCTCAAGAAAAAGGTGGTTGCCTTGACCTCCACATGCTCCATACTTGGGGTAGTCATTTATTTATTTATTCAAACCAAGAAAGCTTTCAACTAATGGTACAGAAGCTTTAATTGCATTTCTGCAGTTCATGATGAGGAACGAAGCTTCTTTTATTCCAGTAATTGCTTTGGCTTTTTCTAAATCTGACGATAGGCAGCAAGAAGGTAAGAGGCTGAACTAGGTGCTTCCCTGGAACAGGCTTCTCCTGTAGACACTGTAGAGCAAGCACGCCTTTAGAACAGAATAGACCTCAGCTGCGGGTTTAGAACTACTCTCCTAGTCCAAATTTACAGGGAAAAGTGCATTTTTATGGTGGGAGGAAGTGACCAAAACAGAAGCCAATGATAACATACCAAGTAATTGCTCTCAATAGAAGAAGCCTTGCAAGCCCTGGAAGCTGATGAGGCAAGACTTTTCTGCTATGAGCAGATGTCTGGCATCTGATTACATCTGATTACCAGGGACTGAGGAGCAGAGATCCCTCACTACACCCAGGCCCAAAGCTACACCATTCTGGACCTGCTTTGTACTTGGATGGGGATCATCCTGAAAGGTTAAGGTGCAGGAAGCACAAAGCTCTGTCAAAGGGAGATCACAGAAAGTACTTGAAAGACCATTTGGTACAAGAATTGTTACTAAACTGGACAGGAAAAGGCAACTGTGCCAAGGCTGAATCTGGAGCAGAAACAAAATTTTTCTTCGGGTAGATTTTAAAATGCTCAGACTCTAGGGATTGGAGTAACTTATCATCTTATCATCAAAAAAGGACCTGATTCTGCTCATTGCATTCAGTGGAGTCCTGTCCCTGAGCACCAGTACAACAGCAAAGTTGGAAAATTTGCACAACACTGGTACATCACAGTATGTTCCTACTATTTTGGCAGGTTTTTTTGTTGTTGTTTTGGTTTTGGGGTTTTTTTTTTTTTTTGGGGGTTTTTTGGGTTTTTTTGTTTTGTTTTTTTTTTTTAACAGGGACAAATTCTGTCACTGCCACAACAGTCTCCTTCCCCAGTGAAAGTACCAATTCAGGCCCCAACAGTGATCTGCTGTTACTGCCTTGCAGAAAAACATACCCAGTGGCTAGTCCTTGTCTGGGAGGAAGGGCTCATCTTTCCTAAGGCAAGCGTCCTTAATGCTAGGCACCAAACAGTATGTTTCTAAAAGGTCTCTTGCAGCAACGTCTTATTAAAGCCAGAACCACTGAAAAGGCCCGTTTGGAAGTTTCTCTTAATGACTTGGTCTCTACTGTGATGCTCATTATCGGGCCACTTGCTTCAGGTACTGGTAGACACAGCATACCATTTAGCAGAAACTACCTCTTAGCGATTTCTCTCACACATCAGACAGCTTTTCACACAATCAGATTGCAAGAATGTCTGGCTCTATCTGAGACAGTAGTTTCTTTCACAGTTATTTACAAAGAGTTACTAAGCTTTGTTACAAGCTTAAAAATGTGAAATATAGTAACAACAACTTAAAAATAAAATCCAATACTATTTTTGAAGTTCAAATTCCTAATTTTCTTCAAGGTGTCCTCACTTCCTGTGGTCTCTGAAAATCTTCGAGGACTGCTCTGAAAGCCAAGGTCTTATAAAAAAAAATAATAATTGAGCTACATCTGCATGTGAGTTTTTTAAGGCAGTGCTTTACACAGTTAGAAGTGGTTGGTTGTTTGACTTATGGCATGACCTTCCATTTCAGACAATTTCCTTTAACTGTTATTTGCATTACGGTAGCTTTAAGAGACAAGTTTTTAGAGAAAAAGGCCTCACTTGCTCCACACAGTGTACAGCACTTGAGAAAAACAGGACTCAAAAATCCCACACAGAAGCCAGTAGGACAATGCCCAACGAAAAATCACCAACCACAACAGGATGCACAGAGTATGCCTTGTCTCTCCTCTGGATTTCACATGTGTTTACCTACCTCTGAATGAGTTTCCGCTCCACAAGGAGCGGAACTGCTGCTGCTGTTAGCAGCAAATGTGGTGCTTGGTTTCTGGCCAGAAGCCACATGCTTCAGAAGAAAGGCCTGACCAAGGGCAGAAATGGTAGCTGTCACTTCTACATATCTACATGAGAACACACCTTTTCTACTTCATCGTATCATGGGAAAAAAAAAAAAGAAAAATCACTCTCAATCATTGAAGTGAATAAAGTCCAATTTCCTGCCTTTCCCAATAGATTAATATTGATACCCAAGATGTGGCAAGTTTCCAACAATGTTCTTTTGAGATATTTGGAAATTAATCCTTCTCCTCCTCCTTCCAACTCCCCATCTTCACCCAACATGAAAATTAGAGTAACTTGTAACTTGAACTCCCACAGTATATTTTTTCCTCCCTTAATCATGGAATTCCAGGTCACCTGTTTTCAGGAAACTTGCAAGATCGTTGCATGTCCTTGTTTACTGCAGGGGGAGTTGGACTAGATGACCTTTAGACTCATAGAATCATAGAATTGTCTAGGTTGGAAGGGACCTTTAAGATCATCTAGTCCAACCATCAACTTAACTCAGATTAAAAAAAATTATCACTAAACCATGTCACTAAACACAATGTCTACCTGTCTTTTAAATACTTACAGGGATGGTGCCTCAACCACTTCCTGAGCAGCCCATTCCAATGCTTAATAACCCTTTTAATGTAAAAAATTTTTCCTAATATCCAATCTGAACCTCCCCTGGTGCAAATTGAGGCCATTTCCTCTTGTCCTATTGCCTGTGACTTAGGAGAAGAGACCAACCCTGCCTCTCTACACTCTTCTTTCAGGCGGTTGTAGAGAGTGATAAGGTCTCCCCTCAGCCTCCTTTTCTCCAGGCTGAACAACCCCAGTTCCCTCAGCCTCTCCTCATAAAATTTATTCTCCAGACCTCTCACCAGCTTCGTTGTCCTCCTCTGGACCTGCTCCAGCACCTCAATGTCTTTTTTTTGTGGTAAGGGGCCCAAAACTGGACACAGTACTTGAGCAATGAAGTACAACCAGTGCCAAGTACAGGGGATTAAGGTCCCTTCCAACCGAACACATTCTATGATTCTTTGATCTCAAAATCTCCTATTGGTCTCACAAGTCTCTTTTTCTGCCTGGCTAAAAAAAAAAAACCAACAAGCTGAAGCAAAACACTTCCCTCACCTATAAAGAGTATAAAAAGAAATTTCCCTATCTTCTAATAATAGTGGTGTATTTCCAGCATGCTACAGAACAACTGTAGATGTACCATCGCAAAATTAGAGAAAAGATGGTTAGAGCAAAGCCTATAGTGTCACACATGGTGAGCTCCACATAGTTTTGCCATCCAGTTTTACGCTTCCCCTACATAGAAAACCAGTTTGTTTGCAGGAGACAAACTCAGTACTGCCTTAGGAGACAGAGTAAGACAGCAAGACCATTAGCTAGCCTAGAGGTAAGTTTCTTAGGGACAAGGCAGTTGGTCAGAAACCAGCTGAATTTCCAACCAGACAGCTGCTTGTCTCAGGCTACACCACTGGTGCATTTGCCTGATGCTTCGAAGAGGAGCTCCTTGTTCTACAAGACTACGAAGGCATTTGGGAGAGGCACAGTCAAAGAAAGCGGTACGTGCGCAATTATGAACTCCACAGCGAGAGAACAAGAAAGCGGGAGATTTTGCTTTCTTCTCCTGTTCTTCTGTGCCCACTCTTTCTCTTCAGCCTTATGAGGTTCAACATGTGATCACACCAGGAAGATCTGTGAGTAGCCTAGCTAGTAATCTCATTTCTGAAGTCAGAAGAGTCAAGCACATTGATGCAGCTATTTTCCCCTTTTCAAAAAAGAGATGATATACAGGATTGGGTGTTTGCTAATCCCCTGCAAGGGTGGGAAGGAAGGCAGCAGACAAGAGTGAATGTAACCTTTCCCACAAGCATAGCTGGCTGTCAAAGACAATACTTGTGCTCCCACAACAGGAGGGCACCTTGGCCCATTGACTCCACACTCACTTTAGTCCTAACTTCAATCAGACCATAACAAAGAACCATCCCCTGTCACCAATCTTCCAAATATCAAATTTGAACGTTGACACTGGTTTTGACTAAGGTGCATGGGATTGTGTCCAGTTTTAATTGGTGTCTGTGAGCACTTTAAAACTGAGAAGCACTACAACCAGGGGCAGGGTTCTGTTACATAGAGACACGTTTACCTGGTACCACTTTGCTTTAGCAACCTGAGGTCACAGGGTTTTTTTAAAGTATGAAACATGTCACATGCACAAAGTGAGGAGGAGACACCACGGTTTATAAAAAGCATTAAACAACTTACCAGCCAGAGTACCCCAACAAACCACACTGTCCACAAACATCCACTTCAAAGGCATCACTTGAAATCATCAGTCTCTCCAGTAAAAGCATGCTGGCTCCATAACCTATCAAACAATCCCGTTCCATCTCTCCAAGACGTAAACCACCATCACGAGATCGACCTTCAGTGGGTTGCCTTTGAAATAAAGATTTGGAAAAAATATAGTAAGTATTCCGGAACGTACATTCTGCAACTCTAGGAATGCTTATCTTCAAACTGTAGGAACTGTACAGGATCAATGGACAGCAGCATTCTGCAAACCAGAGTTACTGATCTCGCAAAGGTGTTATTCAAGTTGAAGAAATTCATCTTTGCCCCTGCACTGGCCGTATGATGTAGTTCTGTGAGTGGCAACTGCAGGGTCAGGCCATAACTCTACCTCACAGACTAGAGCTGAATAAGTGAAAATAAAAAGAGACTGAACAGTATCCAAGACAATCTGGACACAGATTTGGTACTCTTTTTTGATGAGACGTTCATTATAGTTTGTAGCTAACTAAATGAAACAATATTCAGCAACTAATGAATGAACCATCAAACTAATGTTTCAGCTGAACTACAGATAAGACTAAATTCTTAAAATAAAACCATTTTTGATCTCAGTGAGAATACTAAAACAAAGCAGCAAACAAGTAGTACACATATTACTTACTTATTATTGAAATCCTACCTTTTTTTAAGTAACACTAATCTACTTTACTTTTTTCATGTCTGACAGTTATTAGACTAATTTTCGTATTGTACAGGTTCCTGGTTTTCTAGTTCCTCAACACAAATCAAACTCTTTTTTTTTGCCTGGAAAGACTTTCTGTCCTCATGGTGCTAGAGCAAAGTTTCGATAAAGCAGTGTAAGTATACGCTAAAGATTTTGAGGAAAAAAGGCAAGGTACAATATATTATTTAACATTATGACTGTATAAGCCAATTTTTTTTGTTGGACAGTCAAAATTCAACCTTTTGTTTGTCATACTGCAATTTCACACAGTATCAGTTCTACTCTCATGTACTTGCACAATGCTGTAGTATTTAGGTTGCAAATACTAGAGTGAACTATGAAGCAAAAATAATCTTAAATTCCTGAAGCACTAATATATTGCATGCACTTTATTAAATATTTCCATGTTGGTATATTCCCTGAAACATGACAACAAAGAGAAGGAATTAGAAAAATGTTATTTGCAATCATAAGAGGCTTCACTGCTCAGTGAAACCCCATGTTTATGTGCTGTTTCTGATACCTGCAGTAGTGTAATCCACCTAGAATATCCAAGGACAGATCTCATAACTTTTGGAGTATATTTGTTTGTATTATTTCAAACAACTATATTTAGCATGTTAAGCATGCTAAATATATTAAAAATAAAATTTTGTCAACTTATTGCAACTCAGAGAAAAGGATTTACAAAAGCCTTCAACATCTAATAATCTTTTGTAACAAGGTTAAAAAAAATACTTAATTACCACACCAAAGTATCTTCTAAAGATGCAACTTGTATTTGTTTTTAGGGGGTAGTAGTTTCCCTTACTCTGACCACACTGGAACCTCAAAACTAATCTGCTTGTAATTCAAATTGTCCTTTTCATTCATATAACCTTCTGTTTTTCCCACTGTTGGGAGAATGGATAGAAGTTGTTTACATCCTGATTAAACTCCCTAGGGCCCCCTCCCCAGATGATGGCACCATCACTGTTCAGACACTGTTTTAAAGGACTGACCCTGTGGTGAATGCAGTTTCTCTTCTGAAGTCCCAAGAGGCAGATTTGAAAAGCAGCTGGGGCCTCCAAAGATACAGGCATTTGCTGTGGTGCTAGGAGTGCCTGAGTTTCTTGGGATCAACTGACTTTTATAATATTAGTTAATGCGTAAGTCTACTTTCAAAATTTTCACCAGATGCTCTTCCACAGGATAAAATGACAAAATAGCTTTATAAATATGAGCCCCAATAAAGTCTCGGTCCAATTAAGGAAGGATAAAAACTCTTGAAAAATGATGGGGTCTCAACTCCAGCCCTTTAAGAGCTTATATGCCATGGGTCTTTCAACAGATACAGGATGAAGATTTCCAAGGCAACTAAAATACCATTAAAAAAAACAACACCACAACAAGCCACCCAAAACAAAACACCCCAAACTTAAGTCTTAAGCTCTTAAGTGTTTCACTCCCACTATCAAAATGACCTCATTAAAAAAAAACAAAACAAACCAAATCCTTCCTCCCTAAAAAGCAGGTTTCTGAAGTACCAAAAATTTCAATATTGAGATTGAAACTTTGGAAAAAAGTCTAGCTTGTGCTCCTTAAGTCTATCAGATTTTTCTTCCAGCTCGCATCAGTTTGAAAATTCCTCATACTAAAGGTTGTTTAAAATGTTAAACCAGTATTTATGAAGTATTTGTGCTTCCCCTTTCCCGCTATACACACGTACACTGCAGTTGTTGCCGTGGGCAACTATTTCAATTTTTTATTCTAAATATAACATTCTGAAAACAAAGCAGACTCTTGAAAATAAGACTGGGAATATCATGAGAAAGAGATATTTTTCATCTGTAAAAGAAGTAAGTTCTTAAAGTTCTTAAATGCTAAATAAAACACAGTGATTCTTTAAATAAAAAAAAAATAAGGCCAAATGGTCTTCATACTATTTGACTGCTGCATTTAGAAAAAAGCATAAAACAATTAACTTTGTCATTTTCAAGCACATTAAGAATATATTGGCACTAATTCTGCATTTTCTGGAAGAACAGTGGGTTCAGCTTCATGGTCCTGTTCCTTGTTTCATTGACCAGTGGGGGGAAACAAGTCTACCCCCGTGAATAAGAGCAGGCCTTGTAGGTCTCAGCAGATCTCTCTTGTGTCTGTTATGGAAAACCAGTGGCTAACTCGAAACGGGGAGTCATTGGTGGAAACACTGATCTCCAAGAAGTGGAGTATTACCTAGAAAAACACTGCCTGAAGGAGGAGGGCATACTGTGCTCCCACAGCCCCAGAGTGCAGAGAGGAGCTCTAACCAGTTGTCATCTCATCACTCCCTGGCAGTATAATAGGAACTGGAATATCTGATAAGTTCAAAAGACACGCAGGTGGCAGCTCTGACAATGTCCATCAAAACAACTATGCATGCAGAAAGCTTATATTGATCTCTTGTAAGGAAACTAAAAGCAGTTTATCTATTAAGATTTAGCAGGACTGGGTATCTAGGCAACACCATATATAAAACTATGTTTTAAATTAATTGTCAATTACTCATGGCAAAATAAATTAAGTATTGCATTTCATTTAACAAATACCAATTCAGAGGGCAACATCTTGGTGGTTTTGACTGTGTTGACAGAGTGCTGCTTTGCAAGTTTGCAAAGTCTTGTTTTAATCAGAACAATGTCTAGAATCAGTGACATTCAAGAAACCCAAGTCTTCTACCTTATTCCAGATAGAAATATAGCTTTGCTCTGTCAGTTAGGGTACAATTGATATACAATAAAATGCATTTCAAGACAACGACACGCAAATTCCATGTTTGAAGCTGTTACAGGATTACTTTTAAAAGCAAAAAACAATGTTAGAGGCATTTTACTCTCCAGGAAGTGCAATGGATGATAAAACAATAGTATGAAAGCTGGCAAAGCAGACTCTCTCAGCAGAGGCGATGGCAATAACAAAAGTTTAATTAGTTGAGGAGAAAAGAGAAAATTCCTAAAAAACTAGTCAAGAGGCAGCATAAATTGAACATCCACCAGCTTTCCTGAAAGTCAAATAAAGAGCCCTTGCTACATAGTACAATGCTACTGACTGGAACAACGAATGCAAAGAAATTAAGGGGTGGGGGAAATCACACCACCTTCTTCTTTACACGTAAACACCACCTTCACTTGGGATTTAGGTTTCATTTGAATTCAGTATCTCTAAACAGCTAAGAAGTTGGGGTGACAATACAAAAGCAGATCAAGGGACTTGGATAAGCGAGGAACTCCAGTAAACCAACTGCGTGCACTGTTAGCTAAGACAGGGAGTTCTCATTTTCATGTGAAGCACCAATACCATGACTAACACGTTGAAGTACAGAAGATGGAGCAGACAGATCATTATTTGGGAATTATTATGTTCATATAGGCAAGCAGCTGTGGTTAGGAAGTAATGGTTCTGCTACACTTGCTCTTCTCATGGGGTTGGTGGAAATGTTCAGCCAAGAATTACAAAAACTTTTAATGATTCATCTCCCAGTTCAACTACTGGTATTTACTTCCACGGGAAGTGTGAGACAACTTCAGTTTGTCCTAGAAACAGCATGAAGTTGAAAAGCCAGAAGGTATGGGAAAGAGGCAATGAAAAGCAAAAGAGAAAGATACTTCTGTACCAGGTACAGCAGAGACTTGCCCCTCCATTCTCCAATAGCACATCAACAGGTAGAAGCTGCACCTATTAAAAAGCACAGACTTGCTAACTTGTGCAGTTGGGTAAGGCAAGAGAAGTGGATCAGCATATGATAAGAGGCATAAAAATAAATTAAGAATTAAAGAATATGAATCATCCTTGCTATAGGGAAGAGTAAGGACAGGAGAGACGTGATTTTGTGCTTACGTCTCAAAAACAGTACAAAAGGGACTGGTCAAAAAGAAGAGTATCACCACACAGTAGGTGAGGTTTAAATGGTGTACGTGATAATCCAGAAAAACTGGCAAAGGACATTTGGAATAATCTTTTTCAGAATATTCAAGACTAGCCGGCAACTCACATTCTGGCAAGATTTAGCAAATAATCCTACTGTGAGGGAGAAAGGTGAACTACATGATCTGCTAGAAGCCTTCTCAAAGCAAAGCCTGTGCCATTAAACTGTTTCTTTGTGAGCCAGGAATATCAGCAATTTAGAACATGAGTGTAAGCAGCCACGCAGCTTGGCTTTAAGGAGAAAAAGTAAGTAACATCAGGGAAAACATAATGCTTCAAATTCCCCAAAGGTCCAGATAACATAAGCCTACCTCCAGGGGCTTGTATTACCTATTACTCAGAGTACATCTGCTTGACTTCAAAATTTGACATCAGAAGACATCGACATGGTAATTAACCTTTTGTTGGGGAGAAACCCAAGTTCAGGCTTAGTTTTAACATGGCAGTTAACTGGGCAAATAAAAATGGACATTTACTGCTAGCATCTCTGTAACTTTTGCAATTTATTAATGTAAAGGTGCTATTCTCCTGCATGGTATTGAATGACAACTGTGGAACAGTACATACAACCCTAAATTCAGTTTTAGAGTTGAATGGAGGAGTCTGTGAGGCAAAGTGCAGTAAACCAGGGATGCACATTATTCTAATGCTTGTTTGCACTACACTAGGGCCAACGCATTTGATTTGCCTTGACAGGTGAAGACATGGGAAGCATCAACATTAACCTGCTGAATACCAAAGGATGCTGAAATATTTAAAGAAATTTCTTCTTTCTACTCAGACCCAATTTTGTAGAAGTTAAAGAAAAAAAAAAAATCCTCCTAAAATACCTACTATATGAGCAATCTGTCAGGAAAGGGCCACAGTGTGCACTGTGAATCAGTGTGTGGTATTTTTACCAGCTGTTAACAGAAGTCTGAGAAGCAAACTCAGTTTCAGACCACACAGAGGACACCTGGACATTCAGAACAACTTCCTGCCACAGACTACTGTGAGAGCTTTTAGTCTATAACAGTGTATTAATACCTAACAGCATCTTGTGTCAAGTATCAAAAGGTAAACAAACTTTTATAAAACTTTTTTTATACTGCCAGTCCCCTGGGCACACTTCTGAATGTACACAAGAATTTTGTGCTTAGCCTGTAACGATACCTGGTGAGCACTGCTCTGGGTCCTCGAGCTCTTGCGTGCATTTTATCCAACACCATGTGCTTTAGTTTCTGGTAATACACAGGGCCAAAATAGATATATGCTTCCAAAGGTTCCCTGAAGGAATAAAAAAAAGACCAAAAAACAAAATAAAACCAATATTCACAGTTAGCCCATCCTTACAAGAGACAAGTGTTTTATACAGAAGGAATTTGAAACAATTTGGTAATCAGGAGTTAGAGAAAAATGTGTCCTAGAGAAATTGTCAGGGCAATCAGTCTGAAAACCTGGCAGGGAACACTTCTGAACACAAGAGCAGTACCTTTTCAGTGGCACGTACTGCTGTATGCACCCTAGTGAGGAACAAGCTCCTGAACCCTGGCCATACGCTGCGCAGACATCCCGCTATAGCTGCACGTACCTGTGTCAGCTCTACCATGTTAAGTCCCTCCTCTGCCTGGGCAGGAGTGTTTCAATAGTGTCATCAGTAACTGATAAAGACTGTAAATGTGTCAGACCCTGAGGAGTGACTTAAGGTATTTCTATTTACATTCCTTCGCTTTACATTGTTCACACACAAAACAATGGTAACCATACACATAAACAAATACATGCAGAATTAACGCTCAAAACACCATTTTTATAGGAGTGCTTCAAGGAAATTGCACTTGCAAGGACAGCTTAGCACTGGCACACCAGGAGCTTGACAGTCTTCCCATCCACTACTTCTCCTCGCCCACCACTTTGAAGCACAACCCAGGAGCTAGAGGGGCAAAAGCCCTCCCTGAGGGGCTGTGCATCCGCAGTTCTATCCACGGGACAAAAATCACTGCCCTGGCTGGCACTGGGGGCTCAGATAAACCGGGTAAAAGGGCTCTTGAGAACTGTGTTCAGGCATTTGCATCAGCTTGGGAACATCTGTAAGCAGTATGGGGGGTGTTACTCCATTCTAAGAGCTGGAGCAATGGCTAAAGATCATAGAATCATATGGGGTTGGATGATCTCTCTGGAGATCATCTAGTCCAACCCCCCTGCCGGAGCGGGTCTACCTAGACCACGTTGCACAGGAACTTGTCCAAGCAGGTTTTGAATGTCTCCAGAGAAGGAGACTCCACCACCTCTCTGGGCAGCCTGTT
>JAOXNO010000001.1:58578536-58617880 GCA_028565335.1 Limnodromus scolopaceus
TCACAGAATGATATGGGGTTGGAAGGGACCTCTGGAGATCACCTAGTCCAACCCCCCTGCCAAAGCAGGTCCACCTATAGCAGGGTGCACAGGAATGTGTCCAGGTGGGTTTTGAATGTCTCTGGAGCCAGAGACTCCACCACCTCTCTGGGCAGCCACATCTCCTAAACCAAACGGAAAGAGACATTTGCTATTCCGAATAATTGATGGTTTTGGTTTATTATTAGTACAGGTCCCAATCACAGACACATGGGGGGATCAGTCATTCTTACCTGATGCAATGCCAGGCATAATTATGGGTGCCCTCGAAGTTCCCTACAGTATTTAGGACATTGCTTTTCATTACCATGGCATTTCCACAGGTATTTTACTTTGGAAAAAAAATATTACTAATTTTCTATAGCTTTTGGGATATTAAAAAACTACCACTAGGTTCCAGCTCAGTGCGTATTAGTTGTTTCTGCATTTGACCGTGAATATCAGGATTTGATGAGTAGCAAAAATGCTCGTGAGATGCCTGTCCTTCAAGACCTCTAAAATGAGCTTTTTCTAGACTGTGAGATGCCTTATGTGCATTTAGTAATATGGAAGGCCCTCTGCTCCCTCAAGCCATACTGCAGCCTGCCTGACACAATTCTGTTTCCTTCTGTCATTCTTTGACTTCCACCTTTTTTCCTCTCATGGTCCTAGATCCGTGGAGTGCCCTTTTCCTTGATTTTTGGAGAGGTATGAAAATCATTTCTCTTTAAATCCTGTTCAACTAACTATTTCAATAGCTGCACATCAACAGCCTAGGCTGGGAGAAAAATCTTACCTGCTTAAATTTTTTATGCAAAGGCCCAAAAATATTTGTCATATATGCTTTAATATAATTTGTAGGCTAATTTTTTTAATTCTAGTAAGAAAATTTGTACTGCAGAGTAATGGTCATATTGCTATCTAATAACATGCAGCTAAAATGCTGCATGGCACTTATAAAAGGAGAAAGGACTAATTGGATAAAGCTCAAAATATATTAAAAAATGGGATTTGCTCTGAAAGTTGTCATAAGTTTAAAAGTACTGCATGTCTTCGTTTCGTATGAGATTAAAAAATTATTTTTCAAAGAAACTCTACACAAAACCTTCCTGAAGGAGAACCTGCCTGGAGAGAAGGAAGGAATCGGGCAGTTGAACCACTTCAACTGCTCAACTCTTTCTGTTTGCCTCTGAACTAATGATCTGCCCCCTCACTTACCAAAATGATCCCATATGGCTGTAGTGCAAGAACTAGACTGGATTTTAAAAGGAAAGTCAAGAATATAGTGCTGCTTCTTTATTTTTTGAAGCCTTCAATACGTACTGGTTTCCAAATCACTTGGGGACTCAGAGAGAATCGCCTCCTATTTTTAGATCAAAAGCCATCTTGAAAATACAATCAGGAAAAATGTTTCAATGCTTATCAGATTTATATTTCTTAATGACAGCAGAAACAATGGAAGCATTTCTTTAGAATACAGAGCTCCAAGAATGAGTTTTATAGGTTTAAGAAAAAATATAGTGGAAATAAGGGTAAATTTCAATCAGCACAACAAGATCAAACCCACCACAACGCAGGAGTGGAGTGGGACTGTGTCACAAACTGCTGAAAGGGAAGCTTTCAGGGAGCTCCTCCTAACAGAAATCACTCTCTTCCATGTGTCTTCTGACAAAAAGAACACTGTTCACAAAGGGCTGGTTTGTTTGCAAGACAACTTTCCTTAGCTAGTATCATAATTGGATGTTCATTAACTACAAGCAGTTTTAAGTATAAATGTTTCAAATTTAAACAGTGTCTTCCGTTATTTCCTCAATTCCCTCCCTCAGACCTAGCGGATACTTGCATTACCAGATGTAAGAGGATGGTTCCAGTTCCTCAGAAACAAAAGCAAGGAAGTAAGGAATTTTTTTGCTCCATTAGTTATTAAGACAATATCGCATTTGCCCAGTAATAGGAGTGTGTGTGCTGCCATGGAAAGGATTTGGTAATATCAACCTCTTTGCCTCCCCACCACATCTGAGAAGAGCCTCGGCAACACTCTCAAACCAAAACAACACTTAAAAATGTAACAAGATTACAACATTTGGGTAACAGGTTTAGCACAGCACATACAGTAAGGCAGAAGGTCATGCCAAAAGTACCAAAACTCTAGATTTTCCATGTGTACAGATAGATGAAAACATGTAAAAACCTGTCCCACGCTGAGACTAATGCAATCGAAACATGCTTTCAAGTCAGTTACAGATAGACCATTTTCAGTCACTTCTTTCTTAACAGCCCTCCTACACCTCCCACCCAGGGGATGTTCGGAGTCACTTTTTTTGCCATTAAGGTCAAAAGGAGTCCACTGCTTTTTTCTATAGATATGGAAACAGTCTGCTGCTACTTTTATATATATATATAAAAATATATACATATATACACTTACTTATAACACTAGAGAGCTACATGCCATCAAGCAGCTTCCTAGTAGGTACCCATTTTGAAGTCTCAGTTTGAAGATCCAAAGGTGCCACAGACCATGTCCCAGGTGTATTTTTAGAAACACTTTCCCCTTCTTTACAGCCTGTGCTGGTGCACTCCTAGTTGCATTTCTGATCTGCTTCCCTTTTACACCGTGGCTCTGAGCTATCTATCTGCAGCCTTGTCTTTAGAGCAGTATGTCTGCACAGATGACTTGCAGCCATCCATTCTACCTCTGGCCTTTTTTGTCCATTCAGAAAAGGCCCTTTCACTCTTTCCTCCAATCTCTCTCTTGATAACCCATTGACAAACCTGTCACCTAAAACCAAATTCATGCTAGTTAAAAACCAAAAACCAAACAATAAATCAAAACCCTGTTCTTGTTTAAAATGGGCAACTACTGTATTTTCCAGATTCATAAGTCAACACAGTTGTGTTTGCCAATTCCCCTCCTCAGTTCCAGAAACACCATTGCTAAATTAGATGAACTTAACCAAAAAAAGGGATATGGCCTTCTATCACTGCATTCATAAACATTCCATTGAACCAAACACTGGAAACATGCATGATGATATTATGTATGTAAAACAGGCATACCCAACATGCATTTATTTTTATTAAATGTGTAGCTTACCTTTCTGCCCATGACGACTGCTAAATTTATCTCCAATTTCTGGACGTCTAGTTTGCCTCAACAACATTTTGATCAAGAAAGCATCCTCTGCATTTGATGAAATCATTACTTTTTCAATATAAGAATCAGTTGCACCTTTGTAGCTAGTACAAGAAGACAAAACATGAGTTTCACATCTATGAACCAAACACAAGTTACAAACAAGTATTTGTGCATTGGTAAACTTCCGGCTAAACTGTAGTCTTCATGAAACATATCTAGGAGACCAATGGAGCAAAGATTATATCATATATATATATTTTTTTTTTAAGTTCCAGAGTATAATATGTTTCTGGAAAAGAAAAAGCTTAAGAGATACAATAGAAACAAAGAATTAAGCTGAACTTGTGAAAAACAAAGTGTATTTTTTTGTCATGTGGGTTCTTCTTGATGGAAAAAAGCTCCCTAGGATATTGCAAACTTCTGGATCTTCAGTTAAATAAACAAAAGCCAAGTAGAGAGCTGTAGCTGAGGAAGGAAGTTTAAGGAATATGCCATGAGAATTTAATAACAAAATTAAGGCATACTATCCTGACTGAAACTATGCATCAGGTGCAGATGTGGAAATGAACCAGGGGCAGAACACAGTATGGGTACAGAAAGAGATGAAATCTGGAGTACAAGATGCAGAGATTTTAGAAGAAGAGAAAAGAAAAAGAATAAAAAAAGGTAGGCTTGACAGAGCAGTAAGGAAACGGAAATTATTCTTGTATCATCTTTTTTCTGTATATTGCAGAACGAGGGTAGAGCAGATTTTAATACCTTATTGAGGAGATTATTTTGTCTTGTTCAGTTAGCAGTAGGTCAAGCTGATGACATCTAAACTCAGAGCCCTGGATCCGTGTCTTTACCTGGCAGGATTACTACATCTTGATAATTACACTGTTGCCTCACTTTATTAATATCTTGTAGCAGAAAACCTAAAGCTTTCTATTAGTTATGAAACACAGAAGTGCAGCAAAGCTAATTCTGCCTTTCCAATCTGGGCACCAATTGCTTGCCTTGCTCTCTGCTAATTTACCAAACTATCAAGGCTATTCCTGACAAAACAGTGAAAACTGCTTCATTATTTATTTATTTATTTATTTGTACTTTTAATGCAAAATTTTCATCTCACATCTCAGATGCTCTCTCCACTTCTTTCAGGACAGAATGGGAAAAACCCTTAGTGACTGTCCTTTTCCATTCCTTGGTAAAGGATGTCTAATTGGAGTGGCCAGAATGAGCTGACTGTCAGCCTCTGAGATAGAAGGGCCTCCACCTTCTGGCCTCCTGCCTGGCAAGTGAAGGCCAAGCACCAGTCAGCACTGGACATTTTCTGTGGGAGCCAGCATGGAGGAGATGTGCCCCCTCATTAAGTACACATGTTCTCTGCCCTCCCACTCATCCTACTTTTCTCCTGTTTCTCCATCACTTCATCCATGAGTGACTCCTCTCCCCTCTGACACTGTGTTGGCTCTCCTTGGTCTCTCCTGGGAACCTATTTAGTCATTCCTCTCTATACATACATCTTCCAGAGGGTTCCTCACTCTCTTCGCAACTCCTGTCTTTCAGGTGTCAGTATCTAACTTATTAGTGATTAATTGAGTAGGCACTTCTGAAAGTAACCAAGGCTCTGAAAAATCCTGTGAAAAATCAAGACCTAGAGATCTAGGTCTAACTTGCAGAGGGACATTTATTCCTTTGACTTTTATAGAATTGAATGCTTTCTCAGACACTTTCTTCAGTGTACCTTCCCCAACCATAAAGTTATGATGCAACATACGTTACGGGTACATCTTTGTACTGTGGCTGCTGAGGCACACTACTTCCTTCCAGAGGCGTCTGGGTTACAGTTGGCATAGATTTGTTCACAAGGACTTGCTTATTTTCTACTTTTTCACCTACATAGAACAAGGAAAAAAAAAGAAAGCACCATGAAAACATATCTGGCTACCTACATTAGAAATATATTTTAAGCTTTAAAAAAAGGTAAGCTGGAAGACAAACTGGGAGGAACTTGTCCAGGAAGTACGCTATGTTATTTTATTAAATGCTGCATGGTAAGGGAATCATTAAACTGGCTTTTTTTTTTTTTTTATTTGTAAACCAAAACAGAACAGCTTGCATGCTGGGTGCACTATGAGAATAGCTATTCAACATACTTTTGTGTATTCTTTAGACCCAGGGTATCTGAAGTCATCTGCTGTTAAGTATGGAGAAAATTAACAGGCAGCACTGTAACCGACAAACTTTAGAAACTCACACCTAAACTCAGGACATTACATGAGTTCCACAACGAGTTGTGCATGACTACTTTAAGCGTCTTCTTGCAGTTACTTTTTCTTATTGCTTCCGGTCTCATACATCAGCTATTTTCCCCTCTGTTCCCTTATCCCACCCTTCACACAGGAAATCAGATCAGTAGCATGCCCAACGATACTAATGCACGTTAAATACCTGCCTCCCACCTCCTCCACAAAATTGCACTGAACTTCAGCCTATGCCTCCTTTTTGTCCAAATGAACTATTTCAAAGAGGTTTTTACTTACACGCTGAGAATAGCCTCAGTCTGGAGTCTACCCGAGTCCTATCTCTCCTCATACTTCAGAAGATTCTTGCTTTTTTTAAAAATTAACTTTGAAACATCCATTGTGATGTGTTAAAGAGCAAAAGTGACCCAATTGTCTTGCTATAATGGAATGAACTTTAGTGCCTTTTTACAACACCTTTCTTATTAGACCTCAGCAGATCTATTAAGCCATTTCCTAATTGAAGGATGATAGTATGGGAGGATTCTTTCTCAAATATATTTCCACTGGAAAGTTATATGCCTATCCTCATAAGTAAACGTAGTGGCATTTATTTTCTTATCTCTCAAAAAATATTTCTAAAGTGTTGAAAACACAAGGTTTTATTTTCTCAAACAACTGCATTAACTGATGGCATGTTAAAAGGCTTTGAAATATGAAAAAAATAATAATAAGGAGGCTATCCTTAAAAAACAATGATGACAACATATGAAACATAAACAGTTAAAAATGACAATATTCAAAGTTTGCCAGTTTGGGGATATAAGAAGAATACAAGTTCTATGTGTCAATCGATTCACATTGTTCAAGACTCACTCCCCTGCTTAAATATAAAGTTCCCTCTTCTCATGTACAAAAACAAACCCCAATGACTGGTACCTCACTGCTTTCAGAAACTAACATTTTTATATTTCCCATTACAATACTGTCACCTTCAATTAAAAAAAATTAATTACACTAAGTATAAAACTAGATGCACAAGAAATATTAGAAGAACATTAATTTCTACTTCAGATTATGAACATGTAGTTTGACATACCTGGAGAGCAGATACCATCAGCATCTAAGATTTCATGGCGCCAGATTGGTTTACGGGTAGCTGCATCCAACATCGGACCCATAACTTTATCAAATGTCTGGTTCGTGTAACGCTTCAGTGTACATTTGGCATTCTTATATACAAGACACCTTCCAAAACCTAAAATGTAACAAACTCATCTGACTAGGAGTTCAAAGTTTCTTTATAGCACATTATCAGAATAAAACAAGAATGCTGATCCACCTGCTGAGCTACAGAATATAATTTTTTTTATTACTAGTTAGATTATTCATTGTCTTGAATGTGCCTAATATTCTACATGGATACCTAGTAGCTCACAATTTAAAAATCAGACCATGCATGCCACTTTTTTTAGACCTTGACTACAGTCCAATTCTGAAGTTGTGCTAATCCCCGTCTATACCTCCGCATACACACGCACGCATCATTTCTCTTACCTTTGATGGTCCACAGGGAGATATAACATAGGAGAAGAGACTGTAACGGGACGAGAACAGCACCTCTTCCTTTCGGGAGTTCTAAGAAACCCGAACTTTTACTCATGTTTGTGGTTGACACAAGCTAGCCTATCAGGAAAGTACCAATTCAGTGTTTCATATAATCACCCCATTACTGACTTTCTTCCCAGCTGAAAGAATTCTAAATTACCTATATGGTTATAAAATAGGTTGGTTCTGAGTTTTAGATGAGAAATGTAGCGTCTGTCCAAGCACAGCAACTAGCCACAATTCTAAACACTTGCATCACATTTAGAATTAGACAGCCAAGAGCAAGGCTTTCTAATAATCCTACGTTGTTTTAGTTCATTTGAAAGATGGCTGCAGCCACATACAGTACATCTATATCTTTAGATTATGTCAAGTAACTCCTGACAAGCACTACAGCTCTCCCTGTAAAAGTTACCAGTCTACCAGACAAGAAAACATTCAGTTTTAAATCATGCCTGTTGTTGTTTTAGAAAAGGAGGCATAAATTAAATGCGGCAGACATTAATGCCAAAGATACATGTCTAGGAATACTATTATTGCTGCCTAGCAACTCGGAGGAAGGGAGTGTGGGGGGGAATAAAGTCATGGAAGAATCTGATTTTGGCCACCCGAAACTAAAACCAATTTGATCTCACTGCACTATGTCTTCTCTCAAGGGAATTTATTTAGAAAAGAGAGAAGAGAGACTAAGTTTTCAGGCAACTCTCCTCCAACGCCCAGCAGCATTAACATAAAGTGCTGAAGAATTGTGGAGAGTGTGAGACAGGTCAGACTGACACAAACATAGGTTTCACTTAGCTACCTTCTATTTGCTACTTATGTACTTTTACTTAAAATACACCGCACTGCATAGATTTTTTTATTTTTTTTTTAAGGAATCGGACCACTAGTATATCCCTGAATAAACACTAAATTATTTTGCTTTAGACAATACTATTGTTTTCCCTCAAAAAGTAGGCAATACTGCTATTGCTCCCTCAGAGCATCAAGTCCACAATGACACAAACTGCCATGCATTCCATTTCCTTTCCCAAATACATTTAGAAGTCTAATTTCATCTATTGCTTTTGTTACTGGTGAGAAGGCCCCTCTGTTAGTAATGAACCAAGGTTCAGGTAACCACCTTAAAAGCAAGCCCAACAGAAGAGATTATCTAATGTCTTACACATTCTCTGTAAACTAAATATTTTCAAAAAGGGACCATTTACACTTTTTTATTTGAAGTCAGAAGTTAACCATTTTTTCTTATAATATCCATACTCAGAAGTTTATTTACATGTTGGCAACTTCTCTGCACTATTGCAAGCATGGAATTACAACCACTATTCATACAGAAAACAAACAAAAGCACTCAGAGCAGTTTTGGAATTCAATTTCTTAATTGGAGATGTACTGTTCATAACTGCAACAAAAGTGAATATAGGATAACACCATGAGACAACAAGTTTATTAAAACATGTATTAGAACACACATTAGTGAAGTGGGAAAGGTGGTTCTTACCTCTGTCCAAAGAGGCCTTGTTTAAGACAAGAGCATCTTCGATATCGTAACCACTGTAGCTCATCACAGCGACTGTGGCATTCTGTCCAGCTGGCAGTTTTTCAAAATCTATCAGTTCAATCGTTTTTGTTTTTACCATTGGCTTTTGCGGATAGGCTAGAAGATACATAAGAGTATCTATCCTGTTTCTTTGATTGTATCCAATAGTACCTGCATGTAAAAGAAAAACAAAAGTGTATGAATTTGTAACTTTGTAATTGTGAATTTTGTATACATTTTGTAAATGTAAATTTCCTAGAAATGTTTTCACTAAACATTACCGAAATGCAAATGAACTAAAACCACAAACTGAGGAATTTCATCTAATAATAGAAATTCTTCAAGAAAAGAAGGGGAAAAAAATGATAAAAGAGACAAAACCAAAGCAACTTTACATTATTATATTTAAATAAAGATGTAAGTGGCTTCTTAATTTAAGGTTCCAGAAAGAATTCTTAATTTTTTCTTAAATAGGGAAAACATAAGCATCAAGACAAAAAGAACAACAATATAAGAAATCAGTCAGGTGCAATACGACTGAATGCAAAGAAGATTTCTTTTTTAATCGTGACACTGAATAACAGTGCAACTATGAATTTTGGGTTTATTGTTCTAATAGCCATAGTTCTTTTTTTTTTTTTTTTTGAGAGCTGAACTTGTGTTCCATAGACGTGATCCAAAATTTCATGAGAATCAACAGAAAGACTCCCTTTGAGTTCAAGGGGAACTGTGGATCAAGTTCTGTGTCTTCCACATCATATTTCCTTCCTTTTTCTGGGCAATAATTAGTTCAACAGCAGCCTGTGTTAGAATGTCACAAAGCATGAACAAAGCATACAGTTAGCAGCAGCCAAGACTGATTTACTTCCTGAAATTAGAGGCATCACTGCTAGAAAGACTACAGTAGAAGTTCATGCACAATATATTTGTCTTTTTACATGAAATTAATTTTAAATTTACGGTTCAGAATTCAATCCTTTGTATAGACCTCCCAGCTTGAGACTGAAATTTTTGGCCCCATCCCATCAGACTGCCAAAGTGTCTTCTGAAATCTGAGGAAAAAATAATTAACACCCAGCAGGGAAACATAAACTGTTGTGTAGCAGAACAAAAGTTAAGGCAATAGTATGTTATTAGAGTTTGCTGTACCAGGACTATGCTATGTCTCTAAGCAATTAAGAAATTATAGCCTGAAAAGTTAAAGCTTTAAGTACTAAATATTCTGCAGTACTTGTGCTTAGGAGGCAAGTCTTTCAAGACCTTTCCTTTTTCTCCTGCAATTTCAGATGCTGACTGCTGTCAACGAAAGGTCAAAGCAGCCAGTATATGATGAAGATTTCACATAGCCAGAATATAGTACAGCTGAACACAAATCTGCTCTTAGGGGAGGCTAGTTTCATGTTTAATATGCACCTACTTGCAATTTCCAATTGCCTGCATTTACATGTCCAGAAAATCAAATATCTAAATCCAGGCAGCATCACAGGCAGTTCCAAAGATCTACCCTGCCCTTGGCACTAAGCTCTCTCTCCTAAACTACCACACGTCTACCCTTCCCAAGGATGCGAATGAGGAGATAGCTCAACAGATGCTATCTGAAAATAAATTGTTATAACCAGCTCTTGCACATCTGGACTTTTCTTGGTTCTGGAAAGTGGTTTTGAAGCCATGGGCACAGCATTTTTAAATGTTGAGGAAGATTTGGTAGAGTTGACAGGCTTTACTTGTCTCTTGTTTTTGAGCTGTTGCTTTTCTTTTTCTTGAAGAAGGAAATTAATTGTCCCTGAGCAGTATTTTCTGTCTCCAATAAGAAGCAAGCTGGTAGGGCCTGAATTTATCAACAATGAAGACCCTCCCAGTCTCCCCCAGCAAGGACCACCATCTGAAGGCCCTATTACTTCTGATATTCCCTTAGCCTAAACTATTAGACACTGTTTTCATTGTACTTTGATAAACAAACTGATTTTCCCACTATACAGCTAGGAAAACCTACTGCCAAATTAAAAACATAGAGGTTCAGACCACTTTTTTCCCGCTGAACCCAGAATGAATAATCTGTGTGCTTTCAGCATAGGCTGTCTGCTGTAAAGTTCATCTTAAAAGTTTCATGGATAGGTACATTTTCCTGTTGTTGAGATAAATCTTCTCCCAAGTATGCCATGCTAACTTTTGAAATGCTTGCATTTTTTTTCTCTTATGAGATGCTTATATTCTGTACTTGCTATGGTTCACAGGTTAGGGATGCTAAGATGGGATGAAGTCTGGAGCACCGGATCATAGCTAAACTTCTCCTTTTTACCCCAGTAACAATCTGTGGAACTCCATGATATATCAAGGATTATGGATGACGCTTTATGTATTTCAGGTAATGCAGATTATTTCTGTCTTAGAGGCTTCACATATTTCAAAGCTGGTGTTTTTATCAGGCGTTCAGATAAGCCTAACAGAACTGTTACTGTTTGCATCAGACCAGAAAAAATAAGCACCTTAAAAATAAGTTACTGAGATTTTGAACTTCAATAATAAACAGCATTCTGGCAATTCTTCAGGAGCTGGATGCTGTATCATATCAAATAGAAAATGTATACGTATATATCAACGATGGATATCGTTAGTAGGAAAAAAACTGGCTAGAGCATGATTCAAGAGCACAAGTGAAATAAATTAGCCAAAAAGCATGCCGTACATCAGCAATATTTGTCCTAATAGCTATAATTTAAAGGTTATACAAATAATGCCTTCTCTAGAGTAGTCTAACAAACCACAGCCTTAAGCAGTCTGCTTATTTAAAATTAAGAAGCAGCTCTCTTCTTCTGAGCACTGGTGTGTTGGGACGAGACCTCTGTGTGGGCGTTGAAATAAAGAAAGTCACTAGCTTTATTTCTGTTTTCTCTCTGAAAGAACAGAGCCCTTGTTTGCTTCAGCCAAACAGCCAAGCAAAAGTAAAGTATAATTAAACTTCACCATAACAAACCCTGCTCACAATGACCCACATTTATAATTATCCCAACAGCAAGAACCAATTTTTTTCATTAGTAATTAGCCTTGCTTAAAGCAAAACACGCAAGGTTGACCTGGATACAAAGATCATTTTCTTGCTTTTCTCAGCACTTTATATATTGTGAATGCACATGTGCATTCTTTCCTTTTTTTTTTTTCCATTACCTGACAAGTTGGTTTTTTTTCTTTTAGTGTATCATTTGATCATTCTTCAGTGTGAACTAACCACTATTAAAATGCTATGTATTGATATATAGCATAAATGGGATATTGTTATTCTGAAGCAGGAAGTTTTGAGAACTCACCAGAACAAACACCCAGCTAAAATAAGCATTTATCCGATTCTCTAGTGTGTTACTTACGGCAACATTAAACTGTACAACCAAAATTAACAAGGATACAGAAATCAATCTGCTTAAGATAGGAGCCAAAAGGGCTACTATTGCACATGCCAAGAAAAGAATTCCTCATATTCTGTATTTCCCCTGATCTCACCATGGATTTTCTACTATTCTGTTCTTCTGAATAAGCACAAACACACAGAGAAAGGAGCACAGTTTTTAAACACTGCAATGAACCTTGTGGAGGGGGCTCCCAACTCAGCTCAGAGAGATTTTCAACTGTATATTTATTAAGTGATCTGGATGTTCAGCACTTGAAATACTCTTTTCACCGTAGAAAGATTAAGAAGTCAGTTTAAAAGATCATGGATAAAGTGGAGGAACTAATCTGGCTCGCTTCTGTCTTGGCACTCCTGTGCCTGCTACCAGGGAGAGAAGAACTGGCAAAAAGCACTACAAAGTTTGTCCTCTGTTGTTGCTCCTCAAAGAGCAGTATTAGAAGTGGACCCTGGCCACAAAACACCCAAGTCCAGCTGTGATGACCAGCAACAGCTGGTTTTGCTTTGACATTTGTTTCAGTCCCCTGCCAATAGGCTAGCCATACAAAATTTGGGAGCACTTTAGCTCTCAGCCCACCAAGAAGCCTTTCACAACTGTCAAAAACCAACAACCCCCAGCACTGGGTTCCTTGAAGCACATTTGTCTTCTCTGACTCAATTTTAACACATTCAGCTGGTTATAGCACAAGGCAAAGCAGCATATCAAAGGCTTTGCTACTTCACAAAAGCAAAAAAAAATGTCCATGATACAGTATGAGGGTTTTTTTTTTTGTAATATCACGGAAGTTGCTTCACCATAAACCTTTGTAACAAAGCTCTCGCCCAACTACCACCCTCCCCTCGAACACTTTCTGCTCTTTCACGGGTTTAAGTAATAATTAACAGCCAAACCCTCCTTTCCCTACTCAAGACTTGCGTGATGACATTTGGGTTGAAACTGGAGTGCACAGTTGGGCTGTGAGCGCGTACAGCTTGCTTTGTGTACCCACACTGCCGCTTTCCCAGACGCGCACGTGCACGTACAATATGGTGGATTACTGGCAGGAAAATGTGTATGTTTTCATTTCTTACATTAGGCTTTTATACAACACTTCCCAGTCACAGAGGCACAGTGTGTAAAACTGACTGATTTTCTATGTCTTAATGGAATTGAAAAGCAATTATTTCTCTAATTGTAGGAGCGTTTGATCCTCTTAAACATTATTTTAGCCACACATGGAATGCAAACAGTAAAGACTCTTGTATTTTAATCTTAAATACTCAGATTTTAAGTCACAACTGTTATCTTCGCACTGAAATGTCAATGTTCAACTGAGGTCCTTGCAGCTGCTGTTGTATTTGCCACCTAATCATAACTTCCCCTCAGTCTTAGAGTTCAACCTGCAACATATGGTAAATTATCTATGCCAAAACAGAGGGATTTAATTTCATTTCACTGAAATCCAGTTTGCTCACTAAGCACAGCCCTAGTCCTCCAACAAGACGACTCATTCTGCCCATGAAAGGGAGGTATTTTTGAGGACATTTAATATTATCCTGCAGAAACGTTAATATTTTAATACCTAACACTTGTTAGGGATACTGGATCACAGACCCTACTGCAAGCTCTGATGTCCACCCACGATTTATTTGTGCTTTCACACCTTCCCCTAGTTTGTTGTTGCTTAAAAAAGAGCAAAGACTGTCCAAAGCTGCTTGGCACAGCCCCATGACATGGTCAGAGAGGGTCAGTGTTGAGTAGCACAAGGCTCTCATTTCCCAGGCTGAGCCCTGGGGCTCCCTCCATGCCCCCAGGTTAGGACAGCTGAGGGTGTGACACAGTTGACTTGGACATGAGAATTTCCACACGGCAATGTTGGACCAGGAGCTGCTCTGCAATTTCAGAATAGGGAAAGAAAGCAAGAAGGGTGGATGGTTACTTAAAAGCGGGGGTTTGAAGCACTACATCACACCTCTTCATAAATACGAACAGAAAAAAAAAGTATTTGTCATGTTTCAGGAATATCCTCTAGATTTCACTTGATCAATAAGCGTAGAGAAAAATCTTTTCTGCCTCTACATATTGCCACTTATGGTGGCTTTTTTTTAAGCAGTTATTACAAAAAGCTTCAGGTGTTTGAAAATACTTCAGGCAGAGCAAAATATAGCTCAGGTCATGTGCCAACTTTAAAAATGTACTTTTATCTAGCTGCTTATTCTTTGAGTCAGGTGTTTTGTCATAACAAACCGAAACAAAGGTTTTTTTTATTGCTCAAGATATTCAATGGCTTTTGTGTTCCTAGCGTCAGCAGGAACGTCAGAGGATTGTATCCAAGGAGCTAAATGTGCAAGACCTAGGGTCAAAGCAGCTGAATACACCAACCTCAGAAAACACAGACAATGAATTGCAAATGACACTCAAAACAAAACGGGAAAAAAACCTTCACACAGAAAACTACAAAAGAACTCCACAGATACTGAATTGGCTTTCTGTACACACTGATCCTGCTTAACTGTGTGTGGTAACTAACCAAACCTTCTGAGACTAATAGTCATAAAATAGAGACTCGGGGGTGGGGGAAAGATAATGGGATGGGGGAGAACTGTAAGGAAAAAGATTGCATCGCTCCTCTTCTTCCACCCCTCCCACCAACCCCCCCCCCCCTTTTTTTTTTTTTTAATTTAAAGGGAGGACATGCATCTGTTGCTATTTTATGCTATTTTGATGCGCTGAACATGACACTTCAGCACAAGGCAGTTAATTTGCTATTAATTCTGCTGGAGAAGTCTCACAAACGGTGCAGTGTTTCAGTTTCAAACACACAGCACAAAACAAATGGTTTAGTAAACCTAACAGAAGTGGTAGTTTTTTCATGACACAGAGCTGTTCTACTGTAGCTTTCAACTTGTAAGCAAGCCATCAATACAAGACATAAAACTGGCATGTACAGCACAAGACTGAATACAGCTGTCTGAATTGATGTACTGGTCAGGTTCTTCTTGGGACATACCCTGGCTTGATTTCGGGCCATATGACTTGGATTCTTTAATGCTAGTTTAGCTGTGTAGTAAAGGAAGGGTTAGAAATTACCTAGTGTCAATCCCCCACAACAGCAAATTGACAAAATGGTTGGTTTTTAATGACGAGCTACCGCATTTGCAAAAAGTATTATGAGGTGATTAAGGAAATATATTTTGTTTCAATCATTTTGCTGAGAGGCCAATACTTGCCCTCTTCATCCAAACCAGAAAAAGCCCAAAACCTAAACTACTGCTGCAGGAAGCTTTCAAGGAACTAAGCACTCTCTCTTGCACATTTTGATTCCTCTTACTCTCTATAATGTCAATGTAACTATTTATTTATTTATTTTTAGGGTACTCATGCAATTATTCAGGGAAACTCTCCTCTCTTCGTGCTCTGTCCCTCTTTATGAGAACACTTTTTAATCTTTTTGTCTGTAAACCCACAGCAAATCACACCATATGGAGAAAAAACCCAATTCTGTGAATCCTGCAGCTACGCTGAACACTTGAAAGTCATGATGATTATCAACCCCCTCCCCCCCAAAAAAGCCAAGAGTGCCCCAGTTTCTCCAGTTGTTCTTTTAAGTATTAAGACCCGCAGATATGGTCTCCATTAAGTAAAACTGTCTGGTACTTTTTTCCTTTTAATTTTTCCAACTTTCAGAGTAAATTATTTTTTTCCTAAAGGTAAAGAAGTGTCTTTTTCTCTTCCTAGCAAAGTTTTTACGTGAACTAGGAAAGAAAGAATTTCGCTGTTTTGTCACTTTTGCTACATAGCTTCAAAAACTAAGTAACACTCCAGAAAGGAATAAAAAAAGTCTTACCCATTGCTTGTTTCCCCATGGCACACTGATAAGTGTTTCTTGGGGACTGGTTGTGATGAGGATATGGAATCAGCCCAGCACAGACACCAAGAAGCGTGAAAGGCTCGATCTCCAAATGTGTTGTATCTCTTAAAAGAAAGAGTACCAATTATAGCAGGCTTGTGAACAAACATCTTAACTAGAATTTATTTAATTTAGTAGTATCTCGTAATACTTCAATTAAATTTTGTTCAGGAAATGTCAGTCCGTATGACCTCGAAATGTTGATTCACTATGGAAGTTTATTTTTTTATTAAAAAAACCCAACAAACATTTTCTTCTGGCTTTAAGTGTTTCCACATGAAAAGAAATTAAGCAGAAATAAATGAGGGTTTATGAATTTCCATCATGGAGAAAAAGCCTCCAGATAACAACAACCTGAGGGAGCTCAGTAAGACAATAAAAAAATCAGTTTATACAGCAAGACCCAAAATGCCTTAAGGAATGTTTTCTCATGTAATGAAAGTCTTCCACATCAAATTACCAGTCTCAGAGATCAAGAAATCCACTGGGGAGGTGGATGAAGGAAGAGCGAGACAGATTTGGGTATTGAAAAACAAATAAAAGTGTAGTTTTAGTTTTCCAAGGTCAGTTATGTAATATCAGTTAGAGAGAAAACATCTGTGTCCAAACCAAATCCAGTGCCATGGGTGATATGGCATAATAAAACACTATTTGAAAAGCTCTGCAAATATTTTGAAAGTTATTATGTTGTCAAAAGGCAGTACTGATGAGAACTAAAAAGACAGAGACAAGGAGTAAAAACAGAGAGATAACAAAATTGGTTCTACCTGGCATGAGCTTTAGAAGAGAAAGTCCATGCTCAATAAAGACAATTAAATCATAATGTGCATTAGGATGCAAGCGGAGTAACTAATAACTAAGGATGAAGTGTACAATAAAGCTTGGCTGGAACAGATTTGCTTTTTAAATCAAGATAAGTAACTAGGAAATAGGGAATTTGGAAATAAAGATAATTATAACTAAACCTATCCAAAGCATATCTTTCACAACGTTCTGGAGTTATTACACAGAGCTTGGGTTTAGGCATACATTGCTTCTCCCACACGCATGTCATGCCTTCTGAAAATCCCATCTTTACTGTTCAACTTCTCTTGGAAGTCTTTTTTAAGACTTTTTTTAATTAGTCAAACAAGTTAATTTGATAACTAATCTTTAAGACCTTGCAAAGGAAATGACTGGAAAAATCTTTATTATGACAACACTCAGAAGACGGCAAAGCATCAGAAGCTCAAAAAGCCTGAGGAATTACCCAGAAGTACATACAGACCGAAGACAAGGACCAGCAGGAACTTACATAAAGAATGTATGAAAAATGAAAACTGAAAAAAAGTATCTAGAAACCCTGAGCAGCAAGCCTAGCGAAATTATCTGTCAGTGCCAGAAATCTTTATAAATCACAAATATGCTTGAGCAACCTAATAATCACCCTCTGGCCAGAGGATACCAACTAACTGTTGTTCTCCACATGATAAAAAGCTATAGTAATTGAAGCCTGTCTTAAGAAAATCCCAACTGCAGTCAAGTAATTGCAAAATGGTCTCAAGAACCAGTAGCAAACTTAAAGCACAGACCACTCCCCACTTCTGCAGAACTTCACAGAACAGCTGACACTTCTCAAACAATAAAACAAGAGGCTTAAGACTTACTGATAGTGAAGTTAGCGAATTTCTTCATAAGGTACTAGTGCATGGAACTACATATACATTTTCAGATAGGTTATTCAACACAAGTATTTTTCCACTGAGGTCAATCCTATTTCAACCAAAGAAGATGCAAGATATGCGGATCCTGGCATCTTATGAAGTGTTCCACAGTGCTAACGAGAGATCTTCAAATTTTTGCAAGCCAAAATGCCACTGCCTGAAATGGGCCCAAGAAAGGAAGGCAACCTCATCAGTTTGAAAATCAGAGTTACAAATAGGTAAGGAAGAAATTGAACGCATTAAATAGAGTCAAATCCTCCAAAGAAAAATCCCCTAATTGGATTGGAAAGTTAAAGAGAGGATACTGTAGCTAAAAGAAGCTTACATTACAAAAGCAGGAATGTTAATGGGATACTTCACAATAGTGGATTGTGCCAGTTGTATTATTAGAACAAGTTGTACCAACATGGTCGTAGCATTTAAAATGCAAGATGATCAGCTCGGGGAAGGGGGTACACAAATCAACTAACCAGGATGCAGGGAATATCATTATTAAACAGAAGGAGCAATATGCTCATATGGTGCAAGCTCAGATACTTAGGGCACAATACAAGCATTGAAGCTAAGCTCAAAACAGGTTGATGGACAACACAAGAACCTCCCAAACTTTTTGGCAGTTACAGTGGAGTCATTTCCTCGCACTAGTCCATTGGAAGTTCACCTTCTCCTCCTGTTTTTGACTAAACAGTGATTTCTTGTGATACGCTCACATTAATCTTCCTAGCTGAGTCAGGTGTCCTGTAACTTAAAATTTTCAGCCCTGGTGCTTTGTGGAAGTTACTTAATTTTGGCACAAATGACAGCAATCGTGTGTTTTCTTCTTTGGTCACGCATACAAAAGCAAGCCAAGAGCATGCAAGAGTAATTTCTTAAAGTGATAAAGTCTTCAAAAGCCTGGGCAGGAGCAATACAATTTAATTAGCAGAGTTAATGCATTTCATCTGGCAAAGGTTAAAGATAACTGAAGGTCTCATCCAGCCCTGCTGAAATCAATGACTTATTTCTATTGGCTTCTAGAAGTACTCGATCAGGACAGAACATTTAGAAAATGTATTTTCTACATAAATCCACCACTCTAACATTTCATGGAGACAACTTATAACATCTCGTATGCATCCATCAGTTGACAGCATATTGTCACGGAAATGTTAAAAAAAGTAGAAAGATAGGACCTAAAAATGTAAAAGAATTCTTCTTTTAATGTGGGCTCTCTCATCACAGTCCACAAGACAGAGAAAAAAACCAAAGCATCAGGTCTTTCATATATATGGAAAACACAAAAAAATCTGGAAATCTTTGTAAATGAAAATCACATACCAGGAATGGGTTTAACACATGTGGTGAAGAATACACAGAATGATACAGACGTTTTTATCAGGGCCAGTTATACATCCAAAAATCAAAGGGAAGGTCTTGTTCCAATACTTCAGACATTTAGTGTAACCTGCTTGTCTAGGGTCCCTCTACAGCCATAAGAGAGATTTTTCCAAATGACAATCATGACATGCTAAGATCATCATTTAACAGGTGGAAATAATTTGCTTTCTGGAATCCTATTGTATAAAATTACTTATGATGAGCAGCCCAATGATTAGAACAAAAAAAAAGCCACGTCCAGAGAAATTAAGGATATACCTTCAAGTATTTCATTTTTTTGAGAGTTAGAAGGAGGAACAGATCTCCCAAAACTTAGCTACAAAAAGTGGTTTGGCTATTATCTCATAGACAATTTAGGATGCGTGTAAAGATTTCTTTCTTTAGCTTTCATCTGGAGTTGTTTCAACCATTAGCAAGGGAGCAGTGTGCATGTGTGAAAACAGTAATGTTATTAACACACTTGCATTTCAGAGAGTCACCCTATGAAAGTTTTTCCTGTACCAGTGTTTAGTCTGAGTGCATACTTACTTATTAATTGTATGTTCATATAGTGCAATGTTACAGTCATTTTCTTCATTCACATCCAAATATTCAACGAGGCCTTCATGCAAGAAGTCTTCAAAATTCCTACAGTTAAATTAAAAAATTACACAAGTACAGTCTTTTATTATATTTCTGCAAAAATAAAACTGTATCGTGTATATATTGAAAGAATATAACTCGTGAAAGTTAAACTAGAGAAATACTTTTATATGAACAGTTCTGTACATTTTACATATTTAAAGAAAAACGTATTTTTAAAAAATTAATCCCCTTGCCCATTCACTGCTTCACAGTCTGACTGATCACTGTTCCTTATTTGAACACCTAAATAAAATACTCCTGTATGTACTCATCACCACTATAAATGTAGACAAGTGTAAGAGTAATCTAGTACGTTTTTGTGATGGTTTTGTAAAATTTAGTTAAATTTAAACGTTTTTGTGTAAATGTGGTTTTTTAAACACCCTAACTAACAATTTGCAAATTATTTCAAAGCTAATTCTGAATGTGCCTAGTTTAGGGTGGTCAAGTTGATACTCCTTTGAAATGTTTGATCTTTCAATCAGGAGAAGGATGATACTGCCTCAGGCCTTCCACTTGCAGAAAGATAAGGCTGTGAGATGTATTTATTCTGTATAAACACCAAATTTCATAGCGGTAACAAAATAAAAAGACCAGACTTAATTTGACTTTAAACAGAAAACCTCCAATACACTGATTATTAATTTATATAGGAGAGTAGACTTCTTGTCTACATAGCTAACTCCAAGATTGTGAAATACTGACTGACTGAAGTAGTTCCACACAGTATTTACAGATAGATGTGATGACTAATATAGTCTACTTGAATTGTTTACCTGTATCCCTGAGCCAGTTCTTCCATATGCTTGTTTGTAACTGCAGGTTTTTGCTTCTTGACAATTATGTAAGGTCTACAATTAAAAAATAAAAGGATTATCATAGCAAATACTTAGGCAAGTAACTTAATTTATACTTACAGTAAGAATCCTGTCTACACACAACCTATTTTATAAATCACTTTTTAATTTTATCAACCTTTAACTGGCATAGCCATGTAAATACTCAGACCTTGGTTTGATACACAGATATCCTGAACTGACATACTGTCTATGAAGTACCCAAAAAGTGTACAAGAAAAATTAAGATTTCAATTTTGAGGAGGAAGCCTTCCCCCCTGCCCCTTTAATCTTTAAACTAACATTTTTAAAGTTTTGTCTATGCATTTTGTTGATGGCCTTAAAAGAGTTAAAAGATCTTTCAATCAGTAATTTCAATCAGTACATTTCCACAATCTACAAAGCTAAGAACTGCATTAAGTTCTATGGATATTGCAAGGACTTCATACAACACCGAGTGAATAGTTTGTGCTCAAGTGTCTGCATGCAGGAAGGTATTTTGCTGTTACTTATATGATGTAAAGTACAGGCATTTACTATGGGTGACCTCAGATAAATCCATAAATTTCAACAGCACATGGATCTCTGAAGGCTTTCTTGCCGCAAGGAAACACTGACACAAAGGATGGCATGCAAGAATGAAACGTCAAGGGCTGTTGCTATTTGGACAAGTTGCTCCTATAAAGAGCAGCAAATATCTACAAGATACTTGTGGAGTCCACTCTGAAGTCTAAATAACTGTTTGAAGACTAATGAGCACATTTAAATGGTTAATAGGGGCATCTAAACAATTGCAGGGTGGGGGTGCCACAAAGCAAACTTGGTAAACTCCTGGAAATCCACATGGTTTGACTCGTCTTTATTTTACTAATCAGACATTTTGCTGAATCTCCAGACCTGCAGAATGGTCAGTATTAGGCCTGACTGGAAAAGGGATTTCTCTGCCACTGAATATACCCCTACTCTGGACCTCTTGACCAAGTACGATTAACCTATGGTTTGTACACGTACTATTTTGGAGCTCTAGTGTGCCTCAAACTGCATTCAACATGCTCTGAGATTGAATTAATGAATAAGGTGGAATGCCAACTATAGTTGTGACTGCTGCTTCTTTAAAGTACGTGCAAAATATGCACACAGCTAGTCAATGCTAAAATATGCATATATTTATTAACTGCCTGTCTCAATCTCTGCTTTGTTCATCTTTTATGCCTTGTTCTTTAGGCTAAACTGGAGATGTTTTACTAGTAAGTAACCTAGCACAGTGCCACCATAATCTGACTGGAGTCTCTCACGTCTACTATAAAACAAGCTGATTTTTTGTCTCAAAATATTTTTATATTCCACTCTTTCATTTTAGGCACCCAGTTCCTTTTTTCTTTCCTCTGTGACATGACAGTGACTCAGGTACTCTTTCTGTCTAATAAAGAGCATAAGTATCTCAAGGTGGAGACCTTCCTCGTAGGTTTATTGAATTCCCTACCTACTTAAGGGTAAACAATGAAATAAACTAAAATTATGATAAATGCTTCTTGGTACAGGTACACATGCCTGAGGAAGTTTTGCACCAGAAGTAAAGGCCCCTAAAGAGAAAGAGTAGCTTCTCATTCTAAAGTGTGCTATCACACCCATGGGATATCAGGCAAGTGGCTGCCTGCTTCTTGCTTTAAAGGAAATAAAAAACCCTTCCAAGGACATTGGACAGTACTGCAGTTGCCAATCAGGTTGATTTTAATCCCTCCTCCCTTTTTTTCTTAAAGAAGATACAAACATTTTTTTTTGACTTTTCTTTAAAGATAAAATTGATTTATTTTAGCTTTTTTTTTTTTTGAGTACATAGTATGTTTCTCAGATATGTCTGTTTTGAATGAGGGCTATTTAAGAAGAAAAGAGATGCTCAAGACCTACTGAATTTGATTAAATCTGTGTTCATGAAAGTCTTAGCCCAGTGTATTTGAAGTGCATAAAACAGTGTTTATAGTAAGTTCACTAGTGAGAGAATTCTGACGAGACGCTTACCTGCACAATCTCCCTCCATCAGAGGAAATGTAGACACATCTGTCAGAAAGATTTGTAGAGATGGAAACGAATTCATTGATATAACCCGCTCGACGCATTATCCGAAACGTGTTGACTAATTTCTGATGATCACGTATGACACCAAGGATGTTACCTATTCAGAAAGGGAATAAATTCATGATGCATACTTTGCATATCCAAAACTCTACTTAAAAATTCCAATCTTGTCTTGCATGCATAGACATACTTCCTACTTCTTGCAAATAATGAGCTGTCATAAAATTTCCTTTTTCTGACATGAGTAAGAACTGTCTCTATTTTTCTCTCAGTAAACATTTAAAAAAAGCGTCAGAATTTCACAGGTCATCTATCTAACTATTTGCCTCCAAATAGCTTCAGAAACTAAACGGTGTGCTTTGTCCAGCTTTCCTCAGATATGTTTCTGCTCAGGTGCCCATTTACCAATTAGTGTACAAATGAACAACAGTTCTGAAGCCTGCAGTTTCAGCTGTACTGAAATGGATCCAAGTTTTCCAGGAAAAGACCAAGGAACTGTCCTGCTGCCTTTTCAGAAATTTTAGAAAGACCTGATATTATTGGTGTATGTGTTCACTCACAACAGCGCTAGAATTCCTCCTTCAGGAACTTAGCTCCGCACGCTGTTGCTATCTTATCGGGGCACTTTAGCATGTACTTAAGTATTCTGATGCTTAATGAACAAACAAGAGAGTGAAATTAATTTTTTAAAAAAGTCACCTGACCGAAGTCATCTTAATATATAAAATAAAAATAAGTATAGTGTAATTTCAAACAAAACTTTAAAAAAAAGAAGACAAAGCATGATAGTTTAGGGAGTCTATGAGACAATACAAAGGTCTTTGTAGCTTAAGGGATTTGTACTTAACAGATTTTCTGCCCTCTTAGGTTACAAATTTAAATCAGAATCACTTCAGCAATCCACAAGCCTGGAATTTTTTATGGATTAAACCCACAAACTAGTAGACTGAACAGTAAACAGTTTTGCCTCACTTAGTACTAGATTATATATGTTTGGAAACATAACTATCTTGTTCCATGTCACAGATTGAGCCTGTGAAGGAACAGCCCAATATTTCTGCTCCGCACTCCCCTTTGGACCATAAAATGAGACAGAAAAGAGTGCATGTGGTTTCACTGAACCTTATCTTTAACATACTGCTACAGAAAAGCAGAGCAAAGGAATGCAGTTTGGTCAAGTGTTGCTTTTATGTTGCTGGGAAAAGACAGGATCGAAGAACAACTGCTGTTTAATTCAAAGGTAAATGGAGAACTTATTCATGGTGACAGACACTAAATACTAGCCCCTGGAAGTGGATGCTGTTGACAAAAGGCTATTTTCAAATCACAGCTGTAGTTTTTAAAATGTCAGTATTTTGAAATCTGGTATCATAGTACCTGTTGATTTAGAAACACTAAAAGATCAGTTGTAAAAGGAACGTAAGTGTGCAGATGCAAAGCACATATGCCAAATCATCACTTTAACAAAGAAAAGAGGTCTGGTTTCCAAGGTCTAATTTCTTCTAATAATTCACAAAGCAAGTTGCCCTTTAAAAGGTATTTTAAAAGAGAATAGCATTGCTAAACTTTGCAAACAATTGATGTTTCCTTTCTGTTTTTAAAGGCACTTGCATGAATATCTATAAAAGTACATAAAGTTTACGGTCAAATAAAGTATTTTCTGTGATGAAAACTCTGAATTTATAAATTTACTACAAATTTAGCAGCTGTATTCTCTTTTTAAAAAGTTCTTTATGAATGGCGCCTCATTTCGTGAATGCCTGAGAAAAACAAAGCAACCTGTAACAGAGTATATATATTTTTGTGCCTATTCATGCAAGTCTGCTTAAAAACAGTATTGAAATTTGAAAAAGCTTCAATTTCCCAGCTTACACACATCTGCAGAGTTCTGAGGACACAACTTCACGCAACTAAGTGCCATCATCTGGCCTGTCTACTCTGCCTAACCCTAGCAAAATGTTTACAGATGAAATTATCTACACATGGAAAATGCATCTGTGGTTGACTGCGGTCCAAAAATTGTTGGAGGGTTTCTGAAGCCTAACTCTCCATCAGCAACAAATCAGAGTGAGACCGCTGAAAAGTTACATACCGTTAAGAAAAACAAGGAACACATTTGGATATGAAAGTTCTTCACCGCAGAGTAAGTTGACATCTTCAACTCCGAGATTACTGGCTAATTTAATAATTGGGCCATCTTCCATATCTGTAGTAATGTGCGTCATGAGGGCAAGGTTTTTAACCAAACCACAAGCCTAAAGTAAAAAAAAAAAAAAATAATACACCTTTTATCCATTTTATTCTAAAGTATTAATACTATACATATCTTTTTCTTCCAAAACTGTAGTTATAAACAACAACAAAAAGTCAAAGTATAAAGTGAAAGAAATCAAACAAATTAACAACACTGAATATTAGGAATGAAGGAAGACTTTTCTGTATCACACTGAAATGTAGTATTTTAGCATTTACAAGTTAATGAAAAAATATAGGTGATGAAGTTGCAGTTCTTAAGTTATCCTAGCATGTATAACCCTGTATTTCTCTCTTCAAACCAACAGCTTCTTAGAAGCCCAATGGAAATACAGAGTCAGTCTATTGACTAATTTGCCAGATATCCTGTATGTTCTAACATAAACTTTATCATTTTAAAATTAGAAATATCCAGTTATCTTACAGAGCGAAATTTTATTTCAGCTCCTTAATGAGACTAGCTCATATTGACTACATATTTATGCTAGAAAGTTCAGAGTTCCCCCAGTATTTTCTATTCAGAAAAAAAAAAAAAAAATTGGTCTGCATAAATCATTTGGTTGAAATAGCTGGATGATGTCTTTAAAGTAAAACATACAAAGCTGTTTTTCTTCCTCAAGCTAAAGGCTAAAGCTGTTTCTGTAATAATAATAACAATATATGTTTCTAAAAAAATTGCAGGTTGGTGCTGCAACTTCAAAACAGAACATTTATTACAGAACAAAGGGATAAGAGTTTAGGACTCCTCTCTTTCTGCTCTGATCAAAAAAGAGCAAGTAGTTCTGCTGCAAAACTGGGAGGCCTCACGTCATTCTTATACAGCCAAATGACTTCTCAACAGTTTCCAGCCAGTCCACTTAGGTCGGAGTTAAAAAGCAAGACAGCAAGGACAACTAGAATGTAAATGGATGGGATGTGAAAAGATACACAAGTGGTGTTATCAGACTGAGGATAATTTCTCTCTCTAGAAACCTTCTCATCAGAATTCTTCCTCTGATGGAGGATCCGCTGCTTCAAAATAAACAATGTCTCCATTCATCAGGACAAGAAATACTCAAAGCAAAATAGAAGTTCCTCACCTCTCCTTCAGGAGTGTCAGATGGGCAGAGCATCCCCCACTGAGATGGTTGTAGTGACCGAGGACCACTCACTTTCCTCGTCTTTTCAAACTGAGAAGAGATTCTAGTCATCATTCCCAGAGCAGATATATAAGACAAGCGGGACAATACTTGCGTCACACCTTGGCGGTCCATTTTGAATCTCTTGAGAGACCAATTTCCCTGTAGAATAAAATGAACATTTTTAAAAGGTTATTGCAGTTTAACCCTGTCTTGACACTACATGTCTTTTTTCATTATCTAGACAGAATGATATCCGAGGAGCTTTGCACAGCAAATGTCCCCTATTTATATAAAACAACTTTTTAATTACCTATCTGCATACACACTACTAGTTATAACATACATGTACTAAGTATTAAAAGAAGTTGAAACAAAGAAATGCTCTTTCAGATGTGAGGATACTTTTGCTATTGTATATTCGATCACACAAAGATTCTTCATCATCTGTCCCTCACAGGTAAATCAATACTCAAATTTATCTAGATTAAATTACTTTCTGTTCTCCCTCTACAGATTTTTTCAAGTATTTTTTAAAAAGGTATTTTGAGTGAAATACACTTTTACAACAGGTGCCACAATCTTTTAAGTTCTGCTTTTTTCATGATTTGTTATTTTGGTAGGAAACACAGGCACTTATGTTGGAGAAGTCTGACATCAAAGACATCTGTACTTTCTTGAAGTCTTTTGTTTTTATAATCCAGAGGAAAAAGACTCACTGATATGTCTTCTCACAGAAGAAGAGTGTGGGGGAGTTACATCTATCCAACTTCTCTGGTAGGATGACAGCATATATGAAATGCAAGATCCATGCATATGTCAGGAGTTTCATGTTTCAGGACTGTCATGGGCATTATCAGTTGTGGTTTTAATTAGGAGAACAGAGGAGTTCAGAGAATTATCTAGGACACAATTATGCTTCCATGCCAAGCAGGTTTAATAATCTCTACTGTAAGATCTTGAAATTTGGTGCTATTATTTTTAACTTCATGACATCTACTCCATATACATTTCCCACCAGCACCTGAGTCAATGGATACAGCAAGTTACTGTCCCCATAACTACTATTTACCCAGCCACCACGTTATTGGTCAGTCCAAAGGCAATAAAGATCTCAAAGGTCATGCGCTTTCCCAAAGATAGCCTTCTGCTAATTTCTGTAGCCTTTTTGATAAATTCATCTCACCAATGTTAACAAATAATTTGAAGCTCGCTTGCTGTACTACACTGAAATCCTTTTAGAGTGTGATTGCTTGGCTTCTTTATTTATACATTAACAGCACAATCCCATTTTGTGATGAACAGCAAGAAACCACAATCCATCAAAATTATTTTGCTATTTGCTTCACTGGAGAGGCTATCAAATAGTCTGCAGAACTTCAACTTTTTCCTTGTTACAGGAAGTAGGAAGACATATTAGGAAAAATTTCTTCACAGAAAGGCTTGTCAACCATTGGAACAGGCTGCCCAGGGAAATGGTGGAATCATCATCCCTGGAGGTATTTAAGAAGACGGGTAGACGTGGTGGTGAGGGACATGGTTTAGTGGTGGCTTTGGCAGTGTTAGGTTAGTGGTTGGACTCGATGATCTTAAAGGTCCCTTCCAACCTAGACAATTCTATGACATAATGCCCAACGCTAAGTCAGTCAAAAGAAACCTGTCCACTTGCTCAGCCTTCTCAGGAAGGGTTCACTCAGCTCCTAGTCCTTAAAGAATGAAATGGTCAGTATCAGAATGTAAGTGGAAGAATACAAGAAATGAGTAGTTTTTCCTCATGCTAGAAATTATTGCATCTGTAGTCTGAAGTAGTATGTGGTTTCTTCTTCAATGCCCAGACGACTCTGAAATCTCAAAGACTGGAGGAAAGGGCAGGTAAAAACTCTGCCTGAATTAATAAAATGGAAAATTTTTCGTGCTTTGTAAGTGACAGGCTGACTCCTTCAAAAGTTGTCCAAAAAAACCCAAAATGGGGCCAGGCTGTTATGAGACCAACCCTAGTGGGGAACTTCCTACTGAAAACTATGAACTGAAAGTTGCTCCCTGAGCTGCGCTGGATAATTCTGCAGACACTGAAATATTTATTAGGCCTATGGCATTACTGCCTGACCTACCCTCTCTTCTGCTATTTTCCAGGGTAAGAAGACCTGTAGGAAATTCCACTGAACACCACCGTACAGTTGATGCAATAGTGCTATGAATTCTTTTGCATGCTACTGGTGTAATTATGAATCCGCTGAGTTATTTCATGCTCTTTGAGACTATCATTGAAGCATTCTGGTGAGATTGGAGATTGTTGTTTCCAAGAATGATTTTTATGGTATTTGCTTAATCTCTTGAATAGTATGCACTGGGCATTGTTCCTGAGAAATTATTTTCAATGCTTAAGAGCAGATGGTGTTTAACTGCTTATGTGGCAGTAAAAAAAAGTCCAGAGATAGTGGAAGAAGGAAGACTTCACAATATGTACTGAATAGTTTGCAGATTTATCTCTGTCAGTCCAAATGGAAAAACTGGCACCAGCTAGAAGAAAGCACTAGCAATTTAGAGAAACAAATCTGTCAATTGTTTTGGTTACGTGCACTGTAGAGATTTAACTACATTTGGGGCACTCATAAAATTAAATAGTGATAAGCTTTAACATAGGGATTTGTATGTAACAGACTGTTGGGTAGTTTTGGATGCAATTTGTGGAGTTAATTTTGTTTACAAGAACTAACAAAAAACCTCACTTTCATGCTAGGCAGAAAAGCCCTCTCAAGAGTTCCAAAGACTAAAAATTAAGTTGTGCAATTTTTCCCAGCTACTAAAATACTTAGACTAATCTAATTTCTTAAAAAATCATGGATTTCAAAGTCATTTAGAAGCCAGTAGCTAGGTTTCAGGAACCATCTCACAAATTGCTCTTGCAGATGTGTGAAGTAAGAGACAAATTTATTAATCGTATTTTTGTTCTTGTCCACTGGCACAAATTAAAATATCCATTCCAGCAGTAGGCAGACATAGGCTAAAATCTAACCAAGATAAATATTTTAAGGATTAATTGTGGAGCTTTTTTTGCAATAACAAGGCCTGTAGCAGTTTTTCTTGTTAAATAGTTCAGTATCATTAGCTGAGAAGTACTAATTTCTATGCTGTAAATTTGCTCATACTAGCAACTTCCTATGAACAAAAAGGCACCACCCTTAAGGGCTCAATATTCTGTTTTGGTTTTTTTTTTTGGCCTATTCGCCCTCCTCACCCCCCCGCACCGTTCTCTTCTGTTCGTGATGTTTTCCTGCTGTTTTTCAACCACCTTTTAGACATATGATGTAACCTGACCCTAGCTAAATCCAGATAATAAAAAATACCATGAACCACATAGTCAAGTAGAACCTAGAAGGCAGCAAGCTGGATAAATACAAACAGGATCACTATTTTAAATTTGCTTGTTTCTACTGTTCCTTCAAAAACACTAAAATATCACTTTGAAATAAATGATGAAATAAAAAGTGGTCTCATGATTAATGATTCTTCTGTGAATTCCAAAAGCCCTGCCCATGACAGAGTTTTGCAATTCTAATCTATAAAGAATGTTAAATAGATTGGCTTTTATGATGAATGAGAGTAGAGTCATGAGAACAAAATTCACACATTTCCACCATTCACAAGGACGGAAAAACTTTACATTCTAGGATCAAAACAAAAATACTTACTGTGGAGATGGCATTGACCATGCCATTGGTGATTTGGTCTTGACGCATATGCTTCACTACATCAAACTGAGCTGCACGTTGCTTGGGGATTACCTGGTCAGCAATCTTTTTCAGTTCAGAGTTAAATTTTTTGAATAAATCTTCAAATAGAAGAGAAAGAAGCTGGAAATACAAAACAATTGGATTAAGGGAAAAATTATACTTCTGCAGGTCTGGGAAACGGGGAGGCAGGGAAACACGTTTAATATTTCTACCTTTATACTTCTTGCCAGTTAAAAATTTTTTTTCTTTCTGTTTCTCAAATGATATTTTTCTCACAGTTTTTTTGCCTTGTTAAATTGAAGTGCAATATTAGAGAAATTATCTCATAATAGAAAGCAAATTAAGTAGAAGAATGGTCTAAGCCTAACGTATTTATCCCTTTTTGGTTTGCTTTAATTCCTTCACAATATCTTAGCGTACCCATCCATCTCTATGCTATCCATTTACTGTTTTCCCTAATCTGCTATATTATAATCCATCTGATCTACTTCTTTCTTCTTGAAGTCACAAAATCTTTTAAAGATTTAATATCCTCAACATAAAACCCCAAATTACACACAAGAACTGGAGGCAAGACCAGTTTCTATTCCAATACCAGATGGAATAACTGCAGTAAAGGACTTAGTGAAGAGTCACTTTGAGATATTCTATTCTTAAAAGTGAAAAAGGCTGTTTAAAGTGCCCCTTCTGAGTGGCTACTTAAACAGGAAAGACACCCAAGTGACTGTAAAGGGCCCTTTAGGGAAGCAACTCAGCAGCACAGTTTGGAAGCAGTGCACGGCTTGCAAGACCAGACTGAAGCACAAAAGGTGCAGAGTTGCCATTGCTTCTGGACAAGCAGAACTAAAAGAGACTTTTATAGGGCCCCAGAAGCAACCTCTGTTCTTGACAGTTGGAAAGATGTATCTCGGGTTATGTAGGCAGCTTGCTCGCTCAGATACACTTTTAACCTGCTGCTTTCTGCCAACAACCATCTATGGAAAACCAATTACACCCACACAGAGTTCACTTGATTCAACACCTGCCATCCTTTTCCAGAAGTGCTACTATCTGAAAGGGCAATGCTTTTCCACGTCTTTCCTTTAAAAAAAATAATGCAAAACTATACAGTTCAAGCAAAGAAGCAATGTTAACAACATTTAAAAAGAAACCAAACAAAAAAACCAAACCAAAACCAGCAATACAGCCCTTCAAAAATGCTGCAATTTAAACCAATTATTTCCTGTATGTGTATAATAATTACTTCTAGTTCTTAATATAGCCATAGAAGGAAAAGACTACCGAAGTTTGTGATCTGACTTTTTTTTGCTCTCCAATCTACTTTGCTTCCGCAGTTTGCTCAACCTCTCCTTGCAGACAGTGGTAGCTCCTCAAAACACTTAAATCTGTGTTACATGATACATGTTAACTGTGCACAATGATTAGCTTTGCAAGCATAAATTCTAAAGCCTGGCAGTTCTGTCCTGGAACTCTACTATACAGCAGCTCCAAGTGTCAGAAGAACTAAAAATGCAGCAGTTACCCATGCCAGAAATGGCAGTTCCCAGTGCACAAAGCATTGTAGGGCTGAACAAGCTAGGTATTCAGCCACCACAAGCTAAGACACTCTGGAGTCAGTTGTACAATTTAATTTCTGTATGTGCAGAATTGAACTCAATTTTAACTGCCTCCATCAGACGTAGTGCCAACTTTTCCCCACCTTCTGGAAACAAGAAACCAAACCCCTCATTCCTCTATTGTTGGGATGGGCCACTAGCTTCCACTTGCTTTCCTCTACCTACATGCTCCAGCTGGGCTGACCAAACCATTTGGCAAATGACACTGTGAAGCAGCTAACTAAAGCGTAACCTATGTTTTTCACTGGCATCACAAATGCATTTGAAAATAAAAGATAACAAATAACACCTGGAAACTCAAGACAGACATCTAATTTGCAATAAAACACTCCCACTGGCCTTCCTGGACAGCAGCACAGCATTATCTTCAACTGTCTACTCTACAAGGCATAAGGAACACTTAGTGTACACACACTATATGCTAACTCTTGACAAAAACAGAATCCAAAAATTTCTACTCTGGATACCGTGTTTTTACTGAAAACTGGTTAAGTGATTTTTCCAGACCTGGCTTTGGCATGAGAGGAAGGTGTTGTAGATCCTCTTTCCTTCCTGATGCTTGCAGTACTATTAACATTTACAAGGCAAAACCCTCTCACCACTGTCAAAAGAAATCCAGTCACCTGCAACTAACCTGTGATGTCACAGCTCATTTAAATCAGGTTTCCATCAGAAATAAAAGCATCTATTGTGAAGCATCATATTAGGACGGAGAACCCACTGGAATCTCCAAAAACTAGATTATGAGGGAAGTGTTTCAAAAGTAGGGAAAAAATAAAAGAAAGGAATGTACAACTTTAAGATGTCTGATAGTCTTGTTAAATAAGAACTAGACTCTTTTGAAATCAATCATGGTATACACTTGATCTCAACAGGTTTGAGCAGGATTTAAACATTTAACAAAACATTTTAAAAAAAATCACTCAGAAAATGTTTTCTTATTTGATTTCTTGATCATAAAATTGCAAATATCTCCTAATTCCACATGCCATAGGGATTATAAAGCCACACCATCCTTACTCTTCTCTGAGCTAATAGAGTTACATCCCAAGTATGCCAACTTGCTACTATTTGCCAGTCTGAAAAGCGTCATACTTTGCTAATTTCACTGACAGACTCTTGGTTTGTAAGAGCTCTGACTATCTGGCAAAGCAGAATCTCACAATAACCACATTATTTAGGTCAAGAGCAAGAGATTAAAGAAAAAGGATGGAATGCCAGTGATAATATTCAATGGATTTCATATTTAGTCCAGGGCCTTTCAGCCTGCTTCAGACAGGAGCACTAAAGAGCAAATTATATTTAAGGAAAAAAAAATACTGACAGCTCGTCAATTGATTTTCATTGAAAATCCTAAGAAAAATTAATAAAGAAGTTAAGCTGCTGAAATACAGTTTCACCAATTAGCTTAATGTCAGAGAATTCTAATTAGGCGCCTTGAGATTGCTATTTAGCGTTTAAGCCTTTAGAGTGCCAAATTCTCCCTTTCACACAAACTGGTTGCAAAATTAAAGACATTAGGCAGCCTTAATTATATTATCAGAACAGCTGGGATTAGGCAATCTCTGAAGTCAAGGCGGTATTCTTTTGTCACAGGGTAGAAATCCCTTGCTTTCCAGGGTGCCGGATTTTGGTGCTGTTCCATATCTCACCCATACAAAGCAAGCTGCATTAGAAACAAAAAAAAAAAAGAGGACAAAGAACAGAGTAATGCTTAGCAAATAATGAACACATTAAGGAAAGAGAAAAGGTAGGTGAAAAGATTAAGCCTGAAATCGGTAGGTTTTGCTAACACCTCAGCTGGCACCTGGCCTACCGAGCCTCTAGTGGCAGAAAGACTATGAGAAAGCTCTGTAAACCAGCTTGGCTACTGGATACAACTCTGTTATCTAAAGCTAAAGCACATTTCGTACTCTCTTGTCCCATGGGGTGTGAAATTAGCAGCTATTGTTTTCACACATTTTTATAAACACAATGCCTTTTATGTCTTTACATTGTTTAGACTGCTATGTTTTTCTCCTCACATGGGAATCTTTTCTTTTTTTTTTTTTATTCAAATTTTAAATCAACAGGATTTTTATTCCAGGAACATGCTGGCATTAAAAGAAAAAAAACAACCATTTTATCCACTCAAACTTTAGCTAAACACAAACATTTAGAAACTGACAAAAAATCTCTACACTTTTTAGTCAGTAATCTGATCAAATTAATAGTACATTGATAATGTGGCACAGAGGAATTCAAGTGTTTGGTTTGAAATCAGGTTTTAAAATATCACAAGGGATCCAGAACTACTCTTAATCAAGTGTCACAAGCCCTCCTGCATAGTTCTCCTTGATGTAGAAAAAAATACGCATAGGCTTTGTTATGATGATCCTCTACATTTAAAACCTCTTCCCAGTTAATTTAAAATTACTTTTGGTTGTTAACATCTGTGTGAGCAGAGTCCTTTTTCTTACAGCTTGTAGAAAACTTTTTACCTCTCTACTTTCTGCCTCTAAAAATATTAGGAAAAAACACGTTACTCCTCAATCCAGTTAAATAAGAACAATACGATGAGAAAACAACAACTAATTTTACTGATTACAGTCACACTGAACTACAGCAACAGCATTACAGCAGTAATCAATCCATTATAGCTTAAAATATTTGCCCCATTAGAATATTGCACTAATGTCCTCTTACTCCTCCTTACACTTTAGAAATACGTTGTGCTTCGGCATAAAAGTTTGATGAACGGTCAGCATATTAATTTGAAGAAAGGACTGATTTTTCATAACAAGTTAAGAGGGTTTTCTCCCTTGTGCTTAGAGTGTGTTCTAGAGTGTCATCTAAGTTTCTTCAGAAAACTAGGAAGCACAGCATATGTTTTTACTCTGAAATGACTACACGCTCTGTGTGCGTGTTCACGTGTGTGCATGGAGCAGGGTGGGAAGCAGAATAGGAGTATGAGACAATATGCAAACACACACATCTTAAAAAGTACAATGAGATGAGAATTCCCATTGGACATGAACAAAAGGGAATGGATATTGTTACCTGCGCTGCAACAGAAATCCCAATAAAATGATGTGGGAAGCAGACACACATAGTTTCTCCACTCTCGTGCATAATGTATACTTGTCTGAATTTCCCATGCATGATCAACAACCAGAGATGATACTGACTGCCAGAACTCCAAATTAAGTTAATACAGAGCACAACAAAGAAGTCCAATCCTAATCTAAATTGGTTAATTAAATAACCACACATAGCAAGGAAAAATCCATGCCATGGTAACTAAGCAGTTTCTTCACCTGACAGGCAAATTCCCACCGCATTAGGAGAAGATAGTTTGGCCAACAGTTGTGAACTGCCACCCTCTCTGCTAAAGAGCAGTACCAGCCAGACACCTCAAACCATTCCCTTCTTCACAGCCCTTTGTAACTGCTTCTACCTTCAGCATCAAAATTGTGTAAGCAGAGAAGCCCATGCAATACACTTTCATTAGTTGCTCAAGTTAACTTTGCACCACTTAACCTTGTTAATTCATGGTACTCTAGAAGTTAGAAAGGCAGCTGACAACAAATAATAATTCTTATGGGCTTCTCCAGATCACAAGAGGCTCGAGTGGCTGTTCTGTGAGCTGCTGGGTTGTCCATAGTGGGATGGCCTAGACCTGACCTGACTTGGCCCTCATTTATTCCCTTACCCAGTTGCTCAGAGGAGGACACTGGAGGATGTATCCTACTGCTGCCTTCTTGGCACTAACAATATTATAATGAAACTAGAACTGATGCGGTATTTACACTGCTCTGTCCTTTTACCTGGTATAAGGAGGCAATACAGAAGTGAGGATACGGTTTATTAGTCTCAATCAGGGAAGTATATCCATGAGGCAACACAGAAAAGCCAATGAAAATAAAATGAGAGGGAAAACATTTCAATTGAGAAGAGTCCTTATTCTGCATCTTTTAAAAGCAGACAGTAACAGAAGTCTAGAAGAGCACTTTGCTCTGAAGTAAAAACTCACCTGCCCTGCTAACTCCAAGCGTTTATTTCCGTAGTAATCTCTGTCATCTACTTTATTTTCTCCTTGAGCCAAAATTACTCTGCGTACCATCACTGCTGTGTATATGCACTTGGCACGAAAATTGAATTCCTTCACCTATAAACGAAAAAAAAAACCCAAAAAAAACCAAAAAAGAAAAACAAACATACTAATGTTTCCTTAGTCCTTATTCAGTCAAACCCATCCTTTTAAATCAATGAGTAATCTGTGCTGATTGAGGAGTTAAAAAAGGGATTTGTGCACTTTACCTTCTTAAAAAAATGCTAAAAGTAATATACATAAGTGGTATTGAAACAGTAAATGAAAACAAATCAGAATAAAGGTGCAGGTCATAAGAATAAGGTCCTTAACTAACAGCTGATACTGCCTGGCTATGCAGAAAAAAACCGCGAAAGTATAATAAGTAGTTCAATGGTACAGCATTTCATAAACATGAAGATTACTTTTGACTCAATCCAAATCTTCCCCTTTATTTTGAGGATTATTTACTTTACCACAGCTACAAAGCAATCAAAGACATTTTCCCTGCCGAGAAAACTCACACCATAAGTAACCACACAAATTTATTCCAGTTTTAAAAAAAAACCCAAACATTACATACAAGAACATGGGTCAGAATAGTTGATGCTAGCAGCTCTCGTGCTTCTTCCATCTTTGTTTTCTTTGGGCCTCCCCACATCCTTTGTCTTCGCACTTTGTTTCCAATGTACTTCAATGCCTGGCAAGGGGGAAAATTCACTTGAGTTAATATTAGAATTGTAACCTATACAAATATGGAGATCTGTATGTATTCCTCGGTCAGTGCAATCCCACCAGCCACAGATGATATGAACTTCAAGCAAAGTGTAAAATACCAAACACATAAGTGATGCTAATAAAAGAAAAAAATCTTGAAAATTGATATAATTGATTATAATTAAATATACATGTTATTTATCATATGCTGATAACATTTGGAATGGGAAGTGGTAAAAGAGATTACTACAATATTAAAAGAGAATTGCAGCGATATAGAAGAAAGTATTATATAAAACTAGTTATCTTTACAATTTATTTAATTTGACTTTTCACCTCCAGTTCTTTTGTGATATTAAACTGTGAGGTGGCACTCACTGCTCAATAGGCACAAATGCTACTATGTGGCATCCACATCTGTCTCCAAGAGTACCTTGCAATGATTAATGGATTCTTACTCTCTTACCAGTTGGACAAGAAGTGGAATCAATCTGCAAAATTCAGGGTCAGATGAGTCAAAGAAACTATCCAGGTCCACACAGGAAGTTCCTACCTGGAGATTAAGCCATTCCCCCTATGCTAAAGAATTACCCTCTCCACTAAAGGATAGACTATCCATCTGTTACGTTCTTCCCTAAACAGCTCACTTTTTCATTTCACTTGACATTTCTTGCACAGAGTAACTTCTGTATTTCTGTTTTCTCTACTTTCCTGGACGCTTCACACTTTTCTTTGTTCCCCCAACATCACCATGTTACTCTTCTGACTCTGAATTAGGAAGGCGTTGATGCTACCTCTAACCCTGAAAAGCCCCAAAAGATGCGAACTAGAAAGATGTTCACTTTACGACTCTCAACATCACACATGGAAAGATTTGATAAAGTTTACAATTAAATAGTAGAAATAAGACTAATCTTCAAAACCTTCTCCTAGCAGATTAATATGTGCACAATGGAAATGCTACCAGAAAAATAGGCTGTGTTCTGGCTAATTAAAAAAGTATATGAGCTGAAGAAAATCCTTGCAAGTATTTAGCAAGATGGAGTCTGGCTATTATTGTGGGCTTTATACAAAAGATTAGAATTGGAGAAGATCTGCTCATGATGAAATAGTCATGTCCACATCAATGAGGCTTCTGCAAAACGGGGGCATGCAATTACTTTTTTAAAAATGGGATCAACAAAAAACTCTAATCTTATGGACATGACTATATGACATACTTTAAAACATAACCCTGGCCTTCTGAAGACCAAACATTTATTGACTTTGGTTTTGTTCTATTTTTTTCAGTTAGGGAATGAGAGCAAAGCATCACTTTTGACAAGTCCTGGTCCTTAAAAACCTTCAGCTTAAAATAACCCCCCCAAAAACAAACCTCGAAACACAAAGTGTATGTTGATTGCTGACATAGCGAAGTGGTCAATACCCACCGTCTTTAGATTTTTATGGCCTCCAGCCATGTGAAAAGACACACCTGCATCTGTGTAAAAATCTGAGCTTTCTGGCATTCTTCCAGACTAGGAGCAAACGCAGCCATCACATGTTCCTCTGTGCCAATCATTTGTACAATCTCTTGGTCACTCTCAACACCCATGGCCTAGGAAAAGAAGAAAAGACAGAAATAGCACAGGCTTTATGTTAACTCACTGACATTTGCTTATGCTAATTTGGTATTGTTTGTCTGCATTACTACTAAGCAAGAGCTAGTTCTTCTCTAAGAAACCGTGCCATCTGGCACTGGCAGCACATATTCTAGCTATGGAAGAACGCTAAATGGAAATCTTGATAAGCAGCAGGAACACACACACAGAGTCTTTGGAGAGCATCTTTTTCTTCACTGTCAGGAGTTAAATTCTATGCTTTTTCTTAAGAAAAAATAAATACCAGGTAATAACAACCCTACGTGTGTAACAATGAAAATCAAGTCACAGTCTACAATAAATAAAGTGAAATTTCTTAAAAGATTACACATGGTCTCTTACTACAGGCAATTTCACAAACTAAGTTGACTGTGATGCAGCACGTCCCATTTGAGAAACGTTTACAATTTACCTCCTTTGCAGCTCTCTGCTTTTAGAGGATGACTTCATGACACAATTCCATTTGAAAGCCATTCTATTATTTCACTGATCCTTGGACACCTTGTTAGACTTTATACTGCGGAAAAGCTTAATAAACTAAGAAAGCGCTTAACAGGTTTAGAAAAACCTCCCTATCAGTAAGTGTTTCAAGGTGGCAGCCAGCAGTGAAGGCCTTTGTGGATTCCAGATGGTGCTAAAGCTCCCCCCTTCACACATTTGCCTGGAGCTCTGCCATATCAAGAAACGGAATAATCTCCCTAAACCTCTTCTGGCTGAGTTATAATATGTTTCTCAGAACTTTGTGAGGAAGTTACGTTTGCATTCGTATTATTCTTCAAACTGCCTGCCACAAAGACCATTGTAAATAATGGCCTAGGTACACCCTAGTATTCTGTTTCTCATTAAAAACTGGCAGTATCCCAAAAAGTCACATTTTCCTCAAAAATGCACAAATACCTTCCCTTCTTATTGCCTTCATTAGGTGTCACTTTGCTTAACACCTAACTAATGCTATCCCCTTGCAAAACTGTTGCTCTAATCGTGAAATATCCAGCTTTTTCTTTTTCTTTCTTTCATTTCTTCTTTATTTTTCAACAAAGAAGTGGTTGGTTGAAGTTCCTTTAACTTAAAACGCTGTCTCTTCGCATTGTGGCTTATTAGAAATGAAAAGCAGTGCAAAAGTAGCACACACCTGTAACAGTGCAAGAACATTCCTGGTTTAGTGCAAAGCACAGATCACAATTCCACCATCTCAGACAGCCTTGAGTGCCAAATCAAGACACAGTTACATCACCAGATGAGAGTGTTTCACCAAAGTTTGCTACCACTAGGTAGTCAACCCCTGATCTCAAGGCTCTTTTCAGAACCAGAATTTGCCCATGTGATACTACTGTAGTTCATATCTCTGTTTTCCAAATACTATTACACTTCCTCACCCTTTTAAATAAGGTCACAAAGTAGTTAAAAAACCTCAGCAGAGAAGTTAACAAAAAAATCCCTCATGACCCAAGAGCCAGATTCAGAAGAAAGTCTACAAAAGCATGAAAGCCTTACAATAATAATTTTACATGTGTCTAGCACTTAATAGTTGACCAGCATGAACCAGCTCAGGAAACACAACTGGATTCATACAATTATTGCACTTGGCCCACAGAAGAACAAAATTTTATCAAGGGAACCTTTCTGCCATTCTAGGCATATCTACCAGGAATACATTTATCTAAAGCACATCAAATGCAAGCTGATAAGATACCACCCCATTCCTGTCCACCAGGTTAATTTTAGGATGGCAACCAGATCGTAAGAGTCAGGTAAAAA
>JAOXNO010000001.1:58617890-58648865 GCA_028565335.1 Limnodromus scolopaceus
CCCCCCCCCCCCCCCCCCCCCCCCCCCCCCCCCCCCCCCCCCCCCCCCACCCCCAACAGTCAAGATGCAGTTTTACTGCTCTTTCATCTACTAAAACAAGAGACAGCCACAGTAAATTGAAGAGGATTGATAATTTCTTCTAACGATGAATTCTCTGATCAAAAGTCTGACAACAACAAGATGAGAATAGCACATATCATTATGCCCGTGTAGATCTTCTAGTTGAAGTTTGTACAAAGAATTTTAGTTTGAGAATTGAGAATTCTGAATTTGTATGTGGGAGAGGCTGGGATCTAAGTACTCTCAACAATCATGGGCAGAGCTGCATACACAAAACCACATGGAACACTAACAGGGCAACAGGCCCGTATCAGTAGCAGGTAGATTTATAATCTTAACACTTTCTTTTTTAGAAAATTTGGCCCTGATGTTGCACTTCTACACAAAAAAAAAAAAAAAAAACACCAAAAAAAAAAAAAGAAAAACAAGCAAAAAAGTACTCTAGAATTAATCTGTTAACATCACTGGGACAGTAACAAAATATTCCTGGCTTGTCACTTGTGTTACAGAAACACTAAGAACATGCAAAGTAGGAACAGGTCCTATGTTTGAAACACATCCCAGGACAAAGATGAGGGAAAGGAAATTAACATAAAAGCAAAGCAGGAGACAAGATGTTTTGCTTATTTTTGATTGGAAGGTGGTATCACAAAGGGATAATTTTATGGGGGAGTGGAGGGGAAGGAGATAAAGTTAGGGACAACTTAACAGTAGCAGTGAAAGGATGAGGAAGGAGACGGTAGCAGGCTGTTGAACACCACGGTTGGAAAGCTAATAGTCAATGGACATAAGACAGAAAAGTCAAAGCAAACATTCAGAATATTCAGATCATCCTGCATTCAAGTGGGAGAAAGTGGTCCAACTGGGGTCAACCGCTTCCTAGGACTAGTGAGGTTCCAGCTGCCCAAAACATGTGTGTGTGTACGCTCGTGTGTGCACACACACGTACATATGAGACAGTGTGCATGAGAGAGTGTGAGCCCAGCTCTTCCTCCCCCAGCTCGCGTCTTAATGATGATGTCTAGGCGTTTCCATGGCACTTCCCTAGAATGTAGTTCTGCAGTCCATCAGGCTAAATTACAGAATGGAGACAGGCAGATGACTGGATTAAAAAGATGTCAGGGAAGTTCAAGGCTGACATCACAGACAGAATTGGTCTGGAGCTGTCATAATTCAAAAGATATGAGCTATGAAACTGCAGCCATGGGGACCTGTAATTCTGCAGATCCAGTAAGACCACCATTCAGCTGTTCCTCTAGAGTGGCATCTAAACAGCTCCAAGACTAACACAGTTTTGTAAAAATGAAACTTGACCTGCTGTTCAAACCTTTTGCTGCAGGTCATAGAGCAGGTCCTAAAGCTCCCACATAAACTAAAGATACTTCACCTAGTGATTCAGGCTGTAAAATTCAACTTTTAAGCCCCCCCAGGTTAGTTCTAATTCTCTTACTTCCCAACCAGTTTTGGTGCAGCAAGCAACCTTAATTTACTGCAGCTCCCAGGACTCACTCCAGTCTACCAAATCAAGATCACATACCCAAAAGAAAAATTGCCCTTACCTTAAAACAGCTCTAATTCCCTGCAATGTAGGGAGCTCCCTGCAAAAGCAACAGCACCACCTCACCTGTAACCTTGATGTTTTTCCAAGATAGAAACACCCATAAGTACTACATAAATATTCCATATCTCCTCTAATGCTTATCGTTATCTAAAACTGTCTGAGCATCCCCAGGTAAAGCCTGCATAGCTCGTAGCCTGGCATATTAAAAAAAAACACACTACACACAGTTCACACAACCCTATGATCTGTGCATGACTGACACACAGCTAAAACAAAGGTCTCTTGGGGTTGCAAGTCAACTTAGGACATCCTAAATACCATTTTGGTTGCATATGTATATTAACTAATGAAGCAGTGTTACACAGTAAGCAGAATGCAAATTAGTTGTGTTTGTTTTGCATTACAAGGCAGTTAACAGCCCCTTAAAAATCTCAACAAATACATACCTTGGGGACAAAACTGTCCAATTTATATCACTACTTCAAACCAAAAACTGCATTTACATACATAGGGACTGCACAAACACCTCTGTCACTTTCAAGAAGAAAGGTTAGAGGAAAAATGTTTGTTAGTACTGCGACAAAGAACTAACTCCCCTCATCCAAAGAGCAGATGCTTTAAGTCTGTCCTAGGATAGTGCCAGGAACATGCCTTTTGTAGCCTATCAAATTTCAGTTAGCTGTGGTCAATGTGTTAAGCTTCACAATACCACAACTTACATGTGTTCGGCACAACTAGCTGTTAAATCTCCAAATACACCAATCACAAAGATCCTAACGTGTCTGGATGGCAGAAATGCAAAGCAGCAGAACAAGGACATTCAGGCTTGCAGTGTGGATAAGGATGAACTGGAAGGCAGACGCTCCCTTTAGGGTGACCCTATGACAGTCCGGTCCCTTCACCTATCCAGATCAAGGGACCTTTAGATCCACGCTATTTCCACCCCTGTCCTCCACGGAAGGAAACACACACCTGGGTTTTCTTCCTCACCATGAAAGAAAAGAAAGGATGGGGAACGCTGTATATTCAGTTCTTGCCCTAACATGCAGCTGTGTCCATGACTCACGCCTGAAACATGAAAGTGCTCTTAGATTCTAGTCAAAGGAAGCTCTTTTTGAATTTTAGGCCTCAGCTCTGTCAGCAGGTGACAGCAGCAGCATCCTCAGAAACACTGGGACATTTGATGCTATTGGGACTAGAAAGACAATCCAAAATTGTCAAACCTGTTCCCACTGATCCTCAGTCCCTGATGTAACTGTTTCCTTTAGCTGGCCCATGCACTGCATAGCAACCTGCTACCAATTACTTGTCATTTTCTTAGTCAAAACACAGAGCTCTGTAGAACCTGAATGAAGCCTGGATGCTGGTCTGGGAGGAAATGCAGAGCAATAGATTTTTGTCATTGCTTTCCCTGTTTATTTTTTAGCTGGAAATTATACAAGCAGTTGCTATGGTAAAAGTTAAGGATGAAAAGGCAACCAAAACTTCAGACCTTAGACTGTCTGTACAGCTTAACTTTGCCCCTTGCAGATGTGTATCTCTAAATTACAACAAGCAGTACGCTTACTAGTAACAAGGAAAACCCCATGCTCCATACCCAAGGCTTGGGTCACAGCAGAAAGGAATTATTCTCCTTGCTTTCCCAACAAATCTCCTATGTATAATAACACCATATGAAAGAGCTAAGGCTACAAGGGTGTTTCTAAGTTTGGAATTTTCCAGTATCAGGGCTTTAGCATTTGTAACATTGCTTCTAGTAGTTAAATACAACAAAGTAATACTGCATTACAGCAATGTCCAAGAAAGAAAGATTCGAGGTTGGTGACTGTGTAAGAATCTACTGAAAAGACTACCTGGGATATTTAGTTTCCAGCTGGAGACTCATGAAAAGCGGACAGAAGACTCCTGAAGTTCATGTGTCATTAAAGGAAAGGCACAGAAAATGACCACTCATGAGTATAGCTAAGTGCCAGTCAAGAATGGAACACTCAGAATAGTTAAAATGGGTGCAGCTAATTTGCTACTGGATTAAATCAACATAAATTTTTGAAACGCACTACTGCTAAGAGCTTCTAACAACTGTGATCCCTTATTCTGTAAATAAAATAAAATTTATGCAACATTATCTAGAATATAAAAGATAAACATAGACATGGAGATAATTATAGCAAGCATTGTCAGAAGGTAATCAAATAGTACAATGCTGCTTAAAAAAAACCCCAACAACCACCTCCTCAGACTTAATAACTCAGAGCAGTTACTCTTCTGTGAGCAGGTATTTATCTATACCAGCAGGGGGTGACAAAATGTAATAAAAGTCTGTAAGTGAAGGTGGAATCCAGCTGGTTGGTACTTGAGCAAATGGATCAAGAGCCATGTTAACACTTTCCTGCAACAGAAAAGTTGTGAACTTAATCCTGACACTTTTATGTGCACTTCTGTCCACAAATTATCTCTCCATCTCCTTTAACACTGGTCACTAAAAACAGATGATCTCCTCCAACTACCTGAAGAGATTAGCTTAATGAGAGATAACAGACATTTGTTTTTCAAGTCTAAATCTAATTCTTAAACTTTTTTCTAGAACCAAACCCAAAGCACTTCCTACAAGAAAACCAATTCTTACAACTCTCAATCAGCCAGAGAGCTGACACAGAAAAGCCTGTCGCTGCACGGCTGGCAGATGCTGTAAGCAAGTGCTGCCCTCTCCTGGCAATTTATTTTCTCGAGTGATTATCACCTCCCCAAACCACCTGCACTGTAAACCATTACAGTGAAGACGAAAAGGGAGTTATAGGATTTACTTCTATTGGTTGCCAGATCTACTCAGAGGCATTTTTGTGCCCTAAGCCACCTTCCCTGTGAACAGTGTCTCCAAGACTGCCGCCCAACTTCCTTCTGCACACACAGGGCACCAGGCTGCAAACCCATAGACAGCAGCAAAGCCAACAGGACTGGAAGTAGCTACCAGCTGTTGGGTGGGCAGATCCTAGCCTAAAGACTGGCCATGCCCTGATGTCTTCTCCAGCAGCTGGACGAGTGCATGTCCACCACCTTTAGCTAGCTGTAGCCCATGTTTTCAATACCATACCAGCCTGCTTCCAGTCCTGTTGGGCAGCTAGGGAGTAGCCATCACTATGCCTTCAGTTGTGTGCACCCTTGAGTGAATTAAAATGAAAGAGAGAAGCAGAGAGTGAAAGAAAGTTCTTGCAGTTTCACAGGCAACAAGGACCAAGGCATGACATTGTCACCAGCTCAGCTGGTAGGGCAAATACCCCCCAGTTCTTGCCCAGAATCAGGGGTGGATGCCTCTCACAGCCCTTTGTCAGTCCCACCAGGGATCGCCACCAGGTGAGAATTCCTGAATCAGACAGGGATTTTGAAGTGAAAGACTGAGGCAGAGCTCATTCACAGGGAAAGTAAGTTAATCACCAAGAAACAAAAATCACTTTAGTAATCGTAAAAGATCTAGGATTAGGTCTAAGAAGTGCAAGACTACTCCAAAAGCTATCAGCTTTCTTTACAGTTATGACTAGAAGTCACGTATAACGAGCTCAGGGCTGTCATGCCCCTGGATCTGAAATGAAGGGTGTTGAGCTCCGCAAGTCCACAAGTGTGTTGAGTCCACAAGTTGGAGAGGGGAACAAAACCAGAAATGAAGACCCTTTAAGACAAGTTTGCAACACAGCTCATAAGAAAAGAAACCAAAACCCTCCTGACTCTCTGTAGCAACAGGAGCACAGGTAGCAGTGCAGAGGGACCTTACAAAGCAATATGGGGGTAGCAGCACTTGTCTTGGCACTGTAATACTCTCCTTGCAGAAAAATGCAGCACTTTCCCTCTTTTTTACTGTAAAAAAAAAAAAAAAAGGACTTCCCAGGAGGCAAAAAAGCTTGCAGTCTCTAAGCACTGCCAAGTCCTTCTGTACATACTAACTTCTGAGAGCTACAGCTGATCTTCATTCTTCAGTTACAGTACAGCTGGGTTTTTTTCTCCAAACCAACAGTTGTCTTACCTTAAATATGATAGCTATGGGAATATCTTCCGACAGAGTGTTATGCCTCAGGTAAAATCTTCCTTGTTTCACAATCAGATTCGTTCTGCTCTTCTTCTCATGAGTGGAACTGAAGTTAAAAAAAAAATATATATTATGTCCAACAGAAAGTTTGCACTGACACTCCTAGAATCTTCTTGAGTATAAAATTCATGAAGCTTGACCAATCTTTCAGCTGAATTAATTGCACTTTCTCCTCTTTTAAAAATTATAGTAAAATAGCCAGACATCCCTCTGTAACTCGAAGGTAATAGCGTATTATCACCCGTGAGGGTAAAGGTCCATATTCAGTTGAAGAGGCAGCCTGTATTTGCATGCTTTTATAATCAACTTGGATGTAACTATCGAGGTCAAACTGTGCAGAGGTACTGTGGCAACAACAGTAATGAGATAACAATACTTTCTGTTGTACATTTAACCTCATCTAGCCTTACTGTGGAACAGTAAATTAGCTAGGAGAGATGTGTGAGAGGCCGCTGGAGAAGAAAAAACAGTGCTCATGCTGAACAGTGATAAGCACCATATTATACCACCACACAGCTTAAAAACAAAACCAAAAGGCAAACAAAATACAAATAAAACTCAGTAAAGAAGGAAAGGCCAAATTCAGGCTACCTTGCCATTTTCAATAATTTGTGTGGTACAAAAATATTTGGGATTTGTTTCCTTCTCAATTGCCTTTAAAAGATTTTACACCTATTTGATTTAGAGAGTCAGAGAAAAGGTTACATTCTATTTCCACTGCGGTAACTTTGCTTTACTTGCTGCAGAATTGAGACCAAACACCATAAATTAGGGAATGCACTTTTTTATGTTAAAAATTAGAACTTGCTTTTCCTAGTCTGGGATGAATCCTGAAGCATATGAGCAACTCCCATTGATTTTTGTGGGAATACTGTAGTAACCCATTTGGGAATTGATGCTTTAGTGTACAAAATGACAGTAGCAAGAGAGTTGCACTGAATGTCTACAGCTTTTTCCCCATTAAACTGTACTAGGAAGAAAACTGCAAAGCTAAAGCTACAACTACAACAATGAATTTTTAAAACTTTAATTTTATCTGCATTATGTAATTGCCAGCATTTAGCATACCTGGTAACAGACGCGCCAACTGTGCCTTTTCTATCAGCTTCCACAATGATTCTGTTTTTGGACAACTGCTCTTGGATCAGAATGACTTTCTCTACACCTTTAACAATGAAATAGCCACCTATTCAATAGAAAAGAAAGATGTTGCATGTCAGTGCCCTTGCACCTTACTCATTTCCTTCAATATGCCTTTGAATATGAATTATTAGAAAGTAAACAGTAAACATACAAAAGACAAAACAAGACAGCAAGTTCTCCCATAAAAGAGTAAAGAACAAACTCTGTGTGGAACCTATGATAACTATGAAACTGTTCCGCTAAACTAAACAGAACATTTGCTAGGCTCACACATAGCATTCAAGATCTAAGACTTTATTTGGGAAGTACTTGGACAGAAAGAACTAACAGGCAGACCAAAAAGTGTAAAGCTGCAAAAAGAACCCCAAGGTAAACATACACATTAAAAATGTTAGAGAATTGTTAGTTCTACAAATTAGGTAAAAATATTGCCTGCCAGAAGAGTATATCATAAGGATATCAGGAAAGAACTGGCCATTTCAGATGCTAAGTACCAAATAGAAAAAATAAGTCTTCCGTAATTACCAACTTGCTCTCTCCAGCACTCCAGTGACAAATCTATTTTGTATTACTTTCAAAAATGTATTTTAGCACCTTTGTTGTATCTAAGACAATATAAGACATGAGCCATGTTAGATTCCTCTCTTAAATTGTAGCTATCTATTAATACTCATCCAGCACTGCAGGTCACGTCACTCTACCTTGCCATCACAAGCAAGCACAGCACATGCCCAGTGCATGCTTCAAAGACAGCAGATAAAAAACAAGTAAGTTGCTTGTTATAACCCTTCATCTCCTCTCTACATTTCAAGTATTGTCATGTAATACTTTATTCTTGCTTTACAAAAGGCAGCAAATCAGAGTTCCTGCTCTTGAGGACACCATTATACTTACATTACATGAACAAACTCCATCTCTATTTCTATATAACAGGGCACTGTGTAATACCACATACACTTCTCAACTTTTTCAAAATTTTGGTGTATTGTGGTTGAAAACTCTGTCTGCAGATACAAACACTCCATGCTCTCAACCACTTCTTACTATTTTCAAAAGCCTGCCGGTTTCTTTTAGTTACAAGCATGCACTTGAGAAGTTCCCTCAACACTTCACAGTGGCAGGAAACATACCAGTGGGGTATTTCTTTGCTGAAGAAGACTTAAGACTAAAAGCACAGATGGAAAAAAAGAACAGTAGTGCAAACATACCTGGATCTAAAGGACATTCATTAAGTTTGGCAAATTCTGCTGGAGTTTTCCCAGTAAGAACGCAATTAGAGCTACGCAGCATTATAGGCATTCTGCAAGAAAACCAGTTACATTTTAACTTTAGACTCAGAGAGAAAAATATGAATAGTCAAATTCAGAACAAAAACATGCCGAACAAACTACAGAAAACACCTGCGAGGCAATTAGAACACATGCAAGTTATGAACAACAGTTTTTTCCTTTAATCTCACCTTATTTCATTGAACATGTACTTTGAAAAGAGAGCCCTGAAACTGGACACCTGTTGACAGGAACTATAGACTTCCTATTTAATTTTTATGCAGCTACTACAGGCATCTATGATTCTTGTATCTTAAAAGAAAAGTGATGAATGCAAAATTCTGTATTTTTGAAGAGGATAAGAAGCTATCTTGTCACGTCAGTGCTCAATACAGATAACCTACTTCATTCAGTTGTTTCACTGAGAAAGGGTTTCCTCAAGAAGCTTCATATGGCAATCATAGTCTTGTATCATACACATAACACACTATAGTAAGTCATTCTCCTTTTGAAGACAGAATCTATTTTTTTTAAATCTGAATAGGAAGAATGGGAAGAGCATAATAAAAAAAAAAAAAGAAAAAGTTATTGAATTTCTGTGTATAAAGACACAGAAATGGCTGCACTAATTTGAAATGCTATTAAGCATTCAAAGGGAATTTTCCTTTTTAAAGACACAAAAATATTGCCCTGGGGTTGGTTCTTTTATGTTGTTTCCAACACACACAGGTTATCAGTGACTCTGCCAAACAACAGAAATAAGAGAGGAAAGAACATACAGCTTTCCTGTCCTGTCCCAGTCTTAACTGCATGTCAAACAAGAGCATTGTATACACTCACCAGGCAAAAGGAAACTAGTATAATACCAGGGAAAGATGAGGAAAACTATTTCCCATACAAATAATAACTGGATGCTAATAGTCTTTAACAGCAAAAAAAGACTTCTTGCATGTATGCCCTTAAAACCAGTTGGATGACATAATTTATTTTTTAAGGGAGAATATTTACTTTTTTTGCTGTGACCTCACCTCATATGAGAAAGAAGAATTTAAAGGAACAGGCCTTAATGTAAGATGCAAGATACTAGTGCTATGCAGCAATTTTAGTCTTTTCCAGATTATTATGGATGCTTTACAAATCTTCTTCACCTTTTTTTTTTCTAAAAGAGATGAAGACAAATGTGCAGAGTAGTTTTTGTTGTACTTCTTTTATCTATAACTTATCCTTTAAAGTACTGCCTTTTGTATACAAATTGATTATATATTTTGGTGAAAATGCACATTTACTTGAACTTTTTTCTTTGCCTATAGCACACACCATGAAATAATTCAAAGGATTCAAATTTAGATGGTCTTTAAAAACTTTTATTTTCTTAAGAAATTACTTGGAACAATAAATTGTTACTACAGCTACAGAAGCTTGGTTTTGTAAATCCACTGTGCATTGTGTTCTATTGACAGAGTTAAAGTTCTTTTTTTATAGGCAAGCTTCAAATTTCACTACAAGAAGTGTAGCTCCTTAAGTATCTATGTTCTCTTTCCTGCCAGTTTCCACCTTTGTTTACTCTTGGACCGTGCATCTTACCAATCTCTGTAAGGCACTAACCTTTAAAACCAGCAGGGCTGGTCTTTAAGAAATCTTGTCTACCAAAAAAAAAAGACATCTTTATTGCCTTTAAAATGGCATTTTGTTTTCAATAGATGCTACAACTGCCAGGTATTTTGCCTTTTTGCTACAGTTAAGAGCTTGTTTTTCTCAGTAAGGCACGTTAATTTTTCTTTAAGAAATTAGATGTCCCTGACAATACTAATAACTTCAAGTCACTTGAGAGCCTTTAGAAAAACAGAACTAGTGAAAAATCATCAACATTTCTCCACAAAACTCAGCTTTGGCTCTAAACCAAACCAGTTTAAAAGGAGAGCTTAACCTCGTGGGAAGGAGTAATGCTTGCTTTACTGGTTTTACCATCCAACTTCTTCAGAGGTATGAAAGGCTGAAGTAATTTGGCTACAAAGGAAACATGATTATTTTCATTTTGCAACAATAAGACTTGCAGATACAGTATTCTTTCCCATATTTGCTTTTATAACAATACAAACATGGACAACATCCATCCTTATACCCATTCTCCTTTGGAAGGAGACAGATTTCCAAAAGTTTTTGCAAGACAAAATCTTACAACAGAACCTAATAATCACATCCTGTACAGCTGTTCATCGAGATTTGCCTGCTCACTGATTCTTTTAACAAGGAAGCAAGGTTAGCCAACGTTTATTTTGCAGTAAAGACTCTTCCCAATACAGCAGCAAATTAAAACTAATACCAGAAGCTCAACTTATGGTATTTTACCTGCCAATGGGTAATGCATTGCGTATGATCCTCTGGCTTCCTCGTGTGTATTCGATGTCCACTGTAATCGGGGCAGAGTAAGTCATGTCTCTCAGGCGGCACTAAAAGGAGAAGAGTCACATGGTTAGATGTTGGTTTAGAAACCGAAGTCTCTCTTAAAACATCCCATGTTTGCCCTGTGTCCTGTAAGTGCTCACAAAGCAAGCAAGCAAAGCGAGGCTTGACCAAGCTCTTCATGGCACCTAAACTACGGTTCGACGGAATCTCCTGTTTAAAACAAACCTCCCAAAAAAACAAATACAATTACTGTGATGTTTCAAAAGCAGCCAGTGGATCTGTGTCTTCAGAGGATGACACTGCAGAGCATAACTTCTAAACTGTTTAATTAAACAAACAGGACTAATCAGCAGAGCTGACACAAAGACCATACTATGCCAAAGGCTCTGAGAGCAGTGCTCAGCTCAGGGACATACGAAGACTCTCAATAGCTGAAGAGTTGTGCTGTCATATGAAGTCTGACAGAAGGGAAACACACAAGAGGGACACTGTGCTACTTTAACAGAACGAGCAAATCTCGCTGCATGGTACCGTTTCTAAAGACGACTTACAGAAGGCTCATTACAGTATCACTTCCTGTAAAGATTCCCATAATTTGTTTGCAAATTCCTCAGATAGCAAGAGAAGCAGGATATACATATCTAGGACATTACATAGCTCAAGGCTCAATAATTTCTAATCCGATCTTTCTGGTCTGCTGTCCCTAGCCTCACTCTATGACTGTTGCTAGTCCTTAAGGTATTGCGTAACTTCATGCAAGATGAAGTTTATTGCATTTGCTGAATACAACAGAGAAACTCACAGCAGGTCACTTGTGACCTCACTGAGCATTCTATACCTTTGAGCACCAGGATGACAAGTTTATCAGTATTCAGACTTGTACATTTATGGTTCTGTAGTCTTTCAGCATATTGATCATGCATTAATAAAAGGCAATTAAGATTGCGCTGTGCATTGAAGATGCAACTGTATGGAAAAACACATCTCAAGAATCACTGCGAACTGGATGCTCCTCCTCTCCACATTAAACTAATTAAAAAACAAAACTTCTCTAGCAATAAAATACTGATGTGCACCAGATTTCAGGCTGTGACTTGTAGGAAACAACGTCCCATTGGGCTCCCTGCAACTTCATCAGATTTAAAAGTAACTACGAATATTTCCATTTTGTAATTACTTTAAATTCATCTGTATGAGTAGTTCATGAAACGCCCATAAGAACTGTGTGAGAAGGAGAGTTAGACAGCTTCATTAGTATTAACTTGTAATCCCAAAACCTTTTTTTCCCCAAGTGCTTTGTGCACACAAGACACAGATATAAAATAAGAATTATACAGTGTAATACTCCAGCACTTGTATTTTTGTATCACATTCCTTGAGGCAACTTCTCCTTACACTAGATACCTAGAGGTGAAAGACAGGCATGACTTCATCTTCGAGGAAACCAAGGGCATAAAACCTCCCAAATTTGGTTGAAAATATGTAAAATACTCAGGCCCTTATGAAATCTGATAATTTTAGGTGTCTTTGGGAAGGAATTTTATAAGTCTCTAACAGAGATATGTAATCACATACTCAGAAGTATCCGATCTTTTTGTTGTTGTTTTTTTTAAATTGCACTCCTGGTTTGACTTAATCAGCACTCTATTTAAGAAAATAACTATGGCCTTCACGTGTGTAAAGCACACTGAAAAAAAAGGAGAAATGGTGCATTAGTATCAAGCATCAATGAGGATATATCTGTCTTGTATTATGTCTAGTTGCACTGTTGACAGCTGAGTTATTTGCCTTAAAATCTTTCTATCGAACTAAATGAGGTTTGAGTCAGGTCATTGGAGACAAACATGACTATGCATAAAAGACAGCCACTAGATGGCTTTTTAAAAGAAAAAAACCAAAAAAACAACAACCCCACAAAAACCAGAATTTCCCCAAAGCACAGGATGAATCTAAAGTGTGCTACATACACTACATGAAAAAAACCTCAAACAATCCAACTTCAAGTATCAAGTTTATATAGCAAGGAAAAAAGTATCTGGTATGTGAACTGATTTATTAGGTTGACAACGGGCTGTTATGCAGGTAAATGAGTGCAATTTCCAAGCTCAGTTCCTGTTCTGAGGCCAAAAAGAAGTTGTCAGTACCTCTGCTGCAGTGGTATAAAACTCAAAGCACAGCAGCAGGAGAGGAATACTTTGTTCCTGAGCAATCTCTGAAGGAAACTGAATGGCTTAAGTTACCTGGAAGCAATCCCAAAAGGTACAAACCTTATCTTAGTTTATGGCTTTCTTATATGTACAGAAGCTACCTTATACCCTGCCAAAACTAATAGACTATGATTTCAGCCACAGCAGCATTCGTTCTCCAAGAAGCATCTTCATTCCAGAAGTACACAATCCATTTGTTAACCTACATGTTTACAGCAGTACAAAGAAGTTAAATACACTCCCTATAAGGCTAGGGTTATTCTGCAGTTTCTTATAATTTTATCAACTTCCACCTGCTTCCCCTCAAAGTTTCCACGTTTGCTCTCTGACTCAAGACTTAAAAACGGTGAGCAAAAAATCAGAGATACGTTTCCAAAGACAAATGGGAGAGAAAGGGAGACTGAATTGACCGATAGTGCAGACTGTAGCAAGGCTAAAATTAAAAAGCAGTTAATAAAAACATCAAAGAACAGCACATTGTAGTGCAAGGACTTCAGCTCTGTCATAATGAGAAAGATTAAGCAAGAGAAGTGCTTTTCGCTACCTTCATGGAAACCCACCCAAACACAGCTACCATGGAACACTGAAGACACCTATTTGCACATAAGAAAAAAAATCTAATGAAAAAATAATATTAAAAGCATTTATTATGAGATGCTTAAATCTCTGAGGCTTCTTTCTACAGTGATGGTGGCACGCGCTGTAACACCTAATGTAGCACACGTGTACTCAAAATAAAGTCATGTGCAGCTACCATCCAAGACATTCCCAGGATCAAACAACCAAGACAGATGCAAAAATTAATACCTCATGAGGTGATACAGGTCGTGTCACATTGAAGCTTTCTTCCACATCTGGAGTACCCACATAGATATTGAGGTACCTGTAATACAAACAGTTCCAAAATGAGCAATGAGCCAAGCATTTTTCAGACAACCTGACAGAAACAGAATTCTACATTTACTGAAAGACGAAGTTAGTCTGATGAACATAGGTTGATTAATAATGAGCAATGATTCTTCTCAAAGTAACTCATTGTATTTGAGCTGTGTTCTAGTTAGTTAAAATTTAAACAGCACATGCAATAGCTCCCAAGTTACCTTTGCAAATAGACAAAAAGAAACTCCCATCTGTCATCCGAGATTACTAAATTACAGAAAAATGGTGACATAATAGCCAGCTGTTAACAATACCTTAAGTCTGCTTCACATTATTATTCCTTAAATCTTCCCATCTTTCATTGCTCCAAATAAGAGATGTCGTGGAAAATACTCTCTTGATTTACACCTACACAGGTGCCTATAAATACTTTATAGCCAATAATAAACCCATGAGATAGGACGCGTGCTACTACTGATAGGGAAATCATTTCATGCTTACTTCAAGTACCACATTGGGTCAGCATCACTTGTAACTTTTTCATTGGCCTTCATGATTTTCTTTATCTGAAAGGGAGAAAAAATAAAATAAATAGAATTATGTGCCTTTTTTGAGTACTAAGATCCACTCTCTTCCCAACAAGAAATCATACCTCTACATTGATGAAATAGTTGAATGAGTCTATGTGCTGCTTCACAAGTCCTTTCACCTGGAAAATACATGCATGCAGCAAATAAAATTAGCTACAATAACATTAATCATACATGGCAGAAATTAAGATCTAAGCAGTTATAAGTGCTTTTGGACCTGTGCTAAACTCTTTCAGTTGACAAACTTCTGAGAACTGCCTGGACAATCAGTGTGGCTCTGCACTGTAAGTTTCCAGGTTTACACCAGAGCTCGCACTGTTCCTTGAGTCAGAAAAGTAATTTGGTAACTGTACAAAGTAAACACCCAATAGACTTTGAAATTCATATAAACAAACAAGAGCCACTGCAAGTCAAAATATTTTATGTTTGCCATTATTTTGCAATAATTTTAACCATTTACAGTATAATTAACCACATGTGCTACTTGAGATATAAGCTGTCACCCTAACATGAGCAGCTGGCATAAAGAAGAATGAGAGGGAGAGCAAATGAGACAGGGGAGACAGAACAGAAGCGGGGTGTGAAAGAGAAGCCAATAAGCAAGGAAATAGCCACAGGAGGGCAGGACACTCATAAGAAATCACAGTTTGATTTGCAAGCAGGGAGACAGAGAACATGCCAAGGGCTAATACCATACAGAATAAACAGTCCCCCGTTCCCCCAGGTAATGAGTTGATACAGTACATTTCAAGGATTTAAGTTTAAGGCATTTAGGCCAATCAAAAGCAGGGGGATTATGCTAAGTACAATGACCTGGGGTTAGAGAAAAAAGAAAGATTTTGGCTTAAAGGAATACTAAGAGAAGCAGTCATTTTGTTAATAGACTGGCATTTGCAGAAATAAAAGGTGTAACTGTCCTAACTACAGTACAAAATCCAGCCTTGGAAAGGAAGGAGTGCTGGCTGCTACTGAGACACATGCTTACACGTTCACAGAGGGCTTTATGCTTTGAAACATTGTTTGACAACAACACCTTACAAGACTTAAAACTTCAAAGAGAAAACAGGTGCATTTACATAGTTTGCTGATAGGCAACAGTTCACTCTAAAATTATTAGAAAGAAATGGGAAGCTTAGAATGACAAATCCAGCTGCTCAGTGAAGCCTTCATGGGCTAAGACAAAGGAAGAATGACTCCAGAGCAAAATTCTTTATCTAAAAGTCTCCCTAATTTACAAACACATTGCATGTCATATGATATAGGTAAGAAAATTTTATGGACTTATTAGTGTCTAGAAATTGGGCTAGTGGTTTTTTTCCATTTTGTTATGGGGCAGTATCAACAGCTTTATTGAGAGAAAACTCAACTATAGAAACTGTAACGCACAACATCAGCTTTGTATAGCTGTATCACTGCTGGCATAAATAAACCAGCATTTAACAGAAAGGCCAGACCACCATCAGCAGCCCTAGAGTAAAGGGCTCACTGGCTGGAAATAATGTGGGATGGATACACTTGGCGTAAAGCACACAGTAAATTGCACCTCACAATCAGGAGACCTCCCTTTTTCAGAGTCTCAAGAATTCAGACAATATCACTAGCTCAAGCTCATGATGGAAGTTCACGTGGTTGCTAGGAGAGACACAAAAAAAGGATTCATAATGGCCCTGCAGCACCTTCAAGGCCCTGAACCAAAGTGAGAACATACACAAACCACAACTGACTTTTGAACTTTGTTTTCCCGCCAGGATCAAATGCTCAAGGGTGTAACAAAAACAGAAGTGCAGGTATTGAAATTGGCAAGGAAATTAACAAAATGAGGCTAAAAGGCGCCTTGTTGGAGTGGGGAACCTTTCCAAAGACTTATGATGGCTGCAGAGGTGGTGGCAATTCCCTGAAGGTACCTATGCACATCACAGACTTTACCTGCTGTCTTTATGATACAATTTTCATTACTGCCTTTCTCCTCCCTCACTTCCAACTGTTTGTTAATCCTACTGTTATATCCAATGGTATTCTATATAGAACTGTGCCTTCTACTAATACCAGATTATATGAGTAGCACTGAAATTAAGACACTAATAATGAATTCAATCAAGCTCTGACATTCATGAGGGAAGATATACATATATTCAACCTTTGCAGAATCCAGATCTGTGGTTTTATGCTTACTATGACAAACACAACTATAAATGTAACACAGCATTCTTACATAAAGACCATGAATGGGGTCTTTGGGTGCCAGTAAAACTGTAAAATAATCTGAAAACATTACACCATATACATTGGTCATTCCAAATGGCCACACAAGAATACGAACCTTGAAAAGGATGGCTCCACAAATTACTTTACAAATTAATCAAGAAACGAATCTCTGTAACAAGTTTATCCGTAATTGCATAAACTAAAAAAAAAAATAAAAAATTGCAAAATCTATACTGAGGGTGAGGATAGGTATTCTGGGAAACAGCAAAAGCTAAAGGAGGGGGATGTGAAGTTAGAAAGGAGACAAGAGTATTCGTGCCATGAAATGAGCGCATAACACTAACCTTTAGAAATGCTGGAAGAAGTCTCCATTTTTCCTGAAAACAAAAACCAGTTGAAAATAGATTTCCAAAGAGTAACCAAACATGTAAGATCCTTAAGCTTTTTTGTTTGTTTTCATTATTTTTAAACAGTAACATTACTTAAAATCAGATCTATTTAGGAAAAAAATAAGAAGACTGCCCAAAGCCAATATAGATGAGTTAAAAAAAAACCAAACAAAACAACAGGGAGATGACTCAGATCATCTTAGTAAGCCACATGCGCTATGCAATATTTACTCAGGACACAATGGGACACTGTCTTTTCTAAAAGCAACTCATGTGAAAACATGTATTTCTTAGAAAATTTCCTTTCTACCATGTCCTCATTTAAGAACAACTAACTTTTTTTGTCCTGTTAACACTGTAAGTTACATTTCTAGCACAGAAAGACTTGCTACAACTTTTACTTTACAAAATGCACGCAAGAATCTCAGTCCTCGGAGCAGCAGTTGCAGACACGAGTCTCTGTAAAACCTACCAGCACCCCAGCTCCTACAAAGGTTTAGCAAAACTATCTAAACAAAGTACTGATGAGTGAGTATACCAAGGTCCCTACAAACTTTTCCCCCATTTCTGTTCTTCGGTAATCACAGGGGACATCACCTTAGAGCAGCAGCATCTTCTCCCTCCGTGGCATGGGGAGCCCACCCCAGATTTGGGATCACAGAATCACATGGTATTGGAAGGGACCTCTGGAGATCATCTAGTTCAACCCCCCTGCCAAAGCAGGTCCACCTAAAGCAGGTTGCACAGGAACGTGTCCAGGCAGGTTTTGAATGTCTCCGGAGACAGAGATTCCACCACCTCTCTGGGCAGCCTGTTCCAGTGCTCTGCCACCCTCAAAGTAAAGAAGTTCCTCCTCATGTTCAGGTGGAACTTCGTATATTCAAGTTTGTACCCATTTCCTCTAGTCGTACCCCTGGGCAACACTGAAAAAAGACCGGCCCCATCATCCTGACACCCACCCTTTAAGTATTTATAAGCATTGATAAGATCCCCCCTCAGTCTTCTCTTCAAGACTAAAAAGACCCAAGTCTCTCAGCCTCTCCTCGTAAGGGAAATGCTCCAGCCCCCTAATCATCTTTGTAGCCCTCTACTGTACCATCTCCAGCAGTTGCCTGTCTTTCTTGACCTGGGGAGCCCAGAACTGGACACAGTACGGGATGCCCAGTATGGGATGAGGGATGGAGGTGGGGAGCAAATGCAATGAGGGCCAGGCAGCACAGGAGGAGGTTGTATCACTTCGCTCCACAGGAGAGTACACTATAACACTCACACACCACCAGCGCCTCGTCACTTTAATTTGACATTCAGCATTTAGAAGCAGGTGGCAACGCTGTTATTGTGACATAAGGCTGTCCCTCAACACGCACGAACACATGGAGGAATTCATGGCAAAACACACACGAGGTTCTTGGGCTCCAATTCTGATGTGCTCTTCTCACAAAAAAAAAAAAAAAGCCCAGTTTGGCCCATAGCGACCCGAAACGCGGCCTTCATTTCCTCCCCCTCCCCACGCCAGGCCGTCACCAAACTTTAAACTTTCAGCTGAGGGCTGAAACCCTTTTGCTGGCATTTACAGGAGCCAGGCCGGGCAGGGAACCCACACCTCAGCGGGCCGAGCCGCCTGTCGATCCGGCCGGCCGGTCCCCGCCGCCGCCGCCGCCCGCCCCCAGGCTGCCGCTAACCTCCACCGTATTCACAGGAGCCGCCGCCTGCTCCGGAGTTAGAGCCCCCAGCTCCGTAGCCAGCGCCTCCATCACCAACCCGGCAGCGGAGGCTGATGGCGAGGGACCCGCGGTGCGGCAGCCAAAGGCGTCCCCCCCGCCGCACCGGCGCGGCGCCCCAAGGTTCCGGGCCTACGGAGTCCTGGTAGGTGTGAGCACAACCACGGCGAAGGCCCGGGGGTTTTCAGGCCTCTCCCTTCCGATGCCCCGGCTCCTCGCAGGGGACTTAGTGCCTTTCAGCGTGTGGGGGTTTCCCCCCCGGAATCCTTGAGACACCCCCGCCGCCATGACCTGGACCTGCAGCGTCTTTATTGCCACCCACCACTCCGTAGATCTGGCACAGCCCTCCCCTCCAACATCTTCCACTCTGGAGTCTCCTACCTATTTAATCATTCCCAAGAGGGGAGCTACGATCAAGCATACAAATTACCTTTATGGTGGGCTGACCCTGGCTAAATGCCAGCTGCCCACCAAAGTCACTCAATCTCTTCCCCTCCTTTGCTGGACAGGGGAAAGAAAATACAGCAAAAGGCTGGTGGGTCCAGATACACATAGGGAGGTCACTCAGCAATTACCATCACTGGCAAAACAGACTCATCTCGGGGAAGTTAATTTATTACCAATTTAATCACAGTAGGTTCATTAGAAATAAAGCCAAATCTTAAAACAACTTCCCCCCACCCCTCCCTTCTTCCCGGGCTCAACTTCACTCCCCATTTCTCTACCTCCTCCCCACCAGCAGCACAGGGGAAGGGAGAATGGGGGTTGCACCCAGTTTATCACACATTTCTGCCACTTCTTCACCCTCCGGGGAAGGACTCCTCACACTCGTTCCCTGCTCCACTGTGGGGTCCCACTCACAGGAGACAGTTTTCCATTAACTTCTCCAACATGAGTTCTCGCAGGCTTCAGTTCTTCACGAACTGCTCCAGCACAGGTCCCCTACAGGGTCACAAATCCTGCCATCAAACCTGCTCCAGCATGGGCTCTTCTGTCCATGGCATCCCAGGTCCTGCCAGGGGGCCTGCTCCAGCACGCACTTCTCACAAGGCCACAGCGTCCTTCAGGCACATCCACCTGCTCTGGCATGGGGTCCTACATGGGCCGCAGGTGGATATCTGCTCCACCATTAATCTCCATGGGCTGCAGGGGAACAGCCTGCCTCACTGTAGTTTTTACCATGGGCCGCAGGGGGATCTCTGCCCTGGCACCTGGAGCACCTCCTCCCCCTCCCTTCTTCAGTAACCTTGGTGGCTGCAGAGGTGTTCTTTCATCTATTCTCACTCCTCTCTTTGGCTGTTGTTCCACCACAGTTGTTGTTGTTATCCCAGAGGTGCTACCACCATCACTGATGGGCTTAGCCTCAGCGGCAGGTCCGACTTAGAGCCAGCTGCCATTGGCTCTAACTGGACACAGGGGAAGCTTCTAGCTACAGGGGTGGCTCCTGGGAGAAGCTGCTACTATCAAAACCTTGCCACACAAACCCAATACAATCTTCTTCCAAGGAGTCAGATTTAAGCAAGCAACTATTTGGAATATTATTTGTGCAGCTGCATTAAAGTCACTACACTCCAGCTGCAACTGAGAAGTTACAGAAAAAGAAGAGAGTCACAACGTATTATTAGTGCAGTAATTTATCTTCGGCATTTAACAATCCATTACATTTAAGAAAGTTTGCATAAATGACTTTTCACCGCTAGTGGTACCATAAACAAAATTTAATGCATACAAAACCTTAAATATTTGTATTTCAACAAAGTAAGCTGCTACAGAATGGCAACTTGTTTCACAAGGACAACTTCAGAGTAGAGGCAAGTGCATTTCAGCCACGGTAGCGTAAACAGCATGCAACACATGACATTAAACAGATGCAATGTCCATGTTTGAAACATTAAATAAAAATTAAGATACATTAAACAATCACTTGAAACACAGGCCATGCTATCAAATGCCCTTTGCAAGTCACCTTAATTGCCAAAAACCCCCAACGAATCCTCATTTTTTGAGTATTTACTGGTAAAAACTAGTATGACAGATCCCCCAGTACATTAAAGGTCTACAGTTTGATATTTATTTTTACAATAGAATGCATATAAAGTATTATGATAAAAATTTCATAAATCATGTTATACTTAATCTTCAAATATTCATAAAATCCTCTTTTGGCTGAAGCTGAAAATAGTTTAGATATTTCTAAAGACATAGCAAATCACTAAGATTTAATTCCCCGTAACTGCTTTTGAAATGCGTTCCTCTCTTGGCGATTTTAAATTGTGTATCAAAATTTCATATTTATCTGAGCAAACCTGTTTCATCTAGTGGCACAATTACTATATTCTAAGAGTTCCTTTCTCTCAGGCTTCAGGAAACAGTTCCCTTTAAAATATGCATTCATCTTTATTTTGTGCAGTGCTTTTACCAAGGATAGAGCAGAAGTGCACTAGAGAAATTTCTTTTCTAGAAAGGCATTTTGAAAAAAGTTTTTCTTACCACGTACTGTGTCCAAAGTCTTTGGACACTGAGGAACCACTGACTAGAAGTCATTTCCCTTACTAAAAAGAGTACACAGTTCTGTAAAAATGGACTACAAAACCACAGTGCTAAATAATGCCCATTTTTTTTTAGACCTTTATCATAAACACAGTAATGTACATACACAATTTTTTGTGAGACACATTAAGCTTTTACGGGCAATTTTTTGTCTCTTCATAAAAAATAGATTGTAATATAAAATATTAAAAACAAGCTATATAACTTGTACCACATGGAGTTTATATATATATATATGTGACATTTTAAAAGGACTATTATATGATAATATATTAAAAGATCGCTTTCAAGTAAATTATGATTCAATTTCATAGACACGAACATGTCTATAATAATGTATTCCAGCAGTATCTATTCCCAGTAATCTGAAATATGCAAAATAAAGCCTGCGTAAACTTACAAAAGTTTACTTCCACATTTATCAATTTCAAGCCTATTCCTTTTCTGTATGCAAGATTCCTGTTGCCTTAAATGGGAAGTAAGTATTAGGGCCTATTCCAAAGGAATTTGAAGAAGACTGCAGTGTTTCTCTCAGACTCAGTGAAAATCAATCCAATCCCATTTTCAAGAATGACTAATGATTTGGGTTCTTGCTTTCAGACCCCAGAAAATGTTTTGAAAATCTTATGCCCTCAATCCAACAGAATATAGAAGAGGAAGTTGCTCTGTGGTACTCTGTAAGGTCACTCTTAAGTGCTTTTGGGAATAAGGGTCAGAAAGACCTAACTTAAAAATACTTAATACCCATTAAGATAAAAGATCAGTACATACACATATTAGAGATTAGATTTAAGATCTGGATGACCTGCACTGAGTAAACAAAATGCTTATAAACATTATATACAGAAATTTACTCCAGCCCCTCCCATTGTTTCTTAGGTGTTTATCATTAACCTCAGTTACAGTTGAGTAGTTCTGAATGATTCCTACTGTAAGTGGTGAATGCTGCTTCTGTAACTGCTATACTCCAAACAGCTTATAATACTGGCATTCCTTAATGTAACAGAGGCAAAGTTCCAGTTCCAGTAATTGCAGGAGTACCAGAACTTGGCTTAGTATGAACCTGGTTTTGGTTACAAAAGCAGTTATGCTATACTTTTTTGCTTCAAAGTCTTTTCAGAAACATAGTTGCATTATTAGATGTCACTCTACAAAAATACAATGTAAGCACAGTACATTTTATCTACAATTGTTTTGTCATTTCATAATTGCATTGCTCTATGTAAAATATATTTAAATTGAAACATAATGTTATGTTTAAATGGTGGCAAAACAGTAAGTACTTTGACTGCTCTTCCCCACTGCAAATCATAATAAATGCTTGTCTTGAAAACTAGTAATTCACTGGCTATTATTCACTAATTGATTGTGGTGACACAATCCATTAAACAAATTTAGTCTATTTAAATATATAGGTCCTTGAAATTAATTTCATTCCAGTGAATTTCAGAAACTTCCTGCATACATTTTACAAGATCTCTCTCGTTAATAGTCACTGGAGTGGACTCTTCTTAGTGGGGAAGTCAGATCACTGTCTTGGAAGGCAAAACATGGGGTATAGAAATAAGTCATGTTTTTTAGTTGGTAGGTGCTTCTGTTTCTGCTTTGCCCATTGGTGCCTCAGGAAAAAGTAGTTTTCTAAGTATGTTTGCATAGAATGGTCCATAAACTTGTTTATTAAAGTTTACAATACTCGCATACTGAGATCCAACAAACTCCATCTCCGTCTGAATCACAGAAAGGCCTCCTGGCATAGTAGGCATACACTTCTGGAAACTCGGAAGAGCAAGCAAGCTTCTCATGAAGAACTGGATTCGTTTGTCTGAAGTGGAATATAAAGTATGCTCAGAACAAATGTAAACCCAAGATGAAGCCATACTTGCTTTGTAAGCGCCCTGCACATCAGCACAGCAAAAAAAAATCCAACCACTTCGGTAACAACTCTTTCCCAAGCCCATGTTTGTAATTGGAAACAATACTGTAAGCTTCTTTAAGTTAGCTCCTGCAAGGTGGACATGGCATAAACCTGCTGCAACAAGTTACATTACCTAATATGAAGCAGACTCAAAGAAAAAGCAGCTTGGGGGTAGAAAGGCATTGCAGAGGGATCTGGACAGGCTGGACTGATGGACCAGTGGAATGACATTCAACAAGGCCAAGTGTTAGGTCCTACACTTGGGTCACAACAACCCCATGCAGCACCACAGGCTTGGGGAAGAGTGGCTGGAGAGGTGCCAGGCAGAAAGGGACCTGGGGGTTTGGCCACCTGGGCACACTACTGGCTCATGTTCAGCCAAAAGTCGACCAAGAAGGCCAACAGCATCCTGGCCTACATCAGGAACAGTGTGGCGAGTAGGACTTGGGAGGTGACCGTCCCCCTGTACTCAGCACTGGTGAGGCCCCACCTCGAGTACTATGTCCAGTTTTGGGCCCCTTACCACAAAACAAGACATTGAGGTGCTGAAGCAGCTCCAGAGAAGGACAACAAAGCTGGTGAGGGGCCAGGAGAATAAGTCTTACGAGGAGAGGCTGAGGGAGCTGGGGTAGTTCAGCCTAGAGAAAAGGAGGCTGAGGGGAGACCTTATTGCTCCCTACAACTACTCAAAAGGAGGTTGTAGAGAGGTGGAGGCTGGTCTCTTCTCCCAAGTCACAGGCGATAGGACAAGAGGAAATGGCCTCAAGTTGCACCGGGGGGGTTCAGACTGGATATTAGGAAAAATTTTTACACTGAAAGGGTCATTAAGCATTGGAATGGGCTGCGCAGGGAAGTGGTTGAGGCACTATCCCTGGAGGTATTTAAAAGACAGGTTGACATAGAGCTTAGTGACATGGTTTACTGATGGTTTTTAATCAGAGTTCAGTTGATGGTTGGACTAAATGATCTTAAAGGTCCCTTCCAACCTAGACAATTCTATGATTCTAAAAAGACCACTAGTTTTAAACCCAGAACAGAGGGGAGAATCAATAGCACTCATTTTTCTAAATTCTTCTCCAAAATACTAGCGTTTCTAGGCTTGTTTGTACACTTTTTAGATTATTCCTTGCTGCGACTAACCATGCTCTGCAGCGTACCAAGAACACCATCTATAGGTAAACAACATTTCCTCACTCTTAGTTGACCCAGTATTTTACTGCAGTAGCAAAGTGCTTTTAAAAAATAATTAGACAGCTGATTAAGCTTGCTGGAAGTAAGTTTATATACAGACACATACAATAAGACTATTATTATTATCTTACTGACCAATCAAGGAACTGACAGGATTGTTGTCCTCAACGATATGAGCAATTTGACCCATTAAATTACTCTGCATTTCTTCACTAAGCATGGGAAGATCCCGTTCAGCTAAAGACATGTTCACTTTGCTGCAAACCTGGACGCCAATAGCATTCAGAGCCTCCTTCAAATCAAAAGTTCTGGAAGAAAGAAATAGAAAAGCATTAACTTCTGCAGTTTCCGTAGCATAGGTTGTAAGGTGACCTCACTTGTCTCCTTTCCCTTTTATTTTCAACCTGCTCTCTGCAATGAGAGAATTTAGAGAAGTTATTTTTTGCTTTTGCAGATTTATGTACATCTGCAGATACAGGACCACAATCTCTATGTGGAAGATAAAATAAGGACCCAGTTGTGATTCAAACAAAAAAAAAAAATCATTTGAAGTATGTAGCAGTGACACCAGTTCTTTTTGCCCTTATGCTTATCCTGGGCCACATTTCATGAGAAAAAACAGAGTGGAAAACTATTTTATGAGACACTTTCAGATCCCAGACTTGCTTGTAGTGCAAGTGGCAGCAGAGATAGGCAGCCAAATAGCTTAAATTACCTACAAGTCTGAAGCAACTGCCAAGACAATTTAGTGAATATGTTGCCATTGTCTCTCCAGTGTTAGCAGGATACGAATGAACTTTAGTGCTAGGCTCCAAATTCTGTAGACTAACATAAAGATTAAAATATAAGTTTGAAAACGTGCCTAACATACAGTGGATGTATACTGTAACAGGAATATAAATAGAGAATATTAAAATTTGGTATCTTCTTATTATTACAAGCACTGGCTATGACATTTGAATTGTTTCCATGGGTTTTCATATTCACCTGGTATTTCCTGTTAAAAAAAAAAAGTAATGCGAAGAGTGATAAAAACGAAGCCTTACTTCTTGTTCATGCCTTCAAGAAGAGGAACAGAGATCCTTTTCAGTTGATCAGCAAAATCAGGCACATCTACAATTGCTGCACCCACCATATTGTTTGTTATGAGACAAACACAAGCTATGATTTTTAATTGATTGAGCTTTTCTCTCAACTCCTGAAGACGAACTTCATCTGTTATTAGAGTCTAGAATTAAAACAATAATACTAATTTAGGAACACAGAGAGAGAAAGTCAGCGAAAAGGACAGGTATAGGACGTAGTAATGAAGCATCAATGTTTTTAATCATAAATATGCAAAGTCAGAAGAGGCAGCAGCTGAAATACCCTGAATATCTGGTATTGCACAAAGCAGCATTATGTCCGAGTACTGAAGTAAGCCTGTGCTGGGAAGAAAGGTAATGCTTTCAGTACAGAAGAAACTGAGGACCCTGCATCTTACTCTTCATCACTACTGACAGAAACCTGTGACCAACAGTTCAGCCCATGATGTGGAATGCCCATAGGATCCAGAGGACACTGTAGTGATCTGGGTTACAGACAGAATAGTCTTCTGGATTCAGCTGTCCTTTGAACAGTGTCATAATCTGTAACTGATGGACAGTGATGAACTGTACGTTACAACCACCAGTTCAGCCACCAGAGCAGGTTCTGCAAGTGATACATAACCTGCTCCAGGCAAAAAGCCAGTTGATCATACCAAGAATGCAAATAATTCCTACAGCAGGATATAGCTGGAGTAACTTATTTTAGGTTAGAAAGAACTCAACTAACCAAATCCCTCCCCTGAGAAGTGCAGGGGCATTAACATCCAACTGTTTTGTAGTAATTTCATAGTATGACAAACTAGATGCACCAGAGGATACCTGTTTGTAGCTCTTAATCAAACCCATTTAAAGGAGGATAAGAGTAAGGTGGTTTCCCTTCCGTCCACTGACCGAGAGCACTAAGAGCATCCCCATGTACTTAACAAATTCTCTGCCAGGCCACTCTAAGTATAGCTAAGGCGCTCACGCAGATGCTAATTTTAGCCCTGACTGATAGCCAATTTCAAATTGGCTTTACAGAAAGTTGCAGAGGTCAGTAATCAGGAGTTGGAGGGAAAAATTGAACAGTGATTTTTGAAGCAATAGTTTATACACATTGAGAAAAGGTGAATATCTACTTTAGAGGGCTTCAGGTTTTTACTGGTTCTGTTCTAAAGCAAGAGCCATCCCACCAATTCCCGCTGCTGTTAGGAAAACAAGGTGCTACAGTCAGTTCTCTCAAAGATACTGAAAGACAAGTGCTGGCAGTACAAGGCCCAGCCTTTGACCACAGCCAAGACTGCTCTTAGGGTAGAGCTGGTGAGCTATGACTGGATAGAGGGAAAACCACCTTTACCTTATTCTCCTCTAGTTGTTGACTTGCCCATCTCATTCAGAAATGATTCTAGTATATACTCCCCAAATTCCGACTATTCAGAAATTTAAGAAGTGCAAGCGGATACTTCACCTATTGTCATCAATAGCAGGATTATTACACTAACCCAATGTTTTCATATAGCTAGAAATCCAGAGACATTGAAATACACCTCCTTACCTCTGGAATTGTTTTGCGATAATCCCATTGTAACAGTTTCAAGTAGCCGTTGTTTAGCACCAGTGTAGGACTAATAATTCGTTTAGAACTACTATCAGCACCAGGGGATGAGGAAGATTCATCAGAAATAGATGACAATTCATCTTCTATTGATTCCTTTATCCATTCTGTTGTGAGATCCAGGGCACCTAAGCATTGCAAATCCACACAGATTTACTACATGCTTTCATCAAAATAAGCACTAGCGTGAGGAAGAGTTGTACACAAAAACCAAGAATATTGAACTTCTGAAGACTAAACAAACATAATGGACAGCTGAGCCTTTAAACATATAAATTCTCTCCATCACTTTTTTTCCACTGATCATATTCCATTTGTCACCATAACATCCTAGCTAGCTTGTACAAACCTAAAAACAAGTTGTTAGACTTCAACCAAGATTTTTGGGTTAAAAAAAAAAGCCTCAAAGTCCAAGTTCCCAAACCACTTTTTTCCCCTTTTTCTGGGAGGCCACTTAATAGTTGGGGCATGAGACTGGAAAGTAGAGGTGAAGGGACACAAGCTGTATTAACAGCAAATGAAATGTTTTTAAAGATTTCTTTCACAGGCTGCATATAGAAACACAGCAGGCCGTATCAGTGGCTCAAGGTTCCTATTATAGAAGCCCCTGCTCCAGATGTTAGCAAGTTTACTTTTTCTTCTTGGAAAATCTATTTTCCTGAGGACTGGTTAGCCACATTACATAAAACCTGTAATAGTGGGTCAAGCAGACTTTGCATCACCTAAGAAGTTCTCCTCGGAGCCTGCCTTTTATTAAAAAAATTGACCCTGTCCCTTCCAACTTTTGGGCACGCTGTTTTTACATGTTTACTTCAGACTAACAAAAGACTTGCTGCAGAGAAAAGAGATATAATCTCATTTTTCAGTGTGTAGGGCTTCTGCCTCCAGACAGTTAGAGCCATTGTTTGTTGCTTTTCAGATACCAACCAATTTAGCAAATAAACATTTATCTGAAAGCACCCCAGATTACAGAGGAACATACTTTATAGCACCTTAAGCAATTGCCTATTGGTAGGCTGCTTGTCAAAGGATTTTTGCATTAGTTAGATCCAGACAAGAGACTGAAAATTTTCCTCCAAATTAACTGCAATCGAAAGATTTTATAGCACGTATTTAAATAGTCTTCTTTTTAAATAAAGGTTTAAATTAAACATGGCATGATACCTACTTGGTGTTTCTTCAAGAATTTCCTGGAATTTTGTTCTTTCATAGTCCACCAAATTACGCTGAAGGTATGGCCTAAGGTTTTGAATTGTGTAATTAGCCATATCCACTTTCATCAGGTCCAAAACACGGAATATTTCTCTGAAAGGAGGAGTTTAAAATTTGACAATTACAATAGTTTATTGCTTTTAACCAGCACATGTGACATACACCTACATTAGCACTTTAATTTTAATTCTGGCAGAAATAAACTCCTTCATCGCTATTTCAGCGTAACAGACATGTTACCTATCTTCCAGGATACTTGAAAGACTAAATGAATGGATTTTAAGTCACTCTGCACCAAGAGAAACAATCCTTCTGATGCAGTTGCCTGGGTTCCTGTATATGATCCTAGTTGCAACAAAACAGTAGAACAACTACCATTTACTCTTAATATTTCAATGTACCTAAGGAGCAGTAAACTGATTTCTGCCCTTTTATGCAAGTGTTTTACTCAAGTTCAAGTAAAACATATGGTCTTTAGTAAAGATTTAAATCCAAATTTTGGTCTCCCAGAGGAAGCACACAATTAACAGTTCAAGAAGGAACAGTGTAAGTATGCTGCTTAATTTTTTTAAGGATTACCAAGACTGAAAAAGCAGTCTCCAAAACACAGGTTACTGCAAGAGTGCTTTTTTTGTTCAGTGGCTTAGACGTTCAGAGCTGGTAGTGTTTGATCTTGGCATTCTACCCATTTCATTAAAAAGTAAGACACATAATATTCTGGTCACAGTGTGTCATAGCTCCTCCCCTTTAAAGTTTGTGTACAAAAATAAGTTTTCCTATAGTTTGAAAACAGGTGTTAGGTAAACTGACACAGTTTAAGACTTCTTTTTAAGACTTTACCCCCCTCTTCCACTCCCAGTACTCTTTCCAGAGTAGAGGTTCTTCCTCTAAAGACGACACCTGGATACAAACCTCAGTAATTCTACGATATTGTCAGTTGCTTTTAACTGTTTTATATCGTTGTCTCTTATTGGAGCACATAACTTTCCCATAGTGTTGATGATATAGTTAGCTAGCCCATGAATATCAACAGCATTGTGTTCTGCCTGCTGTCTTATAAGATCTGTGTCTAGAACTTCACAAATTTGATTTTGAATCCTGTTTGCTCCAGGAGTCAGGAAGGAAAGAAGAATCTAAAGTAATGAGGGGGAAAAAAAAAAAAGGAAAAGGTTATCAATAAACACCAAATCACTTAAAAATCTTACTTCAGCATGTTTACTAATATTAATGTCAACAAGTGTATTTAGCTGACCAGCTATAACAAGACACATTAAGACTGAACATTATCTAAGGTAGGAGGAAAAAAGGACTGTTAAAAGCATCACAGTACAGTTCTTCAAAAATGCTCAGTCAGTAAACCAGAGAGTATATCAACAATGAAACTCTTTCAAAAACTGGGAAGCTGCCCTGTAAAACAAACATTTACCAACTTAAAAATTTGAAAGACTTAGTATTGTGCCAGGATTGAAGGTTTGTATGCTCCCTTGTGCGACGATCATAAACAATGAAGTCTATTTGGGCAGGTGCAGTTGTGTTTACACTCCTGTTCATGCCCCTGAGTATGTTCCTGGAAAGAGGCTAGCAGAAATAGAAAACTTTGAGAAAAGAGCTGACTTGCAACTAACCATCATGCAATGAAAGCTGAGTGGACATGCCACTGTACATTCATGGCCATAATCATGATTAATATATTATAAAGAGACACCTATTTGCAGTTCTGAACAATCACAGTTTCATCTTAGAAGAGAGAACTTGAAGGTTTTGGCTTGACTGAGGTAGCAGACCTGTCAGTGAAGTAAGAGACTCTCAGACCTAAGCAGACAAAACAATACTGGGGCACAGGGGATAATGAACATTACCTCCTTAATTTCCTCAAAGAGCTTGATCGCATGTTCATATTCTGGAGGATCTTCATTCAGTTCTGATTCCAAATGATCCCAAAACGCCTTGTGTACAATTTGTTTCACTGTGCCCGCAAAGCTGTGGAATAAGTCAATTAGATACAGAAAAGACTCCCAAGTAGCGCTCCTCCTTGGTAGAAGTGTTAGATGAGTGAGCCTGATCCCTTGTTGGGAAACACACACCACCTCACCCGCTCTTGTGCCCTGCAACCAGATCTTTCTTGGGCTGTGGATCATCAGCTCCCAAAATGTGGTCTAGACTGACAGGTCTTTCCTGAAACACCTGTTATTTTATGAAGTGGAGCTGGCAATTCAGATGTAGCTAAAGAGCTATTACCTTTCCTTTTTCCTTATTGAATTTGTATTCATTATCCTAACCTGGTACATTAGGTACTAAGGTTTCTCAAAAACTATTCTGTCATATAACCAATTATCAGTTAAGGGACTTGTAAGTAAAAGCCTGCTTGTGTTTTTACTAAGTTTTCTCACAGTAAAGACCAGAGTCACTTTTAAATTAGACATGTCTGTAAGCAAGAACATTTTAGATACCTACATTAGGGACGTTACTTCTCACTTCTCTAGATCTCCAGGCATTTTTGCAACTCTTCTGGGCTAGTTAATCAGAGCTATGTTCAAGACAAGCTCTGCCTTTTTGGCAGCAGCATACGACTGCAGAGAAGGCCACTGTTTCATCTTTTCCACAGGGCTTGGAACTGCATAGCACAGACTGATACCCACCTCCGTTATGTGCCTTCATATTGCTTTAGCCTTTTATCTTCCACATGATATTTAAGACAAAGCAACATGCTCCAAAGACAGTGTATCAACTCAGCTGGACTGCAACACTTGCTCCAAGCAAGACAGCTTTGACAGTGACTCCTGGAGGCGCAGGATAAAAATCTGTAGCCTTCCAAGATCTTTTGGTTTTTTTTTTTTTTTGTTTGTTAGTTCTTGTTTGTTTTAATTTGGTGTTCCATTCATTTCTCCTCCCTTCCCCAACCCCAGTGCTGTCTTTTG
>JAOXNO010000001.1:58663613-58679496 GCA_028565335.1 Limnodromus scolopaceus
GGGGCGGGCGGGGGGACTGCCCCTCCGGGCCGCTTCGCGGTGGCGGCGCCGGGAGAGGGCGGGCTGGGGAGCGGTGGGCGGGGGGGCATCAGCCGCCCCTGCGGGAGTGGGGACGGTGCGGGGAAACGCGGGGTTTCACCCCTTAAATAAGCAGCCGCGCAGCTCTCGGGTAGCCCGGCTTGCGGGAAAGCAGACGTGTCCCGTTCCCCCTCCCCCTCCATACTCCGCCTCTCCCCCACCTTGAAGATGCTTTCACGGCATTAGCGGGACAAATCGAGTCTGGGCCTGCAAACGTGGCCTCGGTAAAGCGAGAAATTCCCGGCGGGGAGCGGAGCGGGGCCGGGGCGGGACCCCGCGGGCGGGCGGCCCCCGGGTGAGCCCGCAGCCGGCTCCTTGCCCGGCTTTGCTGCTGCCGGGCTGGGGCGCGAAGCCATTTTATGCCGTGCAGGCAGCACGCTTACGCCTTGGCAGAAGCGCAGACCTGCAGCTGGGAGAGCCTGCCGGCGGTGAGTTTACAGCTTCGGCTCTTGGCAAGGCCCTTAAAAACCGCCTGTGGCAGACGTCGCCGCTTGGAGCGGGCAGGGCAGGTGTGGGCGCCCAGGGAGGTGGTGCGGCAGCGGAGTGGGACGTGGCAGGATCCCGCCTCGACGCCCCCGCACGTTCCGGACGACAAAATCCTCGCCGGCTTCACCGAAGAGCAGACAGAGGCTCTGCCAGCAACGCCGCTCCTGCCGTACCCTGCCTTACACCTTCCTGCTGCTGGCCCCGGGAGCGAAACTTGCCGTGTCCATGGCAGTCCGGGGACCAGGGAAGAGCTGTGAAGTTGTTGGCAAAGGGTGTGGCTCAAGCGAAGCCAAAGGAACGCTCATTTCCCTCCTCATTTTTTTCACCCAGGCCTCATTAGCCCTCCAGCTAGAGTTTCACAAGTGGCACTGTCCATCTGGATATGGCTTAGGGTGCCTAAAACCTTTTAAAAATGGTGTCTGTGAAGGCATATCATCAACATACAATCGAGCTCCTGTCTAGGGTGTAGGTAGATGGGTTACAAAGCAGTATGTAAAGTTACGGCAGAGTCGGATCAAAGGAAAGGAAATTCTTGTCTCAGCTTGGCTGCTTTCTGCTCGGGGAGCCCTGCAGATGCCCCATGTTCCCTGCGAGCGGGGGACAGGGCGGTGGGACGGATGCTGGCAGAGATCCTCTGGCTGTTCTGTGCTGCTCCCGGAAGCGCGGCAGCCGGCACATGTGGAGTTTGTAGGGTCAGTCTTGGTGTTTCCTCTTCCTTCCAAGAAGGAGGAAAAGGAAAACTCGCATGAGAGGGAGAAAAGGGTTGTAAAATGCAGGGCTGTAATACCATTTCTGAAGCTAATTTTAAATCCTGGGTTTTCACTCACTGATGACCAGGCTGTGATTTGAACTAGCAAGAGTTGTTGTTTTTTCCTAGTTTTTCAGGCTTTTTTACAGACTCTTTGTATGAAGGAAGGCATTGCAATGGCAGGACATACAGGACGTGAGATTACAGTACATGAGTATAGAACCCAGACGTGTGTGCAATATATTGGCCCTTCCCAAGCATAAGAATGGGTACAATTTGGTGCCTCCATCCCCATGTTGCAGAAAATCGTAGGTATGTGTTACATGTTCTAGGAGAGAGGTATATACCAGAAGTTTATAAATAGTTTGTTTCAAAGAGAACTGAAACTTTTTGCCTGTAATTAGCAGGTGGCCGATGCTAGACATATATCCAGTGGTGCAAGAATAAAAGTGGAGGGATGAGATCATGCAGAGTTTCGATGTAACCCTTGAAAGCTTTGCTTGCTGTGGTTTGGTGGAGTCTTCACAGAAGAACATGCTTGAGGGAGAGGAGACCAGGCTGCATTTCACTGCTTTACAGAAGCGTAGGGTCCTGCATTGTACTTGGGGAGTGCCTTCAGCGCAGGCTGCTGCCAGGAGGGACTGATTTTTCCCTTCAGTCTTCCACTGCAGAGGGCTGCTGTCAGGAGTGAGCGTTACATAAACTCATCTGCTTTACACATCAACAGTAGGAGGAGAAAGGAAATGATGTGGAAGTTTAGTCTTTTAATACAGCACAATTCTCAGAGAGGCCAAGGTCGTTTGGTGTTTAAACACACGCTAGTATGACCAGTTACAGAAGACATAGTTGTTCACTATCGATATATTTTTATCTGCTGTTTATGATCTTAAACCTTTCAAGGGCTATGGTTTCAAACATTACCAACCATGAACACCAAGCAGGCAAACTCACACGTAGGTGCACACGCAAACCAACTGTGTAGTGAATATGAGCTATTACTTTGAAGTTGTGAGTTTTACACTTCTTGTGCAAGAGGTTTGCTTTGGGCCCTGGTTGCTCTTGGTTAGGACAGATGAGATTAGAAGCTGGTTTAATGTGAAGAATTCGGTCCATTTTATTGTATCAGAGGTCTCTGATCTTCAAGTGGCTGGTACAGCTGGAAGTATAAGAGAATAGCTTCAGGTTACACCCTTTGGGCACCTTATGCATTGCCCAAATGCAGTGGAAGAGCAGGTAAAGTACTTCCTCTGTGGAGGGGTGGGAGCTGTGTCTCAAATGTATAGCAGTGGAGACCTCCTGGCCCTCAGGAGAGTTCCCCTGGACATTTCTGATGCCTTTCCTTAGACTAACAATTGAAGATAATTAATTGCAAATATGAATTTGGTTATTTGGTTGAAATGTGTCAAAGAAAATAAATTCTGTCATAAGAGAGCAAGGACAACTTTCCAGTGCACTCCTTCCAGATTTCTGCAGTTCATTCATAGCGATACAAAGAAAGCTGTCTATGTGGAAGAAAAATCAGAATGAATGATAGCTAAGACGTAATAAAACTGAGGTTGATAACTCAGCGTAATGGCTGGTGTCCTGCTGCAATACATATGGTGGTACTACCTGCTTTAGTTCATTTCTAGTTGCGTATGTGTGCACTAGAGAATAGAAGTACAGGGAATGGAAAGTCATTACAAACCTTTTTTACAGAAGAGGGGAGAAAAAAGGAAGCCATCTTTATGGGTATTCTTCAAACTGGGGGGATCTGTTGGAGCAAGGGCAAGTCTCGTGGCCAAACTCTACAGCCCTTTCACAGTGTAGACTTCCATGAAAACCAAGGAGGATTTGACCAGGGATTTAACTTTGCAAAAATACACGTGAATAACTTTATTTCTAATTGGTAAACCTGTTCAGTCTTTTGATATTAATTTCTAGGTTCAGTCTGACTGGGAACTGATGGAGCCTCCTTCAGTTAAAAAGCAAAAAAAATAGAAACTCTGTATATTTCTATCTAAGAACATATAAAATATACTTCCTTCTATTTATAAAATAAAACCACCCCTCCAGCTGTGTATCTAATCAGTAAACATGGCAGCCCATGTGGCATGACTGATTAATGTACCCCTCAGACATAGGCAGCAGCGTGAGGCAAGGCAACGTGCATTACTCAGCACTTGCCACCCTGCCAAAGCCTTGAGGTATTTTCTACGTGATGGATTCCCGTTGCAGCCAGTGGGAGTTCTTGCATTGCCTTACGGAGTTTAAAAAAATACAACCCACACACGCACAAAAAGATTTCTCCACCGTCTTGAGAGTGATACTCTGCTTGGCCTCAAAATGAAGTAAGGCGTGCTTCCCCTTTGCTGTGCCTGGGTCCTACCTTCGAGTGTGACAGTAAATGAGTGTGGCGGCCACTCACCTCATAACCTTTTCCCTCTTGCTGCTACTAAAACCAGCTGTAAAGATAGTTTTTGTAATCGGGAGGCTTAATGGAATGCCTGATCCAGTGGTAACGAATTTCTGTGAGTATTAACCTGAGATAGATGCAAGTCAGTCCCCTTGGCAGCTGCTAGGGCTTTGTTCTCTGTCTGCGTACACATGTGTGCCCCTGTTCACCAAGAGCATGTGGGTGTATGCATGTGTGTGAGTAATGAGGTACTAAGTATTTAGAACATTAAAGCCTTTCTGTGTTTTTTTATCTTAAAAAATAGTTAACAAGAAAAATCTGCGTCTCCATCAGTGTCTGGGAGCAGCAGAATGTCATGATTACTTCTTCCATTCCGGAGCTATTCCCAGCTCCTCTTTCCCCCTGATTTTTTCCTGTTGCTCTTTGTCTACTTTGAAACTTCTTTCATGTTCGGGAATTGGCTTTGTGTACGATTGTCTGCTAAAGTCTAATCCCAGCTTTTCTGTATTCAGAAGCTGGTGCAAGATACTCTTCTGGGTTTTTTTTCTCCCCTCCCTGCTTCTCCCCATAGAAGCAGGAATCATAGAGGATTGGAATGGCTCAGGGGTCCGGTTGCAAACTCTGGAGACCCGAGTTTGATTTTTACTGCCATGGATTTCGTGGATTGCCTGTGGCAGGCCAGTGAGGCCAATGATCCTCATCAGATCCATACATCTGAATGTATCTATAGAGCTGTAAGGCTCTAGATGCTGAGCTTTCTGTGCCTCCTGTATCTGTACGCCACAGGTACACCTCAGGTAGGGAGCACGAAGGTGATCAGGGTGATCATTTCATATGGTGACAAAGGGCCATAAGGATCTCAGACACAAAGGTTGAGGATGTAGGTAAGGATGAAATTGTAAGTATTAACCATGTGGATTTCTGTTTCAGGTGCGTTCCCTTCAAGCCACATTTGGAGAATTTGAATCCATGATGAAAATTGCCCAGCAGAAGCAGGAGGTTACTGAGAAGGCTGTTAAACAAGGGGAGAGTGAAATAAACCGGATCAGTGAAGTGCTTCAGAAGCTGCAAAATGAAATTTTGAAAGACTTGTCTGACGGCATCCACATGGTGAAGGATGCAAGGGAACGAGACTTCACATCTCTGGAAAACACAGTGGAAGAGAGACTAACGGAACTAACCAAGTCTATAAATGATAACATAGCTGTATTCACTGAAGTCCAGCAAAGGAGCCAAGATGAAATCAACAATATGAAAGCAAAGGTTAACTCACTAGGAGAAGCAGATGTGTACAAACATGAAATTAAGGTGCTAAAAGATGCTTTTGATGAGATGCAAGCGTCCATGAAAACCAGAGAAAAGGACATAGAGACCTTGAAGAGTACAATAGACTCCATGGAGTCTGATGTGTATACTGAAGTGAAAGAGCTAGTCAACCTCAAACAAGAACATGAGAAATTCAAAGAGGCTGCGGATACTGAACACCTTTCATTAAAAGCTTTACAAGAGAAAGTTCTGAGAGCTGAGGATTCTATTATGCACCTTCCTGATGACATTAAAAGACTCGATGAAGATTTACTGCAAGTTAAAGCTGGCCTTAACAAATGGGAAGAAAATGAACTCTTCAGAAAAGCATTAGAAACTTTTGGGAAGAACAGTGAAGGACTGGAGTCTCGATTGAGGCACATAGAAGACAGCCTGAAGTCTCTAACTTCTGTTGCTGCTCAAAACAGTGAAAAGTTGCAATCTTTCCTTTCTAAGGAGGCAGAATACGAGAATAAGCTCAGTACCCTAGAACAAAGCATTACTGCTCTTCAGGGGATCTCAGATATGGACATAACTTCTGTCACAGACATTCTGAAAAATCTTGGTGAAACACAGACCTCGCTGTACAATGATGTGGAAAACTTGAGGAGAAGCATCAGTGACCTGCCATCCTCCAGTGCTCTTCAGGATGTCCAGAAACAAATTAGTACTTTGCTGGATCAAGGAAATCTTCAGGCGAGTCAAGCACATTCTCAAGGCTATCTTGAAAAATTTTCTTCTGTGGAAGGCTCTGTAGATGAACTGAGATCTTCTGTCAGCCAGGTTGATTCTGATTTGAAAATGATAAGAACTGCAGTGGATAGTTTAGTCTCCTACTCGGTGAAAATTGAAAATAATGAGAACAACCTGGAGTCTGTGAAGAGCTCAATAGATGACCTGAGGAATGATCTGGAAAGGTTGTTTGTGAAAGTAGAAAAAATACATGAAAAAGTTTAGGCAGTGGTGCTCCTTGTGCAAATAATGGATCAAGGAGAATAGCTTTTGTATGCCCAGTTTTTTACTCTTTTTAAAAGCAATTTGATACCTCCAAAGAGAATAAGAATACTTTAATAATAGAGACAGTTCTGCTTATTTCCTTTATTTCTCTTTTGTGTAGTGTTTTTGGTTTTTTGTTTACTTTTTTTTAAATTTTGTTTTAAGAAAACCTGAGTTTAGTTGGGGGTTGAGTTTCTAAGGGCTCGTCTTCTCTATAAAGTTGTACCGCTGTAACTGTAGTGGTGTAACTAAGGCACTACAGCCTTGTTAGCATGGGCACATATTTAACGGCATGAAGTGAAGGTGTTTCACACTATGACACTAGATACCCCACACAGAAGGGCTACAGCTGTTCTTGTATAATAAGCATAGTGCTGTACAGACTGAGAAGTTTACTGGTATATTTTGGTTTAAGAAACAAATGAACAAAACTACACCCGTTTTAAACTGTTTAGACTGGTAAGCTTAAGTGTGGACCAGGTTTGAAGCAACTCATCTGTTTCTGCAGTATGGGACTTGGCCATGTGGTCAGTTCACCAGGCATCAGTTGAGCTGTAGTATCTTTCTGTGAGTCCTTCATCTGTACCAAGGAGCTAACAAGGGGTTAGCTGAACCCCCAAGAGGGAAGGTTTGAAGTAAATACATTGCCTGGGGCTAAGACCCAAGAGAGCTGTTCCACCACGTGGCTGGAGAGATTCCTTCTATGTGATCACAGGCTTCTTTTCCCAGCATCTTCAGGTGCTGGTGCAAAAGATCAGTGCTTAGAGGGGACATCTGAAGGATGGTATTAGTTTGAAGAGGGTACAGTAATATTTTTGTCGTATTTTTGGGCTGTTTACATGATGAGGCTGTGTCTTTCTTGGAAAGGCCTAATTTTTCCACGCTAGAGGATTTTCTGTAAAAATGCTCATGAATTTGAATGAGGGAAGAGAAGGACCAAAATTGCACCTCTCGTGTTCCATGTATAGCAAGCATGCTAACAATAATAGTACACTCCAAAACACACACGGGGGAAAATCACCACGAAATCAGCAGAATTGCTTCTAAGGCATATACATTTCCAAGTTTTCACACAGCTGACAGTGACCTGAACTCTTGTTACATATTCAGGACTTGGTGCTTGATTCTTGTCACCGTTGTTGTCAGCAGGTGCCTGTCTGGGACCTTGGTAGCAAAGGATCCTTCTAGGAGCTGGTTGAGAGTGAGGATAAAAGTGTTGTCATTCTCTTGATCATTTAAAAACCACTTCCTCATAGAACTTTCTTGGTTTTCTGTCTTTTGGGAAAGGATTTCTAATATCCCTCCTTTTCAAGTTTACTATTGAACTTTATCCAAAGATTTGGTAAAGGTGTCTGTGCAAGGATACCTTGGAAATAGGTCGTGAGCATCACGCCCACCTCAGCCTGCGCTAGCCAGATCTGTGGCTACTTTAGGAGAATAATACCCAGAAGCAGCACCTCCCACAAGTGGTGTGCTTGTGGGAACAGTTCCGAGTTCTCCTCGGTAAACAAGACGTTGAACCATATCTAGTGTTGTTCCCACTGTAAACGGGAAAGAATTGCTGGCAAAGAAAGAGGGACCGATGGCACTAAGGTAACTGTTGTCACTGTTGGAACTGCACTGTTCTTTGTTGACTTCTCAAGTTCTTGAACAATGTTGTTTAGGTTACTGTGAAATGAACTGTATGGCTTATTTGCGGTATTTTTAATACATAATAAACATTTGGAATATTCTTTGCACCTTTTTCTTTTTTTGATTGCTGCTTACTTAACATTGTGTGTCCCCGGATGCTCGCAGTGGAGTACAGGAGAGGGCTTGGGGGAAGAACCAGGTGTGATGCAGCCCTATACTTGTTCTCAGCTTTCACGGAGGAATGTGGAGGCAGTCGTGTCTGTTGTGGTTACAGAGGAACTCCTGAAAACAGGATTTGAGCCAGTTCAGTGCAGTGGTATTGACCAGAGTGCACAGAAGTCCAAGATGCGAGGTGTGAAACAGGTGATTTATGCATTGAAGGAGACACCGCCAGCAATGCCTTGGTAAGACTTTCTGAATGCCTGAAGCATGTAGAACAGAAGTAATGTACAGAAAGGACCTACCTAGGTAATCTTTCCAAGGTGGCTGCTCCTTTTGGATAGCTTTGAACACTGGATTACAAGGCCCATATACTGATAACCATCTTCATGAAGGATGCCTGCCTTTCAAAACTTTGGGAAGGGGTGATTTCATTTTGATTGCGGGCAAAATGACTCCAAGCTTGCCATATAAGCAGCTTTGGAATGGTGAGAGCCAAATCTTATTTCCCCTGTACTGCCAATAGTGTTCCTAAAGGAGTGTGGGCGTCATCATGTCCTGGTAGTCCCTGAGGCCAGATTCGCAGAGATGGGTAATACCTGTTAGTAGACTACCTACATGTTCAACAAAACAGGAGAGCACACAAGCCCTTCCATCTAAAAGAGATTTGACGTAACCTGTTCACCAGATTGACCTGAAGCTGGTGATGAGCATGCAGTGGCTTTAAAGAGTAGTAACAGCATGATGAGGGAATTTAAAACTCGTACAAAGCCAGCAGGGCAGCTGGGCCAAGCTGGATCTCAAAGATTAAATGAAAAATTACCACTTAACACTTCTAATAACTTAAATTCTATGGCAAGCTATTGAAATGACATATTTCACTAAACAGGAACAATAATTCTCTGTAAATAATACGGCTGTAGGCAGGCACAGTGGCCAGGATCGCTTGGTGGGCTGGAGGTTCAGCTTTTATATTTGGCCTCATCGAACACAAGCGCCTCCTAATTTCCCTTATAAATGCACATCCAAAAGGGCACATCCAGTCCTAGTGCTGCTCTTCACCATTGTTTTCACGCTTCCCAATAAAAGCAGTGGAGAAGGTCTCAAGCAAGACATAGTCTGTGTTGCCAAATTTCTTTTACCCTCTTAGTATTTCATCAATAACATGGTGTTACAGTAACAGATTTCAGCAGAAACTGTCCACCTGATTGACGAGGTACTGATCGAGCCAGTTCATGAACATTTGTCTTCGTTTTCAGCTCTCATATAAATGGAGAGGCCATTAAGCGGAGGTGCTGTGGACTTAATCACCCTTGAAAGGGCTTGCCCAGATAGCTACGCTGGCAAACGTGATGGAGATATTAATCTTGTGCTGCCATGGGGACTTCTCCCAGCAGGGCTTCGACCGCTGCCTCAAGTGAAATAACCTGTAACTGAGAAGGGTTTCTGGTGGCCTAAATGTGTGTGTTAGAGGTCTTATTTTAAAATGGATTTATCGATTTAGTCTTTTCACCATCCTCAGCTGGTAGCGTGAACAAAGCTGCAAAGAAGTTAAATGACTACAGGGGAAAAAAAGGCTTTCTGAGATGTGCAAACCACCAGACCTTCTTGCGTGGGGCTGCCAAGGACAGGCCCTGCAGTTTGGGAGCACCTCAAGAGAGAAGGGTGACGATCAGAGGTAAAACGTCCTGGGAGGAGGAGACTGAACGATTGGGCCTGGAGGGAGGATTGAAGGGAAAAGAGGCGTGGGAGAAATAATAAAACAATCTTCAACCAGTGTTTTGTGGAGAGAACGAACCCGTGTGCTCGTTGCGGGGCAGCCGGGCGTCCCGCCGGCACCGGGGACTGGGCGGCGGGCGCCCCCCGGTGGCGACGGCGCGGTGCGGCAGCCGGCGGCTCGGGGAGGGTTGTGCCGTCTGTCTGCCCGTCCGTCTGTCAGTCCGACCCACTGGAACGCCTTCCCCGGGCAGGGGCTGGGAGGGTGCCAGCCTGGCGCCTCCTGCTTGGGAAGGCCGGGCAGTGGATTCCCCCCCCCCGCCATCTCCCTCCGCCGGGTCCCACGGCGGCACCCGCTCCTGTTCCCTGTGTAATGCTCAGTGATACCGTGGCAATCAATGTGATATCACCCCTGAAAACACCTTCAGCCAGTGCTGGACCAATTCTAGAAGCAAATGCTACTTATTCTGCCCCATTTAGCCATTTTGCTAATAATAACTGGCCCCTGGACCATTTCTTGTGTCATCAGCTGCTTAGTTTATAGATATGTAGGGAGGGGGAAATCACAGAATGGTAGGGGTTGGAAGGGACCTTCAGAAATCATCTATTCCAAACCCCCTGCCAAAGCAGGTTCAGCTCGAGCAGGTTGCACAGGTGGATTTTGAGTATTACCAGAGAAAGAGACTCCACCACCTCTCTGGGCAGCCCGTTCCAGTGCTCTGTCACTTGTTTTTCCCCGTGCTCAGATGGGACATCCTGCGTTCTGGTTTGTGCTGGAAAGGAAGCTGTGGCTGGTTTGGTTTTGGTCTTAATACCAGGCGTCTATGATACATAGCACTGTGCAACGCTGATCCCTGTTGGTCCTCTGCTACCCTGCCCTTCCTGTGTGCATTTTAGTCATTGTCATCCTCTGGCAACCATGAGCAGATATTCACAGATGCCAGAGGTACAATCAGAATATTTACATGGGGGGCTTTATCAACGCTTATTTGTAAATTCTGGTATGAGATGGTCAAAGAGTATACAAAGCAATTCCTTCTCCCGATAACCCCTTTGGTCTATCACTGATGAAGGGTGCTCAAAGAGCAATTTTGCCTTGGACACCAAAGCAAAAAGTGTATTTTCTGCTTGCTCACACAGTAAAACCTTTCCAGAATCTCTAGCATACAATATGTTGCAAGCTCCCAACATATCTTCTCAGGAGTCAATGCTTGCTCATGCACTGGGAAAGGGAACTCAGAAATCTGTTTGTAAGTGCAGAGTTGAATGATTCCTGCATTTATAATGCAAATATTAAACCCTGGAGCTATTCAGAGCTAATGCAGCATCACAGTTGTAGCCCGCTAGACCTCAGACAAAGAGACCCCTGTACTCTGGGGGTTTTTTTTATGTTAGAGCTTATGTAGCAGGTGTTTCTTTGGCTGCTATGAATATACAAATAATACATCTCAAAATCTTTTCCAAGACTATGCTATCGAGATGCTCATCTTAGCATGGGGGGCAAATCTTTTCTCGAGTGACTCCAATTACACTGTGAGAGGAATAAAAATGAAGGAAGCAATTTCTCATTTTACCAAATATCCTGTTTAGAAAAAACTATGATGAAATAAGAATTACACAGTTAACTCCTGCGCCCCACCCTGGTGTCCATCCACAATTCTAGAGGAAGAAGCTAGTTCAAATAAGGCTGGCTTTGTTCCACTCAGAAAGATTTTCCTTTGGCTCTCTCTATATGTAAATATGTCAAATTCCTGCGGATAATCCTTTCCTGTCAATACTGCTTAGGTTGGGGCTGGGATGGAGTCCTAGAATTATGAGTAAGGATGGAAAACATAACAAGCAGAGAAAGAATCAGGGTTACTGTGAAACTTTCTTTTTTTTTTAGTGTTCTGACTTTCAAAGTTCTGATAATGTTTCCTTTTCCCCTCCTTTCTCCCTTTTTAATCAAACTTCCCATCAATATATACATGTCGAGGCATGCAAAATACGATGCTTAAATATTATTTGTTTTACAGGAATAATTTTAAGCCTCAAGCAAAAATGGGGCTTGAGATGATAGCCACTGCAGAGCTACCTGTTTAGAGAGACCACTGCAAGAGACATGATTGAAACAAATGAGCTGACATGGTTGTTAGTGGCAGGTAAAACCAAAACATTGCAGTTCCTAGTGTAGCACTTGGACAGTTCATACCTTGGTGTCACTTAGGCCAAAAAAACCCCACTTTCTGCCAAGTACTTCCCTGCCCTGGAAACTCAAAACACTCTGCCCAAGGGAGCAGGATCCAGCCTGCAAGGTGGTCTGCCTGGGAGCCAGAGCCCCAGGAAGGGCAGCAGGATGCCTCCGAGCTGCGCAGCACGGGAAGCCTTGCTTGGACGACCTCTGCGGAGCGCTCAAAGTCTGTAAATTGAAAACAGTAAGGTCTTAAAAGAAAATTTCCATCCAGATGGGAAGCCTAGAAATTCTGGAGAGACAAGCATCCTGGTCCATCCCACTGAAGTCAGTAGCTACACTCCCATTTCCTTTCCTGGTACAAAATCAAGGCCAAACTACTTCACCCAAAGCCTCACAGAAAATGCATAATATACCCAGGAATGATTTCCAGTACCTAAAGCTCCAAAAATCCTCTCCTTTCCTTCCAGTACATCAGAGCCATTTACCAGAATACCTAATAGCTAACAGATCTTCCCATACTGAGCAAGCCTTTCCTTTTTGAAGTTCCCTTCTCAGGGTCCGGATGCAGCAGTGTAAGAACATTATGAATGGAGGTAGTACAGGCTTGTAGGGTTTAAGGCTTACACAAATATGGTTTATGGGGCCTCACTACATATTTACTAGCTATTTCCATTCAAAAGATTGCAAACATTAATAGTATAGACAGCCCAATGCTCATCATTAACCTCCAGAGTAAACACCTAACTGAGGGACAGCCTTCTCCATGCTTTTGTTTCCAGCTGCCTGGAGTTTCTGGCTGATAGCTTCAGAGATCCCATCACAACCCTCAGAGCTAGAAACAACAGGGACATTGACTGACGGAGTGCCTTGAGCGAATAAAGCTGTTGTTATTCCTACATCACGCATATAATGCCACTGCCCAGAGGCTCAAACCCTATCCTAATAGGCAGCGGATGAGAAGACTTTAGGCATGAGAATGCTGTGGGCACCAAACCCTTCTCCCAATGACATATTTTGTGGGATTAAATGTGGACTTCAAGCACCTCATTCTGGTCATTTTTATCTCATCCCCATACCAGATTTCTAACATCATACATTCAGGTGTGAAGATGGTATTGTTCTTAGTAATTTTGTGAAGTGTTACACATTCTTAGGATGGTTTCTAAAAGAGGGAAAAAAACCCTCAGTTCATCTAATGTGTTTAACATTTTAAAATAAGATATGCAAGGAAAAGAACAGCTTTTCCACTCAAGAAGGAGATACTTCTATTGCTAAAAATACCCCTACTAAGCTTTCGAGAACATGAGATTGATGGAAGGATAATTAACATTTGCTGGAGTCCGAATTCTTACAGATAATTAACTGAGGTGATAATAACCTCTTAGACCCATGAAAAATACCTCTGTACTTGAATGCATTCAGTGATCAAACTGCATTACAGCATCCCAGAAGAATGTCAGAGCCTTTCAGCGACTGCAAGGTTGGTGGCACAACTGGAAAAAGCCCTACACCTCCTCCCTAAGTCATTGGGGTTTTAAAGCTGCAGCAGCTGTGAAGACAGCAGGATAACTCTTTGTGGCCTCCTTTGGACTCAGGGGAATCTCCTTTGGTTAAGTCAGGGCAGGACATCTTAGAGCCTTCAGAGTGTATTACCACACACATTTTTGGGTTATCCTGTAAAAACACGGGGAGAAAAAATTAGCTGGGGGAGTGAGCTATGGGAAGTGCGGGTGCTGGCTACGTTTGTCCTTGTGTCACTGTCCCCTCCCTCCACTGTATAGTCACATAAGAGACTATCAGCCCAAAGGAGCTTATCAACCAAAGACAGCAGAGGGACAAAGATGATGTGCACCAAAGCAACGTAGCACACAGCAAGCAACCAGCTCAGGTGGCTGATGGTAACCACCACACCTGGAAATTTTAACGGCCTAGGCATTTCTGCACCTTCCCCTCCCCATTATCTGTGGGATCACATCTTCCATGTGGTATGATCCGAGGTCCATGGACATGGATAGATCTTTCTCTGTCAATTTTGTTGTGGTTTGAGCCAGGTTGGCCAATGACAAGACAACAGATGATCTCCCCCATCTCTTGCTCAGGGAGAGGAAGAAGAGAGATAAAGAAATTTATAAGTTTAGGAAAAAAAACTAATTTAGTGAACTGTTAATAATAAAATAAAAAAGAAAATAATGAAATAAATACAATATCTATAAATACATACAAAACTGAATCACACTCCCAGAGAGATGTCACCAGCAGGCACTGGGAAAGTTCCAGACTGGACTCAGCAATGGACAGGAACTGAATTCTGGATCTAGCTTCAGGAACACACAGAGCAGGATCAAAAGCAGATAGGGTCTTCCTCAGACATCAGTCATTGAAGAAAGGGAGCCACTGAGGAAGCCAAACCATTGAAAAATCCCTTTGATCCCTCAGCTTTTATAGCGAACATGGCAGATGGGATGGGATACCCTACTGGGGTCACCTGTCCTGTCCACTCCTCCCCACAGGTGCGACCCCTCCATGGGGTAAATAACCACGTCAGCTGACCATGGTTGCCACAGCAATGAGTCTAAGCAACAGCCTCTCTCACTGAGCAGAAAGTTGGCTCTGCTCCACCCCAAACCAGGACAGATTTCTATAATAATGGGATAAGTTGTGTGTGGGATGGGGATAGAGAAAGTTGAAGAATTCAATTACAAAGCAAAATTTGCAAGGACCAAATAGGATAGATACCTACTGCCTTCCAGCCTCCAGCCCCATCACATATTTAACCAGGGTTTGGGGAGCTTTATCAGTTTATAACTTTTTCCAGGTCAAAGAATCTTCTATTTCTTGTGTCCATTCTTTCAGTATGGACTTATAAAGCAATTGGCAATAGATAGTGATATTATTTGTTGAAAACAACCCTCAAAAATAATTTTTTGGTTCAGATCACAGGAAAAGATCAAGGACTTCAAGCATTGCAACTAAGTGCTCCAGAAGTTCTGGCAACTCCATAATGCAATACAGAAATCACATGTTTGAACTTTCTAGAACGAGTGTATTTTCACCAAAGTCCACAGGAATCACCAGGGGTTGGGTGAGGGGCTGCATTTAGATTTCACTCGCTTGTTCATCTGGTTTGGGGCATGGCTGCTCACGTGTAGCCTGGCTGTTGTAGTAGAAGCTCTGCAAATACTTAAGGCAGAGAAGTATTTGTCTCATATTCATGTCTTAGCATCCTGCCCCTTTCAGCGTGCATGCTGACTCTCTACTTAACATGGCTCAGTCACGCAGCTCTTGTGCAAGTGGAGGTCTGTCCCCTAACCTCAAACAGTTGGAGTAAAGGCTTAATCTATCCAATCTACATTGTCCTTTGTTCAGATCCTGATTTGCCTTCATTTGCCTTCACAAAGGTCTTAAGTTTCCTTGGGTTTGCTATTTCGAATTCATTAGAACTGCTGTAATTTACTGCTTTACCTATAAAACTAATTCAGTAACAAAGCTGCTGTTTCAAATGGTTGCACAGAGCTAAAACCCTGTTTGTGAAAGTATTTGAACTACCAAAAGAAGCACATCTATTAAAAAGAGGTTTTGGAGTGCTGTTTTTTGTTCCTTTCAATTTCTCTCATATCACTGTAACAAAAAGTTATCCTCCTCCTGAAAAGCAGTGAAATAAATGTAAGTGCTTGCAATCTTCACGGCACAATCCAAGTTGAGGACTGGGTGTGCTTTCTTGTGATGGCAAAAGAGAAGCGAACTGAGAAAAGATGCACTGTAGTGAGTGAAGTTCAAGTGTTTGCATTTTTGTCTGAACTACTTAGAAGCAGTCAGGTGGTTAATACAGCCCTGTTTTCAACATTTCCTGGAGAAAATTTGGAGATAAATTTGTCTCAGGATGATGGCTGAGGCGAGCGATATGCACTTGGTTCCTGCAAAAAGGAATTGAGAACGCAACGAGTACAATGTACATTGCCATATGAGTCCAGCCGACCTCAATACCGCTGCCTGTGAAAGGGAAGGCAGCATCAGGGTGTGAGCCCAGACTTCCTTCATGCCTAAACTGTTTGGACAAAAGCCTGTACTGAGGAGCGGCATTTAGTATGTATGTGGGCAGAGGAGCACAGAGGAGCTCCTTCCCCTTCCCTTCCCTTCCCTTCCCTTCCCTTCCCTTCCCTTCCCTTCCCTTCCCTTCCCTTCCCTTCCCTTCCCT
>JAOXNO010000001.1:58680238-58693053 GCA_028565335.1 Limnodromus scolopaceus
ATCCCTGGAGGTATTCAAGAGACGAGTTGACATGGTGCTCGGGGATATGGATTAGTGTTGGGTTGGTGTTTTTTTTGGGCGTGTGGGGTGTGTGTGTGGTTTTTTTGTTTTGTTTTGTTTTTTTTTATTGGTTGGACTACATGATCTTAAAAGGTCCCTTCCAACCTTGGTGATTCTGTGATTCTGTGAATCCAGCGAGCAATAAATGCTTCAGGACTCATCCAGTGGCTTTGGACATGACAGCTCACCACCAGTCACTTTGCCACAAGATCCTTGCTATTCTTTCCCTGTTTTCTTTTTCTTGCCTTATGCTTTATGCATGTTTGCAGTTACATTTTTTTTTTTTTTTAAATTGCTTTGTTGCATCTCCCTTGTGTTCCAGGCTGTCAGCTATGGGTTTCCTTGCAATTAAGTCTCAGGCATTCCTCATCAATGCGCTTGCTGAAATACTTTCACCGCAGGAGAAATTCTGTTCCCACGTTGCATCTGGTACAGTGGAGTGAGTCCTTGCAGTTAAGGAAAATTCCCTCCGGGGAAAGATCCTAAGTGCAGTGAAAGACTCAAGACCACCACTTAACCTGCTTTCAAAAATAACAGCATCATTTAAGGTGTGGCTGAAATTCTTCTTGTACGTTTTGATCTTAGACATTATATGCACATTTCTGACAACGAAGCCTCTGGCTGGCTGTATTTTTGAGCCTCCTTCGCAGTTATCAAGGAAAACAGTAGGGTGTTTTGGCAGATTTCTAAGGCAGGTTCTACCAGTAAGTTTATTCAAAACAACTGTTTCCTTTAATACGAGTCCTGAACTTGTGGAGAATCTCACAGCTTCCTATGCTTCCACCACAGTACTGCTCCACCTTATATTAACCCTTGGTAGGGAACTGTGGGGTCTGTCTGTTCTTTCCCTGCCTTCTCCTGCTCCTTTCATTAGGAGTATTTGTTACAGACAAACATTTTATTTCAAGGCAGTTCAACTCAATTTGCTCTTTTCAAGGACAAAATTAAACCATTTTAAAGTACGTTTTCTACTTATCAAAGAAACTCTTGCATACTTACAAAGAGGAAAATGGCACATTGTTATTAGGCTCTAATGATGTTAAATGTCTAAATGTGAGTAAGCAGCTGTGTGGGAGACCTTCCTAGGGCGCCAGGGTTTGGCAGGATGCAGAGCTTTATCGATGCCTGGTCACCCTCCTGCACGGCTCCGACAGCAGAGGGCAAAGGAAGGCTGTGGTGTCCTTAGGATGAGAGGTAATGCTGAAGCTCCTAATTCTGCAGCTTGGTTTGTTGAGACATGAGAGTCCCTTCTCATCATTCTGACAGCGTTAGTGTACTTCAAGGTAAAAACAATTTCATTATCAGTCAAGAACTTGCATTACTTAAGATGTTGTTTAGAACAGGTGTGGTAGTGCCCATCTTTGGGCTAAACATGTTAATTAACTGCCTCTTGCTGTCCCAAATCCCATATTGTTCTCAAAGTGGGGCAGAATTTCCCATTTGCTGCTGCAACAATGTGTAGGGAGGCTCACTGCTGTTGACCAGACTTCCTGTGGTGATTGAAGAGATCACATGAGTAATTCACACACCATTTGCTAAAGTGCATGTGGATCTCTGAAGAAGAACATTGATCATTTTTTATAAATACTGTATAATTATAAACATGTACAAGTCTTCGCAAATACGAGGATATATTGCAGTTATCTTTCTAGCTGATTTGCCTGTACAGATTTGGACAGATCTCCAGCACTCTGCTGATATCTTCTGACAGTGCCTGAAATTCTCCTTGTATTTCCTTATATCCTTATATAGGATAATGGAAGTTGTGCCTGGGGATAACTTCCACAGCCTCCAGCTCAGCTTCTGCAATAGCAATGAGCAGTATTAGTCCTGTGGGAGGAACAGCGCGTCTTGCTTCATGCAAGATTTAGACTTCAGCTTTGTGCTGAGACTTCTTCAAAGGCGGCCAGGAAGAGAAAGGTTGCCAAACCTCACTGCAGCCCGAATGGGATTCAGTCATCCAGTTCCCCTAGGTGGCTGTGAAAATCCCACTCTCAGCTCTGTATCTTGCTATTTGCATAATGTTCACACCCCCATGCTGTATCTTGGCCAGCGTCCCTCCCTAGGAGCCAACTTGTCTTTGGCTGTCTTAAAGAGCTGCAACAATTTACTTGATATGCCCAAAGAAAACACAGGAAACACATCGGAGTAAAGAAGGAAATCAAGAGAAAATCAGATAACAACACTCATCCTCAGCATCGCCTTGAAAGAAATGAGTTGGGTGTAGAGAACAGAAGGAGCAGCCACCAACTGAATAGGTCAGGTTACCAGCATGAGGCTATTTATACAGCGATAGTAGGAATGGTGATCAGATATGCAAAGCTTTTGAGATGCAGATTTAAATTCCCTAGGTCAATGGCATGGCTCCAGATGTTCTCTAGTGTAGCGGGGCAGAATTTTTTCCACTGTAATCCTGCTTTCTCCTCCAGGTTTCACTGACCATAAACTTTTCATTAGTGCCCTTAACAGGAGGCACAAATGTCTTCAAACTAACACCTGTTGCATCTATTTTTATAAGCCAAGGGACTGATCGGTTCCACAGGGGATTCAAGAATAAAATGTATTTAGTAGCCACAAAGGTTTTCTATTAACTTTATGTTTCTTTTCCTTTCAAAACCTGGGACTATATAGCCTATATGTCCCATTGCTGCTGTTCCTTTTTGACGTAAGCCTCTCTTTGTTTAGCTCCTTTAAACTTGGTGCCAGATTCTGCTTGCGCTTGTGCCCCTGTAGATCCAAAATAACTCCTTGGACACTAATGATGCAATTCCAGGCTCTCTCTGGGGTTACTCAGAATAGGAGCTGGCCCTTGTCGGTTCAAATTTACCCTTGATGCAACTTTACTGAGGGTGAAGGAGCTGCCATGAGGGTATTTTGGCCTCACTGCCCCGTGACATTAAGTGTTTCCTGCAGGCTGCAAACAGTTTGAGTGTTGTCCAGCAAAACATGGCGAGCATAGCGGGTCACATAGCTCTCATAAAGCTCTGGAGCTAAACTGGGTCAGCAGAGGCATGACAGTCCGCATCAGCTACGGAGTGGCCTGCGTTATTTAAAGTATGTGCAGATGCATCCGTCCAGACCTGTAACTGGAAGTGACAGGGGCGAGGGGAGTTCCCCGTGCTGGTCACTCATCAGAGATCCTCGATAATAACCCCCGACAGAGAGACCCTCTTCCTGGGCAGCTGCGGATTTAATTTTGGTCTTTGTCCAGCCCAAGCAGCTCAGATCTCTAAAGAAGTGGATTTGCTACACAATAGGGGTGGGATGCACTGAAGCGTGAGGGAGAGGCGGGACACCAGGTGTCTATGAATGAGCTAACGAGGAGCCCAAAATGCCTCCGTATCCCTCCCCTGCCCCCTTGTTCTGCCCTTGGATGGTAACATGGAGCAGCACAATGAATCAGTATTAGCCCCCGGCGCAGCTGCGAGAGGTCAGGCCCTGCACTTTTGTACGGGCGTCTTTAATTTAGGCTCCTCGGGGACTCATTTTTCAACGGACGAGAGGGCTAATGCAAGAGCTATCGGGGGAAATGACATCAGCTGGTGAGAGGACAGGCGTTTAAGAAAGGCAGCTTGTACTTTAACCTCTCCTACCACACCCTCAGTGTGATGCTTAGGTAGCCTTTTCTGTCTTGCTCTCTTTTTCAGTAGCCTGTATAAAGTCGGTAACCCAAATCCGTTCACCTGTTCTGTCACTGATTTTTCAGGAATGCAAAACTTAAGGAAATAGGGAATTGCTTTCGGTGGCACTCAGCACAAGGTTAAGTCCAGAGACCCAAAGTCTGACAGTAAGAAAGGCAGTGATAGCTGTCTGCTTTTCGCTAGCTGCCTCACAGGCAGACTTAAGGTTATCTTCATTCTGGCCTACTCTTCCAACCACTAAATATTAAGCCCTTTTGATTGGCTCTGATGCTCTACAATGCTGCCTGCTACTAGCACACTATTATTTTCTACCTAGTTTTATTGACATGGCCTGTGTTATTAACCGCAAGCTATTTCTCCAGGGAAAATTAGGCTGTCCAGCCAAGGAACAGCAGGGATGCCTCATGTGCATGGAGCAGGACCCCTCTGTCTCCAGTCTTTGGCTAATTAACAAGTAGCAGTAATGATCTACTGGAGGGGGCAGCCCTTCCGGGCTGGAATGGTGGTGGCTGTGATGGTGGCAGGAGGGAAATGCCGGTGACGGCAACAGGGCAATCCTCAGCACCAGGAATGGGATATGCATTAGGGAAAAACATCCACGTGAAGGAGTGGGTAGTGGGTGTGGGCACTGAAGGCCTGGCTGCCTTCCCATTGAGACTAAGGAAATCTGAAGTAAATGTAGAAAAATCAGAGGAACAGCACCTGCAGAAAAAGTACAGTAAAGTAGGTGAGGAAACAGGCTATGAAAGTTGTTACCTGGCATCTGTGCTGAAAATCAAAAATAAAAATTTCCGCTACTTACACTGGTATAAAATAGTATTATTCCTACCAAAATAAGTGGAGTTACATTGGCATAAACACAAAGAAAAATGAGGTCTCGTAAAGAACATCAGTCTCTGGATTAAATCCATTACTGGTGTAAGCAAATACATTCCACAGACCTCAAAGGAGCCATGCCTGTTTGTACCCACGGTGAATTTGGTTCATTTTCCCCGGAGGCGTTTTTCCATTTTAAATATAGCGTGCACGCAGATGGCTAGAGCTACAATGGGGTGCCCAGCTTTGTATTAAAACAGGCAGCCTGACTTCGGCTTGAACATAGTGATGTGCTCCACTGTGATTGCATTTTTAGAGCTATCAGTGAACAATAGTTCAATTCCTTGTCAGCTTTGGGTTTCAGATCCTCGAGCATCAAGGTAAACACAAAGGATGTTTGGTATGGATGGCTAATATTAACAGGATCCTTACTATAGCTATTTAAGCAATATGAGCTTGCATGTGTACATTCATACATATATGTAGATACTATTGTGTATATATATACATATATACGTGATGCTGTTTGTTATATTATAGACATACACGTAAAATGAACAGAGTTATTACTAATTATAATAAATCCTTGGAAATTAGATGCTGCCATATGTTTTGACTCAATTTATCTACTTTCCCTCAGGGTCAACCTAGCCTTCTCTTCAGGGGTGTCGAACAGCCACTGCTCCCATCAAACGCTCTGGCAGCCATGCCTAATCACTTCCTCTGCAAATCACATTTAGCCCTCACAAGCTTGCTTATGATGGGTCCTGGTCTGTTGGTGCGTCTCCTCTTTTCAAATAAAAATATTCCCATTATACATCTGCAGTATCTTGCTGGAGGATGAGTCCAACAACCATATCAGTGGCAGCTGCAATTCTTGAAATGGGACTTTGCAAAGCTTCATCTCAGACTTTACCTCAGGCCCCTTTCAGCTTTGCCTGTCATGCTAAGAAATGTATTTTTGAAAGCATATCTCTGTCATTAGGAATGCTGTGTCCTAGTGGCACCTCAGGCATCTCTGGCTGTGTTGCAAGTTTGCAGGCAGGCAAAAAGAATGGCCATCAAGCACCTGCTTTGTTAATTACGGAAGCATTAGCTGGTACAGAAGAAGGTGGCTTCTTATTCCTCTTGGGACTCTTTTCACCTGTGCAGCCCCTGTGAAGGGCACAGACACCTTTAGTCCCTCCTGTTGTTGAAGGCAGAGGGAGCTGATGTTGCTGTGGCACTGCAAAAGGTCAGTGATGAACACAAGCCCACGTGTCCTTTTTGGCCAGGAAGCAAGTAGGGGTCATTGGCTGAGACCTAATGATACCTACAATTGATACATGTAGCGATTACAGGGGGACGTGATATCTGAGAGGCATATTACACAGTGTGCCTTTCTAAAGGCTAATTACTGCAGATGGAAGGGCTTTGCTCCTCCATTGAAACCTGCTTAAATCAGTTTTACACAGATGTAGCCTGATGGTCTGGTCCCACGAGCACTACTTTTAGTCTTTCCATGAGTCAGATTGGTGGCCATGACCAAATAAGCCATGACCAGGACAATACCAGTGGCTTGGGCTCTTATGCTGGATGCTTGTTTGCTCCTGAGGACCATGTTGGGCACCGGGTTTTACAAGGGACATCCCATACAATCATTTTGCCTGCAAGTCTCTTTGTGGTGGGGGTGAGCTTGGGCAGCCAAGCCGCTACAGGCCCATCTCCATCATAAAAAGACTCAAAGCAAGGATACTCCGTGAGTACCAATCTTGAAGGTAGGGCAGCAACAGCTTCTAACATGTCATATGAAAAAGTTTCACTGATCATTTATCACCAGCACAAGGCAATTTTACACCAGGAGCCTTTCATGGAACCAGGAACCAGACCCTGTCTTCATTTCTGATCACATCCCCTTTCACAGCTGTTCAAATCTGATTTATAAACTCACACAGATTTTTATTATTTTTTTTTAAGGATAAGAAAAGCAAATTCCGCTCAAAAAACATTAAAAGATCTTACCTACCACTAATTCCTGATACCACTTTGCAGTGGAAAATTTGTCAAACAAAGATGTCTCTATCACATTGTGCCTGTAGTGCTCCTAATGCAGCCAGGTCCTGGTTCGCAGCTCAAGACATCTGCTCATCTCAACAACAACAGATAAACATTAAGGTTTTGTCAGTCTTCTTCTGACAGCTTTGAGTGCAACACATCTAATATTGTCTTCACTCACACTCTGGCCAGCTTCAATGATGTCACTCCAAATTTACATCCAGGTTTGCATGCTGAAAATAATATTTACCACTTAAAAGACTGCAAAGTAGTTAAAAAATGTTGCTGTGAGGCACCACTGCATGCTTGTTTTTCAGACAGATTTTTTTTCTACGGATGCTCAACCACTTGGTGGTGCTACAGAAAGGGTCTGCTTGGCTTCCTAAAGAAAAGCAGGTTTTCTTCTCTTTCATGAAGGGTATCCAGAGATCACATTAGATAAAGCCGTGGCAAGAAGCACCTTTCTTTCTTTCTCTTGTCTCATGTGAGTATTGCCTTTGCAATGGCCAGGTTGAAATCTTAGAAATCTAGCTATCACCATTTCCCCACCAAATATGTATGTGTAAAATTATAACCTCAGCCAATTCATTTCCTTCTATCAGTTACTTGATTTACACATTTCCAATGGAGCTAAAAATTGCAGAAGAGGGGGACATCCAGGGAGAATTCACCCATTTAAAAATGAACGTGTCCCACCTCACCTATTGCTCGCTTTCCCCAACGATCCAGCACTACTTTTTGTTTATGTCTGGCATTACCACTCACAAAAAGCAAACGTTCAGATTGCACATTCAAGAGTTCATGCCACAGTGACACAGAGCAGAGGATGTGCGTCACTCGGTGCAAAGTCAGCGAGATCCGGGCACCGACACCCCTTTGGCTCCTTGGAAAACCCCAGGCACACTCCGTGGGTGCCAGCTGGCACACAGGGATGGAAGATGAAAAACCTCTTTTTTATCAAGCTAGGGCAGAAAGGCAATGAAAGCCCTGATAGAGCAAAGTTCTTGAGCTTTGGGTCTAGGTCCTAAGGGGGAGATGCCCACAACAAGCCTGCCACATCTTCTCCAGCAAGTCAGCGTGGGTTGGGGACTGAGGGGAGGGAACAGAAGCGGGGAGGGATGAGACAGAAGACTTCAGACAGTATCACGGCGAGGGGGGGATGAATGCGGAGGGAGAAGATTAGTAAATTCCATCTGTTTTGCAGCAGCACCTGGTTGATTCTAGGCAGCCTAAGTGGTGTCGTCTTTGTAGGCTTCAGTGCCGGCAAAGGCTTCTGTACATGGAGCCCTCACGGAGATTTGCACAAGCTGAGGTAAAGTGAGAAGGATTTGGCCTTGCTAAAGCAATGGGAAGTATGCAGAGGTCATGTTGCTCCTCTTATTAAACTTGAATAGTTTTTTCATCTTGGTAACAGACCCTCAAACATGTTCTTTAGAAATGAGTGTCCCATTCCATTAAAAATAAATCTGTTTCTTTCTTACAACACAATTAGTGTCAGCAAAGCATTCTGCAGATCCGAGAAGATTTATTTTTGTATAACTCTTGGGAGGCAGGAAAGAGTATTCTAGCTCTGGAGGAGAGATAAGGAGACACAAGTTTAAAAGTGTTTTTAGGCCCTGGGCCAGATTTTCTGATTCACCATGGCTCACGGAGGAGAGGGAGGCATCTATCTCTCCAAGCCCCCGTGAACTTGCTAGGGAAGGTAGCTCTTTCCTAGAGTTAGCATTACCCAAAGTGTTGTGCGCTTTGCGTTGATATGGAGAAGCTGGTGGCATCGATGTGTTGCCTTGTTTCTCCCTGTAGGATTTCAGCTGCATCTTCTCTTAAGATCTGTGTTGTCTTTTTGGCGTTGTTGAACTGTGACTGTCTGTAGCTTCTGTGCAGGCTGGAGAAGCTGAGGGGTGGCTGTTGCACGGACCAGCTAGCTTTAGCTCCAAAGAAAACGATCCGTCATCTTAGCATAGCAAGAGCACCTCTTCCCCACCCCTAAAGCCCCCACACCAGCCCTGACACTCACCCTGCTGTGGCCCTGGGAATGAGGATGGTGTTGGATTCACTGTCCTCCTGGACACCAATGCATGAGAGGGAGGCATCCTCTGTTCCCCTACACCCACTTATAGGGGTTTCAGAAATTTGCAATTCCCTTTGTACTGCATGAGAAGCACAAAGGAACCACAGAGAGCCACGGAACCTTCCCCCTCGCAATTCCCTAGCCAGCAAAATGAAATTTTCATGCATAATGGGGCTTTGATCAAGTTTGTTGCTTAATCAATTTGCCATCAATTTAAAGAATTCTCTCTGCTAGCAAACAGGCATAAAGGATGGGTTTTTATAAAGATCTAATGGAAATTATATTTGATCCTTGGGCAACTAAACATGAACAGATTCATTTTCCATTTAACCGTTCTTTGTAGTTTGCTGCCCCAGATTTCTGGGTATGTCCTTTTCCTGTGGAAGTCATGCTGTGTCGTCGGTACACATCCTAATGTCATAATGTTCTGTTTACATCTTTCTAATCACTCGCCATAAAATGATTATATTGCCATTAACAGTTTTTATTATTTGACCTAATTTTGTTTACAAATCATAGACAACACTATTTTCTAAAGCCAGGAAGTAGCAGCAGACAAATGAAAAGTAAACAAAATAAAGCTAAAGGAAGCCGGCAGCCTCTGCACTGAATCTATTTTCTAATTTAGTATTGCTTTGACTTTGACAAACTAATGATCAGCGAAGGAAAAATACAGCCAGTCTTACAGCTATGCAGCCATGATGCGCATTATGCTGAATTCCAGCGGGAATTCAGTGGGAATTTAGAGGGAGGTGGGGAGCAGGAGATGATTTCTCATGCGGTTCTGTCTGATGAGGTAGATTGTATATCCATCATGACACAGTAGATATTATGTTCTAAGTGTCGTGGGGTCCATTTTCAGTAACTGAGCAGGATTTGCTGTCATTATCCCAGATACCCGTTGGTCAGTGATAGTCTTGGGAAAATGCTCATTTACATGAATGCTTCCAAAGGCATGAATGTCTAGTAATTTGTTGATGCCATGTCCAGCATGAGTTTTAGCATAACATCTTGCGCCTAACCTTCTTCACTCTAAAAATATATATACACATATTGAAGGGAAAAAAACTGTATACGTCTTCTATACTCCCTGTATTATTGGAGCAGCTTTACTCTCGCATTTCCAAGAAAAATGGTTATGCTTGCAATAGCTGCATGAAAAGAGTGATACCATCTAGACACAGATCCACAGACCTCAACAGCAAAACAAAGATCTTGTGCAAAACACACTTTTGGTTTTCTTCATCACAGGCATCAGCGCAATGAACACCACACAAAAACCACAAGCGTGGCTGAAACGCCGTTCCTTGTAGGATCTACCCAGTGGCTGTGATATCTCTGTTCAATTGGACTGGGCAGGAAATCCCAGAGTCCTGGAGGGACGTATCTGCCCCATCTCATCCGTGAGTCATCCAGGATGAAGGGGTCAAAATGGCAAAAGTTCACGCTTCCCCATTATGTTCCCATACAAACATCCCTGAACGAAGGCCCTTGCAGCATCCAGCTCCCTGGTGTGGCTGGCAGCCCCCCGGCAGGATAGCCATGAGCCCCTGAGCCCTTCAGCCACCATTTTGTTTTCCCTCTTCTCCGCTCCAGCTGCCTGCTGGCCCCAAACCAACTGGCGGCCGCACAGCTCCACCCTTTTCCGCCACAACCCACAGGCACTGCCAAAATCTGCCCGTGTTTACTGGCGAGGGGCTTGGGGTTGCGGCACTGAAACCCATGGTTAAGACCACTTGCTTGCCCCACCACCTGCTGGGGGAGTTGGGGCCGGAGGCTTTGTGAAAGGGTGGCCAGGGAATGGCCGCCCTCGGTGATGCTTCGGAGAAGCCGTGTGTGTATAAGCCACACAACACATGAACAACTTCCATGTGTGGGAGCTGGCGGTGGGTAGAAGGGGCCGGGCGGAAATCCGGCTGCCACACGTGGGACCAATGTGCTGGTGGTTAGAAGCGATGTGGCTCTAAACTCTCTCAAAATAAGGGCAAAAAAACCCTCAGAGGCGGCGGAAGGGAGGGAACCGGAGGCAAAGAAGGGAAGTGATGAGAGGAGGGGAGCCTGCTGCTGAGTGACTTAATTAAGTTTTTTCACTTCTCTTTTTGCAGTTGGCGTTGGTGAGATGCACAATCCAACGACCACAGCCTGCTGCAGCTCCCCGCTCACGATGACGAAAGCTGCAATGTTGGTTTTCCTTATTACAGCCTGCTGATGTACGCGGACCTTAATCCCATAAGGATTAACATGCAATGGGAGGGTGGGGGCTGGGTAGTCTGGATTACATGGCTCAATTATTTAATAAAAATTATATATAAATAACAAAAGAAGCACACCATCTCAGAGTTTTGCTGAAAGAATATCTAAGCCAAACGAGAAATAGGAAAGCAACAGAAGAAGAAGGATTTGTGTGTGTGTGTGCGCTCAGTCCTTCTGGAAACCCTGCAACAGAAGAGACCCTGAGCCTCAGCCCCCACATTTCAGTTTTCTCTCCTGTGCGGTTTGGGTTATTTTTCCTCACTTCTCAGTGAAGTTGAGTGCCCCAGTTCAGCAATAGTGGTGAGGAGTTCAGGTATCATGTGGAACTGTTGAGCGTAGAAAAGCAGATTTTATACGGATAAAATGAAGTGACATAAGAATGCAGGCACATGCATACATACAGAAATATGTAAATGAATTTTCAGATCTGGAGATGTAAATTCAGCAGGCGATTGGTATCCTCTGTGCTATGGATATTCCAATAAAACATACCAAGCAGCAGAAGAAATAACCACTATTACAGGAAAAAAATGATAACATGTTAATTGTCTACATTCTCAGTGAAAGCCACTGAAGCAAAGGCTTGAGGATTGGAAATGGAATTTTAGAAGATGTTTTATGGACGTACAGCTTCTCTCCTATTGAAAGTCTTATACTTTTATAAAGAACCCCAGCCTAAATTGCAGTCTTCTCCTAACAGACATTACAAGTATTCCTCAGTCTCTTCATTGCCCATAAAGCTCTGTAATGGGTCCAGGATCCACATTCAGAGGGCTTAACTCCACCTATGTCTCTGTATTTCCTATTGCACAGACATCTCAAGAGGCCTAGGGACAATCAAACAACAAGCAGAGAAACAGGAATTTAGATGGAAGCTGTACCCTCTGGCTCTGGGCCTTGGATCCTGATCCAGGGTGTGGGTTTGGGCCAGGTTGTTCATTACTTGATCAAAGTATTGTTTTAATAGTGAACTGGCATCTGTGGGATGCAAACAAGACACAACTCAACAGATCCCGACTTGTAAAGATAAAATTTTTATACAGTTTGCTACAGAGAAAATCAGTGTTACAGTCTTAATCCTGTGTGACTCCTGTAATTTTCATAAAGCACACGATTTCGAGGATTGGATGTGATCTGCCAGGGCAGATAATATGCAGATACCTGCTGCAGGAAACAGATGGATGCCAGCCATCTCTGCCAGCAACCTCTTTCTAAGGGATAATCCCTGTCATTGAGTGGAACACATTAGCTTGCTTTCACTTCAGCCAGCCAAAAAGCTCTCTCTCAGCAGGTACTTACTCAGAGGAGAAAGTTCGGTTGAGAGAATGTCCCCTGGTTTTGCCTGCCAGCATCTTCCAAATATTTGCCGTTATGTCATGTTTAGATGCAGACTGCACAGTGCTGAGCACTTCAGCTTGGTCCAGCAAATGCATATGCCCATACTTAGCTTGATCATCAAGCGGGAGCCGTCAAAGCAACTCAATTGACTTTAAGATTAGGGTTATGTGTTTCTCCGCTTCAGAGAGGACTGAAACTTAAGAGAGCAGCACAACAGTTTTAGAGAATACAGGTCTGTTGTATGCAGAAATCCCTTTAATGCACATTTCTCCTCTTTCCCACTGTAGGGAACAGTCAAAGAAGGCATTCCAGCTCCCCAACAGCCCCCTGGAAGCCCACCTTTGTAAGGGTGCTTAACAGCAAACAACACTGTTGAACGCTTCACAAACACGTAAAAGCGCTTATAAGCAAAAAGTCTGTTTGTGCACAAAGGATACCATCTCACCAAGTTAAGCTCCAGTATGCATAATTGTCACACAGAAAACATTTGTAAAATAACTATTTGTATCAAGTATCTTTGAAATCCAGTGTGGCTAGTAGGTCGAGGGAAGTCATTCTCCCCCTCTACTCTGCACTGGTGAGGCCACAACTGGAATACTGCA
>JAOXNO010000001.1:58697217-58746559 GCA_028565335.1 Limnodromus scolopaceus
CAGCAGCAGCAGCAGCCCCTTGCAGCCCCGCTGCGGCTCCGGGCCGGTCGGCGGCGGCGAGGCGGCAGCGGCAGCAGCGGCGGTGGCGGCGGCGGCCATGGAGGAGCCGGTCGGGGAGGCTCCGTCGCCGGAGGTAACGGCGGCGGCGAGGAAGCAGCAGGGGGTGAAGCGGCATCACCACAAGCACAACCTGAAGCATCGCTACGAGCTGCAGGAGACCTTGGGCAAAGGCACCTATGGCAAAGTCAAGCGGGCCATCGAAAGGTTTTCTGGCAGAGTGGTAAGGCAGGCGGAGGGGCTTCTCTTTGCCTTTTTATTATATATATGTATGTGTGTATATGTATATATGTACAACTTTTCTTTCCAACGCTGACTTGGGTACCGAGCCGGCTGGGTGCATCCATCCCTCCATCCCCACAGGGACCCGCTCGGAGGGAGACCCGTCGGTGCCTCGGCGCGGCCACAGCCTCAGCATCCCACCTCCACCCGCCCTCCCCCGGGACCGGGTCTTTGTTTGGGGTGCAAATGCCATAGAGAAACTTTTTTTAAATTTTTTTTTTTTGGGGGGGGGCGGGACGGTGGGACGGTGGTGATATTTTAGTAACACACCGTTACGTTTTGGAAAGGGTATGTTATTATTGGAAAAATCGGGCGGCTTGTTCTTTTTGTTTTGTTTTTACACGTGGGTCCACTGTGAACAGTTATTCTTTCCCCACTGGAAATTCAGGCTGTAGTGAAACCTGTCACATCCCTCAGCTAACCTCCTGTCCCCTGGCTGACCAAAGCGGCTCGCAAAGCACTGTCAGAAGAGCAAACGTTGGCTCTCTGGTTAAAAATGCTGTGATTCAGTCATACTTTTGTGACCTGAACTTTGCTGACACCTTAAAAAAAAAAAAAAATTATGGCAGGGACTGCAACCCGGCCCCATTGGTTTTTACGATCCGTTTCACCGCTCAGCGGTGCCGGCTGGCTCGAGACTTCAAGCAGCCCGGAGGTTGTCCAGCAATAACTCAGCTTCAGCATTTCCTCATTGGCGCAGCGCTCCAGCGGGGCGCAGAAATGCAATTGCAGAAATGTACACATTAGTCAGAGTTATTGTCATTTTTCCTTCCCTGAAATATGTAACTATTCACAGAGGGCGAGTGAGTGAGAGGCGGGCGTTGCGTTAAAGGCTGCCCAGAGAAACAGATGCTTTTCTAAAGAGGTCTTAATGCTGCTTTTCGTGTGAAGTAGACTAATTGAGTTTTCACTAGACTTCATCTAAAAGCAAGACAGTTCCCTGGTGATGTTACAGGTTTTGTCTCATTTATCTTTCCCTTTCGGTTGCCTGGAAGCTCAACGCTCACCCAGAGGCAACTGTAAAACAGAAAATGAAATTGCAGATGCGGGGGTTTTAATAAGAGACATTTACTTTGCAACTAAATATCTTTGTGTCAACAGTGAAAATGAGAGTTTCAGCCAACTTGTAGAGTCATATCATGTATGCTTTCAGTTTATTAGCTCATTTGGAGGCTGGCTAAAGAGAAACCAGAGATGGACATCTCTGCACATGCTCGCTCCCAGTCCATGATTTTTAAAGTTTGCTGTCTTGGCTGTTTTACAGTTTCAGGCTAACAAAAGCTCCAGGGCTATGTTATATACTAACTAGTATTTTGTAAGTAGATTATTTTTGAGTTGCTTTACAAAATGTAGCAAATAAGCGAATACATTGAAAACACCTTTTTTTAAAGACTTGATCAATTAAAAAAAAAAAAAGGTGACCGTGTTGTTAATGAGATTAGGCTTTGAGAAGGGCCCTCTCAGACAAAAGGATGTAGCGTAGATGTGCATCTCCTCTAAGTTAACAACACCTGGTCTTTCCCTATTTTGCTAACTGTCAAGCACTTCAGCTATACAGCTAAGGATACTTAGATGATACAGTCTGAACTAAATTTATATGGCTTATATCTTGAAAGGGAGAGGGTGAAAATCAGAATACACGTGCAATCTTAAATGCAATAAAATATTACACCCGCTCTATCAGCTGGTATGTAGAAGCTAAACAAATCCTTACCAGGGTGTGAGTTTCATACTGTAGTAATACAAGCCTTGGCGTGCGGCACTTCGTAATTATTAACTAGTTTGCAGGCGAGTTCTGGTGTAAAGTGTCTGTTTGAACTTTAACATCTGTGAGTCTATGTAAAATACCCACATTTTGTCTGCTTGCAAAATAAAAGCTAGTTGTCAGGAATCCAGCCAGACCTAAGTGAACGGAAAGCACTTCTTGTTTTCTGACAGTTCCCTCGTTTGGTTGTTGCAGTGAACACCGGTTGTTTTCCAGGGGTGAGACAAGAGAACCCACAGGACGACTGAGCAGAGAGGGACAGAGTTTTCCTTCAGATTTTTCCCCCTGCCTTTCTCTTCAGCGTTTGCAGTGTTCATGAGCAGGTTGGACTGGATGGTGCTGTGTGTCCAGCAGGGGATGCACAGAGCGAGCGTTGTGGCCAGCACGTCTCTTGCACCATGTCCAATGCAAATGATCTCACAGACGGCAGCTAGGTAGTGAGAGTCCCAAGGTCGCTCTAGTCCAGTCTGTTTGCTTCCTATTCTGCTACTGGTTTAGCTAATCATCTTTTTCTTTACTCAGCGGTGGGCAGGTATTTGAAGCTGTACGGTAACAGATTGCGAAGCTGGACCTTGGCAGCGGCATTGTGTTCCCAGTCATCAGCCTTGTCCAAGCGATTCTCCTATCTGGCCTTTCTGCTTCTCTGGTCTGCTAACAATCTGCTTTAGCTATAAAGCATTTCATAAAGATGTTTGTATAATTAGCCAGGCTTTTACTATGAAGCACAAACTTTGGATTTGTCATCATCTGTATGAATAGAGAGCTCAGGAGTGAAATAGAAATTGGCAGATTTGAGTTAATGAAGCAAAACCAGGGTGAGAAAACAGTTTGATCCAAGGTACAGATGTACTTTAGTCCTGTGCCATTGGAAATCAATAGCAGGATTTCTGTTGACTTGAATGAAAGTAGTATTTAGCACTTACTAACAGGTTGCACGTTTATTCATGTTGTTATAGTTTCTTTGTCTTTCCTCTTAGCTCAGTGGAACGTGATTGTAAAGCTTCCTGCCATAAAGCTCCGGGGTAGATTCTATGATACATTTAGTTTGTTATTGGAAACAACTTGTGTGAATTTGTGTATTAGTTACCGCACTGACTACAGACAGTATTGCGTGCTGCATGAAGCAGTTAAAATATTGCCCACCATATGACATATGAGGTGCTTAATTTTGCCGGCAAGATTTCCTTCATTAGTACTGGCTCAGTATACACTGTGTAACTTACGATATTTTAAATTAAGGCACCTGTTAGTAAGTGTAAGGATGAAGAGATGATATCGCAAGCCTGTGAAGTAACACTCATGTTGACATTTCTGTGGGTGTTTTCTCCACTTGTCATCTTGCACATGTTAAACCAAAGAACTGAGCTTTTGTTCAATGTTTGTTAGCCAAGAAATCCACAGTTACACTTATGTCAGCCTTAGATAAGTTGTGTATTGACTGCCTCTGTGCATGATCCATGGGATCGGCCAAAGACAGTAGATGCTGCTGTATGATTCCTTGAGTAAATGATTCCACTGGAGTAAATACTCCTTATAATGCAACTTTAAATTACAATAGACGTTTTCAGTCTTGTTATCCATCTGTCTTTTCCTGACATTATACAGCAAGCAATGCCTGGATACAAAAATGCGTTAATTAAATTAATGTTACTAAAGGAGCATGGAAGACACCGTGTAAACCCTGTTAGGCTGCCTGGAGCACTCCCAGCAGGGTTTAACACAGGGGTTCAATACCCTGGCTGGTTCACAGCTACCTGTGGGTGCGCTACTTGGAGGTGATCTGCTGGGAGTCACTTGCTGTCCCTGCTACTGCTGGACCTGGAGCTTGCTGATGTTGCTGGTTGTTTGTTACAACCTCTCATGAAGCATCCTCTTTATCTGCACTTCTTTTTGGTTACCATCTGTCCTCAGGAGATACTTTCCTGTTTGCAAAAGCCCAGAGTTTTTCTCCCTTTCTCTCTTCAGCCTGCACTTGAGAGGTGATGGGGAATAGATGTGGGGGCCTCCCCTCTGCCTTCACCTCCCTCTCTTTGCCTGAGAGCCAGGACATCTTTTCTTCCTCCTCACCAGCAGGTGGAGGAAGCACTATTCTCCTCCAGCTGTTCCTCCAGAAAGTTAATTATTTTGGGAATTGATGACAAGTTGCAGCCCAACATGGAAAACAGGCATGTGGTACATATTTGTGCAGGCATGTTATGTACGGTGGTGCGTGTTATTTATCTCCTTTGCATAGATGTGCAGGTAGAAGGATGTTGCTAAATGAAATTGGTTTCCCAATTAAAATCTTGTAAAAGAAACAAACAAAACCCCAAAACAAACTATCAACCCAAACTTTAAAGCAACAGAAGTATTTTTAGTTGCAACTGCAGTGAAGATCCTTGCTTTGAAACAGCTCTGCTTCATGATACTTTTGGAGAGTCACACAGGGGTTTTGAAATCCTGAAGCAGCAACAGATTATATGAAAGCAGGACCTTTGCTTCGCTGATTGTATTTCTCCATATCAGGGCAAAACCAAAACACGAATACCAACAATGACAGCTCTGTCATGTCAGTAATTAAGGCCTTGTTGGCCCCACAACCATCTGTTTGCGGTGTGGTTTTCTTAAGGGATCCAAATAACATGATAAAAGCGTGCTTGTTGGTCGCAGAGGACTGTTAAAGCCAGGTGGGACGTTTGTCCCAGTTCTCTCGTCTGCTTTGCTGATAGCATAGAAAAAGTCAGTATCGCTCTCTTCCCTCTTACGCACATGAATTCTCTTATCTTTAATGACTTGTTAAATTTCCATTTTTTTTTCCCAGCAATTTCTGCTCCAGTTAGCACCTGGATCCTTACTTAATATTGATTTTCAGCTTGATCTCTCAGTGTATATCTTCAGCAGCATAATGTCCGAAACTGACACAGAACTGTTTATTTTTTTTGAGCTTCTTTGTTGTTCTTATTAAGATATCTTCCTTTATTGCAGACACCGGTGGAAGTATCTACACAACACTGCTGTGATGTGAAGTGCTTGCACAGTACTTTGCACAGCAGGATCCTGATTCGTAAATGTGGCTTCCACAGCTATGATAATACACTTGAATAATAGTAACAATGGCTTGTATCACTACCCAGTTTTATACATGAGAAAGAAAAACTTGCCGATTAAAGCCAAAATCATCAGAAGTATCAGCTAGTTTTGAGTGCATGACCTAATACCTGATTTTTCCAGACTTGTAGAGCGTGTAACATGAGGGTCTTACAGATGACAGCCTCCTCCTGCAGAGCTCAGTCTCTCCTACCTCCTGGGCTCTCTCTTTACCCTGGGCTTTTGTCCCTGTGTGACGTTCAGCTTCGGTCTCCATTCCCGGCCCTTTTGTCCTCCTCTTGCGCTGCTGCCTCTGGCTTTGTTCTACGTGCCAGCGCTGTGACCTGCTCCGAGAGCCCTGCCTTGCTCCCTGCTTCCCAGCTGGTGGCTGCCAGCAGGATCTGTGCAGCCTGTGGTGGGTGCTGCATACACCTCTCCTGCTGCGCAACACTTGCCTGGGGCCAGCGGTTCCCTCATCTGAAAAGGGATTCTTGCAATATATGTATTTTTATTTTTTAAATGTGCTAGTTGAATTCTTTCGGGGACTTGTAACAGGGCTGATGTCTGGACAACGTTTTCGTGGTGCTGAAGGCATGTTAGTGAAACTCAGGTCACCCTCTGTAAAAATCATACCAAAGCATGGAAATTCTATATCTGGAATGAATAGAAGTTGGAAAGACTATGTGGGCTTGAAAATAGTTTTGTTGTTACATTTTCCACCCTTAATTATTAGATGTGTTCTGAGACTCTAGTTTATAAAAGAAAAATACACTGGGTGTAATCTAGTGAATATTGTGGGCTTATTACAATAGGAGCTACCACCTGGTTGTATAAAATTACTGTAGTCTTCCTGTAAACACTTGTATAACTGAAATGCCAAAGAAGACTCCAACATAAAGGGCTGCAGACAGAAATAACAGATTACAGCATGCAGGTCATTAGGGGAAAGGCACTAGTAGAAAATACTTGTTTTCTGCAGTGAGATTTTTTTTGTTGGAAAAGCAGATTTGATGAGGAGAGTGTGGTTCAGTGGTATGAAAGTCTGAATTAATGACTAGCCAGTAAGGGGTCATCTGAATATGTTAGCTTGTCAAATCTTTTACCAAGTTAAAGAACAGCGTGTTCTTTCTGAGTTTTGAATGGACGTCAAGTAATAATCCTTCAATGATGTTTGACTTTCTTACAGGTGAAGAAATTATAAGTTTCTGAGAGACTGTTGCTTCTTTGTTGTTTTTTTCCCCTTCCATTGGATTTAACAATTTTAGGCACGTTAATTAACTTCACTGTGTCTCAGTGTATCCCTTCCTGAGGAGATACTACTTAATATAAGGAAGTTAGACTAATTAATGGGACACATTTTGGCCTAATACCTACCTAGTGTGATCCCTCTAAATGTGAAATTCACAACAGAATTTGAGCCAATGCTTATAATGCAGCCTTCAGCTAAAACCACTATAAAACGCCTAAGTGTTATTACAAATGATTTCACAGCACCATATGCTAGAGAATGCAACAGAATGGAAATTGCTTGTACAAAGTCTTTCATTAGATATGGCTAAAATATACTGCGTTTTTTGGTGGCATGTGTTCTAAAAATTATTATTATTTTTTAAGAACCGCAATGTGGATTTGCCATGTGGAGACAATTATTGTATATATTGTAGTTTGGGGTCATACATGTTGAATAAAACCGTGTGGAATGTACAGTTCTTGTGAACAATTGTTTATTCTTTACAGAACTGTAATCGTAGTTAGTCTGTGTTTTGTCTGGTAAATAAATAACTGGAGAGTCTTTGCTGGAGTGAGGAATTGGGAGGAGGCACATGGTGGTTGTGACAGTTCCAAGGAAGAATGCCGAATGTGGGTTGAAAACCAGTTCCAGGTATGTCTGCCTTGAACACAGGCAGGTCAGTGTGTGTACAGCCATGGTAATCCAAAAGCAGAACATATGGGGATGGGATGGGACATGTTTCCAAAGCTCCCATACCAGGGATTTGGAAATTGGCTGCTGACCTTTGCTTTGATGCGGGCATCTCCCTGGCTTGGGTCTCTGCCTCCCGTACCATACTTACATACCCTTTACCTATGCAAACCAGGATGCTGATGCTAAAGAATCTCCTCTTACTGTACAGTCATGCACCTCTCAGCAGAACACTGTTGTTCTCCTCATTGTTGTCTTGTACGCTCTTCCTGTGTAAAGTGGGACCAAACCATATGTTTTCCACCACAGCCCTGGATGATGCTCCAAAGTCAGAAGCGCAGATTTGCCACTGGGCTTGGGGTGGGATAGGAGTTTGCAGCATGGATGGCACGAAACAGCAGTGGCAGCTGCCAGCTCCTGCTGGAGTCTCAGCAGCTCCTGACCTGGGCAGCAGTGGAGGCTGCTGCCAGTGCCCAGCTCTGGCGTAGTTTTGATGTTTTGCATGCCACTGGTAATGGGCTTGATGGCATGTAGGTCTCTGGCCCACGGAGAGCATTGATATTGTCTCTTGCCTCCTGCGTAAGTCAGGATTTGTCCCCAAATCCCCCAGCCATGCACCTGATACTTCGTAGGAAAAAACCCTTGTCATTAGCCCTGATGGGTTGATGTACTTGGAATAGTTGTTATGTCAGAGGAAATGTCGCAGATGAGAAGGTCTCTGACTAAATATGCAAATGATATGTCAGCTTTCCCTCAAGTATCTTCCAGCAGATGTGGGTACCATGTGTGTCCATTTAATAAACTAAACTCAGAATAATTTCCACTTTGCTAGATATATGGGGAATAGCTAAGGGAGGCGGGGAGCAAACTACAAAGCAAGGTAAAAACTGCATATGTGTGTTGTTATATTTGATGACCAATTCATTAAAGCCATAAGTGTATCCAGGCTTTCAATAGTGTTCTCCTGCTGTTGCTTCCTGTACTCCCTGGCTACAAAATCAGTCTCTATGGCTCTCATTTGTCTTACCCACATGAAAGACTTTGAGCATCTGCAAGTTATGATTTGAGAAGTATCTGCTTTTAAACAGAATATATTTATCACCGTGTCTTCACAGGCAACATGGTACGTTGTATAAATTAGGAGATCCTAGACCTTTGAACACTAGGGGGCTGGGTGAGATAGACCATGAGTGTACGGTGTCTGGCCATACCCATGAAACATCCTGGACCCACACCAAAAATGCCAGATGTTCAATAGATGTGTAGGCCTTCCCCTAACCTTTGCTGCGTGTTGCAAAGGGGGGGAAGGTGGTGGGGATGAGGTTGTAGCCATCCCTTGCTCTCGCGCCATTTTATTGTGCTTCTTGGAGCTCAGTATTTTTTATATTTTAAACTAAAGACCATGGCCCAACCCTCAGTTCAGTCTGTTAAACTGTTGCATGGTAGTGTTCTCTAATTCTCCAAAGACAGATGGGATTTACTTCTCGCTCTGGTGGTTTATGAGACATCAGTCCTTAGAGCTGCTGCTGACCCATGACAGGATGCGTGTCCTGAGTCTTGCTCCAGTGTGAACTTTTTCAGTCACTGTTCTTACAAATGGAGGAAAATAATAAAATATTTTAATGGCTGATTCCTTTAATTTAAAAAAAAAGCCAGCCACATGATAGCTATGGGAAAGGAGGTTGGCATGGCTGGCATGTTCGAAACCATACTGGCCAGTTGTAGGTGAATGCAAAAATCACAAAATAAGCACAGGTCTTGTGGTTTATAAGTATTAAGACGACAGCTGAGGTTGCCTAGGTTAACACGCAAGCAACATAACTGTTAATTTCTGGGTGCCTCCTTGGCCTTCCCCTCTCCCTGCCAGTGTTTCTCACCTGAGCCACACCTCTGGCATGGCATGGCATCTCTGGCATGACCCTTCCTTTTGCTGTTGGGTCCCCTGTGACGCCAGCCTGGTGATGAGGAGGGTCTCCAGTGCCTTGCGTGGGACTGGCAGCCTCTGTGATGAAGCATCAGTGCTTGGTGGGCCACTCCATCCCTGTCGCCTTGCCTTCCTGGGGGACGTTGGTCTATGGTAATCCCAGAGCCCGTCAGCTACCCTGGCTGATGGCCGGCATGTGGGACGACTTAAGCAGAGAGGCTGGAGGAGCCGTGTGTCTTTGTTCTGAGGTCTGGCGGCTTGAGGGACTTGCAATTATCCTAATGTCTCGCTGTGCCGCGGAGCTGAGTCAGCGCACTTGGGCTCCAGCACTGGTGCCTTGGAATAAAGACACTAGTTAAGGGATATTAGGCTTAAAAAAGAGGAGGGGGGGGAAAAATAAAATTCATTGTTCCTGTGAAAAGATACCATGCCAAGTTTGGAGACTATATTTAGCCATTCATGGGTAGATCAGAAAGATTTGGGTCCTGCTGTCAATGGAGATCTCCAAGCCTCCATCTCATATTTCCCATACACAAAAAGGCATTTCATCTCTGCTATAATTTCTAATCTCCACAAAACCCCTGATGGTGAATGATATCTCCCTTTGTTTGAAGTGCAAGTGTTATTTTAAAACTTGAGTGCGAATATTTTTTTGATCATAAAAGGTATCAATGAGGATTGGATAAAAATACCAGCTTGAGCCTTGTGGTAACTAAGCAAATGTTCCTTTTTGTTAAACAGTGTTTTGCTGTCATTGATGCAAAAAGATTAAGTCCTTTGCACACAAGTTTTAACAGAAGAAGACGGAGAAGCATTTGTTTAAAAAAACCAGCTCCTGAGGCATGTGTTTGGAGCTGTCATTTACTTGCGGGTTTTTGCTATCGTACAAACCAAATCCGGTAGCTTCCCCGGTGGGGTTTGGCAGGGGGAGGAGGAGTGAAGGCCAGCCAGTCCCTCAAGTGGCCAGGGACGCCAGGGGACACTCAGCGTAGTGCCGTAGCCAGCAGGAATTTCAGCAGGGCCATGCTGCAGGTCATTGCTTTGGTATGGGGGGGTGAAAAATAGTCTCTGAGAGGATAAGAGGTAAGAGCAGAACCTTCATGGCTGGTGCATGCTCTAATGCCACACGGCCTGGAGCACAAGGTAACCCCACTCCAGCACAAGATGAAAACACCTGTAAAAATACCTGCTGGAGGCAATACAGGTTTAGCTGACCTGTGTAGGGATACAGCTGAGAGGCATCCACATTGCCTTCTTGGGAAGACATATTCTTAACTAGGCCTATACATGAGAGACAGCGTCCTTCGCGCTCCTTTCCTTGTCACATTTGTTCTCTTTGGGGTGCCAAAATGGGGTGAAATAACGGAAGAGTCATCTGTGGGTTGAAGCTCCGTTTCCTCTAGGAGCCTGTTGTCACAATTGTGGTCCAGGTGCCAAGGGGGTAAATTGTTTCATAAAATCATAGAATGCACTTTAAAGATCATCTAGTTCCACCCCCTGCCCCTGCCATGGGAAGGGACATCCCCCACTACACCAGGTCACTAAAAGCCCCATCCAGCCAGGTCTTGAAGACTTCCAGGGATGGGGCATCCACGACTTCCCTGGGCAGCCTGTTCCAGTGCCTCACCACCCTCAGTTTCCCTAAGGTTCATTTGGAAAGTCTGTGGTGGAGCTGGTGGCAGAGGCAAGGTCGACCACAGCTCCAGCGCAGTGCTGAGCTGTTCCTTGTAGGGGTGTAGCCATCTCAGGAAGGTTGCTCATAAAGCAAAGTCTGTAGTCAGGCTTCGGAAGGGATGGTGCCACTTTTTCCAGAGCCCACCAGCTGATGTGTCTTGGAGTCTGGTCACTACTGCAAAGCTCTGTTGGTCACTAACTGGTATCACATGGGCACCACAACCACCACTTGTGTCCTCACAGCCTGGGAGGAACAAGGGCCTTCAGTTGGGCTGTGCGGTGTATTTACATCTAGACTAGGGACTAGCCATCTTCAACACCAGCTGCTTTTTTCTGTGTACAGTTTGAGTGTTTTGTACCTGCCTCTCTGTTTTGGTGAGACAAATGCATTCTCCCAGTTCATCCTGTCTGGCGTTTCATGACGAAAACGTGGTGTAATGGGACCTGTGAAGTGCCTCGTTGTGGGTTGTGTGTTGCTCATGAGGAATTCATCGGGGAGAAGGATTTCATGCTGTACTCCTTCCAGCCTTTCTCGGATGAAAGGAAAACTTTGCAGCCGTGAATGTAACTGGTTATCATTACTGGATGTCATTACTCACTCACTCCGAGCGTAAAACAAAAAATTGCATCCCCTGTGATGTCTGTGGGTAAAATGGAGCTCACAGTTACATTAACACTGTTGTAAACCGAAGAGTAGAGTTTGGCCCTTTGTTTCAATTGAAATACTTGTTTAACACAGGCAAGGACTAAACAATACACTTGAAAGCGATTTGTGTTATTGTCTGTAGAGCAGAGCTTGTATTTTATGAACTGGCTGATCATAAAGACAGCATAAATCATGTAAAGCATTCTCATTTACTTTTTCTTTCTTTTTCTTTTTTTTCTTTTTGCAGATGGGGCTTGTAGAGTAGAGTTGCAGTCAAATGTCTGCTCCAGGATATTTTAGTTGAACTGTGTGAGTCCATTAAACAAATGTAATGGCTTTTTGGAAAGAAGCGCTGCGTGTTTTAAACCAAATGTTTTACATAGAGAACATCTGGGTAGTTCTGGGTGTTTGTATGTAGAGCACATCAGACGGCAGCCGTAGTGAGCTCAGCTGGGAGGTTGCCTGGGATGTAGTTGTAGGATATGACAGTTCAGTTGCTACGGGGAATAATTCCTATGAAGTATTGCCATAAACCGAATGTTTGGCACAAACAGCTGTATCTTTGTTTTACTGCACACCCAAGTTATTCTTCTTATCTGCCCAGGAAAACTCTAAACGATGCCTGAGCAACCCAGTAGGTGCTGGCACCTCTGAGCTGTGGCATGCGCGTTAGAGCAGACTCGAGGAAGCCGGTACCGGTAAGGGGAAACGAGGCTCGTTCTGTTTTCAACGAAGCGCTGTTGGTGCCTGCCATGGGCAGCGCAGGGCGAGCGGGCGATGGATGCAGTGTGTGCAAATGGTTCGTGGGGCTGAGTCGGAAAGGGTCGATGTTACAGGGCTGCTGCGTGTTGTTGATTCGAGGAATGTGAAAACGCAAAACTGGTGAAGTGCATGTAATTAGCCTGACATTAAGAGTTTGTTGGGCCCACGGGAAGAACTTTAACATGGTGAAATTAATAAGCTTGCTTTTACTTCGCGGCATCAGAGGTAATATAGTTCCAGGAAATGTAGGAAATGTTGAGAAATGTCTTATTTGGGAGTCGGTTCTTAAATTATTTCTGCAGTTTAACTGAGGAATGCCTGGTTCAAATGAGATTAAAGTTGTAATTTCCAGAGTAGCAATGCAGCTTCCCCTTTCAGGATTGTTTAAGTAAAAAGTTAAACAAAGTGGGTTAGGCAGTCTCTCGCTCCAGTCCCTTGTGGACAGCAATTCACGTTGCGCAGCACTGCTTTAATAGTCCTGCTCGGTCTGACATGATTTGTGGTATTTGCTGAGATGAATTTCTGGACCGAGCAGCGTGAGAGGGAATTGCTCCTCGCTCTGAGGAAGGTGGTATGTCCAAGTCTGTGCGAAGGTCACTGGCAGGGTGAAGTGGGAAGCCTGCGCTGCTGCTGTTGCACTACCTAACGGCTTAGCTTTTGGCAAGGGGATCCCAGAAATCCGAGTGCTAGCTCTCCCTTGTTCAACCGACCCCGGCCAAAATACTTGCCAAAAAAGGTGTCTGTGCGTGTTGAAGAAGGGGACAACGCTCCTGGAGATCACAGGGTCTGGGGGAGTTCTTTGCCAAAAGCTTTCCATCTAGAAAAAATTGCTTTGCTGTTTCTCCCTTCCAAAGTTAACCCTCCCCATAACTACTTAGAACAACTGCCTACAGTTGTGAACTCCTCTTCTAGCAAGGAAAGCTAGAATTATGCGTTTAAGGCTGCAAAATTGCTTGATCGCCAGCCACTTAATTGTAGGAAAGTGTAATTCATTCCTCACCCTCTCACGTCTATTCCAAGCCCAACTGGCTGCGGGGAGTAAGAGTGTTCCTGTTCCTGTGTTACTCTCTCCACTGAGCCATTAGGGTGGCCCTGGTAATTTACTTTCAATAAATAGAAGGGAACAACAGGAGGTTCCTCTACCTTCAGGGGTATAGATGTTTCTCAGAAATCAGAGACGGATGGGGAAGAAATATTAGCAAACTCCTTTCCTCCCTCTGTAGCAATTCCACCACGTTCTGTCATAAATTCTAGGACAGTCCCTTCCAAAACAGGACCATTAAATAGGTAATGTCCAGGCAGAACAATGTAATACTGAAGTAGTGCGTTTACAAAAGCAAATTTAATATTGCAAAGTGATCTGCAAGCCCTGGAGCAAAATAACCTGGGTGAGGCTTTGGTATACTCAATTGCCAATCTTTTTGTTTTCCAAGAGTATTTTTCCAGATAGGATGTGGGTTTATGGTTCGCTAGATTCCCACTAGGAAGTGGCATTTATGTTTTGATCCCCCTTAGATCAGTTTAGAAAAATATACTAGATATGGATGCTTCTCATAGTTCTTTCTCGTTAACCCTTCCAACTGTGCTGTTTACACACATCTGTGTAAATTCTGTGATATAATCTCTGTGGCCCACCACTCTTGAGCAATGAGTCCCTGCTCATTATGTTGATCCAAAAGCCAAAACTCTACAAACTCAACTTTAAAATCTCTCCACACTTCAAAATTCCACTGGGTTCATTAGGAATTTGAGGTGGTCAAGCAGTATGGTGTTGAGCACTGTGGTGCCTGAATGTACAGACATTTCTTCAAAAGAAGAAAGACTCTTCTCAGGTTTTCCTTTACTATTGTAAATCTCACAGTGAAATAGCACTTCCTTTTTTCTTCGAAGGACTGCAGAACCAGGAGACCAAAATTAAAAGATCCACACAATACCAGGTGACTTCGCATTTGTGGCTGAAGAGGCATTGTAAAGATACACAAAGCTCTCAGTGGTTCTGAGGCTTCTCTGAAGTCCCAGAAACTTTAGTGAAAGAGAGGATAAGCCAAGTTACATTTATTTACCCACAACTTCCGCAAGCAGAACCTGCTAATGAATAAAAATGCGCTATCAGGTGGCTTCTTGGAAAAAACTAGTTCTAAGAAAGAGTTCAAACAATGTCCAGCCCCCTTCCTTGTTTAATGGGAATTACAGCCTTGCACTGATATAGCACCTTTCACCTAAACATGTGCGAAATCACTTTAGAGGCTCTGGTAACTGCTGAGGTTACCATTATTTAGCAATTATTTAGCAGCACATTGCAATAGTTTGCAGCAGTTGCTTAGACGGTGTGAATAACCCCGTTTCCAATTTAAATTATTGGGAGGAATTACAGGAGACAGTGTCATTTTCAAACTGGAACTAGATCCAGGCACCAGGGCTTTATACCACTCTTCTTAAGAAAGTCATAAAGGGCTTTTTCTAACGAAGTAGCTGGGATCTTGGTTTTGCATTTCATCCCCAAATCAGTGCCTTGAACAGTGTGCACTCCTACTTCAGAGGATTACTTCAGTGTGGTTCACTGCTTATTCACAATGAAAAAACAACATTGAATTAAAGTCCCTCTCTGCTGCCCCAGGTTAGCATTTTGCATTACATCAGCAGCTCTGGTAGCTGTGAGATCAAGCCTCAAAATTCACGGGAAATGTATCTTCCAGTTTTTGGAGGGGGAATCTGTAATACCCATGTAACTCTGAGAACAGTAAACTTGGGGCTTGTGAATTCTTTCACTCCTCTTTAACCTGACTTGCCAGTAATTTAATTAGTGCTAAACAGTCTGCACACAGACTTGCAGAAGTTAAAAGACTGACTGACACAGGATTCGCTTCCAGTGACTTTTCCTCTTTTGCACATGTGCTGGATGGAGCTGTGCTGTATTTGGAAGTTGATCAATAATGATTGCACAATTCTAACCTTACTTAAACTATGATATAAACAGACACGATAGAAACGGATGCTACCAGGTTTTTTCCTACTTAAAAGTGAAGTCAGCTTTTTTTTCTGCCTTTTTTCCCCCTCCTTCTTTTTTTCCTTTTTGGTTCCAATAAAATTGTAACCTGGAAGAAAAGCAGTTAGACTTTGTGAAATCCCAATGCAGTGTAGCATTTGGCTTTAGTAAATGTGGAAGCCAAAAATAAACATCTGCTTGGCAACTTCACCAGAAGTTAACTGTAAATGCAGTTTTCATCTTTTCAGTGAATGTGGCATTCAGCACTGGTTAACATCTATTAAGGAGGAACGATCCATAGTTGAGGTTGTAAAGCGATTTTTTTTCTTTTAATTACAGTTATGGACCTCCATTGCCTCAGGGTAATCCCCTACCTCAGTTTCTTTCCAGATAAAATTTCTTATGTGCCAAAACATGAACTTCCCTTGAAAGCTTGAAGGTAGTTGGATGAGATATTTGTGAGTTACTAGACTTTGGAAAAGAGGTGATCTTCCATCGATCTGTGCATGACAGCCCCAAAACTTCAACTTAGCCATTTTTTTTCTCTTTTTCTTTAGTCCTTCAGAATTAGATCATAGTTTCTTCTAAAACTGAACAGTCCAATGACTTGGGACTTCAGTAATGCTGTATGAAAAACTTTCATTTTGGGAAGGGAGAAATTTTTTGGTAAGATTTTGACATGTATTGGTGAACTGTCCGTTTCTGAATTCTACAGCCCTCCTTTTTTCTCCCTGTTTTCAGCATTCACTGCCTAACAATGAAGAACCAAAGAACCAGTAACCAGGTTGCTAACTTGTGTTTCTAAATGCTGCTGGAAATCAGATCTATGCTAAAACAGAAGAATGCGCTTTTTTTTTTTTTTTTTAAATCCTAGTGATAAAGCAGTCCTGAAATGATTAATACAGAGCTGTAAGATCTGTCCCATAGTAAGGATGACTCAAGGCCAGGATTCTCGGTGTTAAATGAAGAAAGGTCTGCCAGGTAAATTTGTTAGAATGTAGGGTGTAAATATGCCAGGCTTCCTATACATAGCTGAGGATGGTGGGTACCAAACAATGAAGGGATGTAAACTTTCCAAGTAAGGCAGTAGTTACTCAGGAAATGCGCTCACAAATCCTGTGAACAGGCACAGTATGCGGGGGTGAGGAAAGAAGTGGAGGAAGGGTGTTGTACGTGTTCCTCCTGGCACCTACTTTGTATATGTACAGCATAAATGTGTTCGTCTGGTCCCTTCTACTGCTTATTAAAACTTGGTTTCACAGGCATTTTTCTCTGTGAATGAAGGGGGAACTAGAAAGAAGATATAACCCTCTTGCCTAGTATTTATGATTAGTTAATTCCTTTTCACTTGATGAATCATCATTTATGATATGATAACAGCAACTATGTTCAGCAGAACCAGAAAAGGAAAATTAAACCTGAGGTAATCACACCCTGGATCTGCAAGAGGCACTGACACATTGTGTGTCAGCTTATGCAAGTAATATTTTGATTTAACATTTATCACACTGACTTGGAACTCCCAGTGCCTTGGTGGAAGAGTGAGTTTCACTACAGGTAGTAAGTGATAGAGTGGCGGTAAATCAGCTTTGTTTTTTAGAAATATTTTCTTTTTTAGGTGATACATTGAGAAGAAGGGAATGAAGCAGAGAGGCACAGATGTTTGCTATGCCGTACAGAGTGAGGCAGCTGTAAAAAATATCCTTTCCTCTTAAAAGCAAGTTAACTTGAAAGGTGCATCACGGCACGTGCATCCTCACCCTTTATGTGTGCAGCTGCTGACTCGCAACAGCAATAACAGCGTTTTGTCTCTGGTAACATCCATGACATGAACAAACATGTAATGGGCAGAAGCCCCGAGATTTAAATCAGCAGTCTCTCACTGGCTGCAGGTGGCACCAGTTACGGCTTTGATTTGAAACTCCCCCAAATACTGCCAACCTATCAAGCAACAAAGTTGGGCCGTTGATAAATAATTAATAAGGATTTTGTTGCATGCTTGTCTCCCAAGCAGTATCACTATAGAGATGATCTAGCTTTTAGGATCTGAAAAGTTGACAGTCTCCAAAACAATAGCATTGTGTCAACCTTACTCTTTCTCCAAAAGAGAGAGCTCTCGGAGATGTGTTATCAAAATGCACCAGCGCCAGGCACTAATTTTGTTTCAATTCACAGTGGCCTTTTGTCCAATTTTTTAGTGAGTGCATTAAGTGTTTTATATGACCGTGCAGAAGCTTGTTCTTAGAATTGCACATCCTGCAAGATGCTGTTTATAACTGCATTTGGCCTGGAATTGGAGTCTCAAGATAGCTTTTTTCTAACAAATGGACACAGTGAAGAAATAATCATGTGAGAAGAGGCTTACAAGAAGTCTGCTTGAGGCTACCTTTGTAGAACCCTCTGGATGCTTGGCTTCTGTGTAGGGTTACCTGTCCATGACCCCTTCTTCCCACCTGGAAAGTTCAGAGGCCAGCTGGACAGTTATTCAGCCCATCCCCTTCCTTTCCTTTCTCTCCTTTGTGCAACCTCTAGAAGTGCCATTTCAATGCAAAAGCACTATCAGCATCCCCCTCCTTATCATTTGATTACAGCAACCTCAGGGACCACCCAATTTCATAGCTTTGTTTCTCTTCCTCTTGTGTTGGTGATGTCTGGGCCAAGAGCCATAGGCAGAGACTCCCCTGGAAAAAACATAATACAGTGCCAGACTTTATTCTTTCTTGCACAGCTCCATGGAGTTGGAGAAAGAACAATGTGCCTTTTCTCTCCCCACCCCTAAACATCCTCTGCTTTCCCTTTCTTTTCCCCGTCCTGGTTGATCCACCTATTCTTTACCTCCCCACCCCTGTTGGCACTTGGCGCATTGCGCTTCCCACCTCGGAGTCTCAAAGAAAGGAAGCAGAGCTGTGAAACGGGCTGGGCTCACCCACTTCCCATTGCTGGGTGGGGATGGCCTCAGCTCACAGCTTTCAGAACGGAGAGGTTTATGTGTATTTAACCCCCCTCTCCCTCGTCACCCAAAGAAAATAATTTTTAATAACTTTCTTTAAGCTGCATTTCTGACATATCTTCTGGTGGCAGCAAGCTGGTTTCCCATCCTCAGGGGCCTGCACTCTCTGTCCTGATGTCATTTTCCCGACTGTCCACAATAGTATTGCAAGAGCCCATCGGAATTTGCTCAAGCACGGGTGGTATGCACAAGTGCTGGAACCAGCTTAAAAGTCACAGCCCCCATGGTGGAAAAAAAAGCAGTTTGTTCGTATCTCGCCACAGTCCTAAAAATAGCCTTGATAGATAATAAGGAGTGGAAGATTGTTTTCAATGGGACTGAATGTACTGCATGCAGAAATTGCTGGGGAAGGTTCAGTGGTTTGTGTCATTCAGGTGGTCAGCGTCCGTTACACCACTAGCCAACTGCAAAATCTGTGGCTTTTGGCACTGTGGCTAATTCTGCTTTTGTTTATGTTCACACATCTCGGCTGGAAATGAGGCAAACGTAGGTTCATTAGATTAAGACAAACACATGAACTGCCTGCCTGAAATCAAGAGAAACAGCTTTACGCTTTGATGAAAATAGAGCTTTGTTGCTCATCCCACAAAGACGATGCCAGCAGTGACTCAGCAGACACAGAGATTTGATACGGAAGCGGGCACCTACTGTCTGCCTTGCCCTTTGCCAGATGTTTAAACTTTCAGATATTTTTCTGTACACGATGGTCTTGATCTGCTTCTGGAAAAAGAAAATTCCACCCGTTTTGCTCTGCCGAGAAGCTCGTAAAGCAGGAGACGCGTTTCTCTTACAGATAGGACTGAATGTACAGAAACCTTTGCAATTGTCATCTTTTTGAAGTATTTATGGTTCAATTCAAGTTATTTGTATCAAACAAAAGCAAAGAAGCATGAAGTGTGTTGGAAAAAAAATAATCTCTCTACTCCAGTCCAGATAGTGAGTATATATCCTCTTTCCAGCAAATGGAGACAGGTAATTTATTGCAGCCTTGAAGAGAGCAGTGTATTTCTCCACATTTCCTGCCCAGCAAACTCTGCAAGTTGACTCATGGAGGGATGGGAAGCCAAAAGCTGGGCTCCCTCTTTTCCTATCTGCTTCTGGAAGGCAGAGGAGCAGTGGAGCAAGGGCTTTGCTCCTGCAAAGACATTTGGAAATACCTGGAAATATTAGAGGTTCACAACTCCCAGCTTTCTCTCCCCTGTGCCATAGGTTTTGGAGACGGTATTCTCTCTACCTGCTTCTGGGCAGAGGTTGGTACCAGAACTGGCAGTGCAGGTGGAGGTGGTTTCAGCCCGTCTCTGGTGCTCCTTTCTCCTCCCCTAACCCTGTCTGTGGGACCATTTTACCATCAGAGCTGCAGAAGAGATACCGAGGATGTTAACTGGTGCGTACAGCCAGTGTCGATCCCTGAGGGACCATCGCATGGCCTAGTTTTGAGCCGTGACCTTGGTGCTTATGCATATATTTAACTTTACATGTGTGAGCTATCCCACAAAAGCGCATAGACTGCTCACACGTGTGAGGTTAGGCATGTGCTAAAGTGTTTTGCCAGATTGGATCCTGTGCCTATAGGGGCCCCGGGTGAACCTGAACCTGGTTTGTTGGGGTGAGAGGCTTTAGATTTCATTATTAAGAATCTGATATGTTACTTTGTCTGAGTGCAAGGTCTTGGAGTTATCTGAAATTCTCATTAAGACAAGAAGCTAGGAAAAATACAAATTCCTCCACTAGTAAAGTTACTAAAAATACTATAATTAAATTATCTAAGTCTTAAAACCAGTAAAATATATTGAGAAAGTGTGGTAGAGGTATAAGTACAGTGTTCTGAGTGTACCGAAGGGACTAACAGCACTTTCTCTGCAGATCTTGAGCTGGAATATTTGGAGTAGTTAATGTAGCTGATATAAAAAAGCCTGTTGCGTTTGCCCTACGCTTGATTCATAGGCTGTGACCCTTAATAAATTTTGATGTTGCACACAGTGGAGCTGTTGCTTTCAGAGAAAGCAAGGAGTGAGCAGGCAAGCAAGAAAGAAAAGGACCTAAAGAATGAACAAACAAGTTCTTTCATAAGGTATTTCTCAATTGAGATTATTTCTTATTAGGCTTAAGTTGTTCAGGTTCATCATGTACCGCATCTGGCAGCAGTCCTGTAAGTGGCGTTTTCTAAAATGGAGCCAGCTCTGTCTGGTGCTAAAAGCATAAGTGCACTTTGAAAATGTATTTTCTGGAATGTAATTCTGTGTAAAATACATTTTGTGAAAGAAATTCCATTATTGATATTTTAGAATGCCTGGAAGAGAGACTTGTTTTACGGCCTGAAACCTTAACATAACAGCTAGGGATCTTATTTTGCTCAGAGAGATGAAAAAAAATGAAATGTATAATAAATATCTAGATGTGATCGTGACTCATAACATTTCCATGAAATACTAAAAAAGATGCTGGACTGCTTTCTTGTTGGTGTTGGTTTTTTCACATCAGTAGGCGTAAGCCCATGTACCCTTGCTGACACGGCCTGAGCAGACTGACGCAGGTGAAAGAGGCTGGGCTGGCAGAAGTCCCTTACTGAGAGGGGAAGAGCTGGAGCGAACACTGTCCTGCTGCTCCACTAATCCTGCTATTGGGATGCCACCTCTGACAGTGGCTCCGCTGACAGCGATCGCTCGCTGTTTGGCCTTTTATGCAAGGTCAATGGCAAGGCTGTGCCCTCCTGAAAGGCTTTGAGATGTGGAGCCTGTCCTCTTGGAGAATGTGGAGGCCACCAGGCAGGTGGAACAGGGTAAAAAGTATTGAGATGCGTTCAAACCTTTCACTTCCCTGAGGCTCTTTTGGAGGGGAAAAATAGCAATTGGGCATGGGGAGAGATATGAGAAGTCAGCCTTTAGTAATGGAATGGTTTGTTAAGTGAGACACTCCTGTGATGTGTTGCACAGCTTGGAAGAGAGGGCAGGCAGCAATTTCTGAGATGCTACTGTCCTCGTTTCCTTTAGGAGTCACAACAGCTTTCCGTTTCAATTTCCTCGTCTCCTAAAAGCAGATGAATAGTGCTGTTTCACTACTTGCCTCCTGACGCTTAATTAATAAATGGCTGCACCGTGCTTTAAGCATGCTCGTTTCCTATGTAAATAGACTGGTATTATTTCGTTCATATGTGTGATTATCTGAAGCCTTGCTCCAATCTGGAGTGCGTGTCCTTGTAACGTGCTGTGCCCTGGCTAAGGGGCATGGCCTCTCCCTCCAGTTAAGATATTTCACACCTGCCTAGTGTCTTTCCCTGTTTCTAAATACTGGTCGCTGTGATCTGAAGTAGCTGAGGGAGGGAAGAGAAAGTCTTGAATATTAGACGCCAAGAGGTGTGTTGGGCATGCATTCTTTCCTTATGTTGGGATGAGATCTTGCAGCCTGGATGTCAAAATCTCAAGTACTTTGGCTGGACTGCTGAATTGTACCCCTGCAACTGGGAAGTGATTTTTTCAGGAGAGTTCAAGTACCATCTTCAAAATTTGGTTAAAATTTTAGGCACAGCCTTTATAAATTAAGGCTCCTAGGTGCCGTAACCACTTTTCAATATGGGTTGTGAGACTGTAAACTCTCTGGTCCTGTTGAAAAATATGTTCCCAGGCAACACATCTGTTCGCATTTGAAGATTAATCCAAACATATATTTACAAAGTGCCCCCATGCTTTTCAATCACATTTGCATTTTTGAATCTAAAAAAACATGTTTTCACATGTGCAATTATTCCACGGAGGCCATTTGCAGTAATTATGTGTAGACTTACAAAAGTCCTGTCTGTGAATCATAGAGTCAAGTTAGTAGGAGATTGGCGTGCCCTCTGGGGTGCCGTTATTACTTTACCAGCCATGAATGGTGAAGAATTTGCTCCCCGTTGTATATTTGACAATGAAACCCTTCTTAAATTCTTCCTCAGAGCCAAGTACAAGACTGTCTTTTAACAAAAAATGTGTTTTTACCGATGTCTATATTTATTTCTTGCAGGAATGCACATGCTGGTCCAAGAGCCACCCACATCCTTCGTGTATACAGGGTGTATTTGCCTTTGCAGCCTGTCCCAGTGCAAACATGAGAAGGGGGAAAAATCCAGTCACATCTTTAGTGTTAGTTGCCTTCCCCATCTCTAGAATTACTTGGAGGTTATCTTGATCACTTATTCAATTAAAATCTTTTGTATTACCTTTTCTAGAAATATGTGCCACGTACATAAGACCGTGGTTATGTTGTTACTTTTAAAATCTCTATTCCAAATGTCTGGGTCAAGAGGAAGAAAAGAATGGGTTTTGTTTTGACACATGAATCAGTTTGTCCCTTGAGTTGTACTTTTTGTTCTGCTGTCCCAAAGTAGGATAGCACTTGAGCGTGAGCTTAATTTTAAGCATGTGCTGAAATCTTTGGGAATTCGAGGGGATGGGGCATGTGCTTAATGCTTTTTTGAACAATGTTTCTTTTCAGAGTTGAAGGCTTTGTAGGAAACCTGATCCTTTAAACTTGCTCCTGTTTATGTACATTTCAATTTTATAATATTGTAAGTTTTTCCCTTCTTTCTTCAATATCCTCGATGCTACATCATATAATGAAAACAATACTGGTCATGCCACTTGCAATTACTGAAGTAGGCAGTGAAATTATTTTTTCTGAAGGAACTAGGAAAATCACATAAATCACAGATTTACAAATGTTTTCCCAGGAGAGGTCCGCAGTAGTTGGCTTTATAAAATGACAAAAGTTTTGTTTACCCATAAAAGGGTGGTCATCTCAGCAGGTCAGTGATGTTTTTCAAAGACGTATTGTTGATTTTAAACTAGCTGGTAATTTATTCCGTGAACTCTGGCTTACAAAAATAAAGCAGGGTAAATATTGAGTATAATAAAGGCCATGCTGCCATTCGGTATGCACAATGCGCTCACCTTCTCTCTCCCACCAGCTTCTCTCCATTGTTGGCTTGTGCGTTTCTCGTAGGGCATGAGCTGACCTCTGCAATTATTTATGGCGTTGTTCAGATAAGCCCTTTTTTCACAGGCAGCACACATACACACAACTCACAAGGGCTGTTATAATTTGAATTTACATTGCAAGTTCAGCTATCACTTCCTCTGTTCCCACCCTGCCTTTTGGAAAGATACCCAGTCACACGATGTGCTTGAAAAAAAGGTTGCTGATTGAGGAAGGATGCAGGAAGGATATGGTTTTGCAGTGATTGCATAAGTGCTGTGCAGGACCTGAAAGTCTTGGGTTTATATGAGGACGAGTTTAGATGTGAATTTCAAAGATTTATTGCTTCTGGTTTTTAAATAAGTCATAACTCCTGAGCAGTTTGCTTGCTTTAGAGGACCGTGGAGCCACCCGTGTTAATGTAATTCTCAATGTTTTAACACGGACAAATATGAATTTATAATCAGCACCCTAGATTCCCTGCCTTCATTCCATCAGAGATCTCAACCTTATTTCAGAGAAATTGTCTTCAAAGCTTCTGTTTGAAATTGTCGGATGCAATCATATCTAAGCAAATGTACTTCCCATCAAGATCTTTTGGGAGTTCTGACATTTGCCTCAGGTGGAGAGTACTTAGGCTAACAGAGATCCTTCCAAAAGATCTTGTGTGCCCGCTCAGTGAAGTTCTAAGACCTGAAGACTCCAAAACTTCATTTTGCATGTTACTGAAATGAGAGTGTCTTTATTGCTATAAAATTAAGGTACTGGGGCATGGAGGTTTGTATTTTAAAGCTTTGTTTTGGTCATTCCACATTCTGCCAACATCTAACATCTGTATTTATTTTTTGAACTCTCCTTAATGGATTATATGCATCTGTTCAGTTCCAAGAATAATGCTTGATTTCCTGAATTTATAGGTTGCAATAAAATCCATTCGTAAGGACAAAATTAAGGATGAACAAGATATGGTTCACATCAGACGGGAGATTGAGATCATGTCATCCCTCAGCCACCCTCATATCATCACCATATATGAAGGTTAGTGAATGCAGTTCTCCTTCCTGACTGTTCTGTTACGTTCTTGTGAACCTGATGTTCGTGTTTCTTGACATCCTTCACCAAACAATTACTCCTAGTGTAACCTGTCCCTTACCAAAGGGCCTGTTTTGAGCACTACCTTCCTTCTGAACCACCGGTGTTTCACAGATACATAACCCTTTGTCTGGAGGAGCTTCTTCATGTGTGACTTATGCGCTGTGTCCATGGCAAGTGGGAAATTGTTGCATGTATCACTTCATCTCCTTGCTCCTCTTGGGTTCAATTTCACCCTCACTTACACTCCAGCCCAATGTCCGCTTAAGTCCCCAGCCTCTAAACCAATCCTTTTATGTTGTATTTTTGCTGGACTGCACAAGACCAGTCTCATCTGCTCTAGGCCTTTGGTTCTCCCTTACTTGCCAGTTAGTCTTGCTGGTTCTGTCATCACTGCTTTTTTTTTTTCCTGCATCCCAGCACCCGCTTCCTATCCACCTCTGCACACTTTCCTGTCAGTCTGGTCTCTGGCTTATCGTTCCTGTTTCCTCATCCTGTCTTCCCCCTCTATCTCCTTTCTTCCTGGGATACAGCTGGGAAGCCTTCTAATTCCTGCCTCCGGGAGCTGCTCCCTGGTCCTACAGCAAGGAGCAGGAAGCCAGAGGCATTCCTTCCTGATTTGCCTGTTTGTTTGTTTATATATTTATAGAGTGTCACTCTGTAGTAGAAATCTCTTCCTCCTTCCTTCCTTCCTCAAGATGGGCTGGGTACGTGCTAAAAGACACCAGCCAAGAGGTCTGCTGCTGTGAGGAGGGCAGCTTCATGGCAGACCTGGGCTGTGGGTTCTAGAGGTTTGGAGGGACCTGGGTTGGGCAGCCTCATCCCCGGGGATCACTTCTTCCCCTACGTGCGGAACAGGCAGCCTGAATTTAGCCCTACGTATTTACATACCCATGAGGTAAACGCGCAAGGTGATGATATGTATATGGCAGCTCCGCTCTGAGAGTTGATACGACTGATTAAAACGAGCTGGCTTGGAGTACTGTTACAGTATCGCATATTGAGTTATTCAAAAGCATGTTCTTGTACTTGAAAAGAGATGAATATCTGTCTTTTTATTGAATAAACTCATAACAGGATCTGGGAACAGAAAAGGGGAGGGATGCTGTGTCAGCATGTGGGTTGCAAATGGAACAAAAGTTATTTCAAATGTGGACGGGAACTCAGAAAGAAAAAAGATTAAGCATGCTGCGGTCCTTTGACCAATTGCCCTTCTCATCCTTACTTTAAATAGTTTTTACTGAGTTAAAACATTTGTAAAAGTTAAAAAGATTACAGCATTTTTAAGAAGCAGACAATGAAGTCCCGTGGGAGCAAAACTTTCCCCTCTGGCCCCACGGAGGGAGGAGCAGTGCTTCTGTAGCAGAGCCAGTCAAACTCCATGATGGAGGGTTCATCCTGTCTGCAGGAGCACAAGCGCCTGCGGCAGGTGATGTTGTGGTCCTCTTGTGGTCCGTCAGCCAGCAGCACCGCTTTGCGGTGACAAACCTGGAGGCAGTTTTTCCTCTCATTTCTGGGAAATTTTCCATTCTGTTACTGGTTTGTTTCCTTTTCCTTTTCTAGAAAGCAGAGCAGCCTTTCATGGCTTCTTATGTTTAATTCCTGACCTGAAGGGATGGGCAGTGGAAGTCAGCTTCTTGATTGGACTGTTGTCCATTGGAAGGAGTTACATAGAGCAGAGCTACGGCAGCTGTACAGCCTGTCCAGCCTTTCCAAGCAGAGTCAGTATTTGGCCTTTAGCTGCCAGCACTGAGGCTCAGATATTGTAGCACTGGGAAGATGTGTGGTTGCACAGCTGAATCCAGAGGAGTGGTTACGTACTGCCCAGAGATCAGGACGTGAGCTCAGGGATCCTTAAGTGTGTGCTTCACTTTAAGCTGAAGGGTACTTGTGGTGAAGTTAAGGGACTACATCTAGGACTGAAGTATTTGTATCCTCTTGAAGTTGGATTTTAAACACATGGCTGTTCCTCTTGAGTGATGCATAAGGAGCGATAATATTGCTATCATCTGACATGAAACGTTGAAGCTATTCAGTCCTCAGGGATGGGCTTAATCTCACCAAACTTAAGCCATCCAACATGTTGGCAGTTGGTGTACACTAAAAGTCTAGTTTCCCTCTCTAGTCAAGAGAGATCAGCATCTACATGGGGTGGTTTGCTCCCTCCTGGGAGATATTTTTTTCAGATAGGTGGGATAAATGACATACTGGAGGCTCCTGTTGGCTGTAGATGGAGTCTAGCTGACTAACAGAGCAGATGCTTAACTTTTAAACTGAAGTTTAAACCGAAGCCACCCCACAGATATTTTTCTTCTCTCTCACTAATTTTTACTGTAGGTTTTTAGACTGCCACTACACGTCTGATAGGGCTTTCTGTAGGTGCCAGGTTGCACAGATCTACCTGGGTGGACAATGCTGTATCTCTCCCTAATATATTTGAAAGCTCTTTGTATTGCATTTACAAACACGTGTTTTCCTTAAGTAGGATCCTTGTTTAGGTATCCTTTTGACCTGCCTGCTTAAAAGCAATTAGCCTCTGAATTTGTCAACTGGATGTAAACACAAGCTTATCTTTTTTTTTTTTGATACTGAGCAAATTCAGATGTGTGGAAACAAAGCTTTCCAGTTCAGAGATACTTTTTAGTAACCTAATCAAAAGGCGAGTACCTTGCCCATTGCTGCGCGGCAGACGAAGAGTTGTGGCTCTAAAGAAATTCCACCCTCTCAGCAGGGCAGTAATTGGCAATCTGTCGAGCGTGGCTGCAAGGGAAGTGCTCTTTCAAGTGACTTTAAACTCCTTGAAAGGGACTGGATAAATGAAGCTGGCTTTGCTAGCAGTGTTCTGATTTCAGCACATAAATTTTAATTTATAGAATAATGCCTCTCTCCATTCATCTGTCTGTCTCCCCCTTACCCCACCTTCCCCTACCCCATTTCTTTTTGCCTTGAAAACTCCAGGATTTGATAATAAAGCCTTTGAGAGCTAACATATTTTTCTAGGGGTAGCCTGAGTGCAAAATTTATCCCATCTGGCAATACTTTATAAAAGTTAAACCGGGGAAAGAGCATCAGGCCAGATTCTGCAAACATTTAAACATGTGTTGGACCAATCATGAGAGTGAAGTTACGCTTGGTACATTCAGGAGTGAGTTCTTGAGTCTTTGTAGCGTGAAATACTGTGCCTATGTGAGAGTGTCTGAGCTGGAAGAGTTGTCTTCGGTCAGCATAACCACACGGAAAAGTCTGCCCATTTGCAAAATGCACTTAAAAATGAACAGATTATTAGCTAACATGTTTGTAGAAATAGTTTAATTGAACGTACTCACTGAAGAATGAATATTGGGATCACAATTTGGTGCCCACAGAACACGGTGGTGTTAAAATGAGCAAGTAACTGAAGGAAGGCACGTGCTGAAGTGCTTTGCTGGATTGGGGCCAGGATGCTTAGAACAGTGCTGGACCCTTCACAGCAAGAAGGCAGAAAAAATGGATTTCCTCTGTAATAGGGACTACTATTTTTTTTTTTTTTAGGTTGTGTTTTTGGTACTCTTAAAAAAAAAAACAACCACAGAGATTCTCTGTCACGTATCTACCAGTCCACAATGACTTGAGCTAGGTTGCATGCTTCGGTTAATCAGGAAACTGGTTCAGCTCTTCTGTACTTTCAGATCCCAAAGGCAATGGAAGAAGAGCTGACATTGTGTAATGGTGGTGGCATAGTATTTCACGATACTCACCTTACTTGCCAAATACATGTTCAATCTCACGCTTTGTGCCAGACTTGATGCAAGAAAAACCAAAGGCGCGCTTGGTGTTTCAGGCGCAGGCAGGCCTGTCTCCAATGCAGGGCTCCTCGAATTGTGTCAGTCTAAGTCACCATGTCGTCAGCAAAAGCAGCCGCCTTGCCAAAAATCTGCCTGGGTGGCATCCGGCAAGGTGCACGGATGCGAGCCATCGCTGACAAGCTGCGCCCCCCCAGCAGTGCCAGCTCAGGCAGGTGTCCCCCGCCGTCGGCTGCGGGGTGCATCCCTGGATGGGTCAGGCAGCTGAGGATCGAGGTGGCAGCTCGTGCTTCCTGTGGGTTTGTGCGTGGGCAGAACAGAGTCATGTGTCTCAGGCTGAGAGTGCCAGAGAGGCAGTCCTAGCCTCTGCTACCTCCTGGTTTTCAGATGTAATCAAAACAATGATTTCATCTCTTCTGTGTGCAAAACACCTGAAAAAGTCAAAAGTCCCATAAAAAGTCACGCGAACAACTGGGCTTTAAACAAGAACGATGAAAGTTGGAAAGCTGGAATGATTTTTTTTTTATTTATGTCTTTAGCCAAGATAAAGTACTTCAGCAGTGACACTATTTAGCCACATTACTAATTGGTTTCCTCTAATTATGTAAGCTTTTGACCTTCCAGTGCTTTATTCCCATTGTTTTCAATTGATAACGTCCAAGAACATAAAGTAATATTTCAAGAGTCTGGCGATAGTAATGAAACAAGTATAAACAAACTTAACTCTTTAGTTACTGTACCCCACCTTTATAAATTTCCTGTCATTCAGGGTGATCGCCTAAACAACACTTTGTCAGACATGACATGAACTCAAATGTGTGAGATCACTGGCAGGTTCAATTCAGATGTCAAAATGATTGCAAGCAACAATCAGTTATTTCTGTCTTTCCATTTACACAGTTCTCCCACTACAATGTAAATATTTGCTTGAAGTTCTGCAGTAGTTTGCAATCATAATTAACAAAAAGGAGAGCTAGCTCTTGTATTCTTTACTGGAACAAAAGACAATTAGTGTAACGTTATTGTGGCTGAATTAGCGACTCTCATTTTTCCTTCCTTTTTAAAGACGCATCAAAATCTGCGTATCCTCGGTCTCATTCTCTGAGAAACAACTTTGTCAAGGGATAATGGTTCTCATTCTAATTTAATCTCCTCACTGGGGAGTAAATTCTAGCATGCTGTCTGATTTAAAATGATTATTGCGGGATCTTAACTATGTTCCTTTAATTTGAAAGAGATGCAATTCGGCTGTGTAGGGCCATAATTCCAGAAAACAATTTAACATAAGCTTAGCTTTAAAATACGTACTTTATATCTTGCTATCTTCAATTATAATTAAGCATGTGCATAAATTTATGCATATGCATACAAGTGGTTTTCTACATTGGGCCTTGGATATTTTCATGTCTGCTGTATGCTCTATTAAAAAACAGTCATAAAATAATGATAATAAAAATAATAATAAAAAACCCCAACAAAATAAAAAATACACCAAGGGGCTGTAAAGCTTTCAAAGCAGTCAAGAGCACAGAAGACACATCGGGCTGAATTTCTAAAGTAAAAAACATTTCTCAGTATTCATATGTCTTTTTGAAGAATAATTCCTGCCTTATTACACAAGTGAGGTAATTAGGTCATACATGACTTTTCTGAATGAAAAGGTTATTCTAGTCTGCATCTCCAAAATTAAAAACAAACTCGCTTGTTCTTTTGATTTGGCTGACCTTTAATAAAAGAGCATTTTGTAGCAGTGGAAAGGTACTTCTGTCTGCGGCTGTTAGGAGAGTAATAAAAATACCGCTGAATGGAAAGACACCAGATGGAAGGAATGTCAACATACTGGAACTAATTTAGAAGATTGCTCTGATAGAGAGCAAAGGCATGAGGAGAATTCAAATGGTTCCAGTGCGAAGAGATTGGCCGCCCCTCTTAAACTAACAAACTAAAATCCTTACCCCAGGGTTACATGTAAACCAAATGGAATCAACCCACAAGGAGGTAGTCTATTAAGGGGGGGAAAACAAAATCCAACCCCCTCGGCACTCGCTCTGACTTTAGCATCCTGTGAGCTTGGAGGAAGGGCAAAAGCATTCTGTTTTGTTTTGCGTTTTGAATTCGATAGTAAATTAGTCCAAAGTGAACTGTGAATAGAGAAGTGCGCAATGTACTGTTAAATCTTTCTGACTGGTGTTCGCAAAACCATGCCCACATGGGCTTTCAACACTTTTAGGGTGATGTCTATCTTCAGGAGCATTTAAGGTGGGTAGTCTTACCCTCCAGTGTCAATTTTGTCCCATGGGATTTCAGCGGTGATGACCCTGGTGCAGCTAAAGGGAAGAATTTAGCAGTAGGATTGAAAAGAAAAGAAGAGTGCTGATCAGCAAGAGGTCCCTATGCAACCAGTGCTATTTAGAAAATGGAAAGCTGTAGATAGAAGCTGAGTTCATCATTTCACGGCCTCTAAATATAAATAAGTGGAGAGATTATATCCAAGAATTATTGCTATAGTAGAACAGCCTGTGAAAGAGACAGATTGTTGATGTTACAAAATGTACTTTGTCTCGGATATGTCTTTAGTAGTGAGAAGCGAAGTTCTTTCCCAGTTTCACATTTATATTCTTCAATGAGTTCTGAAGCCAGCAGATTTGGTTTCAATTATCAGCCTAAAAGTGTAGAACTTTCTGTCTGATGGGCTGTTGTTTTTTTTTTAAAAAAATAAACAAACAAACACGTTAGAATTATGGGGAGAGTTTAAAGAAAAGTTGTAAGAAAACTTTCTTTGACTACAGCATCTTAAGCACCCGTTGCTGCTTGGGTAGAGTGCTATTCTTACAGTACAGCTCTTGGGGTGAACAGACCAAGCCCAAGCAAGCTTGTGGCCCACTGGAAAATGCTGTTTCTCCATGTTGCCATCACCCTTGTCTTAGTACATTAACACAACGCTCTTGCTCATCTCCTGGGAATACAGTCATGTGGTTCCTCACACCTCATGCTACATCCCGTTCCTGATATGCTCTCACAGTGCTGTCCCTCCCTCCTCCCCTGTGGCCAGGGGGAAGTGTAGCCATCTCAGAAGTTGGTCCTTCATCCTGCAGGCTCTGTCTGCAAAGGAGCGCTGGCATTTTGCAACCACTGTCCTGCACCACTTGACCTCTATGGGTGAGATAATGCAGCATCCCTCCCACCACACCAAGGTCTTGCTGCAGCTCCCAGCATAACTCAGCTTGCAGAGTGATGGAAATGAACAAAGCGGCTCAGAAATAAATGACACGCAGCTTGTAGCAAGCATTTCTCCTGCTGCTGTCTCCTCTAATAAGCAGAGCTCATGCCTCGTATCTAAGCAACCCCCATCTCTTGATTTGTGATTGACAGAACACCTCTCCTGCTATCACACGTCTGGGTGTCGATACTGACACTTCTCCGCTTATCTTATTTGGCCAGCTCTGTTTGCAGAGTATGGATGGTTGGAAAGAAGCAAGAGCAGCCCCGCCTTTCTTACACATAACCTCCCTCTTTCCCTTGACCTTGGTCAGGGTTGAGGAGGGGGCTTGGACAACAAGGCCATCCCATCAGTGGCAAGCCGTGGGGTGTTCCTGGGGCGCAGTATCTCCTGCCGAAGCCGTGCTTCTCCGTCGGCAGTAGCTGCAGCCAGGGTTCAGGCACACTTCTAGGCGGGGGTGAGTGTCAGAATGAATATGCAGTAGGATGGCAGGTAATAAATCATCCACAACGAAAACAAAGAGCGAACCAAGCAGTCCCAGAAGCTATATGGAGGCAATCCGTCCATCATCAGTCCGCAGGTTACAGCCCAGGTGTTAACAGGGCAGTATATTTATTACCTCATTATTATTTGCAGTAAGTCAATCTAGCCTTTAATTAATGCCCTTCTCTCTTCTCCCAGCCGTTGGCCACAATGCTTTCTTGGAGCATGTGTTTATAAAACTGCATACTGTGCTCTGAAGGGAAATTCAGAAGTGTCTGTATGAAGCCTGCCTGGCATCCGAACTGCTGCTGAGAAAAGTCATGGTGTATGTGGCTGATAGCCTGTGACTTGCCAGAATACCGCCTTGTCACGTGCCCGATTGTTTTGACCACTAAATTCCTCTTTAAGATTGTGTGTGTGTATAGACATAAATCCTCCTGCCTTTCCACTCGCTGTTCCTTCAGTGGCAGCTCCCATTTAAGATGTTTTTGTCTCCTGTTGAGTTTCCTCTCCGCAGGAACACAGCTGTGTGCCCTCTCATGAGATTCAGCTGATACAATGGAGCTGCTCTAAACTGAAATGATGCAGTTGTAAAAAAATACCTCCCCTCCCTGGAAAAAAAAAGATTCTCCATTCACCTCTGTTCCTTGATGAAGAGATAAATTGCTGTTCAATTCTGTAATCGCTCAGCTATGATGTTGCTGAGGAGGCCTCTGTAATGTCATCTAAGGCCAAGGGTAGTGTCCTTCTCATTATGCGCCCTCGTGAAAAGAGTTGTGCCAATTTGACCTGAGTGTGCTGGTAAACTGAAACCCGAATGCAAGTTACTGGGGTGCTTCTATTCTCATTGATTCTAGTGCACTTTTGTGACAGAAATTCAAAATACGGATCAGTGATTTATGCTTTCCTAAGTTCAGTTTTAAGGTATTGTCTCTCAGTTTCTTAGAAGGCATAAGGGAAAATTTGAAATGGAGAGTACCTTTAAATGCACATTCCTCCAAACCAAGTACTTTGTGCTTCATTTCTGTAGAAATGCAAGAAGATATGTCTCGATCAGAACTTGTATTAAAGTGGCAAATTTTAGTGCAGAAAAATTATATTTTGGAATTTACAACTTCAGAACATCAAGGATGATTTGACAAAGCTCTCATGACTGAGTGCTGAAGGCAAAACTTTAATAAAAACACCTTCGTGAAGAATGCTCCATCGTAGCAGGGCTGTTACTGCTGTTATTGTCATCATGAGCACTGAGCACCTGGTAGGGCATCAGCGGCTGGGGGAGTGGGGCAGGGAGAGCTGAGGGCCCTTTTGTCCCCATCTGTGCCCCTCTGGTGAGGCAAACGTCCCCCTGAGCTCACGGTGGTCCTTGGCTCGTACTGCTTGGAGCATGCACTCCAGTGAGAGTCTACTGAGATCAGTGGTGACTTCATCTATGTGTGTATGATAAAATAGCCCCTAACTCATTGAATCAGCTAAGTTTTTTGGGTGGGGTGGTTGGGATTGTTTTGGTTTGTGTTGTGTTTGTGGATTTTTTTAAGTAAATCTCTTAAATAAGAGAATTTTTGTTGATTTGTCTCAGCATACTGAAACTATTTCTTTTTGCCTTCCTAAACAACCCTGTGTCTAAGAAGCTTTTCCAAGCTTAAAAACGAGTATGTGCATTACTGCTTTACTGCTAACACATCACAGGGCTTCCCTATATGACAAAGGGCATGTTCAGTTTTTCCCAGACAATATCAGTCTGTCATTCTTGGAGAGGATACTGCAAGTATAATCCATCCAGAGACGGCTCTTCCAGTTTCCGAAGTTTATTGCTAATGAGGATGCACATAGGATGTAATCACTGGCAGGAGCCTCTGCTTCGGGGTACAGTGAGGCCAGCAGACAAGTAAGCGGCCAATTTTATCTGGCTCTTTGCTCTCCGTTTTATCAGAGCTGTTTGGCTGGGGTTCAGGGGTGTTAGAGGGAACTGCAGAGGCTTTGGCTTGTGGAGTTGAGTGACAAGGTGTGAGAGGACATGAGACAAAGCCTAAGAGCAGCAAATATCTGCCTGTTGAGAGAGGCTGCTTCACATTTCACTGCAAAAGCTGAAAGTTGGTGGTTTTTTGTTTAAAAAATATAGCCCGCTAAGGACTACTTGCTGAGCTTTGCTGAAGAGATACAGGAAGGCATCATTCCAGTAGGGCTGGTCAAAACTAGCATCCGTTTGTAATAGCCCCTGTAACCTTATTAACTTGCAGGTACTTCACTGCCAGTGTGACTTGGCCTCAGCAGGCTGCTGTCACAGATAAAAGGAGAAGGAAAATCACCATGTTTTAGTATAAGCAGTGGTTATTTATGGCAGCTTCAGGAAGTTTCCAGTAGGTTGCAGAGGTTTTTCAGTGTCAGAAAGGAAAAACTATTTAGTGGCCAGGGCATTATGGCAATTCGAGACTACTCACAGCCTGTTTTACTAGATTAAGTGTCCAGTTATCTGTAGCTCCCAGTCAGGTCCTTGACAGCATGTGGCACAGAGGACCCTCAGCCTCGAAGAACAGACAGGTTGTGATGTGTGTTAGATGAATGTTCCTTGTGCTGCTTACGTGAGAGTTGTGCGTTGCTGCCAGCTCTGCACAAGCAGCAAAGGACGTATCTACAGCATGCAATGGGACATGCGGAGGAGGCAGGAGATAAGTAAGCTCGAGGATGGGTTGGGTGCATGAGGTGGGGTGCAGAGCCATACTGACAAGAGCTGTACAGCTCATTGCAGCACTGCTAGCTCAGGTGTCCATGCCTGCCATGCTGTCGCACAGAGTTGAGCTGGAAGAGGACGCATGCATCAGTTGACTTGTTGGAATTTGATGGTAGGTGAAAGCCAACCAACAGTCATTATAAGCCAGTTGGCAATTCTATATCAGCCAGTCATTGAGGACAGGGTTTATTATGCCTTCTATTAACCTTTTCCAAATGATGGGATAGCTCATGTTTTGTTCAGTCCTCCGGCCTCAAGAGGACTATTGGTATGAGGCATTCCCCGTTGGAGCCGGGGTTAGTATTCAGGTGTTGCTGACACAAGTGTCCACCTCACTGCATTATCGCCATCCTGTGACCCCATACTATAGAGGAAAAGACCTTTTTTCATGAAGCCATATGAAAGTGCAGCCTCAGCTTCCTTCTCTTCGTCTGAAATGTTGTAATCTTCCTCTGGAAAAAATTAGCTTTGGAGCTTGCTATTTGCAGTGGAGTTGGTAGTATATCTCTCCAGGCTGCAGTGATGACATAGCATGTATTCAGTCATCCTAAGTCTTCTTCACTCTTTAAAGTGTCAGTTTTCAAATGTATTGAATGAACTGTGGTGGTTTTTTTTTTTTTCCTTTATCCTGTGCAGTGTTTGAAAATAAAGATAAGATTGTGATCATCATGGAGTATGCAAGTAAAGGAGAGTTGTATGATTACATCAGTGAGAGGCGGCGATTGAGCGAAAGAGAGACAAGACACTTCTTTCGACAAATAGTCTCTGCTGTACATTACTGCCACAAGGTGAGCAAAGGATTTGATATTAAAAAATGCTATTTGAAGGGTGAGTAGTGACTTACATTATTTCAAAGCATGTCTGAGGCAACACCATGCATTATTAAGTATGACAGCATGTGATTATATCAGCACAACTTTCATTAAAAATGCTACAGTAGTTCACTGCCTGTTTTTAAAGACTAAGGATGTTTTCCTGTGTTATGGCAGATAGCAGCCACTCCCTTACATTAGCCCTATGTTGCATTTTTGCCTTGGAAATAATTCTCCTGACATTAAAAAAAATAAAAATTAACAACATAAACTAGAAAAGAGATCTCATAGAACTTCTACACTATGAATATTAATACATTCAAATGATTTATAGTTTGCAATTTGAATATGTAAGTGGAAGATAAAATATATGAAAGAAAAAAGCCAAGAGAAAGGTATGAATGTTCATGTATGAGCTTTAGCATGTGCTCATTCTGGATAGGCAAAACCAACTTTTCCAGATGTAGCAGAAGCACTAGAAAGGTACCCTTTGCTAATGACTTTATCCATCATGGTACCCACTAGAATGATGATTTAAGCAATTAAACCCAAGGTAGCTGAATGGCTCTCATCATGGGCCTTTTATCTCTACTTATGAAGCAACTGGATAGAGCCAAAACTTGCACGAGGCTAAAGGCAATGACCAGCTAACACAATTTTTAAATTTCAGTTCTTAAACACTTTAATCTCCACTTGAATTCTGATAAACAAGGGCGGTTTTCAAGGCCCTCGCTACGCAGCGCTGAAAAGCTGCAGCGCCCTTCCCTGTGCAGTTATTTTTTCCCAAATTTCTTTAAAGAAGGCACTGACCTAAACCCAGCTTGTTTGCTTCCATCCCTAACATTTACAGTCCTTTAGGATTATAACTCCCCTGATCCACGTGGCTGCACATTGGAGGAACGAGGGCTTTTGTAAGGACTAACGTCATTGACAGATATTGTTTTCTGGTGCCTGGGAAGAATATATTGCTTTCACGCAGTGGGGGCAGGATCCAGGCTGGAATTAAGTTCTGAAAAGACACCCCCTACCCCCCTGCTGTTTTAGAGGCTTTGTGGGAGGACAGATTCCAGTCATTCTTCCCTTAACCACACACCAAGTGACTAATACATCGCCTGTCACTAGTCACTGGGCCGTGAGTGTTATGACAGTGAAATCAGCCCTGAAATGTGGATGTAAAGACCACCCTGCCAGCTCACCTTTAATTTTCCCAATTTTTTCTCATGTTCTCCCCCCTGTTTTTTTCTTCCTTGTTTCAGAACAGTGTTGTCCACAGAGACCTAAAATTGGAAAACATCCTTCTTGATGACAATTTTAATATTAAGGTAGGATTCTTTTTCTCAGCTTCTCAGATTGGATTTGCATGTTTTGTAAAATTTTTATCCAAGGTATTAGAAGGGCCAGTGTTATGGCAACAGCTACTAAGCAACAGCATCTGGCAAGAGGCTCAGGGGTTTTGGAGGTTGGGGAAAGAACACCACTGGTGATGAGTCATACACGCTAAATGAAGCTTTGCATAATTTTGGGGAGAAGGCCCTGGCCTGCCACCCAAGGGCCGTGATTCCCAAAGCAGTATCTTTGGGATAGATAGGAAACTGCAGAGCATTTCATGCAGTCGGGTTTATTGTACGAATGATATTATTGCTGGCTGCTGTTGGGGCTAGGAAAAAACTCTCCTGGTCTACAGGGTTCAAGTGCCTCCTACAGAACACTCTGAATGTCCTTTTGATCATGGCTGGAAAATAAGCAAATAGAGTTTCAAAATAAACCTAGTAAAGCACATGTGCTTCATTAGGAAATGGCCTTGGAACTCCAGACACAAACGTATACTTTGGATAGTGATGTCAGTGATGTCATTTCCGTGTCATTTCTCCCCAGTGAAAGCATGGGAATGACCTTTTTTCCCTTCTTCTTTTTTTCCTAATAGCAGTAGCACAAAGATAAATAATGCAGAGATGAGCATAGTTTCTAGGTGGCTGAACCTGTTTCACTTGCAGCTTTGTTCCTCCCTGGGTAGCTGGATGAGAGGGTGGCTGGGTGCGCTCATCTACGGGCAGACAAACGGAGGGAGGGACGCTGAAGAGTTTCTGCTGACGCTTGGGCATCTTTGCTTAATTAACAAAGTAATCGAGGAGCACCCTGCATAGCCAAATATCTAAATAGCCTGGATCTTCATTTTGTCTCCGCTGAAAGCCATGGGGCTGCACGCACTGCCTTCTGCGCTTCACGCTGGAAAGATTGTCTTCATTTTAAGCTGATGTGCAATGGAAATGGAAAGTAACATATGGTAGCTGCCATCTGTGTAATGCTGATGACAGAAGCTAACTTGGATCAACTGGTGGATTAAAGGCACATAAATATGTGGTTTCTAAAAATAGGCTTTTGCAGAAGGCCCATCCAATGCAATACTTGGATGTTTTGCTGTTAACATCCAGCGTTAGAGCGAACCTCCCCGCTCCTGTTCCGACAGGGACGCTGGCTGCAGCAGCCCGAGCTGTTCTCAGCAGCGCTGAAAACAAGAAGTAGCCTTTCTAGGACATTGTATACGAAACAGGCTTCCGCAGGCAGGATGACCTTTCTTTCCGCGTTACACGCCAAACTATCTTCCCAGCTAATCAGAGAATTCTTGAGAGAAAAGAGGAATTTGAGGAATTTGCTAGCTGCGATGGCCTGGATCTCCGCACTGTGGTCCTCATATGCAAAACCAATCACTTCCCCAAGCCCCCTGGGAGCTGTGCTTTGTCAGAAGGCTCCACTGCCTCCCCTGTCTCCTTTATGGGAGTCTAATCGTCCCGCAGGGAGAGCAAGAGGATGGGGCAGGGACGGGGACCATGGAGGTGACCCAGGGCCTTCAGAACCACAGACGCATTTCAGCTGCCATAGCGAGCGGCACTGCTGTGGAGGAAATTCGGGTAGCCACAACTCCCCGCATCCCTTCCAGTCATTCGGACAATTTTTCTTGAAGGCTTCCTTTTCCTGAGCTGCGTTGTGTTTAAGCTGCAGCATACGTATTTTGCGTATTTCCAGCCTTTCCTCAGTGACTCCTCTGCAAAACGTTAAGGCACACCTCTGAGCGGGCAAGGCTACCTCGGCGTGGGTAGGTGGCTCCAAGCTCCCTTGTGGTCCCCTGGCAACTGTTTCCGCAAAGGGTCTTTATTTATTAGCAACAGGCTGTTTATTCCCAGTTTCGAGTTTGGGAGGCAGTTGGTATTTCATACGTCTTACTATCAATCGTGTTTGAATTTGGGTTACTTCAAGAGATAACTTTTTGTATTGTTTTCCTTTTTCTCCCTGTGCTCTTTTTTTTTCACACCTCATGAGTAAGCTGAGCTTCAAATACTTGACATTAAGCACAATGCCACTATTTCTCTGATACTGAGGCTTTGAATATGTTGCTGTGGTTTCTATGCTACTTGCACAGAATTTTACTTCCCGTTTTTTCTTTGTTTCACTAAATAGTAACCGTTGGCAAGGAAACACATATGGAGCTGTAAATTATTTATTAGGAGTAAATTTATCAAGTCCTCATTCTGAGAGTGTTTATATACGGTTTATTCAGGCAGAAGGAGAGAAATATGCAGTTTGGGGTTTGGTATTGATGGATGGCTTCAAATAGTGGAAGGCATTTTCTAGAAATGGAGTGATAGTCTTATCTGTACTTTCCAGTATTTATATTTCATTCGGTGGATTACGAAGCACTTACAAAATTGGCAGTTTGATTTTAAGAATGAGAAAATGAAAGGAATCTCTTTGTTCTTGAGTGCAATGTACAATTAAATACATGTTTCTGAAGAAGACAGTGATCTATACATTATGATATATACAAACGGGCCACAGTAGTGTGAAGAAACAATAAGATGTTGTAAAAATAGATCCATGTATAGCAACTTAAGCAGTACTTTCAGAACAGGAAATTAAGAGGACATGTAATCCATTAGAAATTATTATGCGTCCTAAAAGGGCCCCAAGCCATTTTACATGATCCTGCACTAACCTGGAAACCATTCTTAAATTTTAGCTAATTAAATGAAGGTCATGAAGGGGTGTATGAATACATAATCAACTATTTAAAAAAAAATTGGCATAGTGAGTAAAAGCCTCTGGACCTGGACTTATATGTTGGAGTACAGAAACTAGGAAACACCAGTGTTTGAAAGCTGACAAAAAGTTATACATGTTGAAGAGTTCTGCAGGTCCACAGGCCAGAGGTGGAGGGTGATGAAGGTAAAAAAGTAATCTGACCTGTGCTATATAATTATGTTTTTCAGGGACTTGCTGTATGCAGTAATATTTCCTATAAACTATTACTTAAAACCTCTAAAGGCAGCAAACACAAATGAATAAAACAAGTTTTAAAACACTTGTGAGACTGAACATGCATGCAGATCTGTGGGGTACAAGGAGTTCATCGAGTAGTACCTTGCCTTGCTCCCCACATATACACCCAACTATCAGCAGAAACCCCAGTGAGAATGTTTCTCCTGGGACCCAGCCTGTCTACAGAGGTCAACAGTGAGGCACAATCCTAGAGATAAACCTCACCAAGACACTGCAGCCTCTTAGGGCTTCTTACCTTGTTCGTGGTGCCACATTCTTTAAAGAAATAACGTGATGAAATTAGGGTTTCTGCAGCATCTACAAACCTCTTCCTCACATTCACGTGCCAGGTGCTAACGACACAGTGCACCTTAAAATTTACTCCGTTCTCCTTTCAGCTGCCCACACTTGCTGCCTTCCACCCTCCAGCTCTGGGTAACTCAGAGCTGCCCCCTCTGCTTGCTCTGGGTTCCCGGGGGTGGGTACAGCTGCTCCCCCACCACACAGTGTCAGAGCAGGCCTCTCACTGGCGTTTTCATCCCATCGAGAGGGAATCATCATTCATAATCCTAACACAATTGGAGGTGGGCAGGGTCAGACAGGCAGCAGGGCTAAGGCAGCCCCAAAGCACCGAAAGAGCTGCCCTGAGTTGGTGAGTTGGAAAGCTCTTTGTGGGAAGAGATGCACACCGCCATTAGGCATCTCTCTTACCAGGAAGGATTGGATCCTTGAGGTCCCTTCCAACCTGGTATTTTATGATTCTGTGATCTGTCTTTGGTGGTCTTCAAAAAAAGCCTTCTGGTGCTGTCATCTTCTCTTCATTAGTCTTAAAAGGACTGAGGATGCTGGCTTTTGGTTCATTGTAGGTGTGAATTTCCTAGAAGAAATAACAGTGGGGTGTGGATGTAGCTGCCTCCGTTTGCCCATAGCTCCTGTGGTTTGGGCTGATGAGGACCACATGTCCCCGGTGCAGCACTGCAGCTCTCCCCTAGTGCCAAAATCCCCAAAACTACATGCAGGGAGGTGGAGAGAAACTGCTGCCCACTGCAGCAGCCAGGGAATTAGTGCTTCTTGCTGGTCTGTCCAAATACTGTGTCCCTACCCCCAGCGACACATCTATCATGCAGCCTGGCACGATGGAGGGGGCCTTCTTGCTCACAGCAGGGCTGTGGTGGCTCCTGGGCTGGGAATTGCACCTAAAAAAGATGTCTAGCAGATGTTGACGTAAACTGTATGATCAACCCCAAAGTGATAGAAGGAGAGAAAAATGCAAGTATAAAAGTAACATAATCCGACTAACTGCACTTTCTCTTGAGCTGGTAAGGGGACACCAATCAGACTAACCACTAAAAACCCATGAGGGTTTCATATATACAGAGTAAGTATATGTAATTGGGATTTACCGTGCTGGAAGTCTCACCCACTGCACATACGTTTCATTTGCTTTAAGAGACCTAATTATTCCTCTATCTACAGTACAAACAGACAGATTCTTAAGTGGGATAAAACCGACAATTGCCATGAGTGTGAACTTCATGGAATTTATAGTCCACACTTAAACAATAAATTACATCTGGTTTACCATAGCTAACAGTAAATATGAAACATACACCTCCTGAAGCGAAGGGAATAAAAGTCCACTTCCCCGCTCCTCCCAATTTAGGAAGTTTTTTTGACTTGATGCCTTAGTTCCATTTAAGTGCCAAGAACATGAAGTAATGTTGGCTTCTATTAATCTTGTTTTGGGGGGCATGACAGTTTTAATGGGAAAAGCTGATAAACATCAGTCTGTGAGTATGGGAGTGGACTGTAACATAAATACTCTTTTCCTGAATGGTCAAAATGAAAACATGAATGCCCAAGTCTGAGAGTTCTTAGTGTGAACAATGGTATGTGTATCCCTATATATATATTCGTGCACATCCACATGCATTTTATACATTCCATGGTGTTAAGGGAATGTATTTTTCTTAAGGAATCACACTGTGCAGTGTTTGTCCTTGCCTTAGCTGCATCCTGAACTAAAATAAAACTCGATGACCAGCACGAAGTTTTAACACTGAAATGATCCCATTCTTCCCCTGATTGACAGGGCACACTTCATAAGGCTTAAAACCAACTTCCTGCAAGCCAGGCAGGGTGACTTGATAAGAAAGTGGAATTTAGGGCAATTAAGTGCAATCTGAGCCATGAGAATATGTTTGCAGACTGCAATTGTACACCAGCTGTTTTCAATGACATTCCAGCCATACAATGAAGATTTTACAAACCACATTTATTTAAGGGTTGAATTTTCTGCTGTGGGCTCATAATATGCTGTTCGGGGGACTGAGTGAATTCAGACTATGAATGGACAGGGTGAGATAAATTAACATTAATGAACAGGAATCAGCTGCTCTTTGAGCAGGATATTATGTGTCCACATTGTCAGTGGAACACCCACAGAAGCAGAACATCAAAATATGAGAGAGTGAAGCATGAAATCTCATATTTGCTCTGTGACTTTAAAAATCTAGTGAAAATTATATTTTTAAAATTCATTTTATTTTTAACATAAAAAATCAATATATATTTATAGATAAAGTGTGCATATATATATATTTCTGTTTTGGGGTAAAGAAAGAAAATCAGGAACTTCTGTCCATACTTCAACAACTTTGTTCATTTTGTGAACATGTTTTTTGTTCATTCTGTGACGTATTTAGGTGTAGCTGTAGGAGTTTGGATAGTGGATAGTGGAGACAAAGTCTTTATGTCTCCCAAGAGTTCACTAAACATTGAGATTAAACAAGTATTAACATGCTGATGATACACATTTTTGCAAGCCAGAAGTGAATGATGCTGCTGGTAAATCCTCTTCTTTTCCATTCATTTTGTGTTTTCTTGAATTTTCCCTTGTGAAAATTCTGGGGATTTAATTTCTTTCTGGTAGAAAAGTCCTGAGTAAGGTAAACAAAACCCAAAGAAAGCGCCTGTCGCTTATAGCTATAAATTGATAATACCTTTTTTATGCCTGTGCTTAATGTCTTTTATGTCGATAGTGGGCAGTAGTAGAAGTATCTCTGGGAAACAGAAACACTTTGGTTTTAAAAAAAAAGATAAAAAATGAGATGTGTTGCCTTGTGCTAGAGAAACAAAGGAAATGCAAAGGTTGTGGGAGTATTTAGTGTTGCTGTCCTCAGCCTTTGTTTTGTAAGAACAAGAACGGAGAATTGAAGTAAACAAAATATTTGGACCTGATCCTGCAATTCCTACATGGGCAAAATTCCCAACAGTCTCAAGGGAAGTTTTGTTTGTGTTGGGAAAGCCGGATTTGGGCCCATTGTTTCCACTTAGGAACCATACTTGTGTTTATTATCTCATGATAGACATCTCGTGTGCTCAGATTCCTCAGCTGGAGTCCCTGAATCTGGAAGAGTTCGCGAGTGCCTCACACTCCCCCTCTTTCAAGCGTAGCTAAGTTCCAGATGATCTCAAACATCACCTTCTTTTGTAATACTTAGTTTCCTATGACACTCCTGCCTCACTCCTCCTGTTGGATTTAAAGGTCTTGGCTTTTGGCTTGCATGTGCACAATAAGAACAGTAGTATTTTCTTCTTGCTTTCCTGTGGTATTAATGATTACACAAGACGAAGAGCAATCAGTGGGCAGGAGGCCCAGTGCCTCCCGATATGGGGTTGTCTTTGCAAGCGTAAGCAATTAATCCAGGATAAAATTACTGACTGATGGTTGTGCAGTCAGTCAGTGACCTGTCTGTGAATGGAACCAAAGCATCATTGTTCCTATCTGGAGGATTTTACCTGGGGACCCTTCTCCTTCTCTGAATGGTCTTTAGAGAGAAAAGTGAAAAAATCATAGAATAATGGGTTGGCAAGGGAACTTGAGAGATTCTCTATGTCAAGATCCCTGCCCTACAGCAGGGTCAAACATAGCAAAGTCCTTCCTGATAGAGAACTTTCAGTTGCATTGAGATATTGTTAATACTTCTTATGCCTCGTGCAATTCTATTTGCAGATTGCTGATTTTGGACTCTCCAACCTTTATCACAAAGACAAGTTTCTGCAGACCTTTTGCGGAAGCCCACTCTATGCTTCCCCTGAAATAGTTAATGGACGACCTTACAGAGGCCCAGAGGTAAGAAGGGTCAGTTTTTAGAGGTGATATGGGGATGTCTTTGATGATAATGTTCTTGAGGGTTAGTCTTCCTGCTAGTGTTGCCACATGTGGTCTCACTTGGGTCTCTCTCCCATATTGAAAGTTCTCAAGCTGCCTTCATTTGTTTTTGTTTGCCTTGCCTGTGGTTAGTCAGATGTTGGATGCTGGTTCGCCCATCAGTAGGCGCAGCTGGAGGTGACACTGCTCTTGTGGTGTTAATGGCAGGGAGAACAGTGGGGATCGGCTTTCCCGGGCTTCACACGCATTGTCTCTGTATTTCAGGTTGACAGCTGGGCCCTTGGTGTATTGCTTTACACTCTGGTTTATGGAACGATGCCCTTTGATGGCTTCGATCACAAAAATCTCATCAGGCAGATCAGCAGTGGAGAGTATCGTGAGCCAACACAGACCTCAGGTATAAAAAAGGAGTGAGGGCTGAGCACTGAGCTGACAGGATTTCAGAATGGAGGGTTTGCGCAGCCCCTTCCAGCATGTTTTGGTGTCGTACTAGAATGATGAAGAAAAAACATCTCTCATTCCCCTCCTGACTTCATCTGCTATCAGTTCCCATCTGGGTACAGCATTTACCAAAAGCCCTTTTGAAATGAAAGTTTTATAGCACATATATTTTATTGCCTTGGGGAAGCTGTAACAGGCTCTTTTAACTAGATCTATGACAGTGGAAGGTCTGTTAGCTATTGCAAGTGGAATTGTTCAGACAAGCTGTAAACCGATACAGCATACTGGTACAGATCAGTCCTCCCACTACGCTGTGGTATATCACAAGCAGAGAGAAGATGAATGGTCAGAGCGACGCAGTCTCTTATCCAAGAAGGCAGGCCAAAATCTGATTTAATGCCAGTATGCTCACATTTACATCTACTTAGAGGAGAACATATTAAGCAGTCACCTTACAGAAGAGCATCAACTTAGTCTGGGTCATTGATTATAATGACTCCTTCCAGCCTTAAACATAAATATATGTTTTATATTTAAATTAATATTTATCTTGCATAATTTGTTCGCCATCCCTTTCAATTTTCTGCCTTCTTGCTCTCTTTATGAAAATATACCTTTAAAATATACAGAAGACCACACTGTTTATGGAAAAAGTAAATACAAAATCAATAATGTGTAGATCACTTAAAATACCCCAATTCCCCATTGTTTTCCTCTAAGTTTTGTAATTATTAGAGTTGATAGGTTGGTGACTTCCTTCAGTAATATGGAACTATTCACTGACTAATACAGTACAAATATTAATTTCTTTGATAACACACTGTATATTTTTCTTCTGTAATCATTTTCTTCTCATAAGAAGTAGTTCTCAAATGCATTTTCAGACATTGACTGATGGCCAAAGCATTGACTCCTTTCAGTTGTTATGTAGTAAGAATCATTATTTTTGCTCATTTGATCAGCTTCACATTTCCATTTTAAACTGAGAAAACCAAGAGTGCCCATTTTCTAAATATTTTATATTCCATTCTTTGTCCATAGATGCTCGTGGTCTTATCCGATGGATGCTGATGGTAAACCCTGAACGCCGAGCAACCATTGAAGACATTGCCAACCACTGGTGGGTTAACTGGGGCTACAAGAGTAGTGTTTGTGACTGTGACGCCATGAGGGACTCCGAGTCCCCATTGCTGGCAAGGTTCATTGATTGGCATCACCGATCTACTGGCCTCCAACCAGAGACTGATACCAAAATGAAGTGCCTTTCTAAGCCCAAAGGTCCTGAGGTCACACTAGAGAGACAAAGGTCTCTGAAAAAGTCAAAAAAGGAAAATGACATTGCACAGTCCATCCAGGAAGGAGGAGCTGAAAATGCATCCAAACCCACCTCCAAGAGACCCAAAGGCATCCTGAAGAAAAGGAGCAACAGTGAACATCGATCTCACAGTGCAGGTTTCATTGAAGGAGTGGTCAGCCCAGTGTTACCCTCTGCTTTTAAGCTGGAGCAAGAGTTGTGTAGGACTGGTGTAGCCATTAAAAGTGTTGTGGAGGGAGAGGTAGTGGGCAAATACAGCACTAAGCAGTCTTCACTAATGCCAAAAAAAGGAATCCTAAAGAAGACTCAGCAGAGGGAGTCTGGCTATTACTCCTCTCCAGAGCGAAGCGAATCTTCTGAACTCTTGGACAATAATGATGAGACAGTAAACAGTGACACTTCTCCAGGGGTCACAGAGCCATCCAGAAATGGGTCTTACAGCCATTCCTGCAGGCGTAAGGGCATCTTGAAACATAACAGCAAGTATTCTACCGGCAGCACCGAATCTGCTTTGATTAGCCCTGACACACCAACGCTGGAGGCCATGGAAGAAGTTGTCCTGCCTGGGGATGCATTACCTCGAAGTTACAGTCGTCCATCCAGTGTGATTAGTGATGACAGTATTTTGTCCAGTGACTCCTTTGATTTGCTGGATTTGCAAGAGAACAGGCCAAACAGACAGAGGATACGGAGCTGTGTCTCTGCTGAAAATTTCCTTCAGATCCAAGACTTCGAAGGACTTCAGAACCGCCCGCGGCCACAGTATCTAAAACGTTATCGCAACCGTCTGGGGGACAGCAGTTTTTCCCTTCTCACAGACATGGATGATGTGACTCAGGTCTACAAGAAAGCCCTAGAGATCTGCAACAAGCTCAACTAGCAGAGGGAAGATGGAAAGGGAGGGAAGGGAGTTTTTCTGTGTACCTTTATGATGGAGTAAGCCAGGTCACTGATTTGCTGACAATGGTGGGTTTTGCTTCAAAGGACCTGACTACCACCTACTTAGCTGAACTCCTAGTAAAGTAGCCCCAAAGCCATCTCACATCTCATAATTTTGTGTCCTTCATACCTACCTTACCAGAGAAAAACATTTGGTCTTTGTATGTGTGGTGAAAACACATGAGGATCTAGCAGAAAAAAGCACCAAGGTTTAATGACTCAGAGTCAAAGCTAGACAGAATTAAAACTGGAAGTGGGGGACACGTGTTTAGAGAGGTTTGTAATGCAGAGATGAGCTGAATTTTTCAAGTCAATTTTGGATGTCTTTTAGAAAGAGAACCTTTATTTTCCCCCGAAGTTATTCATCTGGTTACAGGCATTGCACATTGGGAATCTTTGGCTTGCATTATGCAGGAGGCCAGGTTAGGTGGTCACCATGGTTGCTTCCACTAGGGTTACTTGCGAGGTTCTGAACGCATTCTGGGACAGATAATTTGAGAGACTTGCCCCAGAATAACCTCATACGGCGTATGTGGACAGGTAGTGGAGTGGGAATTCAGATCTGGCCCCTCCCACAGCCATTGCTCTTCAGTGAGCAGGAGGCCCTAAAATTGTTTCCAACTAGTGCTCATACCAGCAAAAACAGTCACAGAAATGATAAAGGGAATTGGAAGGAATGGATGTTATCAGCAGCTAAATGACCTCTCAAAGCATTTCGATGATTCTATGATTCTATGACCCATGTGTTCAATTTGTGACTCTTTCAAGATGGCCAAACAGATGAATGCCCAGAGAAAGATGGATCTAACAAAGGGTCTCAAGGGTTAACTGACCCTCCAATAAAGAGTTCAGTCAATGTCAGCAAATGGTGCCACCTTGCTGTTAGCTTGTAGTATTTGAGGGTGACAGGTAGTTTGTGACCAGAATGTTAGATAAGGAAAAGGTTGTAGCATGTAGGAAAAGGATAGAGGTCAGAATGTTAGTGGGAAGATGCCTTTCTCCAAATGAAAACGTTTCTAGGTAGGTAGTAATGGAGCAGGAAGAAATGAGCGATGAAATGATAATGGTAGATTTGATAACAGAGTTTGCATAAAATTGCAGGCCTTTTTCTTTATAGTGTATCTGGTACTGCGTGAGCAATGGTACCAGTTTGAAAAAAAAAAAAAAAAGGGAGAAGGATATGTGTTTTTGTTCTCAGACATATCTAATTATTAAGACTGAAGGCTTCAACTCCCATAAAGGTACCACATGGGTCTACTGGATTACCTGAATGTAAGCCTATGTCAGAAAGGCACTGTGTGTTTGACAGGCCTGGGCAAACTGGAATCTTGAGGCCCATTTCAGTCTCATTTCCGTGAGCACGTAGCCCCCAGCTTTCTTGGAGGTGCACCTGGTGTGAATAAGTGGCAGGTTTCAGCCTATGATGTCAAGTGACCCACAGCTGCAAAACTTAACATCTACATGCATACCCAGAGCAGAGGAACATGGGGCAAGCTCTGTTCTCACTCCTACCCCGTAACTGGAACTGAAAGTAGAATTTGGCCCCCTGTGTCCCAAATCCTAAAGATCACATGGAAATGGAATAGAGTTCCTCTGGAGATCCCCTGGGAATCAGGGATAACCCCATAAATCATTGGCATCTGGGGCAGGGAGCTATTTCACTTGCAGATTCCTTGTTCAGTGTATCATGGTACTCAAATCTGCCGGTTCCTCCTAAAAATCAACTGGGCTACCTAGCATAAAGATGAATGAGCTTGAATTTCCTAAATCAGTTAATCTGCCTCTTAGGAGAACCTTTACTTATTGTGAAACGCTGGACCAAATTTGGCCCTGGAGTACGTGGCATCAATACCATGAAATCTATGAGAGACGTGCTCTCAGGCAGTCAAGTGAAATTTGGCTCAATGTCCATTTGCTCAGGAAGGGCAACTGCAGGTGGTTTCTCTACAGATGTGTACCTCTCTGTATGATATTCAGACGTCCCATCTTCTCACAGGCCCTGCATGTGCTCTTTTTGCCCATCCCAAATCAACACGCCATTTTGCAGTGTATTGAGTTAACAAGTTTGCTGTGGTGCATTTTAAAAACAACTCAGCGTAGTCTCCACGGCCTTACTGAAACAAGGATGTGCTTTGCAGCCGAGGCTTTTAACTCGTGCCCCGGAGCGTAAGAGCCAGATCCTCAGCTGGTGTAAATCAGCACTGTCCCCTTGAGATGATGGAGCATCCCTTTGGTGGGGCTATGCTGATTGACACCTTCCCTGCAGATCTGGTGCTAAACCTTGGATGGATTTATGGATGTTTCAGGACGAAGGGAAGGGAACTCAGCCGGCCATGGCAGGGAAGTGAGGAGCACCCCAAAAGTCTTGTATCTCCTGAGGCCTTTGCCCAGGCCTGCTTCCTCGTGTACAAATGTGAATGAGTGAGTGACTGCTTGCTGCCAAACTGGAAATGTTACGTAGGGATTTACTGGCATGTTACTGGCATGTTACATGTTTACTGGCATGTTATCATTCCTAGAAGAGAAGAAAAAAAAAAAAACTTGACTGCACATTGTTATTATTAGTGTTGTGATTTTTATTTAATTTTTTTGTAATACAAAGTTGACTTTTTTATTTGAATTTGTGTTTTTTTTTTTTTATTTATTGGTCTGAAAGCCATTTCAAAGGTATAATAATATATTTGGTGTAATTTAATTGGTGCAACATTATTTTACAGCTCCGGCCAAAATTGTTTGGTGTTATTTTTTGGTTTTTTTTTTTTTGTTTTTTCTCCCAATCCTTGGTTGGTTTGAGCTCTATGAGGCACACAGGGGAAAACGCTGGATAATCACCCAAAGTGTTTGTATTTTTAATCTGATACTGTTTTTTATTAAATAAAATGAAATTAATGTAACTGTGAAAAGTCTCTCTCTCTCTCCCCCTTTCCTTTTTCACTGTGCATCAGCATGAGCCGAGGCCAAATGGTAATGAACTTGTCATGCAGAAATACAGCAGC
>JAOXNO010000001.1:58746659-58769608 GCA_028565335.1 Limnodromus scolopaceus
TTGTATTTTTAATCTGATACTGTTTTTTATTAAATAAAATGAAATTAATGTAACTGTGAAAAGTCTCTCTCTCTCTCTTTCTCTCTCTCTCTCTCTCTCTCCCTTTCCTTTTTCACTGTGCATCAGCATGAGCCGAGGCCAAATGGTAATGAACTTGTCATGCAGAAATACAGCAGCATCTCAGCACATTGTACCAAGTTGTTTATGCGAAGCTTCTTGGCTCGTTTGCGCGTTTGAATATGATGTGGGTGGCCACAGAGACTCCCGTGCTACGAAGCCTTTGGCACTGCGAAACAGCCAGAGCTTTCCGCTGGGGAAATGTTTGGTGGAGAAGAATAGCTGACTGGGGTTTCTCGGCTGGAGACGAATGAGGCTGGTGGGTGTAAGGTGTGCCGCAGGTGAGACAGAGCGGCTGGCTGACCGGACACGGCACAAACTCATTTGTAGCTCAGAGGCAGATGGTCGCGGGCCTTTCCCCCCCTCTGACAGCGAGTAGGACAGTTTATTAACAATTTTAATGCTCCTGTTTGTATAATTTAGGGGTTGTTTGGGTGACTGGTGGCCATTCGCTGCTGTCAAATGTGTGATGGTTTCAGTCAGATGGCTTTGAGCCGTCAGCGTAGTCAGCTGAGGGAAGAAGGGAGTCAATTTGCATTTTTTGTAGTCCCTTTGGTAATCAGAAGGCTTTAGATTGTTTTTCTTGGAAAGCGGGTGGGTATCACAGGGGAAACTGGGTGTTAGGTAGTGTGTGCTGGGGGCTTTTTAAAATAAAGGAAATGGTTAGCAATGTCCTGACGTTGGCTCCGAGCAAGATGCCATTAAACTTCACCCTTGATGCAGCCAGCCAAGATACCTGTGGTGTATATTCTGCTTTTTAAATTACAGGCGGTTTGGATTAGGATCCAAGGTTTGGATACCATGCAAAAGAAAAGATTTTCATTTTTCTAATTCATTTTCTGTCTCTTGAGGTTTTTAAAGAAAGAAGCCATGGCTGTAGGTGCTAGATTTATTCATCATCACCGCTTAACAACCAGTGGGAATAAAAGGGAAAAAGCCAACCATGCAGAAAGGCAAACAGCCATTAATACATTACAAAGGGAATGATTAGCTGCTGTGTGCTAATTGAGTCAGAGATTGTGAGGTATATATTCAAAGTCAGCACAAGTGTGCTTGTACCTGAGGTGAATAAGGTCTAACTGTGTGGGTGTTGGGTGGTGGAAAATGTAACGCAAGTCTCTTCTGCAGCAGCAATTATGAAACTTTTTTTTTTCCCCCTAACACACTAGGAAAAAAGTGAAGGTGAAGGCAAACCATTTGTTTTGTATCAAAAATAATGCCTTTTAGAAAGAAAGTTCTGGATGGCTGGGTATGATGTGCTTACGTGGCAAACACTGAGAAGTAGTTATGTACATGTTTGTACAGCTCTGAGAGCGCACACTTTGGGGTGGGGTGGGAAGGTGGGCGTCTAATTTTCCTATTTATTAAAGGAGATAAATGTGCAGTGATATTTTACACTGAAAGCAGCATTGGAATGGGCTGCCCAGGGAAGTGGCTGAGGCACTGTCCCTGGAGGTTTTCAAAAGATGGGTTGACATAGTGCTTAGAGACATGGCTTAGTAATGTGGGGGGGTTCTTTTGTATGGTTTGTTTTTGTTTTGGTTTTTTTTGTTTTTTTAATCAGAATTAGTTTGATGGTTGGACTAGATGATCTTAAAGGTCCCTTCCAACCTAGACAATTCTATGATTCTATGATAAGCCTTAGTTGAAGTTATACAGTGAGTCTGTGGCCAGACCCGGTCTTCTTTTATACTTGCTCTGTGGGGATTCCAGTATTTCTCAGGAATCGTTCACTTTTTATGGATTGGGCAAGGCAGGAGCAAGGAAGCAAGGCAGGAGCCTTGGTAGCTACACGGTCGAGTGACAAAAGCAGTAGTCAGTTTTTTATACAGCCACAAACAGTCTTGTCCATTGTGACACTTTCTTTACCTCTAGAAGTCATCAATCTCAATTTTGGATCCTGCAAAGCCTGTGTGTGTCCGTAAGGTGATAATGTCAGGGATCCCTCTCACTTCTGTGGCAGGATTGCTGACGTCCAGGGGCCGGCTCAGGTGAGCGCTGCTGCCTGATGCTGCCGTGGAGCAGTAGAGCACTTGGTGGCCAGCACACAAACTTGCAGGAGAGCTAGACGCTGCTCCTTAGAGCTCACCAGCCCCAAGTCACTGGGGCAGAGGGAGAGGACTTGTGCCAACATGGAGGCAGGCAGCTCTCTTCCAGTGCTGTCACAGCCTTTGAGGTGGTGCCCGCAGCCGCCCCGTTGTGCTGGCAAGAGAAGCAAAATTCGGAGCGAAGTGATACAGCACAATTTCTAGCCATAGACCTTTGCATTCCATTTGTAGCTGTGCCTCCTCTCACAGCTCCGTTTAGAGGCTTCAGGGACTATGAAAGAGAGGTGCTAAACTGAGGTGAAGAGGTAGCATTTTCAGTTATTGCAGACAAATTATGTTTACAGAGACTCCATAAGCATGTGTAATAATCACCTTTGCAACAGCGGAGCCTCAGTCATAGCTACAGGGTAAGTCATAACCAGTCCAATACTGATGTAAATTTGGTGTATATGAGAAGCTTATCAGTTCAGTTAAGCATTTATCTCAGTGTTTCACATCTCATTTTAATGAGATGCTTCTGGAGACAAAGCTGCAGGAATGCTTTTGCTGAGCCAATAGAAACTCCGGTGTTCGCTAGCATCAGCCCAGGCTCTCTGGTGCCTGTCCCAGGGCTACTGGTTTCAGGGTTTCAACTGGAAGTTTTACCACAGAACAGAACAGGCTGGTTTGCCTTGAAATAATGATTTTTAGTATTCAACTAGGGCTTTTTTTATTATTAATGTTACTGTTTGGTGGAGCTGTCTTTTCCTCCCTGCCAAACTGAGACATCTTTCTCATAAAAGACTGAGTAATTTGGCTGGAGAAGCAACTTTTTTTGGATAGATGATCTGAGCATTTTGTTTCTGGCTCTCTCTCTAGCCCTTACCTCCCCACCCCATATTGCCCGGAATTTCATCAGTGCAGAAAAACCTTTGATTTGCCTGTCATCTGCCCATACAAGACCCCGCACTTTTAAGGACATTACGGACAGTGCATGTGTTTGCACTGATGCTTAATCATTCCTTGGAAAAGCATTTTACAAGACAATTTTATGCGTCACCAGAAGGCTCCTTGTCCCAACTCATGTGCTGGGCTTAGAGCTCACACTGAGAAGAAGTGCACCAGGCCCAGGACCATGAAGAGATTAGATTGTTGACCGCCACAGAAATAAGAAAATCAGCTGTGGGTGGTGGCCACAGGTGCAGTTGCCAGTCAAGACATCACCTTATTTCTTCTTTCAGCAAAGCAGCTCTACTGCCGTGGCGAAGGCAGGGCTTTTTGACACTGAGCTTCCTCACACTGCGCACCCAGCCCTGAGGCCTTTGCTGCCAGAGACCCTCCGGAAATGCTGGCATCAATCAGCCTTGACGTCTTCTTTTTGCCCTTTCTGCTTTCACTTTATCCTGTTCATTTAACGCAAAATATGTCCCTCACTCTCTCAAGTAGTCCAAATCTCGTTCGAGTCCAAATCCTGTTCGAGCCCAAATCTCATTCTTGTCTGAAGGCAAGGTCTTGCTCTGCAGCAGCATCTCCAGCCTTGTACCAGGTAACTTTTCCTCCTGGCCGCAGAAACTGTGGATGGGACCTTGAGCTAATAGCAGGGCGGTCTCTGAAAGAGACACCATGCCAAGGAACAATTAAAAAGCTGGGCTGACAGGACAAATGTGTTAGACCAACCGAATATAAACCCCTGAAAGTTGGTGGTGAGATTATACCCTACCCAGCAGGAATCCACTTAGAAAACTGTGCTCCTTTCATAGGTTGGGGAGATACTATTGCACTTAGAAATACAAGCAAGGAACAGCTGTAGAGGAACTGGCTGAAAAGCCAGGGAGGAGGGAGAAGTTTGTCTTGTGGCTCTGCAGTGATAGAGCTTATTAACAGCCCCCACCAAACTTCAGCCTTGGAGATAATAGGACAAGACATACTTTAAATAGAACCAAAGGGTAAAACAATTCAAAACAGATGTTAGGAAATATGTAAATATATGTTTATATTTACATATAAAGCCCTAGCTGCCTGCCAGGAGAGTTTGCTAGGACCAGAGTGTGTCATCATCCTGGCCTCACTGGGAATTGTCAAAAATATTTCTTTAAATGTTCCTACAAACTCTGTTGTTCTCTTTAGCTGCACGTCCCAGAGCTTGACAGTTTAATCAGAAGATTTCTTGAGACAAGGGATCTGCTGCCTGAGAAGAGAGGCTTGCTGAATTCCCATACAACTCAGTGCCATGAGGAATGTTCAGTCAGCTCCGGCCCTTAGAAACCCCAAGGTAGTTAATTCTCTTGTGCTCCGAGGAAAAATTTGTGTCAGAGTGGAAAGAGGCAATGGGTAATGGTCAAGTACTAGGTCCACAGACAGTGCAAGCTGATGTTGACCCAACCTGGACAAGCACCAAGCCTCAAAAGAATAAATTCATATAACTGTGAAATTCTGGTCGGATTCAGTGGGGATGGCTTCAGGTCCCACATGCTCACCATTTGATTTCCTGGTGTAAAGAGTTCTGCATTTTCAGATGTGGTTTTAAAAATATCTGTTTCTGAGAAGCCAGTTGAGCTGCCTACACCTGAATTTTTGAAACTGATAGCCACCTTCTGCTCCCCATAACCTCAGCCTGAGCCATGGTCACTTGGTGCTTACAAGGGTAAGACTTATTGGACCTTGGGCTGGACATTTCAAAATGGAGATACTCCAAGCAAGAAACTTTGAAATCTTTATCCTTGCCTTAGCTGGCCAGGGTCTTTCAAATCGTTGACACACCCAGGCATTGTGTAAATCAGTCCCTGCTTCCAAGATTTTTAGGAAAATGTACAATTCTTCAGCTGAAATGGGATTTACCGTTAGTGGTGGTTTTTTAGGGAATCAAAATGTTTTTAATTTCTTGGAATTGGATGACTTGGAGTACTGCTTAGAGGAGCCTCAGCCCCTTGCAAACAAGACACTTGCAAAGCTCCCAACAGCCCAGAGCTTGCGCTATAGTTCAATAAATCTGCCTTTTCCTAAAAGAAGTGAATTAGTGCTGTTGGTCAAGTTTCTAATGTGGTCTTAACCCAGCATATCGAACCAGATCAGTGGCAATAGCATGCAGATTGATCCACATCTGGAGGGACATGGAAATCGCCTTCCTTTGACATTGAGAAGGCACAAACAGCCCAGACAGGTAGTACATGAAGAAAGTCACCTGGTCTATGAAGAAATAACTGCAGTGGCCATCACAGTTCCTTTTTACCAGAGCCAAAATGCTATTTTCTGAAAAGTTCCAAATTAAGGCTCTGATCAAGCAATGACTTAGGTAAGTAACTCTGGAAGAAATAGAACTAGAACTATTCACAACTACAGAAAACGAGGCACAGTAGGGGCTACATTTCACCTTCGTGAAAGAGCAGAGGAACAGTGTTTTCTTGCACTGGAGATAAGCGAATAAATAAATTTCCTCCTGGTGTTCCATTGTAAAATTGGAGTAGATTTACTGGGATGCTCCCTCATTAATTTTCCAGTGGCAAGTACAAGGGGTTAGATTTGCTCACAAGAGTTGCAAGTTTGCAGCTTGTCACTGTTTGCAGCAGAACTGCAATATTGCATGGAGCGTAGGATCCTGCTTGATTCCAGGCAGAGGGAGAGCTCTTAGAGCCCCTCCAGGGACCCCTGGTACGAAGACAACTGCAGTGAGAGGGGAGGAATCAGAGCCCATCACGTGCTTGAATGGGGCGGTCAGGGACAGCTTTTGTTAAAGTTCTGCCATGCAAAGAAGGGAAGATTTGCATATTTTCCCCTCTGACAGAAGCACACCCCCCAACACCTGCAAAACCACCCTTGCTGCAGATGCTACCTCTAAAAATACCTCAAAAAATTCATGTGTTGTGAGAGAGCCTGATTGCTTCAAACAGCAGAAAAGCCTTTTTTTTTTTTTTTTTTGTCAACACACTCAACCTTACTTAAAAGTGTACATCATAAAGTTATCTGGCTTTTCTTTTTGGCAAAGCTGGTACAACTGAGAAAGTAATTCCTGCATCTGGTTTATATGTCTTCCCCTCTTAAACCACTCCTTCTGAAGAAGCTCTGGTCAGAAGCTGAAGCAAGATCCTCCAGTTATAGGAACGATGCTGAAGTCAGTCTGAGAAATGAAATAAAAATGACAAGACTTATGACTAGTCACAGCTTGTCTACCCAGCCTGCGTTGAACATTGCATCTGTAGTGGCACATTCCCAGAAATACCATGAGGCCTTATCGACTTAACTGCTCACTGGTAGGAAATGTATTGGAAGCAGCAGAAGGCTCTAGATTACTTCAGTCCTCTGCCCTGGTATACAGACTGCTAGTTCCTGGTAAACACTCCAAACAAACATTTAGTTGACTGCTTTCTGAAAAGACAGTGAAAGCCTCAGAGATGCTACAATTAGCCCATCCGCTGCAAAGTTCAAAAGAGAGATTTGATCTTTCACCACAAAAATATCCACACTCTTTTTCACATGCATGTGAATAGAAAGCCTTTGTTCAGATCAAGCCAAGAAGAAATAAACTATTGTTGGAAGGTCATTTCAGCTTGCTTCGAGGAGTGGGGAAGAATTACAAAAAATAACCAAATGTGGTCTTCTTACCAGTGATTACAGATACTGTCTTTCAGCAGAACAGGCAAGGTTTTGTTAGAGATATCTATTCTTATGTTGGACTAGTTCATTGTAGGTTCAGGCTAGGGTTTTATAAAATGTCTAGTGGTACTGCAGTTCCTGAGTGTCCCACTTGAGACACCCTAACAAGGTTTGCCTTTTAGAGAAAGAGTGGTTCCTATGAGGAAACAACAAATGTAGGCACTCGGTCTCTCTTGTAGATGTTGGTGGTGGCTTGTTTGACTGGTGCTTGTCAGCATTCAGGAAATTATGAGTCTGACTTGCTATCAGAATAGGAAAGACTTCCAGTAATCTGTTCTGCATTGACATTTTGAGGCTTCACTTGCATTTCATGCTCCACGTTTACATAAATCTACCACCAGGTTGGCAGCAACCACATTAAGTCCATCTTCCAGCGAACCACCACCACCACTTTTATAAAGAAGAGTTTTGCTGCAACTAATAAATTAATTTTAAAGGGAGGGTGAGGAGGGGGCACATGTGACATTTCAAATATAACTCTGCCAGGATTTCCTGTAGTTTAGTCTTTTTATGAAATCTTCCCCCTTATCTCTCTCATATGAGGCCTGTTTCAGTAAATTACTCCTATAAATAACTTTCACATGTTTAAAGGTAGGCCTGCCCGTTCCTTGCTGACTCAGGGGTATGGCTTTCTATCTGACTGTGAAATGCTATCCAGGAAAATCCCCAAAGGTCAGTTCTCAGTATTATTTTTTGACATGAACTCAAAGAGGCTGGCAAAAACTCTTCAGTAGTGGTTTTCTAGAAAAAAACTAAGGAATATTATATATCTGTCTTTCAGCAAATCTGAAGCTTTGGTACAAACCACAGCTTGCCTGGCTATGTCCTGTTTTCTTCTATTTTGAGTATTTATTTCTGTGGATAAATGGCTTGCAGTAGTCCATCATACAAATGGTCATTAACAAATCAAAGCTGAGATTTTCAAAAACATTCAGCACAAGCCTAGCTCTGTTCTTATTCAAGTTACTGGCAAAGCCCCAGTGACATTATATTTTATTTTTTTTTTCTGCAGATAGCCTCTCAAAAGTCTATCCTATGCCTTTGCCCCAGAAGAAAATGATCCCATTTCTGGTAGGATCATTATAGAAACTATTGCGTAAGGAACAAACACTTTGGCAAGATTATAATGGCAGCCCTGATCTTCTTTTATATAATTATGAATTCAGAAGGAATTTAATCAGCAAGCTCAGTGATGGAGAGAAAAGCTGAAGAGGTTGTTCCAGTACATCCAGGGTCCTTGTCATTTTTTGTTTTCCATAAAATCTTTCCTGCTGTAGTGGATGGGTCATCCTCACCTACATCTAAAATGACTGGTTTTATATGCAGATTTTTCTTTCCCAAATGGCATAGGTAATTTCCTTAGGCTATCATTTAAACTTCTTAAAAAACCCAACAGAAATAATAAAGCTGACCTTTAACCTGCTTGATTTCTTTTTAAGTGCCAAAGTAAAGTAAACAGTCTTTGAAGGAAAGAAAAGAGGCAAAGCTGAAGCTCAAAGCAAATGGATATTGCAGAGAGTCTGTCCTCACCTCTTTCCATCCTGAGTTTTCTTGTCACCCCATGGACCGTGCAGCAATGTCCCAGGACAGGCGCATACCAGCCACATCAGCAGCAGCCTCCACCACCAGCCCAAACCTTCTTTCTCCAAAAGTGCCATCACACCCAGGAAGCCTCCCAAATACGTGCTGCATCATCACTCCTGAATATCTCCTGCTCCACACACCTTGAGCTGAAGGACTTTGGGGGTCCCCTTGGGTTTTTTTTGTACCCCACTTACACCAACAGGGGTTTTTTATCTTTGTGCTTGGCCTGCTGCTGCTCATTGCTAATCAAGGGCCAGGGCACCAGGACCACGTGTTTTCTTCCATTTTTTTTTCAAGCTAATTTAGTTTGTGGGTTTGCACAGGCAACAGCAGAGTCTGACTCTTAGCTGGACATCATATCCCTTGGTTCATTCTCATGAAACCTTAGCCTTTAGGCAGGGCTAATTTACACCTTCTGCTGGGGCAGGCAATTTATTTTAAAAGTCAATAGCCAAGTGTAGGAAGGAAGGTGGGGCTGGAGGGGATGAAGAAGTTGCTTTCTGTGCTGAGTGTCCCTGTTAGGCTGAACGAAGGCTATATCTTGTTTGCTGAGCTGCAGAGCAAGAACAGGGAGTCACGCTGGGATGCCTCAGACCTGTGATAACCTGCTGAGATAGCGGCCTTTGCTCTGCTGGCTAAAGCAGATGGGGAGGGCAGCTTGCCTGCATCCAGATGCATTTCACTCAGTCGAGTGTCTGCCCCTGGCTGCTTATCCACCTTTCTCCCTATTCATAAAAATGAGTAATGTTATAATACCGTTTTTATTAGAAAAAGATGAACTAAGAAATAAAACTGTAGGCTTGCGTCTTTTTTGATCATTGCTGTCTGTGTGGAGCACATTGCAGGTTGCAAACTCCTTGTGAGGGTACAATAACATGCATACAGCTATGCAGTTTTTATGCATATTTATATCACAGTTCCTAGCGGAGCAGAGCTCCAACTGATGTCATGATTACTGACACCAGATGTCTCAAGGTGATGTTCAAACTTTTGTTCCGCTTTCCTGATGACAGTGAGGAGTGGCATTGGGCAGATCTTGCAGAAGAAGAACCATCGTCAGGAAAAGAAATGAAAGTCAGGTAGGGTTTTGCCTCTGTCAGTGAGTGAAATCTGCTGTTCAGGGTACTTTCAGCTGTTGTAATAACACAAGTAACTCCGTCTTTGTTAATTTTCATCTGCTTGGACATCGATCTTTCTCTCAACTTTTCCACACTTGTATTCTTTATGAACTTATTGTGAGCTAAAGCAAAGAAACTGGAGACCTGCATATCACAATTGCTGTCTAAGTGATTTTGGGTACAGACACATTCTCATAGGAAGAGCTGTGAAAACAATATAAGCTGCTGGAAAAAATGAGACTTTGTTTCAGCTTCCCTTAAAATTGTAATTAAGGCATTCTGTCTAAATTCCAAAATTTCAAAAACTTCAAGCAGTCACACTCATTCTGCAGCTGTATTTAGAGGAGACTTGGGAATTTGTAAATAAGAGGCCTGAAGAACAAAGACTTCTGCCCTCAGGAAGGATATTAAAATTGAAGGAGGCCTATACTTGAGCATGCTTCTACCCCTCCTTCAGGGGATTTTCTTGCAGCGGGGATTTTCCTGCTTCATTTGCTACTTTCCCTGCGGGCATTTTGACTCGCCAGATTCCTCTTTACACTTTTTGCTGTAGCTGTGGTATTTGAAGGAGACAAAGTAAAAATCTAAGAATCTATACGCATGCGACAAAGGAAGGAGCTGTTAGTATATGCTTAAGGGCAAACAAAGGATTAGCTTCTAATCTGCCCTTTTTGCTAGACAGAAGTTACAGAGATTTACCAGACATGACTTGCATCTGTTTAAATTACGGCTTATCATTCAGAAAATAACCAACCTTGGTACAAGCATTCCAGTGGATGAAGAATCAATTGCATTCCTTCAGGAAGTGTTTCAGCCATTTATTACTAATACATGAAACGGAGATTTTTCAGAGTCACCTTGAGAACTGAGCAGCCCAAATCCTGAAGGCAGTTCATCTTTAAAATCTCCATATGGACAAATTTCTTCAGCATTTCAATAGCCTCCCCCTGGAACATGTCTGAAACAGAAAGTGTTATTCAGTCCCTGAAGTCTTTTGATCTCAAGGAGAAATTTTAAAATGCTTGGAGAATATGAATATGCAGTGCATGTCCACTGTGTGCACTTAGCCCCCTGCCCCTTTGTCCCCAAAGATCTGGCTTTCAGATATTCAATAAATAATGACTGAATGACTAAATAGAATAAATAGATACCGCCTGTGGCCAAAATCAATAGGTGTGCAAAACATTTCTCTGGTTATGCTTCCATCTACTCCTGCGGGATGCATATGCTGGGAAATACTTCCCTCTCGTTTACATAGATCTGAAAAATGGGGTTTTGGTGTCATGTAGCCAATGCTCAGAGAGTGAGTGCTGGGATATTGGAGCACTAGCTTCACTTGTGCCAAGCAAAAAACCAGTTTTGGATAACATTTTCAGAATTGTTTTTGAAAAAATGTCATTTTTCCCCATCAGTTAACAAATTTTCATGACAGATAAATTAATCTTCTAGTAGTGTTCTACTGTTGCACAGTCTACCCATAAAATGTGCACAAAATTCCTAATTAATCTCTTACAGAAATAAGCTTTGAAATCACTGCACAGGGTTTGAATCCTGTAAATATTAATTGATACAAATATTCAAAGGAAGCCCTAAATTATTTTACAGAGAAGCTTAAGTTTATACTGCAAAGAACAAAAAATTAACCTAGAATAGAAACCACCCCCGATCTGCTGTCTGATTTTCTGATGCCTCTGCCTCCTGGTATCAGTGATGGCGTGTGAAAAACAACCACAAAATATGTAGCTTCATCATACCAAAAAGACACGTAAGTAGGAGAAGGGGACTGGATTTCAAGAAAGCAAGCTGGATTTATGGAGGAAGATTAAAAAAGCTAATTATGTTTAACTTGGCTGACAGACAGCCAAAAAGGGGATATGATAACTGCCTACAAATATTTGAAAGATGCAAAATACACCAAGGAAAGAAGGAAATAGTTTGAGATGAAGCCTGGTAAAGCAAAATTTAGGCTGGGTAGAATGTTAACAATGAGACCTGTCAGACTGCAGGAAAGTTTCCCGAGGGAATTAGTCGACACCTCATTAAAAATACCTTGGACAACATGCACTGGTGGGGGATGGTGGGGAACAATCCTTCGGTGAGAAAGTCAAGGACCAGGGAGCTTCAGAGGCCACATTCTGCTCTAGTATCAGAGCTGTTGTCAATAGGATATGATTTTAAAGGTTTTCCCAACAATGTTTTTGAGGCAGGAGATGTTTATTTCCACCCTGAATAACAGTAGGTGGAGGGAAGCTCTTTTTAAGGGAAATTACTCTTTTCATGGAAAATCTGAAACATCAAGGGAAAGTCACCATATTTGGAACTGGAGCTGTGCAACACACCAAAATGGTGTCACAGCTACCTCCCCTTTTTCCAGGAAAGTTTCAGTGTGGGTTACAGGAGCGCTCTGGTTGAAACGCCAGGGAATTGGAGAAAATCTGGGTTTTGGATCATGTACGTAGCTCCTGTTCAACTTCAGCTCTGTGGTAGACTTGCTTATGAGCAGCTATCCTGTGTCAAAAACCAACCTGCCTTCCATCTGTGGGGTTTTTAACCTAAATCAGCTAATTTGATTTTGTCAACCCAGCTCCAGAGCACATCATTTTTTTGCAGTCTAGACCTACCTTCACTATTAGGGGGTGCAATTTCTATGCCAGAAATACCAGCCCATATTTTTTCCTGGGACTGGCTCCTCTGCATGATCTACCACAACCGACACTTAACATAGCTGGAGTAGAGCAACTGTGAATCTACTTAGCACCGGTCTTACGAAAGTCAGTGGAAACAGCTGACCCCTTAAAATGAGAAGGGAACCAGTGTTTCACTGCCGATGTAACTCCTCTGCCTCATACTAGGATAAACTGAAGCTAGGCAGCAGTGAATCAGACCTAATATGTTTAGTACTTGTATGCTAAATTTATGAGGCACCCAGTGACATTTGCCTTATGTATAATGGTAGCACTCCCAGCAGGATGATCTAATCATTCATGAGGAATTACGGTACAATGTTGGAGTTTATTTAATGCTTAATGCTCACAACAACCTCCAGCATTTATTTTAATCTGGTTACTGCACACATTGTGAAACAGATCTCTGTGGAGCAGCAGCAGCAGCAGCAACAGAGGAGATCAACCACATCCCGTGCAGCGTGACATATATCAGCAGTACAAAGTTGCGCTGCTTTTTTGACAAGCAGAGGAAGCGGAGTTGATTCACACAGCAGAACGATTCCTCTCACCAAGACACTTAGGAATGCATCAAAGGAAACCGGGCTTTCTCTGCAGGCTTCCTCTGAGCAATGGGCTTACTGTAAGTCTGGGACGAAAAGAATAGCACTTTTTAAAAATGGTGCCCCTGACAAAAAGAGCAGGAAAACCTGTGGAAAACTGTATCCAGCATAATGGATATGCAAGAACTGCATGCCAAGGTGTTAATTTTGCAATGTGTACTTGGAGTAGCACATTTTTCTGCTTCTGACATTGTATTCCCTCTAGAAGGGAGACTCAGGCCAAAAAAAGTTCTTTGCCTTCAGGAGATAAACTGTCCTTTAAAAAGAATCAAGAATGGAAAAAGGGAGGAAAGAGGATGTTCTTCCAAGTTCGTTACTCAAATTCTAAGGAAAAGATTTCAAATCAGTGAATGAGCTTTTCATAACCAAAATCCCCTCCTGGGGTCCCTGTAGTTTGGAGCTGGAACATACTTGGTTCATGTTGCCTTCAAGTCATTTTAACAGCAAATATTTCCTGAGCAGGAAGGGCAAATTGTCCTGTTAGTGGAATTTAGTCACAAGGTTTTAGGGAAGTAACATTAATATTCACAGCTGCTCTGTCAGTGCCACAGAGAAGAAGCAGCTTCAGGAGGATGACTGGTTTGTATCCTGTCCAGCCTTCATCCAAGGCTGGCGAGCTCATTTTGCTGATTTTCCCCTGGAGAGGTGGCTGCTTTATCCCCTCAATGATTTCTTGAGCTACTTGCTTAAAAGAAGTATTTACATGGCATCTGTTTGTGTGATTGATTGCTCTTATGACTTGTTGCCCAGCAGCCACTTAAATATTACATTTAAAAAAATAGCATAAAAAATTCCTTCATGGTAAGTTAAAGTTACATCAAGGAGGTTCTCACATTTAACAGCCTTCCTGCGACCACATGTGACAACTTGGTGAGCAACAGGACCCATCCAACTTCTGTGCCTTGGGCTGTCAGAGAAACAAATGACCGTATACTTTTCCTAAAGAAGCTTATAACATCATTTCAAATGTCATGGGGCAAGAGCCAAGACTCATGTATTCTCCAAACGAAAACACACTGCCTGTGTTTGAGCACTACTAACACAGATCCTGGTTCCTGGCTAGGAGGAGTAGCAACTGCACTGCATCTCCCACAGCTGTGGAAACAGCTGGCAGAGCATGACAGCCTGGTGTGACTCCTCAGCTGCCCCACGTTTGCAGCATGGTCTCCCCACTGCCCCTTGCATGCTGCTTTGCTCAGTGAAATGACTCTCAGCACGCCACTTGTGGGCAGGTCTCTCTGTGTGCCCCGACCAAGGATGCTTTGGGGCAGGGAGATGAGACCTTAGACTGGCATTTGGTGGTAAGTGCCTGCCATGAACATCACTGAGCAAGAATCCAAATTACAGCTGTATCCTGGGCTCCACCATTGGTAAACAGGGTCATCCAAGAGTGAGAGGGAGGAGGGAACAAGGTTAGTCATAGCAAGAAGCTCAAGAAATTAGAGAGCGTCAATTTGTGACCCCACATCATTGACTTTTGGGGTAACTCTGATGAAGTTCATGGTACAGTACATTATTGGGTACCCTTGGGCTTCTCCCCTGGGAAGGCTTGGAGAGCTTGATCTCACCATTGTTAGTGGCCGTAGGGCTGGCAGGGGGGGATGCCCCGGCAAGCCTGGCAGCTAACGTTAATTACCAGTCACTCTGCAGATGCTTTGCACAGCTCCCGCGCCTGTGGGCTGGCACTGGTGTGCGCAAGCTGCCGAGGAACAGTGCTATTATCGAGTAACATGTCTGGTTACTTTACAGACCCAGTTAACAAGAAAAGGGGGGGAATTCCTACATTGTGCAAAGGACTCTTTTCTGCCCCCCCTGTTGTTTGGACCTTTGCCACTGTTTAAATTTAAGCAGATTTGCTATCCCAACATCTGCAGTTTGATTATTTGACTATTGCCTGGCGCTCGGTCAAACCACAGCAGAACACACTAGTCTGTGATTTACAGCCTGGGCTGTGATTATAATGGTTTTATTTTAGTTGGACCCCTATTTACAAGCTCATTTGTATTAGTGCACAGTGTTATAATAACAATGGTAGAATTATTAGGTCTCGCAGAAACAATCACACATAGTAAATGGCTGCAGCTCACAGGGTGCTGCTTAAGTGCTCTAGCAGCCCAGCGATGTCTGTAACACAGGGGTTTCCATTTTAATAGCAAGGGAGGGGGTGGTGTGAGAAGAGGACCAGGGAGGGGGAAGGAGCCGAGGAGAAACATAGTTATTATTCATTCTTTTCTAAGTAAATAGAAAGGACGTGTGTTTCCTGGATTAGCAACTGAAAACAAATGCTGAGAGGGGAAAGCGCTGGTGTTTCCCTCACCAAGGTTAAATAAGGTACTCTGCTGCGGCGTTGATGGCCGCCGGCTGCTTGGAGCTGCACCACACACCCTTGCAAAATGCTGAGGGGCACCCACAGCCGCTGGGAGGGTCATGGACAGCCCCGGGCATCCCGGGGAGCCCCAGGGAGCCTATGGAGGCCAGCAATGGGAGTGCCTGGGGTGCAAAAGTGCAGCCCCATAGGCCTTTCCCGGTGGCAGGCCAGAAGAGGGAGGAGGCCTTGAGGCCTCGGATCGGCGTGAGTCATCATCAAGGTGTCCCGCCGCCGGGCAGGGCTGAGTCACTGCTCAGCAGGCATTTTTGGGGTTTGCCCCAGGACCCCTATCTCATGAAAAAGCCTCCCTTTATCAGTGGTAGAAAGAGTACTCAGGGCCACGGATACTGATCAGCCGGACCCCACAACAAGGCCTCGGCCGCATATGGTTGAAGCAGAGCAGGGCCACAGACCTCACGCGTTTGACCTGCTGGCATGAGCATGAGCAGCACCCACTGGAGACTTGGTGGTTGTCCAGCGTTTCTGAAATTTAGGTCTTTTAAGTGACTCATGGCCCCAGGCAGAGTTGGGATGGACACGTTGGAGGGGAAGCTGGGCTTCAGTCTCCACAGCTCTCCCACTGTCCGGGAAGGGTGTCAAGGGAAGGACAGCTGTCTCCTCTGTGGAAACACTGCCCGAGGACTTCTACCTCCTACCACACTGCCAGCCGAAACAAGAGTGTTAAAAAATGCTGATTCCCTAGTCTCAGAGAGGAAAAGCCCATCTAACAGATCTGAATTTACTGCCCAGGAATACAGAAATCACAGCCCAGGCCATTCTCATACTCGAGCGGTTGATTTTAGGCTGTATTTTTTCTCTGATTTTATAGGCCAAAGCGTGCAGGGCTGGAGCTGCTACTTACATTACCAGGAGGAATTAAAACCACCTGTGACAGGTGAGGCTACCGGTGGAAGCGGCCAAGGGGAAAATTTAGATTCTGTGAGTTTGAACGCCAGGCACGGATGCTCTGCTTTGAGCTTAAGGAGATCTTTTTGGGTTTGCTTGGATTTTTTTTTATTATTATTAAAAAAAATAATTGACTGCTAGAAAAGTAACATTTTCTGAAGGGAAAAAAAAGAAAGGAAATATAAACCAAATCTATGCAAAATATGGTTTCCTAGAAATTCTCCTCAGCTTCTCCCACCATTTTCGTTAAAATAGTAGCTGGTATTTTTCCATACCTTCTGCATGAAGAAAACTCTGTGTTTGTTTCCTCTAATGATTTGAAGTTTTAGGCCCTCTTTTTACTGCTATGTAACAAATACGCAGATGATATGCACACAAGTATAAAATCCCATACACGTGCCTAATAAGGAATATGAATAAGAGAGTAAGCTAAACATATTTCAATTCCATACTATCAAGCAATACCGAACAACAACCTGTCTCCATAATCAAGTAGAAAAATTGAAGGGAGAGTGGGACCAAGAGGTATTATCATTCTGTGCAAAATGGAAGACAGGGAAGCAGCCCTGACCCAACACTCAGGACTTAAATCCGTTCACTGGCGGGACTCTCTCAGCCATCACCCTGGGCTGCACATGAGAAAGAGATGAGCTGAATCGTCCTTTCTCCTTTGACTGTGGAAGAAGCACTGGGCAACAAAACACTTTATATGGATGTTTCAGACAAAATACTCAAGATGTCTAAGATTAAATCAGGTTTAAGATATTCTAGCTAAGATGGTGGGTGTACAACTGGGGGTCTTGATGCCTGTCCTGTGCTTAGCTGCCCTTCCTCTTACAGATGATGTTTGGTATTGCTGATCAGCTCTGTTAAAGAGTAAAACCTTTCAAAGCTAAGAGAAAAAGTAGTATTTCTCTTCCTCTGGCTGACCTGCCAGCGTACCTCTATCTGTTTGAAAGCTGCTGGTTTCCTGGGTGTTTTGGTCTTTCCCGAAAGAACCTTCTGACAAGAATTTGGTAGAGTGAGAGTTTTTAGGGCTTTATGTAGTCCCTTTGTACTAATTGATTCCCCAGTGCATTAGCATCACCAAAGCTAGATTAATCTTCTTTTCATTTTAGTGCTGAGATCAAAGTCTCTGTCAACATAGTTTATTGAACCTGGTACAGTTTTACCACTTGCCTTTACCTCCCCCAGGATGGCCTTTCTCTTAAGTATGTCCTGAGAAAGGATCCCTCTTTAAAACTCTCTCTGGCCAAGCTGTGAATTGGAATTGCTCTCTGGTGGGGTATGATCCAATGCCAAAATCCCTCCCACTTCATCGCAGCCACCAGATTTCTCAGCAGCTGGCATGTCATCCTTTAGGATGACAGCTTTAAGAATCAAGCTGGTTTTTTGCCAGGGAGAAAGTAGGGTGGACTCCTCCGCTAAAGGGAAGGACTAGTGGGAGATACTTTCGCACATAGGGTGTGCAGCCTGGGCTCTTCTCACAGAGCTAACACAACAGTCCTGCAGTACAAAACTTGTTTTCCAACTGAGCCTAATGTCTTCCTTGTATTTTTCAGGTGCCATTGTATTAATTCCTTCAAAACTTGGCAATAACAGCCTTTCTCTGTTTCCATTTCTTTTATTATCTGTTTTACTCAGGCCAATTGCAATTTTATGACTTCTTTTTTTCCAGAAGAAAGCGCTGGGGTAGGGTTGGCACTGAGAACAAAGCCCTGACTCAGTCTGTATAGCCACCGGCCAGCACTGCAAGAACATGATATACGCCGAGATTCAGAGCAAGCCACCATGGCTCCACCATCCTCTGCTGTCTTCATGTAACCTTTTCCCCATGGAGTCAGCCTGTAAGGACATTGCACATTAAAAAGAGTGCTGAAGCTCTTAATAACTGCTCATTCAAAGTCAGCTTTATTGTACTATATCTTGCCTGTCGTCTTTGTCTCATATAAGAAAAATCAGGCTTGGAAGTAATTCCTGTATAATTACCCAGCCTTATAAAAGAGACTGCAAAGAAGAGGATTTGTAGATGGTCTTGCTTGAGCTCATTTATTTCATGCCACCATAGTCTGAGGAAAGCAATCTTTCTCCTTGCTTATATGGATGGCACAGACAGCAGAGGGTCCAGCCTCACCTTTGATGCTGAATCTTCTGCTGACAGTGTCAGTAAATTGTCACTGACTTCAGCAGCAAATGGACGTGATCTCCTTTGGATTGGGTTTGCCCTGTTGTCTCTTCTCTTTGCTTTTAGAACAGCCAGTCCCTCAAAATTTCTGTGCTTTGGCTGCTTCCACCAACTTCAAGGGTATATTTGGATGGATGAAGATTATTTGCTCGTATGTGGCTTGCAAGATTAGAGCCAAAGATAAATAACTAGATGCACAAATCTTGCCTAAGCGGGCTGAAACAGAGCTTAGCTTACTCATCTGCTTCTGCCACATGCAGTGAACCTGACTTGCAGCCCTGCTCCGGCTTCAGTGTTGTGCTAAATCCTTTGCGGCACAGCACTTCCAAAAGAGGTGGGAACCCCCACATCTGCAGGGAAAAGCAAACAAACAGATTGGAGAATTTAATTGTAGAGTTCCCACACACAGCTCTGCATTTAAAATGAGTATAAGCAAATAGATCTGACAAGCTGGTCTACTTAGAAAAGAAGCTAGCAATGCAACCCAGAGAAAAATCAGTTTGCATTTATGATATTTTAATCACTTATACTTTCATTAAACAAAATACTTAAGTAGATCTTATGCTTCAATGAAGTTGAAGGGACTTAAGTATATGCTTAAAATTCTGTAAGTGCTTAAAAGTATTGCCAAACAAGGATGCTAGTCCTCAAAGTGCTTGGGCTGAGTGTTATACTTAAGTGTTTTGCTGAATCAGATCCACGGTGTCACAGGGCCTTGAATTGAGCTCAGAGGCTTCAGCCTAGATGAGGGATAAAGCCAGACAGCATAACAGGAAACTCTCGGGGTTTTCCAGGGTCTAGTGCATAATTAGATTAAATGTGCAATCCTGTTTTGGGATTGTGAACGAGTTTGGGTTTTTTTAGCTCATTAAAAAGAGAAAGAGCCTTCCTTTGCAGACACATACAATATCTATCAGGTAGTTTTTCCTACACTTGCACTTCTCTAGTGTGTAGCATTTCAAAATTAATGTCAGTGACACTGCAGTTTAGTCCAGAGTTATAAAAAATGTCCAGTTTATGAGGGCAAACCCTTCTCCTGTGTTCATCCAGATAAGGTTAAATTCCTTCCCAAGTTTCCCTTGGGCAGCTAAATGGATTGTAATGGTATTGCAAGTGCAGCATACCACTGACCATAACAATTATATCTAAGCCGTGCTAACCATACATTTCAGCAAACAATTCTTCTTGATTATATACCTTATAGCACATAAGAGCATTTATTTTAATTTACATTTTACATATTTAAAAAATGTTTCCCTTACCTCTGATAGTCTTAGCCACATCCATTGCCTGGAGAAATTCATGAAGCAGAGCAGATTGAATAGCTTCTTCCCACTGCCTCATGACTTCATTCCCCTTAAAATTCTATCCTATTATTCGGCCCCAGCACAATTGAATTTCAAGAAGGTGATAACTGCTTTGAAATTGGTGGAAAGAACCATAAAGAAGACTAAAGACATAAAAAGCATCTGTTACCTTCTCACTGTCTGTATGTGTCTGTATGTGATTCTTTTCAACTGTTTGAATTTAAAGTTTGAATTTATTCAGTCATCCCAGCGTAGGTCCTGAAACGGTACAATCTGTTGAATAAAATGTCATTGTTTTTAACAAAGACATTGCACCTCTGAGGAGAACTAGATTATCTCTTGCTCTTACCTACACTAATCTCATGTTTGATGCATACTGTTTGCTGGTGTTCTGCAACCACCCCACTCCTGGGTCGGGGCCCATGGGGCAGGAACAGCTGCCAGCCCTTGTTATCTGGGCTCAGATAGCCCCAAATGTGGGTGACCCGTCAGGAGCTGAGGTTGGGTGACCCAGGCTGACTCCTTGCAGAGACATTGGGGTGTCTCTGCCCCATGTTCCTCAGGTGGCAGCTTTTCCCTTGTCTGGGATATCTCAGCAGTCCTCCATCATCTTCCTCCTCCCGTGAGCACAAAGACAAGAATTGCCTGTGGAGCAGTACCCACCCCAGGACCTCCAGATGTGCCCTGATACCTGGAGTTGAGATCACAGGTCAGAGTTGGCTGGACAGTGCTCTGGCAAAATTGAAAGCAACTCTAAATTTGTGAAAGCAGTTCCATGTCCAAGATGTCATTGGTGTCCTTGCCTTTCATATGTCCTATACATCTGACTTTAAAAGAGGTTAGCAGTGGAGCTTAGAGTCCAGCTGAAAGGTGGAGGAAATAACAATAGTAGAAGTTATGAAGATATATGAGGGCTTGATTCCCTGTGGGCCTCCTTTTCCCTGCTGTGGCTCCATAAAGATGTCAGAGCAGGTTCATGTGATGTAGTCCAGACTCCAGGTGAGGGTCCCTTCATCCAGCATGGTGGCTGGGCAAGCCATGCTGACAGCCCTCCCTGGGGGTTACAAGCAGTTGCTCTGCCCCTGCTCTGACATCCTCACCTCATTCTAAACACAGTTGCACCACGTGTCCCTTTTGTCAAGGCTTCAGCTCCACAGGGCAGTAGCCAAATCCAAGGAAGGCCATAAATTCCCATTTTATGCTGGCAGCAAATTACTGCACAGATGGGCCCAAAAGAGGGTGTGGAGGCAGGCACAGCACAGTGCTTGCGTGCTACTCACTGCTGCTCCAAAGGGGAAAAAACCTGGGCATTGACTTTTCCCACATACATCTTTCAAAGCATGATCTGACTATAATTACTTTTAAAAAATACCATCATATCTCAATGTATAGTATCCTGCCAATCAGCTTTAAAATCTACTGAATGCAGGAGCAGTCGAGATCCAGACATCCTGTGAGTGATGGAGTCCTCAGTAATAAGGAAATTAGCAGATGAAAGATAAAGATGCCAAGGAAAAATGAAATAAGCGGACCTTTCAAAAGCACTTGGGAAAATATCATTGAGAACGCTCAATTAAATGTGGATATTGTTTAAAACTTATGGGTGGAGGCAACAGCAGGCAAGGAGCTGCTATGCCTGTTGAATCCCATCCCTTTGTTTGAGCAACACCACAAATCCCCACAGATGTGGGATCTTTTTTATTAGCTTGCCCCCCACCCCACATATGCTGATCTTTATTTATAGCATCTCTAACAACATTTCAGTTTGCAACCTTGATTTATAATATTGGAAATGCTGGCACACCATTTTGTTTGCATGGAAGTTATCTAGGTGAATTGCATAGCTGAGCTGTAATGTTGCCATGAAGAATAGCAGATGTTTAGCTGTTTTCATTTCTACTCCTCTGTGGACAATCAACAATGTCTGATAACTTCTCTCGCTTGCTATGAGGTGGCCCAGAAATCTAAGTGGGGGGTCTGGCCAGAGCATCTACACTACTGAATCAGCAGAATACCTTCATCAGCCTCTCCATGGGCTTAATGATGGTTGATAGCTCAGTAATTTGGCCATTGTTTAGAGCTTTTTATGTGCTTCTGATTGCCCTAGGTCTGTTGCCAAACTTTTTTGGGTTGTTTTGCATATGCTATATAGTCCTCTTCTGGGACTTCCCACAAGACGTCAAGCACCTTTCTTTTCTCTTCTTCAGGAACTGAAAACACACAGTACAGATGGCTGAGAAATATTTTTCCCCTAGTGAATATTTTCACTAAAATGGAAACATCTTTATTATAACTGAATTTCCCATAAACTCTTTATGAGAAATCTCCTGCTTTTCAGAGGAAAACAAACAAGCAAGTAAAATCCTCAACCCACCCTTGTGTTCAGCAAGTTCCCCCAGCTAAGGATCTAGCCAGGCTGCAAAAATTGTGTTGTGTAATGCCATGGAAATGTAAGAAACACAACAAATCACTCTCACTCATCCCTCAGTCAAGCTATCTTCCAACTCTTTAGCACCCGATTTAAACAGATATCCGTCCAGTGACTGCAGGGGAACTTCTCTGGGGGAACCCTAGACTGCATGGTGCAGAGTCTGTGTCACCCAAACAAGGGCACTTTTTGCACCAGTAGACTTCAGCTCAGTTACACTTGTTGCTCTTAATTGATGAGGATGCATCAGAGCCACAATGAGTTGTAAACTGTCTGATCCAATCCAATGTCAAAGCTGAATCATGCTGAACCAGTGTAGGTTGATCTCACATCGCTCAAGAAGCGTGGCTGCTTGAAAGGGTGTTAACTTCACCAATTTCAAGGGAGTTACTCTTGTTTTATGCCACTCTAAACAAGAGCAGAGCTGAGTTGTGAGTCATCACCCGCCTCTCTTTCTCTGCTTCTATTTTCAGAGCAGATCTACTGGCTTTGCTGCTGGCTAAGCTTGCAGTGGTGCTTTTTGGAGCTTCTTGCTAGTTAAACAGGGGTAGACTTTGTTCTCTGTGGGAGAGCAGAGAGAATTGGGATGGTATGAGCTGGGAAAGGCTGAAACCCAAAGACTCACATAGTATTTTTAGAAATATTATAAAATACAGGTGCCCCAAAGCCTAGGTTTCATCTCAGCTGGTAAAAAGCATTTGAGAGCAGTCATTCTGTGGCCATACTGGGTTCCCAAAAAAAGTACTTGTCCTGAGTGATTAAAAAACAGGTTCCAGGGTAAACAGTTTCTGGTATTACATGGACCTGGAGAAAGATGCCTGAGGTGAATAGTTACTTTGAACCCCGTAAGTATCTTTGCATTGCCATATAATCAAGAGGTATTTTTAATAGAGGCGAGGGGTCGGCGAGGCGGCGGCAGCAGCACCGGCAGCACCGGCGGCTCCGGCGGCCAGAACTAGGGTGAGCTCGCGGG
>JAOXNO010000001.1:58773019-58864055 GCA_028565335.1 Limnodromus scolopaceus
CTGGGCAGCCCATTCCAATGTCTGATAACCCTTTCAGTGAAAAAATTTTTCCTAATATCCAGCCTGAACCTCCCCTGAAAGAGAAGAGAGAGTGTGGGAATTTCTGGGCTGAATGGCTGAATGAATCCCTGGGGGATGCTGCTTGGTGCCGTGGATGTGATAGCCAGTGTCTGTCGTTAATACAACACAGGGCAGAAAGAAAACCAGAGGTATAGCCAGAGACGTTACCTGTATCACACCAAATTTCCAACGAATGCACAGAACAGTTAACTGGAATAAAATATTTTACCAGAAAACTGCCAGTTCTATAAAGTTGTTTTCTATTGACTGCAAACCTCTAAAGGCCTGTTAAATCCTTTTGGTGAGGAAGAAGAATTCTTTTAGCTGTGAGAGAGAGAATTAGTTGATTTCCATCTGATACCTTTGAGTCCTGGGCGTGTACATTGCAGGCATTTGTTCAGCCAAGTTCCTGAAGCCTCTTTTCTCAAAGGATATGCAGCACAGAGTGAACATATTCTCTTTTCCTTTCGGGTTCCCACTTTGACATGTTTTTTCTTCCTATGGTCAGTAGCTGGCAAGTGGTCCCTTGTTGTGTCTCAAGCAAGGAAGAATATTGCTTGAGCAGAGGAATGTAACCACGGGACTATAAACCCAAGTCACTAACGCTCTGCTATCCCTTCCTGTGACTCAGCGGCACTGGTATATCTGAGACACATCCTGGCACCCTCTTTAACATTGTCTCACCAAGTATTTGATGCCTGAGTTTTAGCAACCTTTCTTGTTCAGAGCTGTGCTGCATTGCTGGAGCTAGATAAGGGCTCCGGGTCACCGAAATTGAATGTGTGCCTGGCTTGCTTAATCTGAAGCCCATTATACAAGGGAACAATTAGCTTGATTTTCTCTGTCTTCACTTTTGTACTGTGCAGCGGAGGGATCTCAAAGCAAATGCTAATTAGCAAAGACCTCAGTTTAAATTTAAAAACATACTATAAGATGTTGAGAGAAAGGTTAAATTTTGCTAGTATGCTCCCACCAGTGCTAAACACATCCTACCTGTTCATATAAGTCTTCCACATAAATATCACAAGCATTTATTATTTTGCCATCAATTGCCAGTGGAAAGCAACTGAGAGCTATTTCAGCGTACAGCATTTTGCCGTGCATCTAAGTAGGTGATTTAACAAACCTCAGGCTAATGTCAAAGGTCCGGATGGCTCTCACACTTATAGGCGACTGCACTTTGCACTGCCTGACGTCTGCTGTGCCTCAGCTGCTGAGATTTTGTTCAGGATAATGCTAGCAAGTATTTCCTTTGATGTTAGATAGCGTTAAGTGAGTAAGTGAAAAAAAAAAAAAAAGGCAGGGAAAAAAAAAAAGCCAGCACTGAACCTAGAATCCAATCTTTCTGAAATATTCAAGGTAATAGATGGTCTGTTTTCACAGTCAGCCTGTGAGAGTCTGTTAATATCAGATTTGTTCCTGATGCTGTTTAATGCTTCAACACCAATGAACGTTTCATAATAATTGCAAAATGACGCAAAACTGAGGATGCAGATTCCACCCCATGCCGGGGCAGGTCTGGTGTAATTCTGCTTGTCAGAGGCTTGAGTCAAGCCTGATGTGAGCAGGAGCAAACTGAAGTCTACAGTCTTTTTTTGTTGAAGAAATAAAAATAGCGGTGACACAGGAAATATCTGGAGGCAGTGTGACTCAGGGGATTAATAATGGTGACAAACGGCCCTTGTCAATTTACAGCTGCTCACATTTGGTGACATATCACAGCCACCTCATGTTTCCTTTGCCCAGATGTAAATAACCAAACGAGATTCTGGGCACCAGCAAGTTAAGCCCTACACGAAAATTTCAGATCTTGTGGGTAGTGACAGATCAGTGGTGTCACCTGAGGCACATAGGACAACATTCCTCAGCGCACCTGGGCACTGAGGCATTAGCAGACAAAGGGTAGAGGGAAAACTGCAGCTGGGGAAGGAGCGCTTCATGCAGCCACGCTGTGCAGAACAGCACATGGAAGTGCCAGTACCTGGAAGGGAACCAAGGCTCAAGAAGCGTGGAGAGGCACAGGAACAGAGTTAAGAAAGATTGTGGGTGTTCAGGAGTCCCTTAGAGATGGATAGGGAGCTTATTTTGGCAGAGCAGAGGAAGCAGGAGCCCAGATAGCACAGCCAGGTCTGCAGGGCCTGGGGAGCAGAAGGGAGCATCTGCACGAAGTGCAGCCCTTGCAGCTCTTCTTGCCAATTTTTGTTCTTTTTTCTTCCTCTTCTCAAAATAGTTTCTTGTTAGAACAAGCTTCGTGCCAGGATGTCGCAATTGAGACGTTTGCTCCAGATCCTGGCTGTGATTCCTGTAACACTACTATGCTGGGTAAATCAACCTACCCCCCCAACAAGTGGCAAAACCCAATCCTGGCTGCACTGAAAATAACAAAATTTGACTCACTTCTTCTTCAGAAGCTCTTCAGTATGTCCCATTATGCAATTGTCCAGCCCTCTGGTATCAAGGCGGAATTAATATCCATTTAGTCCCTCAGCAGCAAGATTGTAGGGGATACTTTTCCCAGCATAGCTCCTTTTGTCGTGGTCATTTTAAAGTGCGGCTATTCCTGGCCTTATGCTGATCAGGGAATGCTCTGCTACTACCACCAACCAGCTTGCCCATGTCTATGTGCATGTTATCCAGCTTTCTCTTTGCTAAGCGGTTTACAGAAGATATGAGTCACTTGGCATTTTAGCTAGAACATCTCAAATTCGTAGTCCCGACTCCAGCAGACCAAGGTGTATTTCAGCCTGTCATCAAACCAGCACCTGACATTCAAAAGATGTAGGTTCTACTTCAGAGGATAGCACACGCTTCTGTAGTGACTGCTGGGAGGTAAGCGGGGAAAAAGAGATGGACAATTGCTTGGATATGCATGAAGAATATTTTTATTAGCCCAGAACTGAACTAGGATCCCAGACTGCAGTCTTGCTGGGTTTTACATCTGTCATTAAGCTCTTCAGACTTCTGAGCTGCAGCAATAAATCCTTTTTTTCTGCTAATGACATCAAGGCAGCATGGCAACTATTTAGGCAAAACTGTCCTGCACGCACACATACAGACACATGCCCTTTTGGTGACTGCTTGTTGGAAGAAAAATACTCAATAGATCAAGGACAGATGTGCAAAAGTAAAAATATCTTCTTAGTCACTGGTGTGAATGAAGCTTTGCTAAAGAACTGAAAAGGGTGAAAGGAATTTCCATGAATTCTGGTGCTGGCTCAGCAGCTCAATCTGTAACAGGACCCTTCCTCTCCTGAAAACTCAAGCACATGCATATGAACAGTACTGTGTCCATGGAAAACCAGGGGAGCCACAGCATATTTTTCAGCCAAATGACCCCCATTTTAGCTGTAATTTCCCACTGAGAACAGCAACATGGAGGACCTATCCCAAGCATGGGGAGATGCAGCAAGACATCAATAATGTATTGTGAAGACTGAATGTTCACCCCTAAATTCAGTGCATTGTATTGTGACATTTTCTGGTGTATCTTGGTGGAGTTTTAGCAGAGCAGAAATACCTTCAACAGGGCAGAGCACAGAATCCTTTTGAAAAAAAAACCACCCTATTTTCATTGCCACCCAGAAAGATGCCTCAGATCCTGCTATTCACAGGGATCTGCTATTAACTCTTAATAAAACACCTAACTGCTTTTGAAAATCTGGACTTCTGTGTTTTATTAGTGCCACCATCACAGACAAAACCCATTCACACATCACCTCTAATCCTCCAGGATTTATAATTTAAATAAGCATATCAGAGACCTTAATCTGGATCATCCAAGAGTTTCTTTGGGTTTTTTATGCCAGATTCCAGTCTAAGACATAAAGAGCTGGGATCTGGAGTTTTTTCTTCTGTAGTCAGGTGTTTCTTCTAAAACAGGAACAAGAGTAGGAAGAACACCTCTGGCTGACCCTGGACATCTATATCCCCTCTCAGATCACCTCAGCTCTGCTGCATGATGAATTAGTTGGGGGTCATACATATGAGACACCAGCAGTGAGGTGGGCAGCCGCTCCCTCGTGACTCCTCCAAGGTGCTGGCGGTTTGGATGCAGCTGAACAAGCTGAGTGCCCGCGGGGAGATGTGTACGTGCATGCAGAAAATTAGCAAAACACCTGCCTTGCCAAAGAGAGGGTTGCTGGAGGCGCATGCTCGGCGGGCAGCAGCCTGCACCCGCTGCATCTGGAGGCAGCCGTGGCCCAGCTGACACCGTGACAGGCAGCCCACGTGCGTGTGCACTCGGCCTCCATGGAAGGGCCAAAAAGGCAAGTGAACACGCAACACGGCCCACTTGCCTGGGCCTGCCTGACATTACGCACCCAAGTCGTGTACAAAAACACTGCCTTTGTTCTCCTGGAAAGGTAGAACAACCACAGTTGGCTGTTTTCTTTGGAGAAGCTGTTTACTGTGCCTGTTCCCATGGGTCTCTTAACCTTTTTTGGGCTTCCCAGAGAACAGAGATGGGCACAACACAAAGTAGAGTTACTGTCTGAGGTACAGTGCTGCCCATCCTTCTGCCCTGCACTGTTTTACAGACCCAAAAGAGCCCAGCGAGATGATCTCCAAGGTCCAGCCAACACCCATTGCTGGGATTCTGCTTCAGGGCTGCAGAGGGTCTGCACCATTTCTGGTGCCACCTCACTCTACGTAGGGAAATGTGGCTTTGAATGGGTGGTTTGATGGCATAGTCATCTGCAGCTCATTGCTCACCTGGAAGGAAGTCCTGAAGAGGGGACAGCTGAGGCTCAGTGGCTTTGGTTGTGATGTCAAGGGTAGGTAAGATGGTGTTTAGTTGAACTGTGGAAGACACAAAGCTGGGAGACCTGCAGTGTATGAGGGTGAGGAGTAGAATTTAAAATTATCTCGTCAGCTTTGGAAAACATACTGGAGAAAGCAGGATGAAACTCAGTACAGACAAGTGCAGGATGTTACACCTACGCTTGAACAAACCGTTCCTTAAATCTTTCAGCTTGAAGGTGTGAGGAGTCCTGCTCTGCTAAGCCCTGGAAAAATCTCAGCTGGAGTTTTGTGCTCGGTCTCATGATCAGCTAGAAGGCTAGATCTCTACACAGTTGCTTTATGACTCAGTGTAAAACAGAGACTTTGTAAAACAACAGGCTGTTTAAAGATCTGTCATCATTCCCCTTCCCCACTGGCACAAATACTTCTGCTGGTTTGGTTGACAGTGTAAGCTTCCGGGGTTGCAGTCTGAGAGCACCAGAACTAAACTTTGAATTTCTCCTGGAAGATGGTGGCGAGAAAGTGTATTGGAGACACCCTTTGAGTGGGAGAAACCATGGTGATGTGGTTGTGCTGGGGATTATACCTTGCTTCCCTCCTGTGTTGCTCCAAGTCAATAGTGGTGTTACTCCAATAACTTCAAGGGAGTTAGGTTGGTATGAAACTGGAAATAATGTAGTGTTTAATTAGATGATTTTGATAAGAAGAAGCTGGGCCAACGTGTGTAGCTAGAAAAAATTAATTGCAGCTTCATTTCCCAAGGTAGTTCCATGTAGGATTGCCTCTGGTCACAACACAGTTTCTCTGTAATGGTGCTGCGCAGTGTTAAAAGTCAGTAGTCATTTATTTTGTGCTGAACAGACTACATTATGAAGGAGATAATCCAGTTTGCTGTCATTTTGGCAGCTTGTTAATGACACAGGGCAGCATAATATCACATGGGTTCAGAATTTAGCTGCTAAGCTTCAAGCTTTATGCTTTGCACATACTGTCATTCTTCAGAAATAGTTTTTGCTTTATCCCAAAACTCTGCATTAAATTTATTGTCACTCCTGGCTAGTGTCTAAAGGGCAACCAAATGACATTTTTCTTCATGCCTGTTAAATGATGTAGTAATGGGGGGAAGAAAAAAAGCACTGGCGATTAACATGGCCAGAGCCTTTGTAAGAAGCAGACAGAACAAAGAAGAGAACAGATCTGATCTGACTTCTGAAGAAGAGCTTTAAACAAATCCTCCATTGCTCTAAATCTATGTACGTCCTTCATCTAGAAGGAAGGAAATTCCAGTGGTGTGGATATTAGCCGAGGACCCGTATCAGACTAACGGCTGGCCTGGACCAGGTTCCTCCCTCCCTCCCTCCTATACTCCATCCCTATCTCCTAATTTCCAGGTAAAGAAAAGTCAGTCCAGTGGCCCAGCCAAGAGCACACACAGCTGATAGCACCAGGGCCACAGGTTTAAGCCCAGAGGGTAGGGATAGATGAAGCTTTACGAAAGTGAGCTTCCACAGCATCCTACGGATATCCTGGCCCTCTGCTTTCCGGTGTTCCTAGGGGATTGCCCAGCTCTGCCCTCTGATCACAGCCTGGTGTCCTTCCTGGGGCAGAGGGAAGCATGGGAAGTTTGTGCTGGGGGATCTGCAGCTCTTTCTGATGTGGTTTCTGTGGCCACAGTAAAACTTGTCTCCTGGATTTTGTTTGCATGAACTTGTATCTTCTGACTTGTACTTTGACTTTCAGGGAGAAAATTGGAAAATCTGATAAAAACAGATAGCTCACTGCCATTTCCACCACACATTATCAAGATTGTTCTTCACTGCATGGAGCTCTTCTAGGCCAATTTTGCCACAGGTTTGATTTTGATGGTATTTCATGCTAGAAATTGTTTCAGGTTCACAGAACATAACAAACCCTTCTGGAAATCATACAGCGTTTGTGTGGCGATCTGTTTGGTTTGCAATTTGGTTTGGTTGGTTAGTTTGACTTGGTTTATTGTTCATTTGGAGTTTCCCAATGAGTAGAGGGCAGTTGGCTCTCCTGCTTGGTCCTATTCATAAAGGGTGGGAATTCAGGCACCCTCTGACAGTGCAGGCTTTATAAGGGCAGGTAGGCAGAAGGATCAGGCTGTGGAGGGCATTCAAAGTGGATACAAAAAGCCTGACCTTCATGTCCTGAAGCCGAGGGAGTCTGAAGAGTGATTCAAAGAGGGTAGGAGGAGCTGACACTAGGCGACTGATGGACAAAGAATATGATCTTCACAAATGCATTTTGAAGAGTGGCCTTTGGGGAAAATCAAAAAAAAAAGAAAAAGGGGAAAAAAAAGAAAATGAGAGTAAGCGTTAACATTTTCACAAAATAGGTTGACCTTTATTGATGTTAATTGCTATGAATTATATCAGTTTATACCAGCAGAGGAATTGAGCTTGAATTTATTTTTGTTACAGACTTCCCTACCAGATGAATTCACTGGTGAGTGAGATAAAAGTAGAAGGAAGCTGAGTGCTGATATTGCTAACAGCAAAGTCCACCTCTCAGGCCAGCCTTTCATACAAAATAGTTGTGATCTCACACTTTTGTGTCTTATGAAAAAGACTGAAATAAAGTCAAACCTACAGTGTGCTTCACTGAATGGTATTTATGGCAGCGGGAGGCATCCCAGCAACCTCATTCTCTCACCCTTCCCCGCTGTCCCCTCCCATTAAAACAGGACCAATCGAAAAGGGTTAATATTTGCCAAGATCTGGACTCAGTCTTCCTGGACACGAGTGGGTTGCCATTCTGACTGCATTGGGGTTTAAGTGGCTGGAGTGAGGAGCGGAAGCTGGAGAGGAATGGGTGGGAGTAGGGCTAGCTTCTGGCTTTGCGGTCCCAACAGCAACAGATCCATGTTTTGGCATAACGGTGGTGCCAGGCTGACATTTCTTATTACCAGGCTTTCTGTTAGCACCATTGCTTTTAGTCCATTTGACCAGAACTTCATCCCACCACCACTACCACCTCCAAGATGTCCCAGCTTTGCATCATGAAAGCCTGCTCAGCCAGGGAGCAAGGACTGGAGATCCTAACTCTCTTTCTGCAAACAAAATGAGGAATGATGTAACCATTAACAGGATAAAACTTGAGTGGCAGCATAAAATGGAGCTCAGTAGAGCCAAGCTCTCAGCTCATCCCAGGATGTCCCCAAGTTAAATTCTGTCCTTTCAAATGTTGCAGCCAAAATGAAGAAAGACACAAACTGGTGATCTTAAAATGAAGAGAGGGAGGAAGAGAGGAAAAAGGAAACCTATTTTTAATAGTTGAAAGGCTCTTAGATACAAAGGGTCACCCTGGATAAGACAATACAGAGTAGGCAGAAACAACAACATTTCTGAATGGCTCAGGAACAAGGAAGGAAGGAAAGCTAAGAGTTGAAGATGACTCATTTTAAGGGCCTGGTTGAGAAGGATGGGGCATTCAGAGTTTCCCATGAAGCAGTACCTTTAAAAACAAACCCTATCTTTCAAAGAAAAAATGTACGAGAAACAAAACCCAGAGCTTTTAATGAGATTTTGAATAATTTATAAATGTCTTTTGAGTTTTTCTCACCCTTAGAAAATTCCTTAAGAGATCAGTGGATCGCTAATGTAGGCGGGAGCTTTCATCACCACATTGAGTGAGCAACAATGTTCATGTCAATCTCTCGCCTTTGGATCATGTTAAGGACTGTGTGTCATCACAACGGCTGCGTTTGCACAATGCCTTAAGACACTGTTGCTGATGCTTGTGGAAAGTACAAAGCAGTCTCCAGAAGGCACTGCGCCCCATTGTCCCATACCTCTTGTTTCCACTCTTTATCAGCTGGTGATAATAAGAAAAGTTGGGTTTTTTCTGCTAACATTTTTGGTTCTAGTTCTCCTGTGATTTATATAGGGTGTGAGTGAGAAGTATCTTCAACAACACCCATAGATTTACAATGGCTTTGAATTAATAGGCTGTGAGACTGCAAACCTTCTGCATTTAATTTGTATAATCCCTGTTTTACAGAACTGTTCTTTAAAATTGTTCTCTCTGGAGAGAGCAGATTGACAGTATGACACCACAGTTTGATGTGCCCATATCTTCTTGGAAAGATATATGCATAATAAGGGAAGATCATCTTAGTCCTTCACCCATTAAGACAACCTTCCCTCTGTCATCTCATGCAATTTGGGACATAGAGGTATCTCTCCTTCATTCCTGCTATCTTACCAGTCTCCTCTGCCATCTCCAGCTGGAAAGACCTTAAAACCCAACATGCTCTGTAGGAAGAGAAGAGAAGAGAAGACTGAATGGGGATCTTATCAATCCTTATAAATACTTAAGGGGTGAGTGTCAAGAGGATGGGGCCAGTCTTTTTTCAGTGGTGCCCACTGACAGGACAAGAGGCAACGGGCACAAACTTGAACATGAGAAGTTCCATCTAAACATGAGGAGGAACTTGTTCACTTTGAGGGTGGGAGAGCACTGGAACAGGCTGCCCAGAGAGGTGGTGGAGTCTCTGTCTCTGGAGACATTCAAAACCCGACTGGACACGTTCCTGTGCAACTTGCTCTAGGTGGACCTGCTCTGGCAGGGGGGTTGGACTAGATGATCTCCAGAGGTCCCTTCCAACCCCTACCATTCTGTGATTCTGTGAAATAAGAGTCAAAGGCATATCCTATGCTCCTTCATATTACCCTTTCCCCCTCCCCCAGACACCAGCCTGCGTTTAGTTCTCTACTACGGGGCTGCTGCAATTCAGCTCAACCATGAGTGCATTTGAGGTGAATATTTGTGTAGAGGACAAGATCCCCTACTTTATGTGGGAAAAAACCTGAAAGAGAGAATGAAGAGAGTCTCTGAGGTTTCCCGTGCAGTGGTTTTCCTGGGTGGTCTTTCTGGTGAGAGGTGATAGTTAGATTTGGGAATTCGGAGGCTGCAATCATTGCCCTCTCTTGCAACCCTGCTTCCTCCCCAGGGTGTGGAAAAATTCTTCCTAACTGAGCCATGCACCATCTTCCAGGGGTAGCTCTTGGTTTTGGTGCCTGTTTTTGCTGAACAATATAGCTCTACATACCACCTTGCAGCGCTGCTCTGTATCGCATTTACAGGGCTACTTTATCATGCTCATCCCGTTGTTCCTAGATAAGTAATTCCACTCTCCACTGGGTGTTAATCTCTTGCAAATATTTATGTACACCTCTCCCCATGCTATCACTCAGCCAGTGCCTTCAAACTTTCCTCTCAATCCTCTCACATCTCTGGTAACTGCTGTTACTCTTTTCCTCCACGGTCACTCAATACTCTTCTGATAACAGCCTGGCCACGATACACATTTCTTTTTAAAACACAGAGTCTTCCTTACAGACCTACCCCATCTCTGTCCTTTTTCTGTAGGCAACAACTGTTGTGACAGTGATGGTGACATCCTTCCTCTGTGACCTGGACCTTTTGGTGCAGGTATTCCCAACTTGCACAGTTGGTGGTTTCAAGTCCTGTGGTATTCAGCTGTGATCTGTAAGCCCACAGTCTCCCCCAGTGCTCCTGCACGTGAAGTTATTTCCTCCCTGACTCTCCACTGTGCATTAATTTGTAATGAGGGAAAGTAAGTTGCTCACTGTTCTGCTTTATATAATTATGTTTTTGGAGCTTAATTAGAACGGCACTAAAATCAGAGAAGACAAATGAATCCAGCTCTAAGACATTATTTAATCACCTAAATGCGTTTTCAAATTAAGACAGAGCTCTTTGATAGCACAGCCACTTAAAGCAATCCACATTGGTAACATTATTTACTAAGGAAACATGCACACACTGCCACCTGCATCCATCAAAACTGAGGGTGCTCTAAATCATCCAGTGCCAAAATTAATGCAAACAACCAGCAAAAGGATAAAGAACAAAGAAAATAACATACCAGCCTTGGGGCCTCTCTCTCTAATCTTTGGAAGAGCCTTAGGGTAGACACGTCAATTATTTTCTTTGTTCCTCCTTTGGTACACTGTTTGCATTACAATTTGGCATAATGATTTAAGAAGCCCTAAATTGTGTTGGATGTGGGTGGTGGATTCATGGCTTGGAGATTGTGTTGTTGTTGTTGTATATTACTATCTAGCTCTCAGGAGACTGAGCTTACTGTACACCATCTGAAATTAATTTATCACTTTGCATGTGTGTGTTTATATAGTGTATATATTATGTATAATGTATGCATACATACTCCTGTAGCTATTAAGCAATATAATTTTTTTTTCATGTTTTTGCTGTAGATATCTGCCTAGACTTCTCCATTTTTGACCACCTAACACATAATAGAGTGAGTTTTGTGGCATGTGGTTGAGCAAACAGTGATGTCAATTTTCTTCTCATGTTGACTGTTTTCAAGCTACAGTGATGTACCTCCAAACAGATAACAAGACATCATAGGTACACAGCAAGATCTGCAGCTCATAGATATAGCTTGGATACTCAGGCAGTTCATCCTAGTTTTCCTCTGCAAAGGATTTCGTTCAGAAAACTATCATCTAGAATCTGTGATATTTCTTCTTAATGAGAGTGATAGGAGAGACATTGAACACATTGAGTCAATAAAATTGTGCTGGAATAACTAAAAGAAGGATATGATCCATATTAGCCTCAGGCTGTACCATTGGCACATCATCCAAGAAAGCTGAAATAGTTGCATTCTTCTAAGATTCAAGTATGCTTTGAGGTGAAAATACCATTTAGCAAGCACATATATCAACAATTCGTCTTGTGGCCTTTTTCCTTAATACCACAGACTGTAGGCCAAATTCAAGACTGATGTCTGCTCCCTGGCTTCAATGGGCTTTCATCTGAATTAACATTTGGTGTCTTCCACTTAAACCAGAACCAAACTCCTGCAGTGAAATAAGTGCATGCATGTCAATTAAGTAGTAAGGTCAGTATTGGAATATATGTAGGTGGTGAATTTTCTACTGAGGAAACTTTATGCTCTGAGTGTAACTGGACACTAATCAGGAAGAGAAGCTAATCATTAAAAGCATTAGTAATTCTCTCCCAAACTGACACGACAATCGATTTGGTAAACCGATCCTTTGGACAGCACAGCACACAAGCCCTGTCACCCTACAGATTAGGTATTGACTGGATTTAGTCACACTCTGTTAGGAAATACTCAGAGATGCACAGCAAATTGAGCAAATGGCAGTTTTTTCATTACTGTCCAGTTAACAAGGAAACATTGGGATAAACAACTTGCCTGTCCTTCCTAAGCTCTCGCACCGCAATGTCTCTAGCTCACCTTCCTCCTCTTCTGAGGAGGTGGGTGGAGGCTTACTGTGAGCAGAGCTGAGCCCCCTCCACTAAACCCCTCAGAACCACAAAACATGGGGTGTATAGAAGCAGGGATTGAAGACCTGCCACTCTCTTGGGACCACCTTCTTCCTCGCAACCTTGGCTGGGCCGAAGTGACCGCTGCAGAAATGGAGCAGGATGTGTGGAATAAAGGATCACGTATTGTTTAGCTGCAGGGAAACCTGCACGTCATTTCCGCTACGCTGGGACAGGTAGGAAATGAGTAGCCAGCAGATGCCTGGCAAGTTGTGTTATGGCACTAAAGAAATGTGAGAGAAAGCCCTGTTGCTTTAGCTTTATCTTTGTCTGCACTGCAAAGCAGATGGTTCTGAATCATACTTATTCCAACGCTACTTATTTCTTGGACAACGTAACAGGTCCTTGTAGAGAGTATGAGTTAATTTATGCACATGGAGGGTTTCAGGGAAATATTTGTAAGTCAGGATTGCAAGATGTTTACCTTCTAGTCAGAGGACTGTTTTACAGTCAATCTCCTCTCACCACATGTAAGTTAAAAAAGAAAAAGTACCGCCATGTAAAAGCCCTTCAAGAATGGGGGAACGCCAAGTTGTGCTCTGTAGTCACACAAACTAGGCCCCATGTGGCCTTCACACCATAAGGTCCTTTGTGTTTGGGGTGGGGACAAACCTAAAATTCTAATTGAAATTCTGCCTACCATAAGCTCACCTTGCTGTAAAGTAGAAGCCACAAATGGGTTCCTCCTTCCACTCAAAGGAATCTCCTGTTGACTTAAAATATGGTTTTGTTGGCTGCACTTTGTTTTTGGAGAGCCTTAGCTATGTCTTCTGCTTAGAACCTGGTTTAAAGTCAGGAGGTTTTGCATGTCATTACCAAATTTGGTAGCACTCTGAGGTAGATGCCATGCTGCAGAGCAAGCAGTATAACATGTCTGTTGGGCATGAAGCCAACAACCAGTGGGAGGCAGTACCTGGCAGGGCTGAGGAGGTCCCACAGCTTTCTGTTCACTTCTCCAGGGGACTGAACTAGGGTCAGCAGAAATTACTGAATATTTCCCCAATGCTAGGAAAATCCCCATGGCTGTAGCTCCACTGCACTGTACATTTGTTAGACAAATGACCTCATGTGAGGGAGGCAAAGTTTAAATATTAGCACCCAAATCCATGCATACGTTGATGCTTGAGCTGAAACTTCTTCACTGCTTTAACCAGATAGGCAGAGTCTCCTACACTTAGTTAACTTGTTCCCATTCCATAGGCAGACAATGTGCTTTTGTAACCATCTTTTGTGACTGAGACATCTGAAGATGCACTAGTCACTTCAAGGAAAGACAAAAACTAGAAAGAAGACCTGTTGCAAGACAATCATGTGCTTTATATCTGTTCTTTGATGTAGGAAAGCAAGAAGCCTCCAACACATGAGCTGTGAACATTTTCTGAAATAGTACTCTGGTAATAACATGTTTTTTCAACTTCAGATTTAAGTAGGTGTGGGATCAAGCCCCTCAGGGATGGGATGAAGCAGTCACATGGCAGCACAGTACTTCTAAGGGAAATTGTTTGGACTTTTCTGCTTTGTTAGCAGGGAATACAATTCAGACATGAATAAAATTGTACTCAAGTGTGAAAAGCAAATCCTTTTATTTATGAATAACTAGATAAACCAAGGCCTTGCTGAAAATTTCAGTGTAATTTGATCACTATGTCCATGGCTATAATTGAAAGGCACAAAAGGATATCACTGAGGATAAATAGAGTTGTTACATGGCAGGGATCTGATTTTGATTACATTTGTAAGTCATAGTTGGGCAAGTTTCTGCTTACATTCTAATTTATGAGGATGTGGGTCAAAGCCATTTGCTGCAGCTCAGAGTAAAGCCAGGAGATACATTCTTTACCTATTATGACTGATATGACATCTGTAGGGAGTTAAATAAAAAGTATCTCTCCTCCATGGGTTTTTAAAACATCCTTCTACTACTGAAATGGGAAATAAATTCCAGGTTGAAGTGTCACTATAACACCAAAACCAACAAAGCAAGGACAACTAAGACATGTGCCTGAAACCTGGTGAGCGTCCAGAAGAGCTCTATGTTGAAGGCAGAGTAAGTAGAAGTCAAGAAGAAGTGGAAATTGTGTACCTGATCCTTTACTTGATTACACTAGTTGGAAGAGGGAAGATGAAGTTTCATCAGTCGGATTCACTGATTAAACAATGGACTATGACAGCATGCGCTTTTAAATGAAAGTGTTGCAGACCAATTGGTCAGCAAGGCTATGACACAACCCTAAAACCTCAATAAGAAAGAAGGTGCACTGGGTCAGAGAGGTATTGCATCATAAGGCAGCACATCATAGACTAAGAAATCTACTCACTTGGGCTCAGCTTCAAGTTTTGCCCCTCACCTCTCCTGTCAACTCAAGTCACTTAAATATACCAGTGTTGAATATCTGGTTTTTATTTTGCATCTGACTGTGAAAATCCTGAGCCTGATTTTTTGCAAGCACCCAAAACTCCATCTGAAAAAAGATTTTTCAGCTGGGCAGAACCTTTGAAAACCAGGACCAAAGTATCTTGATCCTTCAAAATTAGAAGGTACTTATTATTCACTTAGGCACATCACAGACCTACTGCAAAGCTTAACCAGTGACATGCTTTAAACCTTGGGATGGAAAATAATTTACACAATGAATGGCAGGCTTGTTCTTCTGCTGGTGCCCATTGTTTTTTCTCACACATAAAGAAATCTAGTTTTAAAGTGTGAAGTGTTAGCCGTTTTGATGTTTTAAGGAGTAGTCCAAACAATTATAGGATTATAGCAATGCATGATGTTCTAGGAACATTTTTAGAAGTGCAATGAGATTTGAAACAGAACTTGGCCCTAATGTAAAACAAATACCAAACAAAACATCACCTCAAAACTTGAGACACTGACTGTGATTTTTGTTAACTAGTATAAACCTGGATAAACTTAGGTTATTTAGTCTCTGTACATGAAATGTAATCACCTGATGCACGTGTCCTAAAAAGAAGAGTTTTACAAAGTGTCTGCTTCTAACTTTGGTTTAAAGCTGATTCTCACCCACTGCTCATGAGGTTTTAAGGAACGTAGTTTTTCTGTGCAGTTTGCTTACAGGATCACAAGCATATTGATGGTTAAGAAACTCTCTATATTGGGATGTTCACATTAATTAGGAGGAACGGGATATTCACAAAGTTAAACACCAGGCATAAGAGCAACCTTGTTAGCCATCTTGTTAGCAACATTGGGCACAGGAGCACCCAAATGGAGAAAGATGAGTCTCTGCGTATGTAGCCCCTTGTCCTCTGAGAAACATTTCCCAGCAGCACGTACACAGAGTTTCCTAGAAGCAAATCTACATATAAATGGGTGGTCTCTGCAATTAGCTGACAAAGGTTGTCCATGGCGAGCACTGAACATGGTCCCTGGGTAGTGCAGGACCAACTCCATGCTGCTGTGCAAGCAACCTTGCAGTCAAAGTCTGCACTGTTGAAATTTTGCATTGCAGGTAGAAGATGCAGCTGATTTATTTGACAACAGCTGTGAGCCTTCAACCCAGCATTCCTCTTTCAGGAGTAAGGTGGGTGCTTCTGAGAGTTACCCAAAGAACTGAGTCTTTGCTTCCCAGTTTGTGGCATTTGCATTCGTATGTTAATGCTGTTCTCCCTCCAGGGACTCCCGTTTTGCTTTCCCCTGACTGCTCAGATGAGACCCTGGGCGAGGCGGGTTACTGGGGGGGAGGAACAGCGGGTGCCCTGTTCTCGAGCATCTCTCCCACTGCTGCAGCCACAGATGTGCTTCCCTTTTGGATCAGACCTTTCACTCTTGCTTATTCTACCTTTTCCTTTCTGACACTGATTAGCTGGCAAAAATATCTCATCTGTAGATTATAGCAGAAGTTTCTCTTGTGGTCTCCAGGGTACTGCAAAAAAAGACTTGTATCCATGCAATTTCTCTTTGGTGATTCTTTTCTAAGAAACATTGCTTTCAAATTCTGTGCTGCCAAACATGCTCAGCACCTTTGTCATTCATAGCAGCACTGATGCTCATAACATATGTAGTAGTATTTGAGAAATCTGATATCAAGTTCTAAAGGGTTTTTGCCTTTGTTCCTTCTCCAAATTTTCTATTGACGTTACCAGCTCTCTTCTCTTCCCTATTCCTCTGAGATTTTTCCTCAGGGGACAGTGTCTCTGTGTGATTTCATTCAGTAGGATGCTGTAAGCTCTGCTTGTGATTCTGTATTTGCACAGAGGTGTTTCTAATTTTAAAGGTTTTAAAAATTTTCCTTGTGGCTCACGACATCCACTACATGATATCACAGGAATAAAGGAGTAAGTCTCTTAATGGGAGACATGGGCACAGACCTGTTCTGCTCCATCTTCAGTGGCTACTACATCAGTCAGAGATGGACACAGGCTCATATCTTTTTTTGCAGTATGGCTCCCGGGAGAGTGTCAGGACTCACATTGTCAATATGTCTCATATTTGTTTAGGTGAGCTGTAAAAACTTTGGTACCCTCAAATTGGGTAGAAATGCAGATTTAGCCATGACTCTTGCAACACAGGTGAGGTTTATTTTTTAAAAGTCATTATTAGGAACATTTCTGATTTTATGACTGCATCCTGGAAGCCCACAGAAAAAGTATTCAGTTCTGCAGAGGATCCTAAATCTCTTCATGCTGACAGTGACAAATATGTACAGATTATCCATAGCCGGAACGCTGAGTGATTTCACCAACCCAGTGGGAAAGATTCTTCTCTTAATTACACAGGAACAAGTAGGGAATTGCTCTAGTGACGTGAATGGAGTTATTTTGGATAGACACCAATACAGGAGAGAACACAATCTGGCGCCTTGAATGTTGCTAACAAAAGCCTGGTTGTATTATCCCATGAGTTGACTGTGGCAGCCAGTCTCACTGAAATGATGTCTGACCCAGCTCCCACGGAAGTCAACATGAGCCTTTTGCACTGATTAAAATGCTTTTCAGTAGACCCTCTTGGCAGCCAGATCAGATTTCGGATCAAGGCCTCCCTTACCTACTCTGATTGAAACCCACATCCTCGATGGTACTGAACTAACTGCCATCTTATCTGAAGACTGGCCCCGCTTTGACTGAGGGGTCAAATCAGGCGACCTTCTGAAGGCTGCTCAGACCTGAAATATTCTCTGTTTCTCTATGAACTGGTAAGAGACAGGGCTGTGGGAGACACAGCAACACTCTCATCCACCAGCCCAACCTCTTCTTTCAATGGAAGAAAGACTCCTGCTCAAGCGTCCTTGGGAATTTTAGGCATTATTGAACTGCTGTATTAGCATACTTGTTCTTATTACCTTACAACGCTCTCATCATGTTACAACATAGATCAGGACAAGCTTCAAACCCCAGGGATTTATCCTCTTTAGAGGAATGTTTCCAAGCCTTTACCCCAGTAAACACTGAAGCTTAGCTGGGATTTAGAAAGAATGACTTTTCCTATTTTACTTGCAAGGTCTGTGTTGCCCTGTCTCAGTACAAATTTCCAGAATTTGAGGTGATAGGGTTTCATTTAAATAGTTTAAACTCCATAGAAAAAAAATCAAACACATTCAATTTTTCATCTAAAAAATATCTCAGATGACACAAATTTGGAACTATATGCCAGTGAGACCAGACTGTTGAAAAATACAGTTTCTGCAGCTTCCACCCAATTACCAAGGTTTGTGTCCAGCAAAACTTGCTTTAAATATTCTCTTTTAGGGCTTCTGGGCTTTACAGTTTGTTTTCCTCTTCCATCTTAATCTTAGTTTTTGCACATTGAAAAAAGCCACGATTTTTCCCCTGTGGAAATTTGGAACAAGGGTGGGGATGTGGTAGCAAGATTAAATAAGTGTGTGCAAATGAATATCTATTAAAAATCAGAATGGAGACAAAAATAGAGACTCTCTAAATCAGGCCTTTCTGCCAGATTCCTCTGTGCAGCCTGGATTATGGAGAGACTGATGATCTGCCTGCCTGAACCACTGAACCATATTGTTCTTCTTCCTTATTGCTTTTGACCTGATGAATAGCTTATGAATTGCTGACAATGTTCCTTCCACTAAGCAAATTGTACACTTATGAAAGGCAAGCTCGTCTCTACCCAATCCCTCTCCCTTCTCCCAGGATTCCATGCCCCTGTCCTAGTTTGGATAGGCTTTCCATAAAATCATGTTGCAGTTTGGAGAATGCAGTTCTCTCATATCGGAGGGCACATTTAGTAAGAAGGTAATTATCTGCTCCCTTTCCTCTTGAAAATCCATCCACATTAATTGTGCATTTAGGAAGAAAAAAAACTAGTCCAGAACCCTCCAGATAACCTAAAGAGCTGAGAAATGACTAAATTAGAAAAATAGAAAACTCATAGCAGTTGTTATATAAGTGGAGTATGAATTATCCATAATTAATGGAGAACTAGTCCAAATCTTACCATAATTGCCATATTCTTACTGAAGATGACATGTGGTCAAAAGCACGAGCATTTTGGCAAACAGTTTGGTACCACAAGAAGACAAATTTATACCATGCATGTCCGATGATATTTGGTATCGTTATGCTATTGAACTGGCAGTGTTCTGCACCCTAGTTGTAATCAAAATATCCAGGGCCTGAGATTACTATCATTTTGTGGAGTAAGATCTTGGGTAAAGTTGTATTTAATCCGATAGATCCCACTACTGAAATCCTTACATGGTGAAATGACTCATTGACGTCACTGGAGTTTTGCCTGAATAAGAACTTCAGAATAAGGCCCTGAGGGATTAGCTGTGCTCTTCTCTACTTACTCATTAAGTAAATCCTATGCAACTTCTAATGAATGTAAAATGGCAAAATGTAAAGATGGGTCTTATATAAAGTGAAAAAAGATTTATAGGATTTATTGCAGACAGCTTCATTTACACTACTTTTCACATGTTTTTTTTCTTCTGAAGAGTGCTCTTTATAGAATAACAGGAACAAGAGCGTCTGTAGTCTGGATGTGATAACCAATATGACAGAAAAATCTCCCAAGGCCTGTGGTTTTCACCCTTTTTTGATGTGGAGACCCCTAGAAATCATCCAAGGGAAGTGCAAACCTCCTTCTAAGGAATTTAGACAGCCTGCCAGTACAAGGAGTTTTCCTCATTATTTTTCATGCACTTCTTGAAAGTAGCCCACCCCTGGGCCCTTGATTTAAAACCAGTGCTCTAAGAGGCTGGCTTTTGCCAACATCTGCTGCTACTTGGGTTGGTCCCCATAAGCACAAAAATAAACATTTGAGGGGGGAACATTTGGACCGAGTGCAATCACCAGCCATCTCTGAGACCTTCAGCACCTGCTGTGCATCCCTCTTGCTCCATAATGATGCAGGAATTGTCCTGCTGGATAAGAACCAGGATCCAGCCCTGACATCTGTCTGCCCTGCCCAATTGTTCTCAAACTGAACAGCACGGACAACAGGAAGAGAATGCCATGTTGCTGGGAAAGGGATCTGTCCTACTTTCCTCTCAGTGCTATGAACAATCTTGCAATTTGCTAGGAGCCAGAGGAGGCTAAGATTTCTAATTTCTCCAGGCATGATGGCTTTCTTTTCAGAGACAGTTTCCATCTGTCCTGAAGGAGGTGGTGAAAGCGTAAAGCCCAAAGGGTACTTTTTACTCTGGAGCATGGCATGTGCCCACACTAGATCATGACTTAGAGGGTTTGATTTCATGAGGGACTCTGGCCCCACTGATCCTGGAAAATGATCTTTTAGTTCCCTAGGTCAGATTCCTATTAATCCCTCTGGGCTGGTAGATGCTTTAGTGTTCAACCTAACAGGTACCAGTACCACTGACCTCTGCCTGTCCCCTGGCAGCCGTATGTTGTACTACCTTGACATGACTTTTCTTTGCCTTATGGAAAACGCCAAAAAGCCATTGATATACCAGAAGCACTCAATGGCAACTGCTTTTCTTTCATACAGTATTAAACTCACTGCCCTTGTTCTCCAGTGCCATTGACCTTCCCCTTCCACAGCAAGTCAATGTTGAGATGCTGCTGAATGGTGCCTTCAAAGTGCAGGACATCCTCAAACCTCGCTTCGTGTGGGAAGGTGCTATGCAGCCTCCCCTGTCGATGGCATGAAGGAAGACACCTCAATTACCCAATCTGGAGCTTGGCCAGACAAAGGCAGGAGGGAGATGGATAAGGCTCAAACCTCCCCCTTCTAGGATTAACTCTTTGATTAATCACACTGACATTCAATGAAGGTGTGGATTAATGCATATTAGGCAAGGTCTGTAGTTACTGATGAATACTTTCTAGTATCTCTCATCTTGTTTGGGACAATCTCTTTCTCAGCCTTTCAAAGACATAAATGGGAGACTAACACAAAACGATATCCCATTCAGTGGCAAAGTATTTTTTCATGTTCTTCCCAAATACTAGGGCTCTTTTATGGAAGGCAGAAAACTTAGCCAACCTTGCCATGTTCCAGCAAGCACAGACACTCTCCTTGTTGTGTCATGAAAACGGACAACACATTTTCAATGTTAAATAAACATTTATCCAAAGGTTCAGCATGACTGCTTAAAGCTTAAGTAAATCAATCACTGTAGGTTAACCTTTGCTTGCAACACTATTTTTCCTTTCCGAAAGTACTGTAACCATCAGATCGCAGAGTTACATGGTTTTTAAACATGCCACTGTCAGGAGAAATACTTAGTGGAGAAATCTGGCACAGCAAATGCTTTTCCACCCAATGCTCTGTGGAGCTCAAGAAGTTTATGGGTTGCTGTGCTGTATCTTAAGGACATTAAAGATACAGTTTCAGCTACAATCCATCTGGAAAAATACCATGAATGTGAAACTATTGAGAGTTTAGGAGAAGTTAATGTTCCCTGGCACATGCATATCAGCCCTTTTCATTTACACAGTTACAAGCATGCTTTGCTTCTAAATTGGCTCAGAGGAACAGATCCTAACATGTTATACCAAGGTGTTTGCGTTACAAAGGGTTATTGTGCTGTGGTTTAGCCAAAGGAGATGAGAATAAGAAGATACATGAAAACATTTGCAAGGAATTTAGGCAGTGGCAAACAATGGCTGCTCTCTGCCCTGACAGAGCAAATATTTTTGTCCCTGCAAAGCTCCAATTAAGTTAGGTAAGCAGAAAAGTTGCCCAGCTTAACTGAGGACTAAAATGGAAATCTGAGAAGAGGAAGGTGTCTTGCTCGCTGCAAGGCAGCTTTTTTAAGAGTTTATTCCCTCTGCCGGTCAGTACAGATGGCCATCTCACTCCATCTGCACATCTGAAACAGGCGACAGCACTGCACAAAATCAAGACAGGAAAAACACATGGACCAAGAAGAGCAGAAGCCGAGCGCGTTCAGCGCTGGGAGGCTATTTTTAGAGCAGGGTAGATGATACAGCGGAGGTGGACAAGATGGGATCCTTTTCACCACATGTGGCTGAGACAGCTAATGCTTGTTCCAGAGGGACTCTTAAAGGATCTTCTCACTTCCCTGGAAATTCCTTTTTCTCCTTCTGTAAAATTCTGCAGCACTTTTAGTTTGGATGAAAACCAGTCTGTGACAGGAGCTGGGACTGTGAGGAATGCACCTTGTGCATCCTGGCTACCTAATGGACAGCTGGAAATGCTCCCTGATTTTCTTTGACTGAATGTCTCAGCTCTTCTTCATTCTGTGGAGATTTGCAGTGACAGCTAGAGGAAAAATCTCAGCAATGTTTAAGCCATGTACAGTGATGGGAACTGCTTTCTGCCTCTCAACTGAACTGGACTGTAAATGTTTCCCACCAGAGGTTGAGCACACTGCAGAGATCTGCAGATGGGAGCTGTGGCACAGGTCATGGGGCAAGACATCCCACTTTGCCTCTGGCATTCCCTGTGAGAGCTGCTGCAGCTTCAGGACAGCATATCCCAATCTTCGAGGTGTAAGGCAGAGTGTGGGCTTTGCAGAAACCCGTGAATGTGGCCTCTCCAGGTAGATGTCCCATTTCTTTCACTCTTTAAAGCCAAACAAGAGTTATTCTTGAATAAAAGCTGCAGTCAGATACCAGTTTGGTGGCTTATTGCAGAGATACCTGGAAATCTGTGGCCAGTGATTGCAGAAGGTCCTACTAGGTGGGCTTACAGTTTCCTCTTGCTTCAATCCTCAAGGATTCCTGAGCTGTTGCTGCTCTCCCCATATGGCAACTGTCGCCTTTCTTTACTCTGCCAAACCCAAGATTCTCTTTCAGCAGTGCTATTCTCTATCATGTGAGGTGGCCCTTGTTTCTGTATCCAGTCAAAGCTAAAACCTCTGGAGACACCTTCTCTTCTCTTCCCCGTGTCAGGACTACTGCAATAGTTTGTTTCCTCCTTATGACTTTGCTCTTGCAGATCTCTAGGGATGATTCAGCTATTTCCTAGCAGTGTGTAGCCAGGCTTAAATGTATGGCTTGAAGATGGCGAAACACCTAAGGGGGTCTATAGTCTGTCTGATCAGTGTCTCTTACTGGCTGTTCCCACTTGCATGAGGCTTTTCTGTGCACTCTCTGTGTAGAGTTCACATTTACAGCGCCAGCCATGGACAAGATAATTGTATGGGCTCCTAAAGGGACAGGCCACTCTGTCACAACCTCTTTGAAGTACTATCATCAGGCATAAAAAGTGCAATAATCCACTTCTATATTATTTGCAAACTCTCTAAGTGATGGGTTTCCGTGTCAATGTGGGGCACACTCCGTCTCTCCCCACAGCTTTTTGTAGAAGTTGGTTTCCTTCATGTCTGCAAGCCCTTTGAAGCGGGCCACATGCTACTTTTACGACTAAGTGAAACCAAGGGAAGACCTGTCAAACCCCAAGACAGCCTGCTCCCAGAGGACGTGCAAGAGAATACATGAAGCATGTACAACCTGTAACTCAGGTGATACTGGGGATGTAGACGGAAGCCAGAAAACCCTGTGAGATTAATTTCCTCAAGTTCAATGAAGAAATAAGGCATCCCTTACAGGATGGTTCGGGGTGAGTATCTAACTTAGCTGCTTTGCATGTCTCCATAGTAAAAACCTCCTCTCTGCTGCCTGGAGGAGAAGGCTAGGGTGGTCAAACTCACTTAGATGAAGATATCTGTTGTGAATCCCACTTTTCCCTGAGCTGCACGCTCTCACACCCTCAAAATCTGCAGTCTGCCAGGAGTGGTGAGACATCTGCTTATTGCTCACCTGCAATTGCTTATTCCTCCCTCAGTGGGAAACAGTGCAGTGACTCACTTTCTACCTGTTGGATCCCAGTGAGATCCAGCCCCTCCACTCTTTGTTGGGGTTTCTAGTGCAATCCCAAGAGCTTCAAATCTGACTGATCTCATTCAAATTGCATCTCAGATGGTAAGGAGGACATCGTTTCCAGTCTGGACACCAGACTGCTTCAAGCTATAAATACATCTGCTGGAAAAGCATGTAGGTGGGCAAGATGCTAACCTCTCCTGCAGTTGCTGCTGGGATGTCCCGGATGTGGATGTTGAGATCCCCCCATCCCAGTGACCATTGCTGCCCACTCGAGGCCATGCTGGAAAAAATCCCTGAGCTCTGCCACTGCGCTTTCCTTTTTCTCCACCTCTAAGTAATATCCACCCACCCATGCTGCTGCAAAACCACTATGGCTGTGGTAGTCTTCTGCTTAAAGAGCTAAGTGATTTCCTCCATTTTTTGAGGTAAACCACTAACCCAAGTCAATTGTGTAGAGTGTTACTGGTTTGAGCCTCACCCTAGAAAAGCTTCATCCAGCCACCAGAGAGGTGTTAATACACACTGTCCCTTCCACTAGTAACAGCAAAATAGGCTGTGGTGGGTGACGTGGGAGCTCCTGTCACTGCTCCCTGCTCGCTCTGTGGGGACATCACTGCAGGCAGGGTATAGACACAGCCCCTTCAATTGAATGCCCTGCATGGAAAAATCCAGCAGAGATTTTCTTTTGAAAATAGCAACTATGAGAAAGGGATTGGCCTTGAAGGTATTACTTAGTTCCCATCAAAAAAGCGTGATTTAGACTCATCCCTTTGAAAGGAAAACTGCAAACAAACGGTTGTTTTCTCCAGCCACACAGCAAAGTCCTGTTTGAAGTAATTTGCCCCCGAGGCAGAACTTATAAAAGATACACCCCTGTTACAACCAGCTGCAGCTTGCTGGGGAAAAAACACTCCAGAAGCGCTGGATCCCTCCTTCAGAGTGACTCACTAACAATGTTTATCCTTCATTCTGATGCAGGTCTGGGTTCATTAATTGCCCAACTATTATGTCACTAATTAGAGAACCCTAACTGACTAGGACGGGAGATGTTCACAACAGCTTGGTGGGGTGGAGGGAGCGACAAACAGGTCAGACAGTAGATGTGACCTAGCTTTAGAAAGGCAGGAGGGTTGGAAGAATCGGGAACAAAATCTTCTTGTCTGGGGCTCTCTCCCCCAGCTGCCACAAAACACCCTGCAGAGGCAATGTTTTGCCATAGCTGGTTTATTCTGTGCTTACAGGTAATATGGGGAGGGAAAAGAGGTGGACAAACAACTGTACATTTATGAAGCCAAGAAAAAATCAAGTCTCATACAGAAAACAGCAAACAGAAGTAATGTTCTCCCTGGGTTGAGTGACAGCGCTGTATGCTGAACATGTTACCTGGAGGAAAATCTGCTCCGCGACTTTATAGCACTTTAATTTGTCTTCTGTAAATATGTGTGCTCTTAGCTCTCAGTATACATGAAGCCTAATAGCATGCTCCCAGGGAAAGACAGCCAAGTGTCTAACACATGGCAGGTTCTCTGCTTCTTGCTTAATTCAAAATGAGTGCAGACATTAATTACTCTAATAAAACAGCAAAAAAACCACACCACGGATATCCATAGCACCTACAATTAGCAAAGCTGCTAGTGGGATAGCCTAAACCACTCACATTGAAGTACCCATGAAAAGAAGGCAGTTCAGCTTGGAAACAAACTGCTTGAAAGTAAGAACTTGAGGAAGTTGAAAGTGCAGGCATCAAAATGTCGGTCCTTCATGTTTGCAATTAGCAACTGAACATATGGGAGTGTGGGAGGACTCGCTGCTTGCTCAGAGCAGAGCATCTGTTACACAAGAGATGCAGCAGTGCCAAGCTTCCCAAGTCGAAGGCACAAAAACCTCCTTGTGAGGCAGATGCACAACTGCATGTCTTGCCCGCATGCCCCATCCTCGCCATCGCACGGGGCCACGGCACTTATAAGGGGCTGATTACATACTGCTAGCTGGAGGTGGGACTTGTCATGATTAGCATTTGATGAGAGAGTTGTCTCAGATGCCAACACGTCTCCTGCCTGTCTCTTTCCTGCCTGTCTCTTTCAATTGAGACACTTGATATTCATCACCAAAGCATTGGAGCATCCTTAGAAACGAAAACCATTTCATAAGCAGGAACTGGTTAATGTTTAACCCCCTGGTTTTGCTTTTTTGTTTTTCGATGCATCACTCTGCTTCACATGTTTTGCAGTGGAACCAGCTGTGCCCTCCTTTCACTAAGCCCTTGGATCTTGGCATTCACTGGAAACATTTTCCAGCTGTGAGATGAAAGGTAAAAGATTTAAAATTATATAGTGGACAGTAGACCTCTGAAACAGTTTATTCATAGCGAATCTGACATACTTCCTGCGAAATACCACAGGCTGTAAGAAAATGTAGCAACCTGGCAACTTTTTTTGGGAAAATGTAAACATGGGCCACCCGGGGATCTGAAATCTTCTGGCTTTGTTCCCTGGCAATGGGCAAAGTCTGCTTGTGACCAGAGGGTCCCAGAACTTTTTGCGTTATTAAACTCAGTTACGTGCAGCCCTGGGACCCAGCAAAGGAAACACCGGGCAGCAGCCATTGCCCAGTCCTCCAGGTAACCTTCCTAGTAGGTAGCTGTGTGGCATGATTACTTGCCAAGCCATGTGGTAGCTGTATAGGGACATCCTGCTAGGGGGTCCATGACCTTTCCTCCTTGTATTGTCTTTTCACAAGTGCTTCAGTCTCAGAATTGTAAATTTGTTACACCTTCATCAAAGAAAGCGCTCCTTCTTCCCCCTCATCTCCTCCCCCTCTTCCCATTTGGTGGTTTTCTCTCTCTATGGTTTCTATTGCTTCAGCTGCTCAGATCAAGAACGGTAATATTTTCACCACAGCTAAATAAAATACACCCCACCCACTCATTGCCACAACTTGCCTTTAAACTAACTGGAGAAAAAAACCATTCCAACAGGTAAAATATTAATTCACTGTGGGCTCAAATGAGCCTTGGAGCAGTGCAATGCTCTATGAAATTGCATGGGACAGAGCAGGTATTGTCTGCAGCTGAATTCATTAGACTTTAATATAAAAGGTTGGAGGTGGGCCCGTTGGAAATCACAGGTCCAGGTTCTGCATCCTGTTGTGACTGCACGCTTCTCTCCCAGGCTCACCACAATGCCCCCCAATAGTCTGGGGTGCTTCAGAACCCAAGGTGCTTAAAATTCAAACTTCCCTAGAGCTGAAGGTATCTAAATTCAATGGCCAAATGGAGAAAAAGCTCAGCGGTGCTATTTCTGTTGCTTGGTCCTGAGCCCAGCATCTGGTTCAGAGACGTATCTGTGTAACTTTGCTTCTGCTATGAAAACCTCAGCTCCTCTCAGCGGCAATCCTTCACTCCAGAAGGCATGCTAGTTCTTCTCTGTTCTGCCCAAGTCTAGTTCAAGGCATCTTTGCTCTTAGCAGGATGTAAAAAAAATCCAACCAGAAGAGCTATGGAAAGAACAAGGGGAGGTGCGACACCTGACCCATTCAACACGGTCTCGCAGAAGCAAACATTTGACAGCATAATCTGGCCGTTCGGCTCTATAATCTAAGTTGACAACACGGATTGCTGTTACAAAAGAGAAAACTGAAACCCTGTTTTCCCAGATTGCGGAGTTTAATCCAGTCGGAGGAGATCTCATTTCCACAGTGACAGCAGACGGCTCCCCACACATCCCCCCACGGCACCTCTCACTTGCAGGTCACCAGCCAGGATTAGGGCAAGAGGGGGATGCTCAGCATAGCGAGGCCTCCCGAAACTTGAAAGAGCGGTGACCTACAGGTCAGCCCCCTGCCTGCAGGCGCAGAAGTAGATATAGGGGAGGGAGGCCCTCAGCATCACCCTGGTTTTGGCAGAGCATCATGTTTCGAAGGGAGAGCTGCAGGGCACAAGCCTGTGTGAAGCTCAGGAGGTCCTACATAACTCCATTCCAACCCACATGCCCCCCTGAGAAGATCCTGCCATGATAGGTGGCAAACGGTGGTTTCCAAGGAATTTTTGTGGCTGCCATTAGCTGGTTATATTATGGTAAAAACGCTTCCTTCAGTTCCATGCAATGAACTGAGCCAAAGCAGAGAGCCAGTGCTCAACTCTGGGAAGGAAGGGTGGGGAGGTCACCCAAAACCCCACAGTTAGCAGCAACTGGTAGTGCTGCCCCCAGGTGCTCTTCCTTGCAGTGCTGGAGGTGAGGAGCACCCTTATTCTAGAAGCTGCCAGACCTCTGTCCCTGGCATCCCAGCTCCTCTGGGCTCGCCAGCCCCTTCTGTCTGTTTCTTGGGCTCATTGCTCGTGCTATTGCTTTTCTGGGATTCACAGTGAAAGTCAGGCCAGCAGGACCAGATATAATTTATTCTGAGGAAATTTGTGACTGTCTATCTGATTTAAAATGTGGGAGGCTTCTGAATTACTGATGTGGAAAATGTCTTTCCAGGAATGTTTGCACCGGTCTTGTTAATCACATACTTACACTGGTATGTACAACGTAACAGGTTCTCCCATGTTTTCCCCAGTAGAGCAAAGTGACTGTTTTGACACTGGACTATCACATTTTGCTCACTTGCATTACAAAGCCACAAATAAGATTTGGGTTCCCTGACCGTGTAGAGGAAAAATGAAAGAAATCACAACTGTACCTCAATTTCTCTTCAGAGTGGAATAAGAAACCTGTGAAATACGGTGGCTTGCTCAAAGCTACCTGAGCAGTCAACAGAAGATGATAAACCAAGCCTAGATTTCTTAACTCTCGTCCAACTGCATTTCCATGGGACCTTATTCCCTTCACTGATAATATTGCCTTTTGTTTGCATAGCTTGCAGTTTTAAGAGAGATGTGAATTGGATTTTGGTTATGCATTTTAAAAAAATACATAAAAGAGGCTAGATATGTCTGTGAAATGGCAATAAAAACCAATTACAAAAGTAAGTGCAAGGTTCAAGTTATCATAATAGGATGCAAAAAAGAAGTCATATGCTCCGGAAAGAAAAATGAAGGTTGACCGGTACATCCAAAATTATAAAAGGCTGAAAAGAAGAAGCACGAATTCCTTTGCATGACTTTCTCCCCTAAGACTGGAAAAGGAAACAGTTGATGTAATTAGGTCAGTACAAATGAGCCCCAACAAAAATGGATTGCTTCTTCATGCAGTTTATTACCAAGCCATTCTGAGAAATTGAGTGGTAAATTGAATCAGTCATTGAATCAAATGTTGTATCTGAAGTTAAAGAAGAAATGCATAATTTCATTTAAACTATAATCACTTTTGCTGCTGAGATGATGAGGGACAGACAAATTTAATGATGCAGGGTATAGGAGGATATAAGTTGATAACTCTCAGCACTGGGAAGCTGTGGCAACCCTTCACACCCTCTCTGTCAGTTTGAATCGGTGGACGGAATCTATTTTCCATGGGGAGCTGCACTAAACTTATCCTAAATTTCATCAAAAGTGATAGGGGAAACGTGGGTGATTTGATGGCTCTTCAGTAAGTGAGATTCACCACTTTGCATAGTCCTGGGCAGTGGGAAATGCTTGGCCAATGCCCTATTGGTGGTGGACTGGACCATCAACATGTAAACCCAGGTAGGGCATAGAATCATAGAGTGGTTACAGTTGGAAGGGACCTTAAAAATCATCTAGTTCCAAACCCTCTACCATGGGCAGGGACACCTCCCACTAGAATAGGTTGCTCACTGTGTTCAGAGAGCTCCTCATTTCTGCACCAAATTGCAGGTGAAGTTTTTCTTTGAAGACACATGCCCCTGACGTGGGTCTATTTCGGCTAACGAAGCAATAGTACTGTTGCCGCTTGAGGCTTCATCCAGGTCTGGGTTCAAGATAAATAAAAGTAAAGAAAAATTTCTCTTTCCCCTCATGTATTAAGGCATTAGGTAGGACAAACGCACAAGCTAACAACTGGAACAAATCTGATCTGCTGTAAAAGGATTTTGTTCATGTAATAAAATTAACATGCATTTGAAGAATTTTACAAACAGTTTTGTGTAGCACTTAGTATATGGTAAACCTTGGACAGATCTTTCCTATCTGGATTATGGGATGGTGTTAGCTCCTCCAGAGCAAAAACAAGATCTCAACTGCAAACAAGTGACAGCCTGCAGCTTTAAATATCAGCTCTGGAGGGCAGCTATTTCAGCACACCAGATGCCTTTCTCCTGTGAAATTCCCACGCACAGGGGATGCTTGGGTTCATGTATGCTTAACTGCTCCATCCTTCAGCACTTCCTTTCCCTACAGTGAGGGAAAGTTAAGGAGGGCTCCACTTCCAGCAAGGATGCAAATGGTGTTTTAAATTACAAAGGGGAAAATGAAGGACTCTCCCTGGGCAGCGTGATGTATTAGAAATTCCTTTGTTGTAGGGATAGTCCTGTGTCTTCCTCCATCAAATAAGAAAACTGAAGGGTTCAAAATGCTTTAGCAACACTAGGAGCCCAGTTTAACTCCCAAGCCTCTAGTAATCTTTCCTCCCAATCCCCCCAAAACCCCCAAACAACAGCAGACAACAGGCTCCCAAACATTTCTGTTGCAGTTACACTTTTCAATGTAGCAGAGCTTGGACCAAAAGTGGCTTGCTTTTTTTAAGCAGGCAAGAAGAAAGCATGGAGGAGTTACAACAAACCATAGTATGCACAAGATAAAAGCTGCTGGGGAAGCAGGATGAATTAAACAAGGAAAGGTTTGTCTGTACTAGCATTTCCAAGCCATTTGGTCCCATTGTTGCACACAGAGATGAGGTTGGTTGTATGGCTTGTCTGATCCCAAACAGCTCCCTTTGCTTGTTCACCAGGCCAGACTTGAAAAGGTTAGAGAAACACCTGGGCTTTGACATAGTCTACTGCAAGAAGACAGATATCATCAGGGTATTATCCTGGCATTGTTGAAGTATGGTGGGGGAACACATGGAGGACGATTATGCCTCATAGTTTAATATAAGATGGCTAAGAAATAATAGTGAATGCAAAAAAGAGAGAGAAAAAAATGACAGGACCCAATATTCTTTCAAAACTTGTAGTTAAAAATCAAGAAATACAGAATCAAGGGGAATTTGAACTGCCCTGCAATATAAGCATGACCAGTAATACAAAAATAGCATCTTCTTATAAGGTGAAAAATCTGTGCTAAGCCACGATGCTTCAAAGTATCATCTGGTTCTTCTGTTAAAGTATCATCCTTCTCTGCCAGACACATTAAGTTACTGTCCTTCCAAATAGAAAAAGAGAAGGAGAAAACTGCTCAAACATGATGAAATAAACTCATTACAAAAATTACAGAATCTATAGCAATTACAGATAAAGATGTGGAAAGGGATTCTTAGAGGGGAGGTTTGTAGTGCTTCTTCCAAATGACTCACGCCTATCAGTGTCCTGAAAATTATCACCTCTGAAAGAAGTTGCCTTCTAGCACTCAAGGTAGAATCATTTTATAGCATAAATCAACAAGAGAAAAATATGTGGCTATGTGTGAGCAAGGGAACCATGTTCTCCAGCTGTTCCCTGGTGGAGGGAAGGGAATAATTTTCCACTGCCTTTAATTTGAGAGATTAGAGAGTCCATTGGCTTGCTGCTTACAATAAATGGAAAGCCAGGTTTGATAGAAAAGGTTTCATCCTTTGCAGTTGGCTTCCTAGGACCTCCATATCTACTCTGGTGATGGACGGATTAAATCTTGAGTGGTCTGGAAGTATGAGCTGGATTAGGTGTGTCATCAGGTCACTAAGTTTAGGCATTTAATTGGGCTCCTGTGCCTTGCAGGAGGGGGCCAGAAATACCATGGGGAGCAAATCCTTACAACTCTTGTACACAGTGCAAACCAGTGTAGAGGCTGTGGTCAGAACTTCACACTTACACCGGGTCTCAACAAAGCTGAACTGCCAGTCAGTGATGACAAGGTGAATAATCTCAGCAAAGATCAACAGTCAGTTGGCACCCACAAGCACTGAGGCATGATGATGGTGCACTGAGCTGCTTGGAAGTCCTTCAGGCGGTCACAAAAGCGTCATTGGCCTACCCTTGCTGCTTCTGACAAAGCTGTTTATTTGTCTTTCTCTCCCGTAACAGCTTGTCTTCCTGCTGGGTATCAAGTGTAAATACCCTTCTGCCAGGTCTTGACTCTCAGCCAAAGGGTTGGGTTCAACATCTGAGAGTGCCCATGTAAGCCCCACTTTAAATGTCCTATCTGGGAACCTGCATTCTGCTTTCAAGCAACAATTTACAAAAAAACCCCAAAACTCGCTAATTAAACATTGCTTCATTGGGTGAGGACAGGAAAGAACAAAGCAAATAGTCTGGAGGCCAACACTACCGCCAGTCCCTTGACTGCAAACACAGGGATGAGAATTGGAGCCTACCTTTCCTGGGAAAGGCAGCTCCCCACCACCATCCCCTCAAGCCCCTCAGGTCCCACGTGTCTGGGCCATGAAGGGGACAGGTGCTGAGGCTGTTTCACTCATTCCTGCATAAGCAGCCAGGCAGAAGGTGGAGCTGCTGAAGCTGCTGGCTTGGAAGAGCTGAGCTTCCCTTTCAATCACTGCTCCTGCTAGCAGCCCTCTTTGACTGCTACCCCATTAACCTCCTCTTCTTCACTGGGTATAAGCAGCTCAATAGCTGCATGAGGGACCAGAAAGACTCCTTCCCACACAAAGACATTTCCCAGACAGCCTCCTCTCCTTCTCCTGACCACCAGACCTTCAGGGCCTCCAGGCTGCAAGATGCATTGCTGGGTTAGGGAGTCTCGTGTTTGTCGGATACCTTTGGGCTGACTAAGACTTTTTGCATCCCTACTACATCTTTTCCAGTTCCTTCAACTGCAATGTGTCTATTTGTATGGGTTGCTCTCTGAAGTATAAACAGCCCATGTATTGTACAAGGTGCAATGGAAACAAAATATTTTTAGGTGTTCCTGCTTGCTCTGTCCATGTCTCCTCGCTATGCTTCTGGCTTCTGACTCTAGGTTCTTCTTCAGGGGAATCTACTCGTCCTCCTTAGACCTCAGCACCAGCCTTGTATCTCAGACTAATAGAAACTGCATATTCTTAAAGGCTATAAATCATAGTGGGCTGTCTGAAGAGACCTTGGTTTACTGAAATTTTGCATAAAAACCTATGTTTTTACAGCTGTAAATTTTTTCTATGTTACTTAGTTTTATAAAATATATATCAGGTGCTTAAATATACACAGTCAACAAAAACACTTTGCTTATATGACTCAGTGTTTGGAAAAGTAAATAGAAAAATTGGCCTGGTGCTGAGCCACTGGCAACTGCCTTCCCCCCCTCTATTTTGACCCCCCTGCACTCTCTCCCCACACACTTCATTACCACATCACTTCAAAATCCGTTGGAACAGGATTGCTGATGCTTTGTTTGCTCACAGACCTCCAACTCTCTAAGCATCTCTAGTGTTCTGTGAAGGTCTGTGTTAAAAGCTTTTTAAAAGTATGGCTAGATTAGATCTACCACCTTATTCCTGTTGGCTCTCTGGCTGTGCAATATAAGCATCTGAGCTTTGAGTTAGATGGAATTATGGCATTAAGAAAAACACAAGTAAAATTAATGACCGGACAATGGTCTACCTAAAGGAATATATTTATTCCTTATGACCTTCATGCTTAACTGTAATATAAGCATTTATTTTTTCATGATAAGATCAGTCGATAGTTCAAACATACCAAAATTAGACCTCACAGAGAGGGGTACACAAGCTCCTTACTTGGTGTGACCTGTGAATACATTCTTTTCTGAGTCCTAAAGCTACTGTAGTCTTTCTACCACACTTTTCGTTGAGGCTTTTTTCAAGCACATTTGTGTGTGGAACAGGAAAGGAGGGAGCAAAAGGAAAAATTAATGATACACCAAGAGAGGGGGAGAGAGAAGATAATCATCCATATTACTATGGCTTATGCAATTTCCAGATGTTTGTTAATGAAAAAAACATAGAGGGGATGAAATTAAGAGGAAAACTTAAATAAAAATAATCCCAAATGAAGCTCACTTTTGTGTAAAGTTTGCTGCAGCTCAGAAACCCTTTATGTGAACCTGGACTGATTTATGATTTCACATCAAAACCACGCCAGTCAGGGGATTTTGCATGGTTAGGTTGTGAGACCAGATGATTCTCACTACTTCCAGGGTTTATTCAATTCCCAGAACACAAAAGAAAAGCCAGAGGGTGCAAGCCTGCATGAACTGACATAAAAGAGAAAACAGCAAATCTCTGAAAAGCACAAGGGCCAAGTTTTACATAGCTCCAGTTGTGAACTAGGAATTTCCACATATTCTTTCCACACTAGTGATTCCTTTGAAATTGCACCCTCTTCCCCTTCCAGTCCAGAGAGCCTAAAGTTACGTGTGTCTTGGCTCTTCTGTAACTAGAATCTTGGCCCTCGATCCTCATTTGCAATGCTACATTAAAGTTCCCAGGAATCCTTAGCCAGGCACAGATTTGGGGCAGAGGAAGAAATCAGGGGAGCCAATGCATGCTCCAGGTCATGTAAGGCAGTAATGGACGTACAGCCGCACGGCTCCCTCCACGCTCAGCATGGCTGCCTTGGCTTACGCTAGGCTATTTTTAAATCACAGTATGCCATTTCCTCATGCTTCTCATTCTTTTATCTCGCAACTGCTTAGAAATGTTATTCTCATTTATTTAAATGGCTGGAATACCAAGCAGTCACGATTTCCTTTCTAATCTGTGTTGACTGCATACTGCTATTTCTTGGTCGTGCTTACCCATTTCAACATGCAGAACATACACTTCCTGTATGATATATATAGTGCCCTCTGACACTGGTTCATCTGCTTCTTGGTTCTGTGAAATAGTGTCCAGGCAACGCCAAACTGTCCTGAGAGTCCCACAGATGCTGTTTCACAACATTATTTGGCATACATTTCCCTCAATGTAATTATTCAGTACAGCTTCAAATCTGCATAAGGAGGACAGAAGTTACCAGATTGCAGGTCCCACATCCGTACATTTCTCTGGCATGGTTCATCAGCCTCTTTATGTCCTCTGTAGAAGAAAACTAGAGGTTTTACTCCAAATAGTGGTCCATTTTGATATCAAAGTGACTGACGGTGAAAATAATAAACCCAGAAGTACCCCTCTGCAACTAGAAGTCATTAAATATCACAGAAATAGTCTCCTCTGTGCAGCTACAATTTTTTCTCCTTGGGATTTGTATTTGAATAGCTCATCTTGCAGTGATCTCTGGGAAATAATACAACTAGCACTGTACCTAAAGGCTTGCAAACTGACAGACACAAGCTATCTTTAAGTGGGATATAAAAGGCCAGCGAAAAGAAGGATGTGTCCCTAGTATTTGCAAATAGCAAAGGCCAGAGTCCTGAAACTGCTCCTGCTGCCATTGCCACTGCTGGTTTCCAAACCAGTGAGGGTTTGGGAAACTCTCAGCCAGGCAATTCCTCCCACTCAGAAATCATCATTATTAGCAATTCTGTCTCAGAAAATGAAACAGTTCTTGCCTGAATTAGGTCATATGGGTCTCCATGTTTTCAACAGGAGATTTTTCATGTCAGCTTCTGGAAATGTAGCCAATTCTCTTTTTGCCTCTAGCAGCTGTTGGGCAGTCAGTATTCCCCTGTCCTTAGCTGATGCAAGGCAACATAACTCCTTCACAGTTAATGGGGTTGAACTGCATTGTACCATGGAGGATGCCACACCATGGGACAGTGCTTGCTCTGTAAAGTACCCTGGAGCCAAACGGGCTCTCAGCTGCTCTACTTTCAACTTTTGTCACTGTGGTACTCATCTGTCTAAGGCTTGTTTACATTTCTTGTCATTTATTTACTGGCTGTGATGTAATGGAAGATTACGTGCTGTGCCCAACTTGTGCTGCTGACCAACTGAAAATGCATCCCTTTGTGATTCAGATTTGTGTCATCTACCACTATTTTAGATTAACAAATGTGCTGTCGTGGAACATGTCGGTCCATGTGCTGAAAGAGCAGAATTACCACAGCAACTCTGACCACTGTCAGAAGCTCACAAGCCAACTCTGAGGTCAGGATTTTTTTTCTAAAAAAAAAACCAACCAACCAAACACCAAAAAAACACAAAGAAAAAAAAATCTTGAAGAAGAAAACAAAACCGATTACAGACTATGGCTCTGGGTGATGGATTCACTCATGCCTACTCCTTGGAAGACATTCAGATTGCATGAGGCCAGGGCCACTGGAAGAGCAAATGCTGCAGGGAACCATGGCATAGTAATCATAAATCACTTCCCATTCCTGGATGACTCAGGAATGGTTCATATTAAGCAGTAGTCCAAGGTTAGAAATGTTTTATCATATTTTAATGAATTAGAGATCTGTTGAAAAGGGTGAGAAAGGAAAAAACTCTCTGTGCTTCATTTTTGCAGTCAAACTAGTGAGCAGTTCCAGGGTTGACCCTATTAATAAGATAATTTCCAAGACAATTAGGCTTAAGATGCCATCTTAATCTCTTATTGCTCTGGGATTTCTCTTAGACTGCCAAAAGAGGCAAAAAAGTAGTGCATGATGGGTCAAAACTGCCAAATTCTCACCTCCTTGACGATGAATATATGTGGAACAAGTTGGTACTTATCTTTAGACAAACCAGTCTGTGGGACTTTTGGAAGAATTTAACAATTTCATAACCTCAGACTACTTTCAGACACACTTTCTGCTGGCCCCTGTGCAGCTGCCAAATCTGCAGGGTTCCTGGCTTCAATCTAAGGACTTCTTTTTCCAACAGGGAAATTACTTCAGATTGTTCAATGTTGTCAGGAGATTTAGAAATTTAAAGCTAAACCTGAAATTAAGCTTATCTTACTGCATGCTTTCCCAGCTTGTGCCATATCTTTGGAACAACTTTGTTTTACTCGGGCTTATTTCACTTTTCCTGGGGTTTGGGCTTGAAGAAAAAAGTAGATAGTTTATGGGAGCTGGCAGGGTAACAGAGAGTGGGAATCCTACCTGTCATTTCATCTTTTTTTTTTTTGTGTGTTTGAATCCAAGTGCTTTCAGTACAAGTTCACCCTAATCCTCTAGTTGCCATTTGAGAATGGAGAAGAAAGAATGTCTTAGTTAACATGCTGGTTAATTCACTCAGTTTGATCTTTGAATTAGGACATTGTGCTGACTTCTCCATCTGAGCATTTTGAAGTGTCTTTTACAGCCCTGAGAGAAGTGCCTGAACAGATTTCGGCTTATGATATTGGGTTTGTGCCCCCAGTACTGAGCTGGTGCCCCCCCACCATTTCTGTAACCAGTGAAGTGCAACACCACATCCTCTGTGCCAATGGCTTTTAGACCTAAATGGACTAAAATAATGAGGAGTCCTTCTGCAATGTTTTTCTTCATTTTAGATTAAAAAAAAATATGGTTATGTAAAGTCTTGTTCATTTAAGAGTACTTTTTTCACAGAACTTGCACTTAACACTAAAAAACCAAAAAAAGCAGAAACGACATGGCATTTCTTTGATTAGATGTTTCCACAAGCAATCTTTATTTCTTGTAGAAAGCTAAGTGAAGAATAATCCCAGCAGGACACTGTTGTACACTAATGTCTCTTTCCGAGAGATTAAGAAACCTGTGCCATCTCACCACTTTCTCACCTGGAATAATCTCTAGAATAAATTCTAAGTAATCATTACTCTAGCTATTGCACATAAAATTGCTGTTGATTCTCTTTCTGAGCCTGTGGAAAATCTCACTTTTAAAAGACATCATGAAAATAATAATATGCACCTGGCATTGCAAGGTAAGCTTTATTCCTTTAGCACTAACATTTTTAGGTTAAAGATTGCATGTGTGTTTGGAAACCCTGGCTCTTTTTTTCAGTGCTGCTGTAGCGTATTCATGTCTTGCTCATTAAGGGTAACCGACATCAGTAGTTAAGAAAAAAAAATAGTAGGAGAAGTACCCAGATAGCTGAATGCACCATCCGAAATTAAATTCCATCATTCTTGCCCCCTTCACATTTTCTAAATAAACAAATGTGCCCTGGCACAAGTAGCTCCTCCTTGAACGTGGTACCGCCACTACTACCAAACAGGTCGAGCCCAATTGATGACTTCAAGCAGTTGTGCAATATTGTTTAGAACTCTCCTTTTCCTCCTTCTCAGGCCTTATGAGAAAGGACTTAGCCATTTTTCAGAAGGTTTTGGGTATTCCAAGTCAGAAACCTCACAGATACTGTCCTCTGTTAGGAAGCACCAAGATCCCTGGGAAACAGGCTCCCTGCAGGATTCCCAGGTTGGGCACAAAGCAAAATGACAACTTCAGCAAGGGAACTAGCTCCCGGGCAGCAAAAGCCGACATCCTGGTGGGCTGATTGTACCTTGCAAGAAGAGCACACATGACTTAGGATCACTTTCCTCCAGTAGCCTCATTCAACCCTGCGTGTCTTTTGTGAGCGCTCACAATTCACTGAACTTTCCTAGGGGCCTCTTTGTTACCCCATTCATCTCTCTTTTTTGTCTTCCCTGACAAATGCTTCTGCTGTACTTTGCCAGCCTCCTTTGTGTACAACACTGATTTCGCTGGAAATCCTGTCTTGGAAGATCGGGCTGGTTCACTGCCCCCTTCGCCATTCTCCTGCTCTCCGACTCTGTGCTGCCAGCTTGCTCAATCACTGAACTTTCACCTGTGTTTTTGCCAAGCTAATGGTTTCCCTATAGGCTCAATAGATGGGCATTTCTTCCTTGCCACGTTCCTTTTCCTTCTTGAATTTCAGAAATGCACATAACTTTAAGCTACTCTCCAATTACAGCTAAATTATTCCCTAAGGCAATTAAGGTGAAACATTACTTCGAAAGACATTGCTAGTGTTTCGAATTAACAGCAGCATTTGATACAGTTGTCAGTATTTTTCCATTAACAATGCTAACCTCCCCATCCTCCCTGCAAACCCATAAAATCGATCAGATTCCCATGGAGCCGATGGGAAGAGTCCAGGTGCAGTTTCTTCCAGCGAAGCTGAAATAAAACAGTCGCAAGGACAAGCTCATTCTCAGAACTCCCTGCTTCATTTATTGATCTCTTTCATTCAGTGCGTTACAACTCAAAAAGCTCTTTCTCCCCCTTTTAATCCCCTTTAATCAGTGGTAGATCATGTTTCAGCAGAGCTTTAATGGATTCTTGAGGATAGTTATGGAGCGCTTTGCCCTTATGACTTGGCGGCTGTGTAATCAGTCTACTGGCTTAAAATCCATCTGATTTCCCGGAATTCTTCTGAAGAGAACCGAAAAGAGCCTGACGGTGACAGAATTACACCACAGCAGGGAAATCTGCTCATACGCGTGGTATGTGCTACCGGTTACTCATTTCTCTCTCTACATGCCTACCAGGGACAGGCCAGTGTATGCGGCCAGAGAACCGCAACGCTCATTCGCGGGATTTCAAAAAGGCCTGGTTATCCCCGTACGCACGATGTACTTCCCAGGTTAAAAAGAATGTAGTTACACTGTCCAACACGGCACTTCCTTTGGCGTTATTGATACAGCCCTGAGCTCTCATTCCCTATTGATGGAGGATAAGGAGAAAGCTTTGGGCAACCTAATTCTCTAAGATACAATCAAGGCCCATACGATCTGTCGTTGCTTGAGTAATGCTGGCATCAAGCTAAGCCTTAGCTGGTTGACAGTGCTGTCTTTGCTCAAGTAATGCGTATTGTTTGAGGATAACTTCAAGCATGGTTCTTGCGTGTTTATTGCTTGGCCTTTTTTTTTTAAGTTTTAGGTAGATTTTAAAGCAAACAAACATTGTCATATTACTCAATTGTACATGTTTTTAGATGAAAACTTTTGAGATAAATGAAGGTATAAGGATATGTAAAACTCTTCTCCGTTTATTTGCTCTGAACGCAGAAGTGCCGAAGGATACCTCAGAATGTCCAAACTGGCCATTCAAGTACAGTGTCAGCTACAATGTCTGGAATACTGGGCACAAGAAAACATCTGAGGTTAGAAACAACTCAATCTCATAGCACTTTCCCGATAAAATTTGAAAAAAGGAATACCCTTTGGGCATGTATTTATAGATAAAACCCTTAGAAGTATTGTAAACATTCTGTCTGTGATGAGCAGGTATCTTAAATGATGAGGCATAACAGGAAAGCTGGTGCAAGGATGGCTCTGGTTTGCACTCTGGAGGGAACGTGGTGTTACCCTGAGCCTCTGGACAACACAGCGCAAAGATGCTGGTAGTGGCGCACCTTATGTCTCACAGACCAGTTCCTCTTCCTGCTGCAATCCTTCATTAACAGTAAGTGATGTGGCAGGCAAGCAGGACCGTTTGAAACAGAAATTAATAAAACATGTTGAGAGGATAAAGTTTTGAGCTTAGGCTACACTTTTTGGTAATTTTCTGGCCAATTTTTGTGTATACCTGAGTCAACAGCCCTGACTAGCTCAAATCTCTCAAAAAATCGGATCTCTTTTCTCTAGGTCTTTTCTTCATACATCTCTCTGGGGCTGACAGCATTTTGGCACACAGGTACCAAACTCAGTTGTGAAGCACATTGCTGCCACGTTCACATGACAGAAACAAGCCAACGTATAGCTCTTTCATGTAAAGTGTCTTTTGTTCTCCCCAGAAGTCCATGATGTGACCTCATAGCTCAGTTCACAAGCTGTGGACAAAGGTCAATAAGAATTTACACAATCAGACCAAGGCACGCAGCAAAGAACCCGTAATAAACTGGGAAAATGAAAAGAGCGTATTGTCTTTCTCAAGAAATATGGCAATTGTCATGTGCACCACAGCCAAGGCCACTCTGAGAGAAACCATTCTCTGCAGATGTGCTTGTGATTTATTCTGCAGGAATTAATCTCCACATCACAAATATTTTCGCTACTGGTAAACCTCAAGGAAAATGGAAAAACAGCTGCAGACAGCAAAATAACTGCTGTGAATGGCTGCAGAACCTGTCCTTGCCTCAGCAACTTGCAGGCCCTGCACTCCAGGCCAAATGAGACCTCTGCCTTTTTGGGGGCTTCCTGAGTGCAGGTAACAAGCACATAAAAGGCATGAGAACAAATGCCAGTTTGCTGTACAATTTGGAGCCTGTTGTCTGTCCTGCAAGTTGTTCTAAAAGCAACTACTAGAGACAGAAAGATAAATAAAACGATGAGATTGAGTACTAGGCTTTCCATGTCATGCTTATGTTTAAAACTAAAATTTCCAGTTATCTTTGCTTTATTTTTTCCAAATATCCAGATAATAGCTGACCCTGCTTTGAGCAGGACATTCCTGCTCAAAGAACTCCTAAAGAGTCCTCCAGCTTGAACCCTCCTCTGATTCTATAATTCAGAATTACTTAAGAATTGAGAGTTCTTAAATCCAGCTTAATTAGTTTGAGTAAGTCTTATGTCTACTTCAAAAACATCCAGGTCTGTCCTTCTTCAAAATGCACGGGTGAATGCTCAGAAGTTGGCTGCACCAATAACAGCTACTGAAATAAAGATGCAACAAAAGAGGTAGCACTATTTCTTTTTCCTGCATTTGAAGCTGCTAGAAAAGATAACCCTAAACACTCAGATCTTTCAGCCTCTCCCACAGAAGGTCCACAAGCTTTCCTGGTGGCAGTGAAAAATTCCTCTCCTCACCACTTTCCCCCTTCATTCCTGAGCCTTTACATAAGCGTTGCAAATTGCAGTGCCTGCACAGCACCATGGCTTCCTGCAGACCTAGAACCACGTTCAAGCTGTGATTCTCAATCCTGAAGAGAAAGAAAGACAGAAGAGGAAAAAAACAAAACAAGAAAGAAGAAACACCCCATCTTCATGAGATTGCCTGTGTTTCTGAATCTCATGCCTAGCTTTTAGATTAGAGACTGACCCAAGTTTCAAAGACAGAAAACATCATGAGATATAACCTATTGTTTCAAGAACAGCCCCCAGCTCCTCCCTAAAGCTTTCACTGTCTTATTCAGAATCAATCTATTACCAACATAAAGAAATATAGGGCTTTGAGCAACCTAATGTAGTTGAAGATGTGCCTGCTCATTGCAGTGGGGTTGGACTAGATGACCTTTAAAGTTCCCTTCCAACCCAAACCATTCTATGAAATACATTTCTCCCAAAGTCCCGAACTCCAACTATTAAAAGAAAAACATATCCGCCAAAAGATCACCTTCCTTCTGGTTACAAAACTGCAGGTTTAATAGGACTCCTTGTTCTAATTCAGAGCACCGAGGGAGCCCAGCAAGTTGACCTTCAGCTCTACATGGTTGCACTTGTGAGCTGGGTCTCTCCTCCTTCCTGGGTACCCTGTCAGACTCTCCCAGACAGGGTACCCAAATTAACGGGGCTGCAGTTCACCAGCTGAGCGTCTGGCCCACATTGGTTTAACTCTATCGACTAGTTGTATCTGGTTAATATTAGAGACTAATAAAATTCATCTGTTTGGAAATAAAGGTGAGCCAACAGTTAAATCTGCCATCAGTAAAATAATAAAAAAAAGGTCAGAGGAAGCCTGAGAATGATTAATGCTGGGCCCAAACTAACCCGAAAACAAATACTCCTCAAAGCTACCATCAAGAAGAAGAGATCGAAGCCAACATTTTGATGCATGATGATGTAGAAATAACTCTGACTGAGAAATGTAACACTGGAATCAATTTTATCCAATAGTGCAAACTATAAAAATCACAAACCAAAGTCTACCCTGGATGTACACAGGGGACTCCCATTGATTTCAGTCCTAGCCACACACATGCATCTGAGGGTGGATTTTGGAACCCCAGGTCTTTAATCCACTACCTCTACTAAGCTCAGTTATTACATGCACTAAGGATGAGGGTTGCATAGCTGTAACTGAGAACAGAATTTGGCCCATTTACTTTAAGTGCTGTGTCTGAAGTGGGTTTTCTCCCACTAAAAAACCCTAACTTTTTAGGGTTATGAAAAGTCATAAGTGGCATATCATAAAAAACTTCCAGTCTACAATATAAAACACACACTGGAAAACTACTTAAATGGACAGAATCTATCTTCCAGAGTCAGGAAATGATTCACTGTAGAAAGAGAATGAAGAAAGGCTCTCTCAATTTCTTTGACTCTCGACTGGACTGATGTCTCTGCTAGTTTTCTGACTTTCAAGTCCTTTAGTGCCCTTCTATCCAACTTGTACTATCTCTGAAAACATCTGACCCTTTGCTCAAACATAATATTCCTGCATCTGTTTCTCCCCTCTTTGCTTTGGCTAGCAACACGAGGAGGACAGATAAATAACCAAGGATGTCAGAAACATACATCATAAATCATTGCAAAATTGAGCTAATTTGAATAGTCTCGCTGAGTTCTGATACCTATTAACTACATGCGCAGCTTCAGGAAAGGCTGCATGCAATTGCAAGTCATTAACCTCAGGTGCATCCCCCATCCCACAGTGTGCTCTGCAGAGTCTGACCCAGTCCTGCTGACCTTAGGGGAGTGTTCTCCAGAGTTCATGGCTCACGTACTGAACGCTCAAATCCACCTGGAAAATCAAGCAGATTATGTTTTTCTTAAGAATTCTATGCCAGTGTTCGGAAAACATAAATTATCACAAAAATTGTTAGCAAAACAAACAGAGGATTTCCAGGGGACCACAGAAATGTAGGTGTTTGCACAAGTTCTGCATTTGCTTAGGGTCATTGGGAAATTCTAGCCTTTATGGGCTGAACTTTCGAAAGGCATAAGGAGCAGCTAGAACATGAATTGTAATTGAAAGCCAATGGAAATGAGGTGTCAAATCTCTATTTCTCCTCTCAAGAATTTTTCTGAGGATTTAGCAACACTATTGCTATTAATTTCAAGGACTCAAATATCTGGCTGTCGGGGCCCTGAGTGCACTCTCCTCAGGGTTCAGCTACCACAGTCAGGGGCAATGGGGGGATATTCCAACACGTGGTGACCATGGAGGGCTTCCAGCAGTGCTGGGGGGAGGCCACTTTCAGCCAAGCCAGGAACTTTGACCCTACCAGAGTTACCACCACTCTGTAGGAGTGTTCCAGAGTAATATACCACCATAAACTTTAAAAGGTCTAAAGACATGTCACATGGAAGCTCTCTGAGGCAAAGCACCCAACCTCTGAGAATATCTAGTCAGACCCATCTGAGCCCCATTTTTGCATCCTATATCTTAGCCATGAGCCTGCTCATGGATTTCAAGAAAATCCCACTAGGGCTGTGGAAAGTTTTGTGTTTGTTTTAGCACAGTAGCATTTTAAAAAAAGGGGCCATTCACTGTTCTGAGAAGGTTTGGATTTATGTTCGGAGAAAGAACAACTCCAGGGCAATGTGACACCATCCACCAAACAACACAAGATCAATTCCAACCAGCAGCTTGGGAGAACACTTTTCCCAACAAAAAACTTACCTGCCATGAACATTTGCTCCACCTTTCTTCTAGATGCAGACACACAAATTGTACCCCAAAAATAATGAGTTTATACATATTTTTGATTCAAAGCATTAGGTGTTTAACTGAGAAAGAGGTTTGATTGTTGAAGCTGTAGCCAGTAGTCCTTGGAAGCACTGATAGATGTGTTGAAGGATATTCATGACAAATCCACCAGGACATCCTAGAGTTACCCATTACAGTATTTCTCTTGTCTTCTTTAAAGAGTAATGGAAAACTGATTTGCAAAGTGTACTATAATGAGCTTCTGTTTATAAAAGAAGAAAACACACATTGATATGTGACAGTTCAGGTCTTGGACTGGAAATATTAAAATTTGCCAAGAATATGACTTGCGATGAAATGATCAATGATTGTGAAAATAAGGATCTGTGCATATTGTTCTTTCTGTCTCAATGTCCTGAACTGGGCTGTAAGTGGAGTGTCAGTTTAGATGACCACATTAACTTTTGGGGGTTTAAACTCTAGGAAGTCAAAAGCTGAGATTTGTAAAACAAAGTTAAGCATAACTGAGTCTTTCACTCATTTCATCCACACATCCACGTCTGTGCAGAAGCACTAGGTTCGCAGTGGACTCGCTTGACACTGATGAAACTTGAAGCAAACCTGCATGAAGGAACAGTCTCTTCTTGCAAACCAAATCTTTCCCTCGTTTGATCCTGTTTGTGCTCCCAACCAAGCCTGCAGAAAATATGCAGAACACACCACTTCCTTTGCTGAAGGCCCGTTGCAAATGTTTCTGATAAATTTATCTCATGTTGCCCTGTGTAATGGATGGTTCAAGTGCCTTGGTGAGGCTTCTGAAAGGACTGACTGTCAACAGTTGATACCCCAGGCTTGTGTGCAGACACAGTTGCCACAAAAGAGGCAAAAAGCTAAAACAAACACCACAATATCTGATGAAAGATGGCCGTCTCTTATCGGAGCCATTAAAATTCCAGTCTTGAAGGGAGAGTGGGCCGGATTGTCCCCGGAATTTGCAGTCGTCATTCAAAGGAGTGTGGTATTCAATAAAATGGTAAATAGTCCAGGAAGTGCCAAATACAGTTTTTATTACAGTGCTGTATGGCTGCCTATTCTCTGATTGATGCTGTATGACAACATTTTGCTGATAAGAGGACTTGTGAGTGCTGACTTAGCTTGGTTGGGTGGGTTTGCTTCTGCTTCCTGGGAGAATGGTTATGGATGGAAAACCAGACTTGCCTTGTTTGAATTACCTGAGTAAACCCAGCCTTGTAAACAGACTTATGTGAGGCATTTTGTGGAAGGTGAATATCACTCTTGTAAATCAAAAAGCTGCAGGATATATATTCCTGGCTCTGATATAAGCCAACAGAAAAGAGGAAATTCACAGCTGGAACTTTAAACGTCTCCTGTTGTCATTTCGCCCTGTATAAATCCATCGTACAAATGAGAAATCAGCCTCTCTAATTGTGTGAGTAGATTGCAGCAAAACAAGAGGGGAAGCTGGAAATCCAGCTTTTGATTTCTTTGACGTTGGAAAACATTTCTCTAGAAATAATCAAACTAAACTTGACTCAGTCATATCAATTAAAGGAAGAACTTGGTCCTTACTTTGGTTTTTACTTTACAGACACTGGTTAACATAATTTTGTTCAGTTGGGCTTCCAACAGTACTATTAGACACGTGTGGAAAGGCTCTATTCTTTGGATACTGGAGAGAGATACCCTATTTTCGGTTCACTCTTGGAAAGGTGTTAAAAATCTTTCAAATGCACTTTTAAAAAAAGCAGACTTTTAGAAAATAGATTCAAGTGACTCTGCGTGCTGGTGAGTGTTAAAAAACATACTTCTAAAGCCTTTAAAGATAACTTTTATCCCTCCAAATCCATCATCTGCACTGTTGTATTAGTATCCATTCTTTCCTTGCTTTCTTCCTGCCTACCCTGATTATGACTGGACTCTGTTTACTCTGAGCTTCTCACCCAATTACCGTGCACGGACTGTAAAAATCATCTTTCTGCCACAATCATTCTTCATGTGTTTGCAATGTTGGCACTGCAAATGATTAACACTCTTCCTAGAGTTGTTACAGGGAGCACTGAGACAGGAGGGTTTAAGGTGTGTACTTGTCCAGCCTTGACTCTCTAAGAAGTGGTGAACTCACCTGCTGACAGCACTCTGGTGATAGGACTTCCTTGCCTCCTTCACATGTGAAGATTTAAGTGGTAATTGTGGTTCATGTTATCTCAGGACAAAAATTGGGACCTACTCCTAATGGCAAACGCTATTGATACTGAGATTGGTACAAATGAAAATGCAATCCAGAAGTTTTTCTTACTATGCAGACCTCCCAGAAGACAGCTTTTCATTATGGGCAGAATTTTTGAGAAGTGTGAGATATTCTGCAAATACATCCTTTTGCTGTACTGCAAACAGATGCCATCAGTTCAGCAACATTGACTTGCTTTGCTGCATGATGAGAGAAGAAGTATTCTGGAAAGACCTTTTCCTAATCTTGCTGAGTTATTTGGCATCCAAATGTTCAGAACACAGCCAACAGATTAAGAAACAGAATAATAAGATGAAAGCTTTCCCACCTATGTGCTAAGGTATTTAAGTCCAAATCCTGTGAAGTTTTGCCAACATTTCCTGCAGATTTCGAGTGTTCTACCAATATACAGCATCTCACCTAAAAATCAGCTATACCTATCACTGTTTAAATAACTTAGAAATCTTCTATATGCAAGTTACATCAATAATTTATTTCATTCCACTGTTTGTCACTAGTTCTCCAACCTTAACATCAGGGCCAGCATTAGGTAGGTCCAAGGGAGCACCAACACTGAACCTTCATATGGTTTCTGTTTGCTGGAGAGCCAGAAGAAACATTACATAATATGTCACAGATGTTAAAAAGGAGATGTTCACAGACATAACAGATAAAACGAACCCTCTCTGTAAATGTGCTGGGTTGAACAAAAAACCTATTTTGATGTGTGTGCACAGGGCTGTAGTTTTTAGAATAGTAATTAAGGTCCCAAATAACATTAACTGCAGTACACGCTACTTGCAGCAAGGAAAGGCTTGCCTGCATAAACTCTGTGCTTCGTAAGACACCAGAGGAAAACAGAAGACAGGTTTGGCCTAGGTTGAGGACAGTATGCCCCTACTGTACAGACACTACTCATACGTAGGTGATGTCACCACTTCCAAATCTGATTTGAATTTTTCTAGATGAATGATGACCATAATCACCGTGAGCTAGCAGCTAATTCAAACCAGTGGAATGTGCATTTAGAGAGAGGGAAGACAATTACATAGTACAAAGATTCTTGCAGGGCAGAACAGAGTTTATGAGCAGCTGGTAGATAATAGCTTTTTAAAATAAACACCACCTAAATGCACAATCCAGATTGCACACAGCTCTTTGAATCTCAGTGGCTGCTGTTTTATTTTCTCTGCCTGTTACAGTCAGAGACTCAGAAAGATGGCAATGAATTGACTGCTGGTCGCAATTAGAGAAGCCCAGTAAAATGGCATCTCCATTAGCAGGTGACCTCTGTAGCTACTAGGTTTGCTTTAAACATCTAGCAGAAAGTGTGACACCTCCCAGAACATTATCAGGACTCAGCGAGGTGGGGGGGACGAGTCCAGAGGGACTTTTCTATATAAATTACTTTTCAAGTCTAAGCATGTTTCATCTAAGGAATTGTGATTATGGGCTGCAGTGTGATCCTTGCTCTCAGAATTTGCTATATTATTCCTTTGCCTTACCTACTGTAGGCTAGTCCAGAATGATAAGAGTCTTTTAGCCAACTCTTTTCAGGTTTATATTGGTTGAATTTCAAAAATGTTCTTGAAAGGTTTCTTTTCGCTAGTGAGATAGCTGCTCATTTTAAGATAGCATCTGTAGACCTCTCCTTTGCTGGACCGTGTCACCGTTGTGCTAGGAGGTGCTTCTGAACCCCTGGCTACTCATTGACTGTGGACAGTCACCCTCCTTCCGGGGTGCAGGACAGTCAGTTCTGTACAGAAAAGCTCCCCAGACACAGTAAGATGTTATCAGCAACCACTGAGGCCTGCTCAGGTGTCAGGAGAAGTAAGGCGAGTTCAAAAAATGCACTCCTTGACTAGAAGGACGTTGTCCAGATCAATACCTGGCAGCAACATGATGTGTGTCATGTTCCCATGTGCTACAAGAACTCTAAGTTCAGCCTGACCAAATCAGCAGGACTTTGGAGACTTTTTCTAACTGGGAAGTATTGCTGGTTTCTCATAAACTTTTGCTTTGATATCTCCCATCTGAACATTGTTCATCTGAGTGATCTGAGTCATCAGAAGCACAGATGAATGGCCAGCTGGACAGGTAGACTTCTCACACTTATTTGGATGGATGGGCATTAAGTACCTGAAACTCAGCCTCTTCTACAGGCACCATATCAGCTCTTAATACAAAAGAGCTGAGCCCCATGGTGGGACCAAGTTTTGCTCTCAGAGAGGACCTCGCTTTTGTTCTACAGAGAAGAGCCTTCCCAAGGTGATGGGATGCCCAGTCTGAGACCTATTGCCTCTCCTGAGAAGCAGAGACAACAGGAACAGCAAGTATGAACTGAGAGAGAAAAGGAGAAAACAAAAGCTTTACTAGAAAATATGCCACATTAAAATAAAGGCAAGCCCATACCATTCCAGCTGTACAAAATTCGGGCCCTTAAGATCTTTTCCAAGGAAAGATATTAATAGCAGAGACCAGCATTTTTGATGCAATTCTTTTTATGTAGAACAATATAGAGAGTCTGTTCTCATAAACACAGTAGGACGCAAACAACCGGAGGCAACTTCTCTTCTCACAGCAGCAGATCTTTCCCAGCCAGCTCTCCGGCGTCCCGGCATCTCCCAGGACAGGCTCCCGTGCAGCTCAGCTCTGCTGCAGCTCCCCTTCGCTGCCTGTTGCCCACATGCTGTCTCCCTCCTTCCCCACCTGAACTGCCTCTCACCCACCCATGCATATTCCTTTCCCAAAATAATACCCAGACAAAGCCCGGCTTCCCACAATATTCAAATTCCTGAGCTGCCTTTCTTTCGGGTGGAAACACGCGCTTAGCAGTCTAGTGCAGTATCTTAAATGAAAGACAGTTTTCTGCAAGACATAATCCAGCTTACAGGACACCAGTGTGCTGAGATGCTACATTCAGGCCTTTGCCCTGAGCTCTCTTATTAAACATCAACTGTCATATGCTTACTCAATAATAGAGCTAACTTTCCTTATTGCAGTTTTAATACCGATGAAGTCTACCAAAGTCTACCGTCATGTTTCTTTGAATTTGACATCCGACACAGACACCAGTTGTATTTACAGAAATGCTGTAAGGGTCCTGCACCTGTGATAAAGAAACAAAAAACCAGAAGCATCACATGAGAAAGAGCAAATGGGAAATGCTTGTGAATCGGTGCTGCACACATCCTCTGCCACAGCAAATGACCTCCTCTTCACCACCTCCTCCTAGCTAACAAAATGGCCCGGCACATAGCCAGGGCAAAATCTTCTGTACCTCAGGGCAGAAAATGAGTATAAAACTCCAACCTCTCTTCTTTTGTAGGGTTTTATGTCCATTGGACACAAGCCCATCAGGCTGTGGTCCTGTGCACCTCTGAATGGTAAATGTGAATCACAAGAAGTTAAAGCAGTTCCCACCTATGTGAACACTGGTAAAACAGTAAGGTTTGATAGCTTAAGCACTTGCTGCTCTGGCTCCACAGCTGATGAGATCCGTGCTGGCAGTGGAATTGAGCCCTGTTATTCTAACACATTTTCTCCTGCCCTGTGTAGGCCACCCACCACCCACAGATGTCCCGTGAAGGCAAGCCACATAGCCTTAAAAAAAGCAGGAGGAGATGAAAAAGGTAATATTAAAGCAGGCTGCAAAGTGCACCGGTAAAGTTCCTTATCACACAAGTAGGAGTGTGGTGGGTCATTTTCTTGGCGCCTGTGACTGCAATGCCCCCAGGGAAACCTGCTAAATGTCATCATCCAGAAGCAGGGTTTCTCCTCAGAGCCCCATAAAAGAGGCCGGGAAGTTACTTGCATTCCAGGGCCAGCAGCTGTTAGAGTACAACAGAGCACTGGTGCCCCAGCCGAAGGATATCGGGAATGGGACTTTAGCAGGCATCCGGATCCTGGCTGCACAGATCTTCACAGATGGTGACATTTACCCATTAAAGGACAGCAAAAGCAGTATAGGGATACAAGCTAGGCTGAAAGGCTGAAGTAAAAACATTCTTGTCACTTGATCAGTGTCAGTGCCAAAGGACATGGCTAGACAAGCTTACTTGCTCTGTTTTTCAAGTGCTCTGCCATGAAGCCCAAAACCACTCCTTAGAGATGCATGGATCTGAGGCATTCAGGTACAAGGCACACCTTCATGCTGGGTCAGCCAGCACGGTCCTACTGCATAGCTCCTTTCAAGAAGCAGTAACATCCACAGGGAACCTGTGAGAGCACCATCAGGAGTCTGGGAGGAGTTATATTTTTTCTGTGAGATATTTGAAATGCTATATTTCTCTGAAAAGAAGTTGGGAAATGCAGCCAAGAAGCAGAAGGAAAGGATGAGGATAATTTTTATTTTAAGACATCTATATCTGTCAAGCTTGGCTGAACATGAAGGCTTTGGAGAGGTAGGACTTTTGAAGTCTTTTGAAACCTACTTTTGAATGAGAGCCATTACAGACTTTTAATACCAATATTTTTAATATCTCAGCTTGGGTATAAAGTGTAGGAGAAATGACAGTACCGCTAGAAGAGACTGGCTTGGTCTCAGCACCCTTCAAAGAGAGTATGAAAACAGCTTGGGTTTACATATACATCTCTCTAATTCACTTGAGTACTGGAATTCAGCTCCACTCTGCAGAAATGTTACTTCAGTGCCCATGACCAAAATCTGTCTTGCATTTTGGAACTATAAAAAGTATTTAGGAGTCAAGTTTTCAGTGAGCACCTCCTTTTAAGCACAAGCAAAGGGACAAAAGATTCAAGCTAAAGACTGGGGATGTAAATCTGCAGTGATAGGGAAAATGGAGAAAATAAGAGTTTTGTCTGTAAACGGGTCTCATTCCGACATAACCAATTCCATCCCGACCCAGCATCAGAAAGGGGTTTAATGAGCCCCAGCTGAAGTGGGAAGCAGAATTGTTCAGGTTTGAGGACACGCTGTCTCCACTCCATGAGGCGCAGGGAATTCACGCCAGGGTTTCAAGGGAATCCCCTACCCTCAGGTCACCTGCTCCAGTCCAGCTCAGTTCATGCTGGTGAGACTAACAGTTACGAGCAGGTAACAAAATGTTGCTTGATGTTGCACATGAAATAAGTTACAGGGCTCTGCTCCTACCTCTATAGGATATGTCTGAATGTAGATCTATGCATCGTTCCAAAAGTATCTATAAATACAGACATGCATCAGACTTCATTTCATTTAACCCACTCTTCTCTTTTTGGTAATCAAGGGGATTTGGGGAGGGGCAAGGAAATATTCCCTGAAAGCTTAATTTCTCTTCTGACAAATCACCCTTTTGGTTTTAAGAGGGTGCATTTTATTCTGGGGAAATCTCTCCTGATTCTGCTGTGACAAAGCAGCAGCCTCAGACTCCAGGTCTCTGTGCAGCTGGGTACCTCTCAGGCAGGTGTCGTGGATGTGAGAGACAGAAAGCTCTTGTTCACCCTGGACTCTTTTGGCCTCCCAGCCTCTTGCAGCTTGGGCAAAGGGAGGAAAACACAACCTGTGCTGGAACAAAACGTCCTTGTAAAAACAACAGATCTTCCTAACTTTGAGCATTTGCTAATTAAGGCTATGCCTAGGAAACAAGACCTGTTCTTTCTAATCTCCATAGAAACGCTCAGTCACGCTTCCTTCCTAACCCATGCACAGATCACTGCAAGCATGTCAGCGTAGACCAGCAAGCCTTACTGGCTGGTCCAGCCTTTTTATCCAACACAATGTTTGTCTGAAGTATGCAGAGAGGATTTTTTTTTTTTAAACTGTTTGTTCTCTTATTTATAGGCACATTTAACAAGAAATTCAAGTGATCATACTACCTTTCCTGTTTATCATGCATTACAATGGGAAACCTGGGACATTGAGAGGTGTCTGCAAATTCCTGGAAATCCACAGATGTTTGCATGCATTCCCATAATATTTGGCAAAAACTAGGACTAAAAGTTACAGCCATGAAAATGCTCTTTATAGCAGGTGTTGATCTTTCTTTTTGTTAGAAAACTGAGTTATTCAATTATTTGTCAGATTGAGATTTTTGCCTCAGAGACTCCAGTTAGAAGCCAACTTGAAATCTTAAAAGACATTTAAGATCTTGCTTGCAGTTTGATGGCTGCAAATCTGATGACAGCCTAAAACAACTGTAAAGGCCACTCCACCCTCTTCTTCTGGTGCAATCTAGGAGTACCTGGAAACTCCCTACCCTCCATACCTTTTGTCCTTGCGGGTGCTTGACTGGCTGTCAGCTGCTTGCAGGCAGACTTTTGGCAATCAGTTTGGATGCACATGGCAGGACAGGGACCTGCTGAGTTTGCTCCCTCCAGCAGCTGAACGTCCTCTGGTGAATGCCTTCTTGCAGTGCATGGACCCCATGAGGAGGCCTACTGTTGGGACATTCAGCTAACCGACCTTGGGGCAGACCTTCAGGTGTCATGCACACTTACCAGTAGGTTCTCTCCTCACATTCAAAGGTGTTCAGGATAGCCAATAATGCTGGCACTGTTCTTTGGAGCTCCCTGTCTTACCTGTGCCATGAACAGTGGGATCCTTCATCTTTACCTACACCAGCAGCAACTCCTGCATGTAGCTCTAGAAGCCACGGTATGATCACCAGTAGTGATAAAGCTGTCTGCTGCCAGACAAGACAGCTCATTTGCCTTATGCTCTAATGCAGAGGAGCTCTGCACCCACCACCAGCCATTTTCCTTCCGTGGCCAGTGTATACTGGATTTTTCTTCCTTCAATGCATGTTCTCGGAAGAGACGTTATGTGCCCTGTTCTGAGTTCACTTAATTCACTCCTTACCTCTTTTTCCCTTCTTAGTGAGGGGAATGGCTTTTTGGTTGGCCTGTCTCACAGTAGCAGTTTACTTAGAATCTCAGAGAAATCCTAAAGAAAAAAGAAAAAAAATCCATTCCAGGAAGCAAGACTCGTGTAACAAGTATGTGTTCCATATCTGCTCCCTGACTAGCATTTCAAATCCATCTTAATAACAAAGCAACTGAAGTCTATTTGCATTTTATAAAAACAAAATGTGAAATCCTAGCCTAATGCTTTGAAATCGAATCTAACAGCTCACAAATTCCATGTGTCATGCTAATCTGAAGGCTCTGCCTACCATAAACATTTCTGAATCCACAATTGCATTTAATGCTGCCTCTGCCACACTTCAGTGGAAGAAGAGAGAGTGGAAAAGCTCTCTCTGCAGCACTGAAAGTAATCAGCCTTAAAATAATCAGCCTTATATAATCAATCTTAATTGTAAAAATGTTTTTAAAAGAAAAAGGGTAGAGTAGAAGTTTGTGACATCAACAACAGGATTATCTGTCATTGGATTCTTAAATTCTATTGTCTAGTTAAATTAGCCGATTCCTGCCATCTTTCCAATGACAGATTTAGCCAATTAACATGACCTATAAACTTTATAATGTGTAGATTGGGATTTCAAAATCGATTAAACAATGTTTAGGAGGTAAGTGCAATTAGGTTACACTGCGATGCTGATGGTAGTTGTAATTAACTTGGAGCTTCAACCTGAAAGATCCAAGGCCAGATGCTCAACAAAACACAGCTGACAGTAAGATAATTAAGTTTTATCACATGATGCTGGCTCCCGCTTGGACTTAATCCACAACCATAGCCTTATGCTAGAAGAATTAATTATAAAGTGTGAAGGGAGAACATGTCTCTCACAGACAGTAGGTGTAAATCGTGATATGCACCCTTAAGCTCTGAATCAACAAAATTCATGCACAGCAGAGAGTAAGAGCATCAGTGCTCAGTCAGACCAGAAGCCCATGTCATCCTCTGTGGTGCCTCTGGGAGTGCTCGGTAGCAGACGCTTGGGGACACCCCTGCCAACTGGTTTCAGTGGGACTTAAAATTAAGGCTTTTTTGTGGAGGGGCCTGGATGCCAAGGAAGTGAAGGGCCAGAGTGCACAGGCAGAGACAGGTGCAAACAGTGAGACTTCTTCTGCTTTGCCCTTTGCCATTTCCTCCAGGGAATTAAGATTAATCATAATTAATAAGATTATGATCTTAGTTTAAAAGGTTATGAAGCTGTAGGACTGCGTATTTCCACATTCTGTGGCCCGTGGAGGTCATTACCACAAGGTCCTTGGATGCCTTAAGTCTGTAAGCAACTCTGAGGAGACTAGCAAGCTTCATGGACCTGGATAAGGCCCCAAACAACATGAAGAGGTGGCCACCTATTTCCACATACAACAGAGAGAAAGGCGCTTTGCAGTGAACAGTCATTTTTTAATGGGTACTTAACAAACTATGTGCTTGGCTGTGAATGACGCAGATTGTTGTGTGGTTGCAAAAAGTTGAAAACTTTTTAGGAGGCAATCAACATTTTTTTCTTTCTCCTCCAGAAGCTGTTGAGATCTACAGCTTAAACTCCAGAGAGTTGAGAAGTTGAGAAAAGGGGAAGAAAGGACAGAAGTGTATGTATAGCATATGTGCAAAACATTTGTGTATTTCACTTAATTGTATTAATATATCTGCTTACAAAGCTTGGGATTCATCTTGTCCAGCTTTGTATATCTACGAATTATCTAAGTTTCTCTTATAAGCAGTTGAGAAAATTAAGCACCCCCAGAGGGCAATATATCCCAGCTATCTTCCTTGGCCATGCTTAAATGGGGTGACTCATCCTCTGGAGATGGCTACTTCTTTCTATAGAGAGAATCTGAAAGACAAGCTTAGACTGGGATGATCAGGTTTTAGTTTGTGGGACAAATTCCACCCAAAGAGACCAAAAATGTGAGGATTTTTCCTAAAGAACCAGTCAATGATGAAAGTGAGTAGGAAACTGAGAAGGAGAGCAGAGCCCTGTTGTAAGAGTTATAGCTTATTTACATTTATCTTCCCATTCATTTGCTTGCTTGCTGCATTTAACTGCTATGTAGTAAGACATGACCTGGATCCTTACTCTGTGTCGGCTAAGCAAGCTTTTGAGGTGAATGGGAATTTTTCGGAATAAGGATAAAGATAATACTGAGAACACACATCTGGATTTTTTCCTGTGAGAAAAATAGGAACGAACAATCTTACTTATCCTTTGCTACAACAGATGAATGTCATCACCCACTAAAACCTACCTACAACAGGACAAGTAAAAAGAATTCACAGTCTTTGAGCCAAGCTTGGACAACTCTGTTTCTGGAAGTAAAAGTGGCTTCTTTTAAGATTAACGGTGCATTCTGCACCCTTCATCTTAACACGGGAAATGGGAAAAAGGTTTTTGGAAAACGCCATCAGCCTTGGGCAATACATGTATTTGGAAGGCTCTGTAACATGTGTCTTTGCTGAGACCTTGCTTTCTTCTTATCCTGTTTACGCAGAGCAGCTCTGTACATTGTTCTTCATTTTATCCCAGCTGATTCTTGCTTCTGCTTTTCCCTGCTGCATTCTTGCAGTGTGTTACATTGGAGGTCAGGCGAGACAATCATGGTTCTTCCAGCCATGAAAATGCTTGATATCTCTTCATTGTACCTTCCTTTTCTTCTTCCCTCCTTCTCATGATTTCATGCTCACATGTAACTTCAGTCTCCAAAGCTTGTTCGGCACCATGAGATCCCCCTTATCCTTAATGACACCCCTAATCATGTTGATTTACTTTTAACATATAACGGTGATCCAAGCTTCTCTTCAGCTCTTTTGTAGAACATTCCCTTTGGATATCCATTCTTTAGAACTATTTGTTTCATGATAGCTGTAATCCATCTGTGGTGTCTAAAGGACGTGAGCCTACTGCTATGCAATAAAACTGGTATTTCATTGCCCTAGTGTAACTTCACTGATTTCACAGAATCACAGCAGGGAGGAATTTAGATCCACTGGGTTTACGCTACTCCAGAGCACAGCTTGGTGTAACTTGTTTTTTGGTTTCAGACCTCTGATATTATTTGTGAACTTGTACTTTATGTATTTGTCCTGAAATACTTTGCCCTACACAATTCAGACTGTCTAGAAAAGTTCTTAATTTCAAAGGCAAAAGTTACTATTTAGTGCCATTTTCATGGGAAAAAGTTTTTCTAGAGTAGTTCAATTTTTTCATTATGATTTGAATAAGTTATCCAGCTGAAGGAAACCAAATTTGTTTCTGGGCAATCCTCTGTATTAGTAAGTTGTGTGGGTGTAAGTGACAGAAAGGTTGGTCTATTCTTTCTAAAGGTATTCACTATCGACCTCTCTCCCTTACTTGTACATCTGATTTACAAAGTGGCTGCCTGCAACAGCAAGCACTTGATGGTGGGCTCAGAAGTAGCTTATTACCTGTGTTCTCAAGGATTTCTGGTGTGGAATACTCTTTTGTTTGACCACAGAACTACTGTATAACTCTAAACTCCCAATTAGAAGTAAATATGCACCTAAGAGATATTTTTTTCTCATATATGTGCCTCTGAGTTATTATGTCTTCAAACCTTAAGACTTACATACATATTTTTGCTGTTGCTGTTTTAAGGAGACGGTTAAAGTATGTGAGATGTAGAATAGAAACTTTTGAGTTGTTATCTGTTGACAAGGTTTAAGATGGATATTTAATCTTAGAGACCCAGATACACCCGGCAGATATGCATGGACTGACACTTATAAACGGGCAGTGACCAACCCAGGATTTCTGTGTGATATGACAGCATCATCGTTGAGGGTGGAAGGATCCTACCTGCCCTGCTCTGCTCAGCCTGCTACGTGGTAAAGAGCTGACCTTTATCAGACTATCAGACAAATCAGATGAATGCAAGTCAGTCTTTGTAGGAGATCCAAGTCAGAACGTTGGCAGCTCGCATTTTGGACAGAAAGCACAGAAAGTACAGACATTTAGCAGAGTGATGCTTATAAAACTGGCTGAGGGTGCTGTTGCTCAGAGATATCAAAAGAAAGGGCATTTTGCTGTACTTTCTGAACTGACATGAACTTAACCCCAGGTTCCTGTCAATATTGCCTCCCGTGGCTGGGAGAGGGGCTGCTGGGTGCAGGACATCTACTCTGGTGGTCCCCACGACCACAGCATCGCCACCAGCGAAGGACCCAAATCCCAGGGACCTTCATCAAGCAAAAATCTGACATGCTGCAGTGGTCCACGAAAGCTGGCACTGACTCCTTATTGTTAAATGCTTTGGGACACCTCAAATATGAATGGAGCTATATAAAATTCAATTCTATTGTAAAGAAAACAGCTGTCATGAATTAAGGCTACGTTCAGCCTTGGAGATGTGGACGACTGTCCAGTAGGGAATGAACAGAAAACTCAACCCATTTAACTTTAAAACAGAGATTTGTCTTCTCTTTCCCAGAAAACAAAACCCCAGGGATTCTAAATCTATAAACCACATATAGCGTATCACCCAAACAATTTCTTTTGAGGTTTGAAAAACCCCTTGCTGCTAATTATTGGTTATACATGGTTTGAAAGAAAAATGTAGTTTTAATGCTGGGTTTAATTAAAATGCCTTTAATAACAGTCATGGATTTTGCAGCACAAGTGCTAAAAGGCCAAATCTTACTTTTGCAGTGAATTGAGTTCAGAAGAACTAGATGAGCAAGCAGCCCAAGCAGATTTGGGCCAAAATTTGCAAAACCGTTTTGCTTTTAATGTGACTGAAGTCCTCTTTCCCAATAAGAACATTTTCTGGAAAGGAACAGATTTACTGTTTGAACTTTATCATTTCCTCTTCTACAAAACAATAGGAGAGAAAAGGAACCTTTCCAATTTTTCACCCCTTTAATTAATAAGACATTCTTTGGCATATGACAGGAAAAATATGTGATGAATGTACTTGATAGGTTATGATTAATAGTGGTCTAGGGAGGTTTTAGAGACATGAGACGCCCCATAAACACAGAATTAATACCAAAGTGAACATTTTTATAATGTCCATTTTGGCAGTCTCCCTGACCTAAGATGTTAGTAGCTTTATATGTCATTTAATTAATGCTCTAAAAAAGTAAAATGCAAACAGCTCTTTTCAAACCATAACAATTCATTGTATGACTTATGTGGGTTTGAACTGGCACAGTTAGTCAAAACATTCCTAGTGCCACTTTATTTCCATAAACCATTTGTATTGTAAACTTTACCAGAATTTTTTGTGCCAGGTTTGAAGAGTTCAAGCAGAGGGCACTCTGAATATAGGCGCTGGATGTAGCCTGCTTATCAAAATGATTTTAAAATGTAATTAGTAATAATTAGAGGAAGAGAGGGAAGCTACACCAATGGTATCTCTAACTTATAACCAGAGTCTTCAGCTAGATATATTATATTCTAGAAAAAAATAATATCTCTATTCAGGGCTGAAAACACTGGCCCTGACTTACCTTTCACACTGGTTTTATTACAAATTACAAAAATACAAAATTACAAATAACTGGTGGTGTTAATCCAAAATAACATAAAAACAAAGGGATCTTTTGGTCCATTGACCATCTCTTGCATTAAAGGTGATGTAGATGATATCTTCCACTTGGTTGTCTCTGGAAAGGTCCTCAATCCAGGGTTGTTTTCGGTCCTCTGCTGAGCTGATAGTAGAGGCAGTCAACCATTGAAGAAAAGCCATCTGGGACAAGGATAGAGAAAGAGGAGGACAGGATTATACATGCTGAGTGGTTGCCACTGGAGCAAAACACAGAAGCAGCGTATCAGTGTAGGATGGCCACCAAGCCCAGAGGGAGTCGCTTGCTTTGAAACCCTGAGCTGGCCAGGGAGTTGAGCTGACGAGCGCTAAGAAGAGGGACAAAACAGTGTATGTGCTATAGGCCCTTCATTTCTGAGCACCCAGACCTAGAGACCATGGTTATAAAACAGTTATATACTCATCAATCTCCCCCAGCCTCCAAAAGAAAAAATGGAAGGGAGTGAAAATGGAAGGTTAATACTGAAACCAATCCAAGACATGGGACAGTTAGAGAAAGGACGGTTTCTAGTCTGGTTACTAAACCAGCAATCATTAAGGGACAACTGAAATGTCTCTGTTGCCCCTAAAAAAATGGAAAATTAGAATGTGTAGCTTTGGAGTACTTAAGAACAGTATACTATGCAATGCAAGAATATAGGACAAAAATTAAATATTAATATTAAGGTTAAGGTGCAGGTTTTCCTGAGTATGATAGCAGACAATTTTCTTTATCAACTAAGATAAAGTTCATTGAACAAGAGGGCACCCTTAATTAGACTCTGTTTTTGTAAGTGATAAGAAATAAAACCTTGTTACAAGTGGATCATGGGTTGATTCACTTTAAATACAATTTAAGGATAAACAAAGGCAGTTTTGTAATTAAGGTTTTAGATTTCAAATGGATAAAGACTGAAAAATTGAGGTATCTAATTAGTGAACTATCCAAAAGAAATCAGTGCAGAGGAAACATAGAATTACTCAACGTCAAAGGGATGAAGCCTATCTGGAATCTGTATCATAAGCAAAGGAAAAATCTTTGTAAACTTGTGGGGAAGCACTCTGGATAGAAAGAGGTAAATAACCACCTTAAAGAATATATTGAGATTTTAGAAAAAGCCTTTTCAGGAGGCAAAAATTGAATGATCAGCAAAATGAGCTACATTAGATGTCAGGAAACATACAGGTAAAGTGCAAATCAGTGAAATTCAAGCTGAAATCACACCTTCAAAACCAAATTGAGACAATAAGAAAAAAACTGTTTAACCATATGTATAATATCGAAGAAAAAGCAAAGCCCCACTGGGCTGAAGGAGGTTTAGAAATCAATGGTAGTTCAGGTACAGTTTCAAAACTCTTTTTTTTTAGTAAAAACAAGGTTTTTAGTCTTGTTTTTAATAGAAACAATGAAATAGAGTAAGGTGGGTAATGAAAGCGAAACCCTTGAATTGAAAATACACACAACTGAAGATGCAGGAGAAATCTCTGGAACAAAAATCTCCCTCCTGGAACCATGAAAGAGCTGGAATGAGAAATTGAGGATCAGGTAATAATTTTTGTACTGATTATGTTAAATTGGCATGGTAGATTTCGGTTGAACATAGATAATGTAATGCTGCTGCTTGTGAAAAGATGGAAATAGCCCACTGACACCTAGTGACTAGCCTGACTTTAATAGTATACAAAACATAAGAACAAATTTTGAAAGAAATTATATGTAGAGAGAAATAAAAACCAATATAAAATGCAGCATGGCTTTAAAAAACTGAATCGTGCAAGAATAAGAAGGTATATTTCTTTGGTGATAAAAACGCTTTCCTAGATAAGGGAAATGCAGCATTTTTCTGGATTTTGGGTAAACATTTGATTTGAAGCCATAGGAGAAAAGGTTACATTATATGCAGAAGCTGAGAATTAGTATAATAACTATAAGGTCAACAGGGAACTGCCTAAAGGGCAGCTCACAACAGGTTCTGCTGAAAGGGAAATTATCAGGTGGGAGGAAATCTATTGTTTGACAGATTGACCTTAGAACCTATTTACTTAATAGTTTCATTAGTGACCTTGGCACAGAATATAGTAGCAAATGAGAGATATTTACTGATGACATAAAACTGGAAAGCATGAAAATAATTGAAAAGAAAGAAATGGATGACCTTGGGGGGTGGCGCACCAGAAGTGAGATCATGTGTAACAGAACCGAGAGCAATGCCCTCGCAGAGGGGGTGCAAGGACACTGGTCTGCCTCCATCTGTCTGCTACGGGCTAGTTGGAGCCTTCAGAGGTAGCTAACTAGTATTACGCGTATGGATACAGGTCGAATGTAGGCCATCTGCCTCCGAACCATGAATTTCTACTGGAAAGAAATATCTGCATGTGAATGGACCACAGGATAGGTTTGGGGCATCAAGAGGATGCATCCATGGACAAACCTAGAAGTTACTTTATATAGGGCAGGTACTTCCAACAGCAAAAGGAAAACAGTAGTGCTGCATGAAAAGCTGTAGGAAGTCCACAGAGGAAATACTGTTTTCTTTCCTGCTCATCTATTATCAAGCAAGAAGCATGGATACTTGAAATAATGCAGTAAGGGACTTCTCAAAAGAGTGGAGAGACTACTTCCTGAAAAAATATAACAGGAGGACTTGTTTGGGTCAGCAAGGTGAAGTTTGAGAAGAGGTAGGGTTGTTTTCTCTAAGTACATTTGGGTTGGAGAAAGAAGATCAGAGAAAAAGAGCTATTTAAGCTGAAGGACAGCACTGGCACAAGAACTGTGTCCACTGCTTCCTATTCAGAGCAGTGTTCCTTTGGAACAGTTTCCCAGTAGCAGTATTTGAAGGCAAAAACTTCAGTAGGTCGTTATTAATCAGTTTGTGCAATGGACTCTATTTCCACCAGTTGCCTGATGTAGCTGAGCAGAGGACTCGCCATCTGCAGGATCTCTTCCAGTCCTTCCCTCTGAAGCTGCAGCCACATGCATCTCCCCAGCTGAGATTCACTTGTACAGGCTTTCTCTGACAATCTCAATATAACTGATTCCACTTATGAACCATCATCATATATATTTGGGCACTTTGAAAATGCTGGCTTTGAAAGAAAGGTGGGAGACCTGCAGAGTGCTGTCTCCACACTTTTGGCAGTATTAGCCTCATCATAGGGATCTTAAGAGTTAAGCGAGCTCAGAAACACTGAAGCTGAAGCTGAAAAAAGGAGCAGGGAGGGTGTGGGGCAGGAGGGAGGAATTGTCAAAAGAAGGCAAGTTAGGGTAAGACCTTACTGAGCCCTGTCCTTTCAAATTTCCTGTGCTTGACACATCATCAGGATGATGTCAAAGTGACTTAACCAGCTATGACACTTCATTCCAATGATGTGGCCAAGCAGAGGAAATTTGAAAGGATGTGGCTTACGGTACTGAAAACAATCATTTAGAGAAATGCATGACTGCTGTTTTTCAATTTAAATGAATTTTAAGCCCTTTCTCTCCTCTCCTAAACACATATTGCACCACTTGGAATATTTGCATTGCTGCTGAGCTTGCCAAAGGTTGTTAAAATGGCTTTACTGTGATTAAAAGGCAGACCCTAGTTTTGATGTGGGAATTCATCATATTTTCTGTTGTGTATTATAGTATCGATGGCATTGCATGGGTAACTACTAAAAATACAAAAAAATTAATTCTGTTGTCATGGTTGTTACGAATTTTAATACTATTAACTTGTAATAGTAGCACCAAACAAGCAAGCGCTATGAGCTGAGAAGCCCCAAAGTTTTATGACACACTTGCCCCCTTCCTGTGCCCACTCACTTTGTGGCCCTTATCCATATCTCTGGCCAAGCAGTTGGTGCTGGGGATGATGGCAACCCCCAACTATCTGGCCAAATACTGTTTCAGAGTCTGGGACAGCAGGGGCTGCCCCTAGGATGCCCAAGAAATCTTCTACGTGTAGGCAGCTCTGAGGTGACTGCATCCCTCAGCAGAAATTGGCCTGGCCACAGCTGGTGCTGGAAAGGCAGCTCACCTTGTCTCATGGCTGCCACCCTGCAGCAATGCCCACTGCCATGAGGAAGGTGAGGAGACACTGAACACAGTGGCTTTTTTTGAGTACCAGAAGTTCTTTATGATGGACAGATGCTGCTGTCTCCGTCTCTCGCAGATCCTCCTTGAGAACTTTACATTAAAGCTTCTTCTTAACCTTGAGGGGCAGTGCGCCTCGTGACAATATGGCATAACATTTTCCAGAGCACTGAAATGCCTTGGAAGCGTCATTTTCAAAAGAAAGCTCATTTTCGAAAATGTCTTAGCCATGAATAGGCTTCAATAACATGAGTCACAGTTACAGCAGTGTCTCAGTTCCCAAGGCACATCTAAAAACTCTAGCTGTTCTTTCATGGAGAGAGTAGATTGTTCAAATGCCTATTTAGAGGACATGCAGTATATCTGTGGTTGGAGATACTTAGCCCAAGTCTGAGCACAGTAAAATAACTTACAGGAACAGAGGGACTGTTACACCCAAAAAAAACGTATCAGAGGACACCTTACATATCACCAAAAAGAATTGATAAAGTTTTGGTCCCTTCCAACCACTAAGATTCTGTGTGTGTGTGTGTGTGTGAAAAAGGCCAGATAGATTTTAAAATGTTAAGGGATAAATTAAAATAAAACGCAGAACAAAATTTATTTTGAAGGTGGAGAAAAAAGGAGAATGAAATGCCCAGAAAATCAAATACTTATGTGACACAGTCACTAAAATACACAGTAACTGTAGCTGTTAAAGAGATCTGAGGACAAACATAGCTTCAGTACTTACACTCTTCTTAGTTAAAAACAGATAGCTTTTATTTAAGGAATGTGAATCCTTTCTTTGCTTTTGCCAGTCCTTCTTTGTTAGATGCTGGTTTAGAGTTTCAACTTCCACTGCTGTTTTAAGCAAGCAAAGCTTTATCTTAGACATGGTACATAATATTTTCTGGCAAGTCTTAAATCCTTGAATTCATCTTATCTCTATGGTGACGAGCCTACATTTGCAATAAAGTATCAAGGCTTTGCAGAGTAGAGGCGTTTTCAGATAAAAGCTGGTGCCTTTGATTTATGGCAGTTCTCGGCTTCTATCATTTGAAAAAGAAATATCCAATTATTGGTTAGCAACAGCTTTTTTCAGGAATAACTGTTTTGGAGTAAAAAAACCCAACTATAATTATTCAATCTGACTCAAAACTTTGCTAATTTACACAAAATTATATGTGACTGCTGAAACCAAATGGACACACACACTTGTCATCTGTGTTTGAAGTACCAAAAAACTCCTTGTTGAGAGGAAGGAAGCAACACAGACCCGTCTAGGATTAAGAAGAAAAGGCGTTTTCCCATGTAATAACTTATACAAATGGCATTTGTAAATGTCTTCCTTACTCATGCACACTCACTCCCACATGAACTGAAGCCATGACAGTAGCCAAGAGCTGTTGGCCCATTTATCTTTCAACCAAAAAGGGTGTGACATTCAATTCTCATTAAACCTACTAAAAGGACCCTTGAAAGCCAACTGCTTAATAGAATGATGTTTCCTTTTGAGAACACAGCCCTGTTCTGGTGGCAAAGACCATTCCATCTCTCACTAGGCATATACACGCAGGTTTGCAGTGCTTACCTGGCATAAGCAAAGCATCATGCTGAAAAACATATTGAAATATGGATTTTTGTGTTCAGGTAACACTGAAACTGGCTGCAGGAGGTCTTTGAGTATGTCTGAGGTAAGGTCTGGCGCTTTGTAAGCACCATAAAGACAGTGAAAATAAAAAGATCCTGCTAAGCACATGCAGTAGAGAACACAAACTTTCTGGTGGAACATAGTTATCTTTTTCTGAAAGTGTAATGGTATTATTTTGCAGTAATATTTTGCAAGGTACTTCTTTCCAAACCAAATCAACAGTTCCTTCATAAAGATGCCATTGAAGACTGTGAAGCTGACACAACATCTTTTAAAAAGAACCTGTGAGGACAGATACTGATGGTTTTCCCAGCTTTTTCACTTCTGAACTCAGCTATGATGCTAGTTCAGTCGTAAAAAACTAGCTGAAATTATGTGCAACACATGTTTGGTTTTAACTGTCTGTTGATTTCACACAATTTATATATATATATATATATATATTTATATATAAGATCTTTGCCAGTGAGAGCAAAGATATTATTTTTTACTACCAGTTGATGCCTAACACTAAGCCCTCAGAGTTTGTGTCAAATTTTAACTTCTGTTGGTTTTAGCCTTGTAAAAAAATGAGGAAGAAAAATGTTCCAAAATCAGCTCCCCCAGAACTCCTTGATCTTATCTGACATTTTCATATGAATGCCCCTCTAGGTCTCATGATCTCATTATTCACGAGAAAAGATTTATAGTGTCAATTTTTTTTTCCCAAATATGTCAAAGTGGAAACTAGCATTTCAGGCCCCTTAAAACATTACAAGAAATATGATGTTGGGAAAGAGGTGTAGGAGGAAAGGTAATAACAGCAGTCATATAAACCCCTGGGGAAAACCTGTTTCCTTCAAGAAGCAACATCTTTTGTCTTTGTACGGAGCTTAATGTTAAATGAGATATTTGAAAGGAATTCCAAACTGGTATCTCAAAGGGATCTGACCAGACAGAAACATGTGATTTTGAAATGCTGCTGAGCTGGAAGGAAAGACAAGACCAGCACATCTGTGGATGCTATAGATACCAAGGACCTTTGGGTGTCTGACTGCACAGTATCGGCTGTGTACTTTTGTTTTCGTACTTATTTCAGTCTGACACAGCCCAGATCCATGGACAGGATGCATGTAGCTACTGGGTGACACGAAACTAAACTTCCAACATAAAACTGCTGTCCTTGCCCATACATTTTTGGAAAACAGAAAACAATACTTTTTCAGTGAAAGAAACATGAAAACACTTATTTTCCTAGTTTGAGGAAAGTTATATGCCTGTAACCACAGTGCCTAACAGTTGTCACGTCAGATAACCCCCAGACCAAAAAGTGATATACCACTAAAATCAAGTTTCCTTTGCTGGATGCCTCCTCTGGATTCCCCTACGTTCTCTCTTTGTCCTATGTTTATTTCCTTATGGTCTCTAATCTGATTTCATTTCTAACCTGTTGGTATTCAAATGGCTGTTTTGAATGCTATTTTGGCCTTGTTCCTACGCACAGTCGTTGGTGTCATAACCAGGGAGATTCTCGTGTTTGCACTCAAAGCCACTTCTTGGGCTGCCACAGCATTTTTAAGCCATGACAATCTTCTTCAAACACTGTAAGAACTGTTCTTCATACAAACACTTTATCAAACCAGAGTTTCCAACATGGTCTCAGCTTTCCACAGCTGCCACATGATGCATAAATCACTCAGAAAACAGGTTTGTAGCAGGATTCACAGGGACTCCCTATTTTTTGTCAGCTTTTGTGCCTCTGAGCACACCTTTATATACAAACCTATTTCGATCACCATATGTTTATTTACAAACCATGGATCCTAAAGAAAGCAAAAGAAGCCGCCATTAATAAGTATAGTTTGTAGGCAGGGAAGGAAGACATCAAAGATATCCAATGGTTATACATCTCATTAAGGGCCCAAAGAAGTCAGTGATAACCTTTCCCTTGGATCCACTGGACATAGAATAAAAACAGCACACAAGGAGGAACACTCAAATATGATTTAAAACAACTATTAAAAAAAACCCCACCCCTAAAACATGTTAATTCCCCATCTCTTTGTGGACTGTGAGCTTTCCAGGGGTCTTCTGCTGCTTCTTTAGCCCCACTAAATCTGTTCCATTCCCTTTCAGTCAATGACACTGAATCAAGCTGTGTGCCAAGGCTTTCTAAATTATCTTTCCTCTTTGCATGTGCAGAGCAATTTCCACAAGATACGGTTTTACTTAGTACCTTGCATGACCGGGGATGGAACAAATGAGGAATTCGGTGAGCTTTTTTGTATTAAGCCCTAATCCCCAAAGATACATCTATGATCTTTATACCAACAGCCCTCTCCTTTTGATAGTAACTTAATGGTGACAAGTATTCTTTTTCTGTAGGTCAAATGTACTAGGTAATGCTTCAAATGATCTGTATCTACTAAAAAAGAAAATGCTGGCAAAGATCATTGTTACAGGTGAATCATAGGAATAGCAAATTCAATCCAGTCACTGCTGCATACAATTACTACAGCAAGGGTTTTAGATGCCATGCAGGAGTACTGTTGTCCTAGTTGGACAGTCTTTGTAATGAAGGTGGGAAATGAAATGAAACTAATCTGTTTTACATCAAAAAGGCATATTAGTCGATAGGAAGCATCAAGATAATCTCTACTGTATGTAATGTCAGCCTTGACACTAGCCACTTCAGTCTTTCAAATTCAGATTGTTCCAATGTGGAGGTGGGACAGTCAATAGACATCCTGCCTGTGAGGGAATCCCGGGCAAAGCTGGAGGGATAAACTTTCTGCCCTTTTCTCCTTTCTTATCTCAGTATAAAAAGGCCTTAGGGAGTTGGCCAGTCTAAAATTATTTGAGCTAGATAAGAGATGTAGAGCTCAGTAAAGAGAAGAAGACAATCTGGTGGGGTGCCATGACATGGGTGGCCAGTGCTCCATATGGGAGAGGCATGCCTTCAGGATGAAGAGTGGGATTTGTTTGTGTGCATGTTTGTTCAGAGAAATTTGAGATGAAAGAGGCTTTTTAGATCACATAACCCAGAAAAAAAGGGTTGTGTTCCTTCATCCCACTGCCTCTCTTGGGCAAGCCAGTGGCAGAGTGTGTTACTCAGCACGGTATGGTGCCATGAGCACAACTAACAGTGCACAGTCAGGGGAACACATCGGTTCCCTATCCAGGGGACAAAGAAGAGTTAAGCACCAAAACCACGTTCCTCCTGCAACCAGGGTGCATGCACATGCTAATTTAAACCTACCTCACTCAGTCAACTGCACCTAAGATACCTCAATGTGAGCTTTACCCTAAGCTGTGCAAACATCTTGGGAAACTCTGGGACACCCTTGGGAATACCAAAGTCTGTACAGCCCTGCTGACATTGCCACCAACATCTGTGTGAGAGGGTTTCACGTAGGCTGGGGGATGGGTGGGTACACCTGCCCTCACTGTAATCCCAAATAGTTCAGCAGTGTGACTGAAACAAAGCAAGCTCTCCCCTTTTGGTCACTGGCAATTTGTTTGGTCGATGTAAGTGCGGTTGCTTCTCACAAATTGACGTTTTCTCACTGGAGTAGATAGATACATATAGACAGAAAAAGTAAACAGCTTCACTGTTTAAAACCATCATCACTGACTCCAACAGATGCCCCCATACTTATACTCCTATAGTGAGATTTACGGAAACTGCAGTAATATGGTGCCAGCCTTACTGGTCTTTGTGGAACAAAGACCTGAGAAACAAGGGCCACTGCTTGTCTTCACCCAACGCCTAACGGAATCACAGGGAGGTGCCCATCTCTACTAGCAATTCATAACCTTGATTCTTCCACTGGACCCAGACTCGTGATTCTTTGATTTCACAAACCAAAGCTGGTCTTATGTCTTCCAAAAGACAGGTGAAATGCCTGCTTGCTTTTTAGCCAGAAGCCCAGCAGATAATTAATCTCTGTTCATCTAGGAAGCAGGTACAGTTCCAGCATCTGCCTGGGGACAATTGTGTGCATGTTACACGCCTCCCTGGGTGAACACTCCCATCATGCAATAATTCCATGTGAGGCTCTGCCAATCCCTCCTCTTGGACCCATCTTATTTTACTTAACTATTTCAATGCTGATTGGACACAGGAGGAGAGAACAGCTCCATAACCCCATGGTTTTATAGATCAAATGTACTGGGATAGATGGGGTTTCCGCTTCCACACCCAAGCCAATGCCTGAAAAAACACCAAAATCACATGAGAGAGGGGGAGAGATTGCTCCTACTCCATAAAAATCTGAATTACTTCACGCAAAGTGGAACTTCTATGTTCCATGCTGGCATGTATCCACAAAAGCTGTTGTGATGGCTCCAGCTCAAAGGCAGATTAGAGCTGCTGCCCAGGAGATGAGAGGTGCAGGGCCAGACACCCTCTGGAGGGACTTGGATCTGCCTGGCTAAGCCCTGGTATCACCAGGCTGTTCTTGAAAAAGGAGAGAAATCTGCTCCTCGGAAAAAGTGATTCTTGGGGTAAGGACAGCATGACAGTTTCTATTTTACAACAGCCATAAATTGCACTTTGCAGGGTATTATAATGATTAATTCATTGTTACCTGTGTCTCCATGTTAAGATTGAATGGTTTCCTAAAAGATAAACCTCAGAATCCACTGTACTAACATATTTGAAAAAATAATTTCTTCTTTTGCAGAGTTTTCTGGACTTACAGTTTAAGGTACACCAATGCTGATCACATTGATGCCTTGTGGCCTTAACAGCTATTAACTATCTTCTAAAAGCTTATTGGTAAAATATTAACCACATCATATACCTTGTGTATCAAAAGGAAATTCAATTTGACAAGACTATTTAAAAATAAATAAAGCTTCCACTTTTACACAGCACCCTCATAGACTAGAAACTCATTTAGATTTTTGTGTAAGTATATATGAATTATTTAAGAAGATAAGCAAAAGCTGATGTTCTCTGATCCTTCTCTCAGTAAGCTTTAAATATGAAAATTCCCTTGCTTTTTCAGAGTGACTTGCTCTTTGTTCTTTTTTTTTTTTTTGAGATCTTTAAGAACCACAGTTCCTGCAAAGCAAAATCATTGTAAAGCATAGGCAGTCTCCAAAATGAACAAACAATATTATGAAATGTCTTTGTAGTCTGAAATACCACTATTAGGCAAAGGAGCCTTGTTCCATATGCCATTGCAAATAGCAATTAGTTCAAGTAGAAAAGATTACGACCAGGTGCAGGTTTTGAAGTGACTTTTGGTGGGAGGAGGGAAAGGTCTCTCTTTTGTTAATTGTCTGTTGTAATTCATCAGGCATCTGAGGAATTTAGGGATATTCAACCTTTTGTGCTTAGCCAACAAAATACAACCTCCATGGCACCCGTGAACTGGATGGAGATACAGGGCTTATTGATGGTTGTCAGTCCGCTGAAGTGAAAGATGACATGAGGAAGAGGCACATGTTATATTTGTCTTCCACAGCGCAAGAATTTTGCAGGGGCTTTGTTGGAGGGCTGATTGAGAAGAGAGGCAGAATGAGCTCCTCCAGTGTGGGAACCTATGGGCAAGCTCAGCTCGAAGGCCCGATGCAGGCAGCAGGCAGATGAGGTGGGTGCAGCGGTTCTCTCAAGCCTTGCAAAGCTATAGGTGACTTTCAGAAAATGAGAAAGAAAGGGGGCTAACACAATAAAGTGTGTCCCTGAGAAGAAAGATATTCTCAAAACTTCAAAAACCTCCTTAAAAGATTGGATTAACTTCTTCTAATCCTTTGAATCATGGTAGATATGAGTTCAAAGGACTAATGTAATTTTATTATTACATTTAATCAAATGTTTAAGTTAAGAAATAGGAACTGAGCTAAGGGCAACCTTCCCTTATCAGCTTCCAATGTCTGAAAGCAGGAATGAATTAATTAAGTAAATGTAACAAGCTTAGGGGTATAACATACAGCAGCAGCTGAGTCAGCTTGACCATCGGCCATTTGTTGGGGTGAGATGTGCAGCTCAAGTACTACCAGATGATTCAATTCACATATCTTGGCAGTAACAGATAAGACAAAAGGGATGCCCAGAGGGAAGTAGTGTCATAAATTGGCAAGGCAGAGAGTTATTCACCAGCTTAAGCAAAATGTTGACATCAAGGAAGTTATGCATTGAATCCATACAGGAGAGTAGGCTACCCTTGCAAATAAAAGCAGACTTTGCAGGTTACCTTCTCATTCAAGGAGAAATGAGTTTTGCCAGGTCTAGGCCTATTTTATGCAACTGGCTTACGTCAGGCCATGTGCTCCAACCCCTCATTTTCAGGAGTTTCAGCCCAGTGCCAAATGAGAACCCGTTGGTCATGATAAGATAATTGGAAGTACAGAGTGTATAATCCTGCCCTTTTCTATAGCATCCCACAGGGAAATACTTCTTCACAAGTGCAACAATAATGTGAGATTTCTTCAAAGATTGCACATTTGCTTGTATTGTGAATGAGGAAATTGTAATATATAATCAGATCCACCATCATAATATATTTCCAAATGACATATGACTAAAGACTTTTCTTTCTGTCTTTCTTTCCCTAAATTAACTACAGATGAGATGTGACTAAATTGCAGTAGGTTTCATTAATGCACACTCAATTAAGTCAGTACAGTTTAACAAAGGAAATTCCATTCTAACAGCACAGGTTTCAGCACAAGCATTTCTCCTTGGATAACAGATAGAAATCTTCAGAGATGGACAATTAAGTACAGAAAGAAAGAAATTACCTAAAAAATCAGAGTACATTATTGAATATTTTCAATTCAGTGGGAACCCAAGTGTTGCTGAAAGAAAGGTGAAGTGCAATATGATTTGAATGAATCATTCCAGGGGGTAGGGATTTCTTCTGTTTCCTAGAAAATTAAAGCCACATAGCATCTAGGGGGGAAAGAAAAGGAATGGATAAAACTGAGCCCTGTTCTGTTGCCTCTTTCAACTGTCCAAATTTCGGAAAAGCATGGAAATGTCATGAACAACAACCTCAGACCAAACCAACCACCAACTTCATATCCATGGAGAGAAGGTGCTGGCAATATGCTGACTGGATGAAGTCATGCTACCCAGGTCCAGCACAAGACCAAGAGCTAGAAATTTAGGAAGCACACAGGAAGAATTTCCCTCTGCTTCAAGCCCACGCTTTAAACATGAAAACCAAGTAACTTCTGGGTTTCCAGCTTTTGCATTCTTCCCCAGTTCTTTTTTTGCATACATTTGTATATGTGCACATCATATGAATGTTAGTGCTCCCTCTAATTTCATCCTTTCTCCTGTATAGTTTCTGCAGAAAACCCAGGCTGTTGACTGTATGGCTCTCAGACATTGCCATGGCAACGGATCGTGATGTCAGAGACACGGGATTAGGAGTTCCTGACATTGCCGAGCTAAGGGAGAAGCCTGGCTGGGAAGGAGAAAACTCCCTTCCAAACAGCTTCGACAATAGAAATGGGAATTTCAAAAGCAGCTAGCGAAGAACGCTTGGTAGTAAACTATCCAGAAACAACCAGAAATTCAGTTTCAAAAATCTGTTGATGTAAGAGAATCCCAAAACAAATGGTATGGGAGTAAATCATTACATCAGTGGAGCAAAGCCAGCATTGTGTCAGCAGTAACTGTGACATCACAAACAAGATAATTTTATCATTTTGCCAATGAAAGCAAAATGCAATGGTGGAAAATACAGCATCTTTAAATAAATTATACAATGAGTATTTATGTCAGCTCCACTGTTAAAAAGCTGAGTGCAATTTTACATTAATTATTTGCTCAGACTGAAAGTTCACAGTAGAAAAGACAATGTAGGAACTGTATGTGTCAATGCATTTAAAATAATCAGATACCTCAGCTTATATGTGTGGGAATACTGTGCAAAACTGCAAGCTGTAACAGGGGACTTGACAACCCAAGTCCACTCCCACAGCCTTTACTTTGGAAAAGGAACAGATGTCAACAGCTGAGCCGGCAGCCCAGCCTCTTGGGGGCTGAGACAGGACCCTCCCCAGCCCTGCAGCACAGCTTATCACAGCACCGCTGCGCTCAGCCAGCTGCCAGACCTCCTTCCAGGGGTGGGCGTGCAGCTGGTGAGGGGAAAACAGAATAAATAAAAATAAAAATGGGGGAAACAAACACAGGGAAGGAAAGAGTGCGGACGTCCAGAGCAAAAGCTGAAAGTGGGTCATGTTTTATATGAGGGGGGGTTGTAACAAAATGAGCTGGTTCTTTCTCTAACCTTGAAAAGAGGGAACTGGGAGCAAAATGCCTCGCTCCTCCTCTCCTGCCTGGGTGGCCTTGCTCCTTCTTGGACTCGCTATTCCAATGGTTAACCTACTTATATGCCTACCTGTCACACCAGCATGCCTTTAAATCAGAAGAGCTCCGTCTGCTCCCTAGGCAGGAAGCCTTGATGACTCATGTGTTGGACAAGGACAACATGTGATGAGCTGAAGGACCTCAAGCAATATATTTCAATGGAAAACTAAATAAACTGAAGGATCCAACACACCCCCACCCATCATGATTTCAAAGGTAACTTTAGAAACCAACACAGGAGTCAGCGCATCTTCAGCACTGTGCTGTGATTTAAGGCAGGCGAGTACCCAACAAGGGAGTACTGAGGCAGAGAGCCCTGAGCTATCTATTTCCAGAGCTGAATACTATATAATTACTAACTGGCATTGCTTCAAAAAAGGGTGCAGCCCCACATAAAGACATCTATATTGCAGCTGGGACATGAGCCAGTACCTTCGTGTGTCCCCACATTGTGCCACAGAGATATATCAGCCTGTTTAGAGGCTGCCCAGGGCTCTGCGCCCTGCTGTGTGGGGTGGACCTGCCTGATGAAAGAGTTGTGAAACAACTGTTAAAAATCTGTGCTTTTGGAATTAAAAGTCTGTTTCACTGAACTGAATTCCAAGCAGACCAGCCCATGTTATTTTTGGTACGGATGTTGTAATGACCTCTAAATGATTTGAATTGCTGGTAGGATTTTTGTGCCTCTTTTGCAACCCAGAAACCCTGGGCTGTAAAACAGAAGCTGTGAGTCTAGCGGACAATGTTTTCCTCAGCGTTTGTGCTGCTCCTTTCAGTGTCAGTGAACTGTGAAGAAGCCACAGTCCAGATTAGCAGCGAGCCTTCAGCATTGTTTTCTCCATTGTTTCTTGTGGTATTTTAAGCATCTGATGTATAGACAACAATTACCCATGTTGCTGGCACGCACCTATGTGTTGGTGCTGATTCTTCCCATTTTTCTGCTAGTATTTCATATTTCCCTTAAATCATGAAGGAATGGCAGGCATAGAAAATTATTTTAACATAAACCCTCACTCTTCAACAGCCTGGCTGCTTCTCAAGTTTTGCTGGGTTTTCACTTCTGCCATTCCCCCACAGCACTTTGCAGAAAAGCAGTTGATGCAAAGAGCTGGCTGCACATTTAAATAAAAACAACAGTGTGGGGAGTCAGTGGAAGCTGCTTGATCAGAATTAACCCACCAACTCAGTGAGGTGGGAAGGTGACTCTTTGGAGAGGACTGCTGGGTTTATCTTCAAGGATGTTGCTCCCTGAAATAGTAGGATGCCTCTAGTACCTTCTGCCAGTAGTAAATGTTGCCACATGGCACCAGTTATGTCAAAATTGTTCTTAAAGTTGTGGTTGCAGAAAAGGCACCTACTCATATTCATGTGTCTTTTCAAGTGGTTTTGACCTAGCCACTAACATTTTTACTGGAGTTCCCTGAATAACTTAATCTTGCTTTGTAATAAATATGCCCTCACTCACAAATTACTGGAGAAATGCCGTGCACCTGCAACTGGCAGAAAAATGTACAGGACAATCATGTTGCGTCTTTGCAGGTGAAATGAGTGAATTGCAGAGGTTCAATATACAAGAAAAATTAAATTAAATAGCTATTAATTTCTTATAGCCAAAAGCGAGTGAGGAGGAATTTTACTGGCACTGGAATACACAGGGGTCAGAGGAAAACCAGTCTGTTCTATCAGAAAAGATTTTGCCACTGACAGCTGCCTCCTCGAACACCTTGCCATACTGAGAGTAAAACAAGAGATCAAGCAAAAGCAGTTTTCAACTTAAGCCAAAATATTTGCTAGTTGTGTTTTGCATCATGTTTTCATTGTACCTAGTTCACTAGGTATAATTATTCTACTTAAGACATCATATGAAAAATGACAGGCAAGCTACAAACACTCTGATATCAAGTGCAGACTCATGTCCACATGTTCACACTTGTGCTCTCCCACACTTTTTCTTCCTTTAATTATGTTATTTTTTTAGTTAGTAGCAGATTACCTGACATGTATGTCAATTAGTCATTCTTTTCCCACTGCAAATTTTACCATCTGTTCAAGATTTCTTAAGATTCAATAGCAGTTTTCAACTGACTTTTTTATTCACTGGGCCAGACCCTCAAATGTTCAAAAAATGGTATGATTATACCAAAGTTTAAATTTGTTGGGAGCTTTATAGAGAAAAGACAGTCTGATCCAGCTGGATCTAAGAATTAGATCCAACCAAATCATATGTTTAAAGATGGAGACCTAAATTCTCGGTAATTCTGGATGTACTGTTTCAATGTCTTAAATTCTCAATTATGTAGCCATTTTTATCTTTCTGCCCCATTATAGGGACAAGAAAAATTTATTTCTTGCAGAATGCTTGCCATCTGTAAAGCACCATGTACTGCACAAAGGTGAGTAATCACTGGGTTGATGCCGTGTGCAGCTGCTTGTTTTGCTCCTGGTCATCTGCTGTTCCCAGAAAAGCATTCAGGTGTTTTGAGTCCCAGGTTAATTCCTATAATGCTTCTGGGATGTAGCCAATTGCATTAAACTCCGAGATCTAATGCAAGTACAATTATCTTCAGGGAAACTAAAGCAGAGAGATACAAGGTCTGATCCTCAAAAGTACTGATAGTTAACTCTAAATTGTATTAATTTCATTAATAGATAAGTATGCTCAGTCCCTTTACGGGTGCAAATCATTGTGCAACTTGCTCAATTCTGACAAAAAAACCCCACCACAAACCTAACTGTTTCTGTATATCAGTCTGATTTCTATAATATTCTACTATCACCAAAAAATCAGAGTTGCTGGTGGTCTTCTTGGCCTTAATAATGTAACATGTAACAAAAGTTAAAAATAAAAAAACAACCTCACTAAATGTTTTGAATAGATTAAGTAAAAAAATTGAGAATATATCCTCTTGGGTAAGATTCTGAAAATGTATCACAAACACAAGAAATTACTGATGCTAAAAACCCTACCACTGTTCCAGTTAACTAAAAATAGATGTCTATGGCAGGCTAAGAATGAAAATATTCAGTCGGAAGTTTGTAACTGTTAGTCATATTTTGATCTCTTAAATCTATCTTCAGTGCAAGAAATGATTACTATAAAGCAAACCCAAAAATAAAGTTTTGGAGAGCTATGAGGATATACTACAGACAGCTTCGGTAGGTGTATATTTCTGGTCTAGTAAAATGATTCTACTGAATACCTAACACAGTAATTGCATTTTTGCGGGCGTATAAAGATCACCATTCATTATATTTATTCTACTTTTGAACTATGCATGTTCTTCTAGAGGACTTACTGCACTTCAACCATCAGCCATCACAACGCTGAACTCACCTGCAGTGAGACCCATCAGGTCCTTGGCACCAAGGGTCTCACCCTGCAGATCTGCTGTTCCTGGGCCACACTACGTCCTAATACAGAAATAGTCAACCTTCCCTCACCCTCTTCCCAGTATATTTGGACCTTTTGGCATGGTTCTTAAGAAGTCCCTGCTGATTGTATGCTCAGTAAGACTGCTGAGGAAAACTCTTCTTTTCAATGTTCCGCCATGATCCCCCTGGTCCTATGAGAGGGAAAGCTCATTCCTGTGCCTGCCCAGGGAGGAGAGCGGGGAAGACAGCCCTGGGGTAGATGGTGGGGGGAAGGATATACAGCTGCTTCTGCAGGGATGCAGGACACCTTCAAAGGACCAGGAGCACAGAGGGTGTGGTGGGAGCTGCAAAAAGAAGGGACATACAGTCCTTTTGGGCAGCCCCACTAAACTTGTATCTCTGGGGAAGCTGCCAAGGGGCATGAGGCCATCACAGCTGGCAGTAGCACAGATTGCTTGGGACTGCTTGTCCCCTTCCAGGGCAACTGGGATCAGAAGAGAGACGGTCCTCTCACATGTGACATACCTCATCTGGAAAATGCAGTCTCAATCTGTCTTGTCTTGTCTTGTCTTGTCTTGTCTTGTCTTGTCTTGTCTTCTCTTCTCTTCTCTTCTCTTCTCTTCTCTTCCCTTCTCTTCTCTTCTTCTACCTACTATGCGATCAGCAGACCAACTGCAGCATTTTTGTTTGCTAGGCATGGGTCAAATCTTTGCTTTTCCCCATGTTCCTTTGGGTTGTGTTCCCCACTTATTTTGCCAATTGCAACAACTCATTTTATAGAGAATATTTTTTTCACTCCACCATACTTCACAGATTGTACAATCTGCTGAGGTTCAACCGCCCTGGGACACAGTTAAAAGTCAACTGCCTCCTCCTTAGCTTTATTCTTCTCTACATTTCTTTTAGGAAGAAAGTGCTCTTTTTTCACTCTAAATCAATGACATCTCTTTAAAAACCTGGGGTTAGAAATTCCAGCATGAAATCTTGTGCAACAATCAGGGAAGGGTGGAGATATAAATATCATAAAGTACAAATTCATCATTGAATCTGGAGCACATCCACAAATTTAAAAGCCAATGGGACACTCAGAGTAGAGATAAACACAGATGGACAACAGCACTGCCAGAGAGAAGGATTAGACAGGACCCACAAGTGACATTAGGGAACGGTTAGATCAAGGCAGTGCATTTTACTCCCACAAACGTCCTTGCTTCCCACCTCTTCCAGTAAACGGAGGCAAGAAATTTCTTTACCCCCCACTAAGAATTCTTACAGCAGGGACCTTTTAAGGGTGCAGTCAGTATGTCCTGCTTGGGTCTGTGCTTCTGGCATGTCCCTCTTTAGAAAGCTGACCACTCCGTGACCTTCCTGTGCTCTTCCCACTTGTGTTGTCACTCGGCTATGGGCAATGCCAAAATTTCCCCTCTGAACGGTGTCCTAATTCCTGTGACTACCCTGGTCTGCTATGTGTCCTCTTCTAAAAAAAATTCGGCTCCTTGGACCACGTGTGCATAAATTTGCTCTTTGGGATAAATTGCTTCACTGCATGCAAGTAGATTACAGGCAAAAATTCAGTTCTTCCTCCAATGAAAAGGTTGCTGGTGGTGACTTTACCTGGATAGTTGGGGTTGTTCAGCCTGGAGAGGAAAAGGCTCTGGGGAGACCTTATAGTGGCCTTCCAGTACCTGAAAGCTGCCTACAGGAGAGATGGGGAGGGACTCTTTGTCAGGGAATGCAGTGATAGGACGAGTGGTAATGGTTTTGAATTGAAAGAGGGGAGATTTAGATTAGATACTAGAATGACATTCTTCACTGTGAGAGTGGTGAGGCACTGGAACAGCTTGTCCAGAGAAGTTGTGGATGCCCCATGCCTGGAAGTATTCAAGACCAGGCTGGATGGGGCTTTGAGCGACCTGGTCTAGTGGGAGGTGTCCTTCCCATGGCAGGGGTGTTGGAACTCCCTGACCTTTAAGGTGCCTTCCAACTCTAACCATTCTACAATTCTATGCTTCTATAGCAGCCTTCAAGAATTTAAAAAAACACAAAAGAGGGAGCATGATATTGCTCCCTGTTTCCTTCCTTCTCCCTGGTGGCTTTGAACTCTCTGGATGCTTCAAAATGTAATAAGAAAGCTCTAATTTCCGAGCCAACCCATTTCTCTTGCTTGCTCTCAGTATCTGTCTAATGAGACAACTACTACCAGTGTACCTACCACAAGTGTTCACTGCCCCGTTAGTAGGGCATGATGCCTCCCACAGATGACACATAACACACCAGCAATGTGTTAGCTGATGTTCTGCAAAGTTTAAAACTTTGAACTGATTTAGGCAATTTTCACCTCCATTTCTGTATGTAGCAGGCACTTGCGATGAATGTAGTAACCTAAACAGGACCCTGGATGAGTCACAGAAGAATTTTCAGCAGAAGGCTTTTGACATTACAACACACTTACCTTTATTTAGACAGAAGAAATGATTTCTCAAAAGTTAAAAGACATCATGCGTGTTTGAAAATGAAACCTCTAGGATGATTTTTAAAATTCTGCCTGACTTACCTGGGAAAAGCAGCCAGTGGTCCGTTTCCAGGAATATCAGCCATAAGCAAGTGGTGAGCTTAACACAGTGGTCAGCTCATACACTCTGGATATCCACACCTAAGAGATACTTGTTACTCTGAGTCAAGTCAGAGTCAAGGCTTGTTGCTGGAGTCCCCAACATTACTTATTATTTTTTATATAGAGTTTTTCATTTTCTGGGGATTTTTTTTTTTTTTAATGCACTGTAGTTGCAGATGAAATCAAATGTTGCAACTGCTGATTCCCCTGCATTTCTAGGCATGGTTGATCCACACTGCCCTGTGTGGTAGACTGTTCTTGAGGCTGCATCCCAAAAGCTTGATTCCCATTTAAACTAGGGCCTGATTCCTTTTTACACTACTATAAAGCAGCAATGGAAAAAGAAACAGAAAGAAGAACTGGGCCCTAAATAAACTGAAAACACCTATGTGTCAGGTAGCTAATCCAAGATGTTATAGTCATTTATAAAAACTTGTTATTTTTCTACAGTAATCCAGGAATGTCATTAATAGCTCTTCACTGTAGTGCCAAAAGACACTTTTTGAAGGGATTTAATGCCCAGTTCATTGCAAATCTGATCTTTGTTTTTGCCTGTTCCCCAGCCAGCAGCTAGGAACAAAACAGACTTTGAAGCCTGCAGCATTATTAATCTGAGACTTATTACCATAAGAGAGAGAGAAGGAAATAAATCCCTTCTCCTAGCACTACTAACTCAGTGTAATGGCCCGAGAATGACAAGCTAAACATTACTCCAAAATTATCAGGCTTCATTTCTCATGACGGATAACAAGCAGCAGATTGCACTTTATCTTTTTAAGCTGACCTGACTGCAAACAAGGAAAGTGCAGAATGCCAAAGCCCCCTGTTCTCTCTGTGCAGCCTCTTCCAGCAGAAGCTGTGTATCATGATGCAATATTTAGCACTTTGTTCTTCCAGTGCTTAGGACAAAATTATATTCAGAGCAAGCTGGATCCCTGGAAGAAAAGAAAAAAAAAAAGAATCTGAAGCCATTTCCCTTTGCAGACCTGTGCAGCATATGCCTGTGTTGATTCTGGAGGAGAATGCAGGGCTTGGTTAAGGGGAAGCTCTTAAAAAAAGTTTATCATGAACATATCTCTTGAGCTGAGCTTTGATCAGCTTCTTTTACTGCCCAGCAAAACAGTTGGTAACCACTAAAACATTTGGAATGATGTCATGTGGTACAACCAGGATCAGCCTGGAGTATAAGGCGGTCAAATGCCTTTACAGTGAGGACACTCCTCTCTCTGTCAATGGCATATCAGGTTAATCACAAGCTCACCCTTTATGCGTGCCTAAGGACTTTGCAAGTGGTAAAAATCACCAGGGATGAAAGGCTATTTTAATTTCTGTCAACCAACTTTCATTTATCATCACGCTCACAGTTGTATGATGATAAATTGTCAATTTTTTTACTGGATTTTTCCCCCCATTTATTTCCCTCCTGATAGAAAAGCTGTCTAAATAATACCTCTTCCGTATTTTCTCATTATTCTTACCAGTCCGATACTTTAGTGCCTACAGAAGGGAAACAAGCAGCAAACTGAGTTTAACACTGAAATATTGGGGGAGGGGGATCCATCCATAAATTATAGTTAGAACAGTTTTGAAAACTAAGGATTGGAAGAGAGTTCAATTAGAATTAAAACTAATTGAGTTGCTGAAAGATTTGGAAAGTAAGGTTTATCTTTTTGAAGCATGTTTATGCCAGTTGCTAGTCTCTGTAGTAGTTGTAGTGTATCGATCAGAGGAAATTCAGAACCAGTCCAAAGGCACAGAAACACATATCTAAGGGAAATAAATAAAAATGTATTATTATGTTAAATGCTGATACATTATCATTTTTAGGAAAAAAGAAAACCCATAGCTTGACTCAGCTGTCCCTTATTTGCATACCATTCCTTTAATAAGTTTTTCCCTACATCATAAATGTAGGCTATGTATGTTGGAAAGCATCAATTAGAAATGAGACTACAACAAAACCCTCCATCCCAGGGAGCACAGGAGAGCCCGTCTCTGGAGCACGGTGTCTTTATTCTGGAGCTGCATCAAACCCAGGCTGGTCCCATCGATTGCAGTACATGAGGGAGGTATTGCTGGAGTCATGACTCTCTGTGGCTGTATTCCAAGCCAGTGGTGAGCGTGTACTACACTGTCCAAAGTCCCAAGTCCCTAAACACATAGAGGGGCCGCACTTCTTTTCAAACCTACAAGCCTAGGCTACTTGATCAACACAACTTGTGCCAACCGCTTCACTTTTCTTCACTAGGCAAGGACCAAAACTTTGCTCTCCCCTGTTCAGGATCATTTTATTTGGGTTGTGGTCTCCACTTCATTTGCCAAGGGTGTAGAGAGGCACCCACCACGTTGGCCAGATCTCTCTTAGGAAGCTGGGAGAAACCCAGCAGCTCGCTGCAGCTATGGAAAGGTGCGAACTGCTTTTGCAGCCCACTGGTTTGGAAGTAGTGGTGACTTCTACTTTCCTTCCTATCTTACCTAACCAGCAAGATAGACTTGTCCTTAGTTGCATTAGTTGTTTCTAGAGAAGAAGATAAATGAGTTCATGTAGAATCCAAATGCTATAGTCCTGCATCACTGGTATTTCTCAACAGGTCTCAGGGTAAATCTCCTATCACTTGCCAAAGCTGTCATCATGTCCATCAAAATATGCAAACATTCACATGGCTGTTTGCCTCCTGCTGTGCCCTGGAGTATTTTTTTCTGTTTCAAAGGGAGAGTACAGGAATGGGGTTCCATCATGCAAATGCTGGGTTGGAAAACTTACCCATCATCCCACACTTCCAACTTTCTTCCATGCACCTTAAGGGCTAAATTCCTCTTTTACAAGCAAAGTGCATGTATTTTCTTAATTCATGCACTTAAAAAAAATATTATGCAGAATTTATTCACCTAGTTCATATAACAATTACTCTCTTTGTACTGCAGAAGGTTTAATGAAATAGAGCAGAAATAAGGGGTATAAAAATGGCACTGCAGTTCTGCTCTGTTTGTCAGGAATATTTTGTTATTACAAGAATGCTTGGGCTTATATTGTGTTTTAATCTTTTGTAAGACCAGTTGTTTAGATCCCATTTGGAAGGCTGTGGAGAAAATGCTCTTTTCATAAAAACAATCCAATTCTTCTGTAAATATCTTCTGTCATATTTATCCTTTTGGAATTAAATTCAATTTTTTTATTAAACTTGCTACCAGAGGAAGCAATAGTTGCAAAAACTGTTTAAATAGGTACCATTTGTGAATATAAACAGTTTCAGATTTTTTTTGTCTGAAGGCTTAAGTGGTTTCATAATTTCTGGTGCGGTTTTGTGAGTGTTTTTATACAGAAATAGACCAAAGCATGCTGAAACTACACGTAAGCAGTGGAGAAGGGGGAGGAGGGCAGTTGATTTAAAAAGGGCTGGAGATCAGAATGGGAGGCTGTGAACACAAATGAATTACACGTATGTGAGTTGCAAAGGGAGGAGGGAGTCACTCTCCACATTTGGAAATGATAACAAGTATCAGGCTGTCCTGTGATCTCACAGTCCGGAGTTGTAAATCCAGGGAGAAAAAAAAGATCAGTAGACCACAGTTTGGATCAGGATATGAGCCTTCAATGAACATGACAAGGTAGATGTCTTTACTACAGGCTAGCGGTGGTTCATCAGGCACCACTTCATAGATGCCTTCAGACTTTAACTGCTACTTAATGTCTACTTATAGGGGCACTTAAAGATAAATCGCTTAAAGATAAATCACTCACAAAGTTAAAAAAAAAGGCAAAGAAAGAAGCAGAAACATAAGGAAGACGGCAAAATGAGACAAGACATGTTGGCTAAGTAATGGATTAGACTGTACCCTAACGCACACCACTCCTTACCATTGCATTCAACGTGTTGCCCTGAGCGACATCCCTGCCCGGCTGCTGCAGCCACAACACTGCCTCTCTCTTTCACATCTTCTACCTGTCTCCAGGAGCATCAGTGACACGAAGCAAGGTAGAGAAAAGTAAAAAAACCTGCCTTTCCAAATCCATATGGACACTGCACCTGGGGACAGCAGCTACAGGCACAGCCTGTTCTCTGGTCCCCTCTATGCCAGCACAGAGGGCTGGTGGCCTGCACATTGAGCAGCATGTGCCACAGCCCTTCTACGGTGCACCCTGGCACCAAGGGTGATTTGGTCTTTAAGATAAAGATTTTGGGGCTCGCAGGCTCACCCCATTGTTAACATGTCTAAATTATCCCTTTAAACTACTGAAAGAAAAAAAAAAAAGACCAAGACACTATTGAGATTTCAATAAGTTTGTGACACTTTCCTCCAACAGGGTTTTGGGGTATCTCTGCTCCCAGCGAGTGCCCTGGTAACCCTGTGCAAACACAAGCAGGCAAGCACCCCTCCTTTGCACGGCTTGTCTGAGCCAGGTGGGCAAGAGGGCACCCAGAACACCCACTGCTTTGAAACCCTGTCTGCAATGGTATAACCGTGTCACAAGACTGGTCCCCAGGCTATTTCCAGCATGAGCTCCTCTGTCTCGAAGATGTTTCTTTGTCTTAGCTTAGCTGTCCTGCCCAGCATCGTCTCCCCCTCCACCAACTCCTTAAAAGCCAACTGCTGTTTGAAGAATGACTTCAGCCTCACGAGATCAGAAGCTGTGGGTAGTCACACGCAGTGATGCTAAGCCTCTGAGGTAAATGATGACACAGCGAGCAGGGAAATGGGAAATCAGACCCATGTGGCTTTCCTGAGGGCTTTTTTTTTTCATATTTGCTGCCTTGTTAAGAAGGCCCTCCCAAAAATCACCAAGGGAAGTAAAAGTGGGATCATACTACTCCTCATTCATAAGCCTTGTTTTCACATAGCATTGATTCACTCCACATTTTATTTCGTTGTGGCAGACAGGATAGCAACTACCAATAAAACTCATTAACTTTATTGTTTCATCACTTAAGGAGCAGTGCTCGAGCTGGCTGTTTACTCCTTAGCTCTATTGTTCCCAAGCTGTAGCTGATAACAGTTCACAGGCAGGATCTCTGGATTTTCATTTGTCTCTAAATTCCAACACTTGCATATTTTATTATAATTTGGTTATCTGAACAGGGCCATTTCATCTCTCCCTGTTCTAAAGCCACAAATCTGCTTCCTCCAAGCTGCATAGTTACAGCAAACTCCTGATTCAGTCTGCAGTTCCTTTGAGTTCTGAGTACCCAATGCTGTGGTTTAAAAAAGATTAAAACCAGAGATGAAACCTGATTGTTGTTCCATGCATCTGCTTCAAATTGGTTGCTCTGTTTACTTTAGAGACTTCAACTGGTGCAACAAAAAAGAAAGCATCCATTCTGCAGAATTAATCTCGCTGCATTGGGCTTCATGCTCAGATTTTATTTACCCTTCTCTTTTAGAGCATCACTGAAATCTTGCCTTCATTGCAAAATTGGCATGACTAGCAATTAGCATGTGCCATTAAATTAAGTGCTACCTCTACAATTAAATCCTGTAAGTTATAATCAGTTGTGTTTTTGCTGTGACTGACTGGTCCAGGACTCCACTCATTTAAGGACCGTTTATCAGCTTGCAATAGAGATGTTGCATGCAGGCAAGTGCCATTCCAGTGCTCGCAGTCCTTTCATGTCATCCCACGGCTCTCCCTGTGTGCCCGGCACTAATAGCTACACTCTCCCACGCTCTATGGGGCAAGAATCAATAGCATCATTCAGCTGTTTCAGGATTTAGACAGAGAGGGTGAGGCCCAGAGGATTCGGGGGCCCATTCAATGAAGGAGAGGGGACACCTCACTGCCTGGCCTAAGGTGACGCTCAAAATGGACGAGCCGGAAAGGAGAAACTCAAGTGTAGGCAACACAGTTACCACTGACAGGGACCCAAGGACAGATCTTCCACTTACGTCAGCCTTATTTCCTTATTCATACAACCCTTCCACAAATCACAGAAGTAAGTCCTGCCAAGAACCAAAATAAAGCCTTAGTGTCATTTAATCCCACTTGAATGGTCTGCAAGTCTTGACCAACCTTCAGCAGGAAGATGAATCCCCATCACTTGTTTTTTTGGGAGCTGAAATACTAGCTTAACACCACAGCTTCTGTGCTGTGATCCATGGATCATGTGAGCAGCCCATAGCTGCTTCTAAAGAGTCTTTAGAAGATAGACAAGGCAAGCAAGGCTCACACTTTTGACGTAGACCTAGCAGCTTCTCTGGCAGGGATGTACAGGTACTCACAACTCAAAAGAAGAGATGCTCTGCCCTATGCAATACAGGTAGCCAAAATGCAGCTTGAAACTGCCTTTTCCACAAGGCACTGAGCTGCCTTTCACCACCAATCCACTGCAGAGGTCAATGCTTTGCATTCAGGTACCACGTCTGCATGACTTTTTAAGGGGCCGTATAGACTCACTCCCTCTAGGAGCAGAAGAACATTTGAATGGGTCTGGCTGCAGCAACAGGCACTATTCCAGTAAGATTTACACAGCTAAATCACATATAAGGCACTTTGCAATTGCTTAAAGAACAAGGCAGTGTTAATTGATGTATTAAAAAGTCCTAGGACAAAGTTATCTGCTGTTTGTACTATAAGTGGTGTGCTAAGTTTCATAAAGAAAAATACTGGCTTTTATTTTCAAAGTGAGTGGACAATGTAAGCTTGTGGCAAACTGCAGTAGTCTGCCTGAGTCTGCATAATGTATGGGGATTTGACATCCAATTACATCCCAGGGCATTCTGGGAACAGAGGTAATGTTTCTGATGCCAGGCCAGGTTCATGCATCTGGCACAACAGACCCTGCAGACGCTCAGTGGGACAGATGCAGAAACTTGATGTTATCCTATTTTCAGATGACAAACAGAGCTTATTCTGTTCTTACAAAGCAAGGACATAAGAGACATGAAGAGGAAGTGGGTTACCGCAACAAAGGCATTCATGGCTTGTAACGCCCTTCCAATTACAAGGAGCAGTCAATTGTTCATCAAAAATGTTAGAGAGAGAAAGCTGAAAGAAGAGAAAAAGCAGCTTGCCATGAACAGGAATACATGAAATTGCATGTTCACATGTGCTGATGCACATCTGGCACAACTCTACTGTAATCAGCGGAGTTAGCCTGTACTTGCACCCATCTACGCAACAGCTGAATCCAACTCCAAAAGTCTTCCCCTGTAATTGTGGCAAATACCACTTCACCAAAACGTCTCTTTTGTTCTCCCCAGAACACTGGGTTTCCTCCCTTTCCAAACAAATCTCTACTTAAAAGTCCTAACAATAAAAGTTTATAACCTTTTTTCTCTCGTCTGCCACACAGTTTATTTGCCTAGGGACTTCCTAGGAGGAAAGGATTAGCAAAGATGCAAAACCCAGCTATATTGAGGAGCCTCCTACTCATATTTGCATCTTCTGGGACTGAGTGATGGCTCTCCCTGACTTTGTCCTGCTATTAATTTCAGAGGAATTACATTAGCATAAAACTGGAATAGCACAATTGTGAGTCGGGCTCTTTAACCTGGGCTTTCTAGAAGGCAGGGTGGAGGGACCTGAGGATGCATTAAACATAAAGAAGGCCCAAAACCACAGTGTTTTCAAGCTTCTTCAGCCAAATGGTATGTAATACTGGGGGAATAAAACCACAAAACCCTGAGGGTTCAGTGAGCCTTTGTGGCCTTTTTTGTGAAAGTGGCTTTCTAGATAATTCCAAGTGATGACCAGTAAGACTTGCTTTGTATGGTTGTTCAGTCAGCTTCGGTAGATAAAACAGATATTCCTCATTTCTCATTTGGGTGTTTCTGGCTGAGACATGCAGAGTATGTTTTGTTATGGAGTGCACCACCTTCAAAACACAGAATAGGAAAACCTCAGAGAGCTTCCATCTGCCCCAGAGTCATGTGTGACCATAGCTGCATTATGAAATAGCAGTAATAATATCCTCCTACTGTATCTTACCACAAAGCATTGCGACTGCTGAAAAACACATGTGGGGAATGATGGAGGTGCATCCAGAAGGGAACAGAGACAAAGGGCAGTGAGCTGCCTGTCACCCAGAAACTGCAGCTGCTTCTTAGCAACCCTAATAAACAGACTTCTCCCATTCCAAGGAAAAAACAAAAACAAAACCATATTAATCACCACCAACAATTAGATGCACAACAGTGATTTCATTTGTTTAACATTTTTATTTTACCTGAAGCTGTACCGATGAAACCATTTCTTTTTATCAATTTCTTAGGTTTTTCTGATGAGAAAACTCGAAAGATAAATGGGACACTTATCTTTCCCATAGCACAGCACCTGAGGACAGCACCAAAGCAAAGAAACCCTTGTATTTGCGCAGCATCCCAAATCCTCCCAGCAACCCTATACGGAAAAAGGCAGATTGGTGAGCACTCCATCTCAGCCAGGTACCCATTGGTACAAGACAGCAGCTGTAATGCAGCACTAATCTGTGCAGAGCCCCAGAGAAATAAATCTCACTATTTAAACTCACACCAGTCAGAGGTGCTGCGTCCAGCGAGATGCACTACAGTAATGTATCAGTAAGGCACTGGCTGCTACTAAAATACTTTCCTGATAAATGAGTGGCCCTTCTCTGATTAGCATGAAAATATGGTCAAATCTTTCTAAAAATTCAATTTTTCTCAACTGGTTGATAAGAAAGCTGGCATTTTCAGTCCAAGACAAAGCCGGGAATCAGAAGCCATGAATCAAATGACTAACCACAAGAGATAAATTGGGTATGATCTTCCCTAGCTCAACCGTGCCAAAGAACTTCTTAGCTTAATAACACTGGTTGACACTGGCACCATCCCAGTGGTTCGCAGTGCTTTCTTATTAATATGAAAGTTTTTGACTCAGCACTTCCACGGTTTCATAAACATCAAGACTGACATCATTTAAACTGCAAAAAGCATTTATAAGCATTAAAACTCAATAGCAAAGCTAACCTGAGGCTTGAGCTAAGCCTTGATTTATGCACTGAAGGTTTCTACTAACCAGGCTATGGGACGCCTTCAGCACAAAACTGAATTTCTCATTTACTTCTTCCTCTGTAATAGAACAAGTTAAATCCCTAGAACCAAATCTTCAAGCTCCAGGTTTGAGTTGTTTGGTTTGGGTTGTTTTCCAGTCATTCAACAATGGATGTAGCATAATTCATTCACTATATTGAAGGTGCATGGAGACATTTAGAATAAGGGCAGCTTTCACAAAGTAACTCTTCGGGGTCACTGCTAAAATAACTGTCTCCAAGCAATGCCTGCTACCAGCCCTGAATGTTTTGGAATACGAGATAGAACCAGACAAGATGGATTTCACAGCAATATCACCTCTATCACAAAGGATCATGTACACCACCTATATGCCCAGAGCATTAAACCAGCATTTATGTGAAAGCAATGCCAGATTTGCCCTTTCCCCTGCAATAACTGTGAAGGGAAAACAGTTCCTCAAGATTAACTGCCTAGGTCATCTGTGGCGACCTCCCTACTCCATGTCCCTGTGTTACAGAACTCACTGGTGGATGGAAATCTTTATTCAGTGCAAACTGAAAATTCCACTTAGTTCTTCGAATGAGTGAAAATGGCCCTGCAGTTAAGAAATCTGATCTTACAGCTTTTCCTTATGAATGCAACTTCTTCACTGAAGACTCAAAAAAGTTCATTTAACTCAACTTGTCAAGTTTGTTTCAGCAATTTTATTACCATATCCCTTATCAACCAAAAAAAGAAAAAAATGTTTCTGTGAGAAAAATATCTTCTTGACTCTGATTTAAGAAGAAGAGTTCAAACGGTATGCATGGTACTGACAACTCAGTATAAATAGACTTCTACAAGTTAATTTAGTAGAACAGGGATAAGCAAGAAGAATGCATTTGGGAATAGTATGGAGGTCTTGGGGAAGGAATAAAGGGGGGGCAAAAAAAGGCAAAATCAAAATGAAAGAACCAATGCATCCTCTATTGCAGATATTTGCTGGTGAGCACCTCTGTATGATGACAAATTTTCCAGCACAGCACTTTTATTATTTGCTACAGGCAAGGTAGAGCAGCAGTCTCTGTACTTTAAATACCCATGAACATCTTTGGTGTTACTTTTCAAAATACAGAGTGAAAGGAATAGGCTTGCAGCATTAATGATTGCAGTATGAAACCTGAAAGTGTGACCTACAGTGAAAAGTCCCAAAAGTCAGTGATGCATGGGATGGTTTGGGTTGCTTTGAGAGACCCACAAAAGATGCCATTTCAAGTTTCTGGCAATAGGCTCTCTTTCTCCACTGTGATAATCCAACTTTACTGCATTAAGAGCTGCAACCCTGATATAAAAAAATCCTGTAACGTTGGTGCTCAGTCACCAGCAGAGCCAGTGCTGTGAGGTCAGTGCCCCACCTTTGAGCTGATCTGGTGTAAATCAGCAGATCAAAGCTGTGAATAGGGACCACGGGTCTGGTCTGCCATAAGTGCTCTGAGTGTCCAGCCATCAGTGGAAGGGCTATGGTACCCTCAAGCTGTTTCTCTTCAGCATTTTGTGTCTCCTTCTGCAGCACTGTCTCCCACAATGAATCTACAGAGAGATTCCTCCAACTAGTACCTTGAAATAGAAAGTGCAGGTTTCCCCATGTCTGAACCAGAAGAATGGTGCACAAATGGGGATATAGAAGGACCGGATTTGCTTTGTGTTACATGAAACAGCCCTCCTGGCATATTCTGATCTGTCCTTCAGCAAGTGAACTGACACAAAGCAGGGAAGATGGAGGTGGGAGAAGTGGACTAGCTTGAGCTAACAGGAACCGTGCTTCCACAGCATGCCTGAAGGGGACGAATGAAAGAATATACCTCAACCTAAGAGTGAGCAACTAGTCCAAAAAGTCTTCATCTATTAAGGAGAGGAGCCTGCTGACGAACAGGAAAGGAATGCACAATCAGGTTTTGTCAGGTTCAACTTCATCAATCTTTCTGCTGCAGGTTCTGCCTCTCAGATGTGATATGCAGGGCTGGCCACGAAACAAGAATTTTGTTTCACAATTCAGAAGGAAAAAAAAAAAGGGGGGGTTTAAGTTTTCAAATCTGTTTTCATTACACATCAGAACAAAACCACTATATTTCCAAAACCTTCACATGTAAGGCCTAGAGAGGAAAGAGAAGGGGAGGTCCAAAACGCAAATAGGCTGGTGTCTCAGTGATTCCCCTCTGGAGGGGAAAGCCTGGCTCCCAGGTCCCAAGCACTGTCAGACAGGAGAGGGACAGAAATTTGGACTCCCCCACCAGAAGGCCAGGGACAGCACATTTTCTCCCCCCACACACTCCTTTAGTTAACTCTCTCTCACCCTCTGCCCCCATCGTCTTGGAGCCTCTCCACTCCGTGTAAATAATTACATGTGAACCAAACTAGAGAGAATGAGAGTATGCAGTCCAGTGGTTAGGAAGTTCCCTGGAGATAAAAGGGAGCTGCAGATTCAAGTTCTTGCTCCATCTGATTTGAAGCTGATTTCAATTAAGTATTCATTGGAAGGAAGCGAAACGGCCGGTATAGCTTGGTGGTCAGGGAACCACTCCAAATCAGAGCAAGGACTCGAACCTGGGGACATACTTCCCAGGGAAGCCTCCTAACCACTGGTAGGTCGATCAGCTCTTGCACATGAAGCAGGAGTGGGAGAAAGGCTGAAACACTCAGTCAGTTCTGGGGGAGCTGCCTCTTCCTGGGGCTTTGCTCTGAAAGAAAACCTGTCGGAGGGCACACATCCAGCCGGTGTGCTAGAATCATCATGTGAACCGGCGTACAAGCATGCCTGTTCTCCCCAATCCCATCATCCAGGCCCCCCACACAGACTCTGTCCCACCAGGATTTGAGGAAGCTGAGAAGTTGACATCAGGCATCTCCAGAGTAGGACTCATTTTCTCCTTTCCCACAATTCCCCTAAAAACCTAGGAAGGTTTTCTGCTCATATTATAGTTTAAATAGATACATTCTCTCAACAAGTTCCAGAGAAGCATCGTTGCCAGGTGGAAAAGTTGGTCTTGGATTGTATGGGATGGATCCAATACTAGCAAAGAATAGCAAAATTATCAATCATAATGTGGGAAATAGAGAAGTACTTGACAAATGTTTCTGTTTCAGATTCTGAAAGAAGCAGAATGATATATTCAGAGCCTAACCTGATACTTACTATTCCACTGGCAATTAGAGATGATGTTAAACAGCAGTCATTAATAACAACATTTGTAAACCTGCAGGACTTGATTACAGTCCTGGTGAGGATTGCCAGCTTGGCTGACAGAAGTAGCTGCAAAAAGGAAAAATATTTAGATCTTTTAAGGTAGTTAACCTGCTCCCCCATAACAATCCATTAGTGTTAAATGGCCTAAAAGCTGCCTAATGAATGCATTGCTAAAAGTAATTTTAGCAGAATCACTATCATTCAGGGAGACGTTACATCTGGAGTTTAGGAGGGCTCTATTCTTGGTGCCAGCTCCTCCTGTCAATGACTTCTATACCAACAGTGTAGACAAAACCAAAACCACTGTGGTAGAAGTTTGAGACAACACAAAAGGGATATAGGATGATAAAACTGATGTGAGAA
>JAOXNO010000001.1:58864155-58905670 GCA_028565335.1 Limnodromus scolopaceus
AGACAAAACCAAAACCACTGTGGTAGAAGTTTGAGACAACACAAAAGGGATATAGGATGATAAAACTGATGTGAGAAAGAGTTTGTTATAAGAACTAATTCCTTGTCATTTGTATTACTTGCATTTTCAGAACAAAATGCGAGTCATACTTCTTGCAACAAAGACTTTATGTCACCCTTTAAGCTATGAACCAGCAATTCAGATACAATTAACTTTGAAAAAACTTCATGGTCACATTAGATGATCAGCTGAACACGACCCTCCAGAGCAATCCTGATCCTTAGATAAATAAGCAAGGGAGTTTGAAAGAGTCCGTGTATAGCTCTAGTGAGAATATTGCTGAAATACCACATACAGTTCCATATCCAAGCTTTACGAAGTGTATTCAACATTTGCAGAGTTCAGAAAAGAGCTACAAGAATGACCTGTGGTCTGAAAATCAGACTGAGACTAAAGAAGCTTAGTTTGATTTATCCCTGAGAAGTTTAAGAGGTAATATGATGACAGCTCACAGATACCCAAATGGTAGAGTAACTTATAACTATGAGAAAGAGATTTTTAACTATAGGTGTTATATCTAGTGTAAAGGGCATAATGAAATCCACTAGGTAGAAGCTAAAGCTGGACAAAGTTCAAGTTTGGGGCACACATTTTCTTTAAACTATGAAGGACATAACAATTGAACATGAGGAACTGAATTCTCTATCCCATGAAGTCTTCAAGGAAAGACTAAAAAGCTGTCCATTATGGACAGAAAAAATCATGAGGTGCTGCAATAGAATTTGTAGATGTATCATATAGGAGGTCAGACTAGAGGATGACCATAACCTATCCTGGGTTTAAAAATCTCTGAATGTGAGGTTATAATTGTTTCATTTTTTCTCTTTCTAATGGAATATGGTCACTGGATTTACTACGTAATTTTCTAAGTGTCGGCATCTGTCAGAATTGGACAGTCTGGATATATAATTATGTAAAGAGAACTTTGTTAAATATCCACTGCTAAAAATAACTTTTAAGGAGCTTTAGCTCTATCATTGTAATCTAAATAAGAGTTCCTGCTAAACACTGCACAAAGGCATCGCTTATTTTCTTATAATAACATGGAGACTGGGGATCCAGAATATTCACTTGAGTGAACTGTACTGATTTGACTTTCTCCTCCAACTAATCAGAAGTTTTATGTTTTTCTTTAAACCAAACGAGGCTACAAGAACTAGCAGAGGAAAAAGCTATATTTAATAAAGATGGGTATTCCTCCCGAACATTTTATAAGGCCAACAGTCACATCAATAAGTCAGATGAGATTCAAGAGAACTCAAAGATACTGTTATTCACTGTTCATTTCCTAAGTCATGCGGGTACCAAGTCATGTAAGTGTTACCCTTCTATGACTGCTACCAATGCACAGTAGGAGGAGGTCCCATTTTCTGTGGGACAAGGATACTCACTTAAAGGTTGAGCAGCAAGAACTCACTTAAAATGGATATTGGTACAAAATAACTTCCATGAAATGAGCAACAAGACAACATTTCCCTGGACGCAGGGTTCCCTAGGAATTCTGTTCTGGTTCAGTAGTGGTCAGTTCACAAATACTTCAGCAAGTCTTGAATGATTAATGGCTGTTTTTGGCTTCCAATACAGAGCGGATGAAAATCTTGCAGTTGTGGTCAAGTCTTCCTTTGAGTTTTGGGATTCATTGAAACCAAAACACCCAAATGTATCTAATGAAGTAGTGGGCTAAAGAGGCAGTCCACCGAGGTCGTGTGCAAGAAGTTTCCTCCATGATTCCCCTCCCTGTGGGCTAACAGTCAGAGCAGAAACAAAGGTGTCAATTGTCTAATCCACATCTTACAGTAGCATAACCCCTTGATCTCATTAATCAAAGCCCTGACCTTACAACATATGCCATGCCAGCACATCAGTTCTCAATTGGCAGTTGGATGGGACACCCTAACAGCTTGTATTTGGTACTATGACGGCAACCAGCTAAATCAGCATCTTCCAGCCATCACTGTGCTATAGCAGCCAAGACTACCACTTATTCCTTTCTTAAGCCCTCCTAGCCTCCATATCAAGATTAGGGAAAATCACAGTGTCTCACACCCCACTGTATGATAGCCACTACTAAATGCTGGCTATTGATAGCTTCACTTCTATGTAGACTTCTGCCTTTCTTGTATATGTTATAGATACCATATCCTTTTTCACATGACACTGAAACACAGGGGTAAGTCTTCAGCTTGCCTTTCAGCTCACTTTCAAGTTTAAGCATATAGATTTCCACTTGGTTTCACACATATAAACACCTTCCAGTATATTTTGATAAGTTTAAGAACAGCACTTCTGCTTTTTGTTCAGAATTTGTGTTTTGCACTTCGGTGTTTCTACTAACCCAAGATTGTATTTGTCCACAAGCTCTGCACAGGGGTGAGGTGGACCTGGAGCTGTGAAGAAGACCCTTAGTCTAATGGACTAAAGCTCCACAACATCCAAGAAGCAGCACAGACTGAGGCAGGAAGAGACTGTTATACCGTTGACTTAAAAAACAGTACTCCTAAACTGACAGAAGTCTGGAATTGCTACTGTGTCTTCTTTATTGCTATTTGTTGTATTGCACTGCTGTAGTCTCATTCAGGGATTAGCACTTCAACACACTTGGTTTTGTATAGTCACATACTTGTCTTAATAATTAATTAACTATGTGATCCTCCTCTGCTCCCTCCACCTCTCAGTAATGACCCAATTTAGCACCCGTGAAGGGCAAGTTTCAGACCATTCTGGGAAACTTTGAAATACTAAATCATTTTCGTGAGATGTGACAATGTGAAAGTTGAAGATTATGAAAAATTCTACATGCCATAGCAATGCTACCTGGCCAGTATTTTCATTGTCCTCCCTTATTACTCTCTTCTGCTTCAGCATGCCACCAAGTCATGCTCCCCCAGTTCCTTAAAAAAAAAAAAAAAAACAAAAAAAAAAACCAAGAAAAATAGCTATATCTTCTTTGCAGAGCTAAGCAGACTGAAAGATTCCCTGGGCATGATCAACTTGAATGTCGCAGAGGCAAAATAATAAAACTAGCACACGCTTAGACAGCAATATCTGTACGGATGTAATGCAAAGGTGGGATTTCTCCCTGTCCCACCCCTCAATGCTATGTTGCCTTGCAAAGCACACAAGCCAGCTGGATGTGGCTGTGCGATCCCACCCTCCCCAGAGTTGGGGACCAGCAGCTGGGGAAATGTTCCTGCCGCCTAGGAAACATGCCTTCCAGCAAAGCCTGTCTGGAGACACAGTGCCACGTGCAGTACATCACTGGTGGCTTCCCTCCAGCTCGAGGCCACCACACAGCTGGGGTAGCCGGCAGCAGGAGGGGGGCCTGTGCTGCAGACGGAAGTGGGAGACAGGGTCTGAGAGCATCAGTCTTGCCCTGACAGCCTTTGACTAGACAGGTCTGGTTACAGCAGCTGAAGATCTGATCTGCAACACACAAATCCAGCATGAACAATATAAAAATGGAAAGCATCCTCTGCTAGGGGAACATCTGCTTAGGCGGTGAAAACCCCTTGGAGTGCATCATTCTGGGTGAATCAGCACAGCTGAGGCGGCTGCTCAGCTGCCCGAGTGGCTGATTTAATTTTTTCCCGGCTTAGCCGTGTGCCATCACTAAGATTTATTAGCCGCAGCGCTGCACAGTTCCAGGAGGTGCGGTTATCAGGAAGTACTTGGCTCCCCAGCACTGTTACTGGGCTTTGCACTGCATAAATTACAAGGTGTGCACTGACTAGCAGATAAGCAGACCCTCCATTATGCCCTGTTGTTCTGAATTGTCATTCCTCACTGTATTTCCATGCTGGTGCTGATAGCACTGAACAAGACCGAGACTCAACTGGTGTAAATTGGCATCGCTCTGTCAAAGTCAGTGATGCAATGTGGATTTGCACTCACTAAGCATCTGGCCCGGTTTCAAAAGTCTCTGAATGAAAACTGTTGAGTGTCAGGAACCTGCAAGCCCGATATTCTCTGTAATTAAGCTGACAGCATTAGTCGGGTTTGTCTTAGCCCTTGCTATGCTTCCACAGTCTCTGCAGATGGGAAGAACAAACCCTGTTCTTTGAATGCCTTCTGTGATGAAGCAGAATCATGGCCACTTTACACAAGATGAGTATTAAGATCTTATGAAAATTCATCCAGGATAAAGAGAAGACCCAGTCCTCATAGCCTTGAGACGAGTCAGGTTACTCCTGAGGTTACACCATCCCAAGGCTGCCCAGACATAGCCAAAAAGCACAGTCTTATTTCCTTGTCCAACTGGGCAAGGCACTGGTTCCTAAATTGATTTCCCTTCTGATACATAGCCAATATTGTGCCAGCCCCGTGTATAGGTCAGGTGGCCAATATTGCTTTTTTTTAAATGCATATCAAAAAATTGTCAGCAAACGAGTACAGAAAAATGCTCATAGCAAACACTTCAGCAAAAAAAATGGGCTTTGTTATACAACTTGGAGCACCTGAGGACTTCAGGGTACCCTCTTTGACTAAAAAAGACAGTTTTCAGTTTATTTCTGAGCAAAAAATTGTTTGAACACTTCCATATATAGCAGGCACTTTGGAGGTACTGAAATATTGCAGGAACTCCAATTCTCATCAAAGTTTAAAGTTATGAAGCAAAATGTTCATGGACTCCACCTGGATAAACCTTGAAAAAGAAATCTTCTGTGCCATTGCTTTCTTATACATACCTAAGCAGTAGCCATTTTATGAGCATGGATGTAGAACTCGGATGTAAGCCAGAATTCAAGGAAGACATGAGCCTTCTAGCTCTGAACTTTGCCATAAATCCCAACGCCTTGAAAGAGACAAATACCTACCAAATTTTGAAAACATTTTTTGACTTCTGGACTAACTTATAACCACAGCCTTACTTAGAGCAGACAAGAAAAGATGGTCCTCATCCTTTTCAGAAAGTATTAGTTTCCAATTCTTTAATCAGTTAATTCCAATTAGCAGCCAGTTTATTGGTGACCTGAGACATAGATGAGATAGAAATCTGCTGCTCTTGAAGAGACTGGTCTTTGATTTAATGACACCACAAATGGTTGGTTGTACAACACCCTGTCTACCACTATTTGGTATTTGCACCAGTAGAAATAATAAACTGGGGCCCAAGAAAAATCTGGGAATTCAGAAAACTACAGCTTGAATAAGTTTTGAAATCAGAACCATAATTTTGCTGAGAGTATTTTATAAATGTCTCTTTGTTCCATGGAACCAGATTCTGGTTCCTCATTATGCCCTATAACCATGGTTACAGCACTCAGCTGAGGGCCCTGTTTTGATATCTTCTACTTGTTCCTAACCACCCAGCCGAGCATTAAGTATTCTGTTACAAACACCCTATGAATCCAGGGTAAGCAGTTTGGTTAGAAAATATTGATATTTGAAAACATATGTTGCTTTTATAGTCTTGCTACTGAGATAGACCAAAACATCTCCAAATTCTCCAAGAAGGAACAATGCATTTTTAACAGCCAGAGGATGACCAAGGAATTAGTGAACAAAAGAGGACTTTTGCTCTTCATACCCCACAGAAGCATTGCTTGGCACTAAGTAACATGATTTAGTTGCTGGTGTATGAAAGCGTATCACAGGCAGACCCATCAGCCACACTAAGAGACAGTCTCTTCTGCTCCTGTCCCTTCTCTCCTAAGCTCAGAGGGAGCTGAAACTTGAGTGACATCCTTTGGCAAAAACATGCATCATTCAGCTGACCCTAATCTTGATGTCCTCTTTCAAGCAGAACTCGGTTCTTGGCAGTTTTATCTGAGTCAGTGTGAAACCAATGCAAAGTAGAAATGGAATAAAAATATCAGGTTGTCAGCTCATAACAATAAGATGCTGAGCCTTGGAATACAATAAAATTCAAATTAATGGAAAATGATAAAAAGCCCACAGGACAGTCATCTATCAAACTGACACCCAGCAGTACAAAGTATAGTTTACCTAATCTAATCTAAACGTGGCTTGAGTAATGTGACTTCTCAACCTAAGAAACAGATCTCCAGGCCCTCGTATCACCTCCCTTCTAGCACTTTGCTCTGCTGTTCCTGAGAGCAATATATTGAAGATGAATACTTGCTTGCATCACTACCTTAAGGTCAGCACCTTCAGCCCAGAAATGGAATAAAGATTACCACAGTGTTTATTTTCATCTCACTGTAAGGATCTTATCTTCCCAAAGTTGTGCATTACTGCTCAGCGTGGCAGGGCAGGATGTAACGAGTAACTCTTACAACAGTGTAAATGTGTTACTGTCGTGCCATTAAATTGTCATATTGTTATGCCGTATTTCTAAAATAAAAACTGATTGGTAACAAATCACAAAACCAATAGAAGATTCTTGCTATTAAATCACTGTGGGGAGAAAGGAATTACTCTCAGAGCTGTGTATTTTCAAAGAGAGTTCCTGCAAAGAAATAACTTTTAAACTAAACTTTATTAAATTTAGTGTTTGAATACTTTTCCCCTTGGTAAAGACCTTTTATCCATTAACGCTGGAAAACAGCCCTTCATGGGATTCATTCCAAATCAAATTTAGGAGAGAAGCAGGGATAGTGTGTTCACAGACACATATGTGCAATTAAATGAGTACATGCTCTCATAACAAAGAGCCAACTCAATTACCTCCCAAGTATAAAGCTTACAGAGAGGCAGATGTGATCTTTATTCCAGAAGGTTTACCGAGCAAACACGAGAGAAAGAATGTGGAAGAAATTTATGTGAAAGCAAATACTTCATACCTTATAAAATCCCCATTGGCTGATTACAAAGATCTCTTGGAAATGCCAATTAGTCAGGTGTCTCTTTGTCCTTTTTAATTCTCCTACCCTTATTAAATCAATATCTCAGACAACTTAATGGCTCCCCAAAGTCTAGGTCAAACAGAGAGGCAAGAGGAGGTGGAATGAAAGGCTGTGCTTAATTTTGTGCCATGATCTAACTATGGGTGAGGAGAGAAGGAATAATTTAGCTTGATTAAATAACTAAATATACAGTGCCTTGAAAGGAAAATTGGCCTTCACTCACAGAAATATCAAGACAATCCTTGACCAAAAACCATTACCACTGCTGGTTGCAAAGTTGTGACGAATTCCTTTCAGAGGCATTTTGGTTTTTTTCTGCCCTGCACATAGGGACTATTATCTCCTCTCTGACAGCACCCTGTGAAGAGGAACATCAAGGCTGAGTCACAGCCGTGAAGGCACCCAAAGGACCCTCCACCTTCATGGGCAAAACAAGACTCTGCTGTGCACAAGCTGCTGTTTGCCTCAGCCCTTTCCAGCAGGTGGATGAAATCTGGTCACGGCACATGAGGGAGAGCAGTCACCATAGACTTTTGTCAGGTTCAGGGATACTCTGGAATTTGGCTTGTGTGAAATACCGTACATTACAGGGAAAATTGTATTGATGGAGCAAAAATATTCTGACTGAGGAGGGTAAAAACTGGGTGTACCAATCTTATCCACAAGGAGTTTGGGAGGACAGAGCCTGAGCTGAAATAAGCTGATACAATTCCACTGACCTTGAGAGAGATACTACCTGTTTGCATCAGCTGGAGACTCGACTGAGGATGTGTATTACAAACCACTTCTCCCTTTTAAAATGATGGTGCTGGGTCCAGCTAAGAACTGAACTATCTGTTGAATGTGCTGTGTTCATCCCACTTGATTAGATAGGGCTTTAGAGCAACAAATCTCTTAAATTAAACACTTCAGTTTGGTATCTAAAGAGGGGATGAGATGAATTTCAACCTAATCATACTAAATCCTTGCTTCCCATCCCCTCAAGACTGCTTACATTCTTGCTAAGAAAGCAGATCTTCCCCAACTCAGAGATCAGACTCTTAGGGAAGACTATTTTTAAAGAAGTGTAAATATGTAAAAGTAAGCCCATGCATTTCATGGAACGTAGACTAGATTTAACTGCCTCTCAGTAATGTCCGTACGATATGAAAATGTTTAGAGGTCCCAGGGAGAAGAGGAAGTGGGAGTGTGCTAATTAATGAACTTTTATCTTAGTACTTGCTATTGACTAAAAGCAGAGAGGGAAAGCAGAGGCTGTATGGTGGTAAAGGGGCAGAGAACAGGACAGAGAGAGGCAGAAAATACAGAAAACTTTTCTGTTGATTTTGGAGATCAGCCAGTAGCTGAGCCAGAGCCGAGACAGGGGCAAGGTACATGGGAAGCAACCAAGGTAGAACAGGAGAAGGAATTATGACTGCACATGTCTCTGCATGGACAATATGAGGAATGGCACCACTAGACTCAAGAGTTAGATCAGGGCTGCAATCAAAGTGGGCAACCTTTCCTATTTTGAGAACATTATTCTCAGAACATTCTTAGAGTGCAAATGAATAGAGTCATCTTCAGACTGAAAATGAATAAAATAAGATCCAAAGTGATCCAGGCAGAGTTTTGAAAGGCTGACTAAATCATTTAGAGTGCAATGCACATCAAACAGCATCAAGTTTTCAAGGAAGTGTAGAGCTTTTGCTGTGTTGGTTTGTTTGCCTACTGGAAATAAAAATCATAAGAAGCATTCATTAAGAATAGTTTTATCTCCAGTTGATCCTAAACAGGTCTTCATTCTCCCTAGCTGCTTTATTTTCACAAGGAAATGGTTGAGGAAAGGAATGACTTTATTAGGTTGACTACAATTGTTTGTTCAGCAATGGTTTGGATCGCTAATTTCTTAAATTATTGAAGTGAAAATTTAGCACTGAAAATTAAATTGAAAAATCAAAATATTTCACTTCAAAAATGGTAACATGAATGCGACTGTTTGAACAACTAGAGATCAATTTAATGGATCCATACACTTACCAAAACAGAGTACCTTGTAATTCAAAACTCAGTTTTTCACTAAGAACATTAACAAAATGGGAAATTTCTACCATGTTTGAGCAAGCAATTATGCTTTGTACAAAAAGGAGTGCCAAAAAATAACTCTTGCTGCAATTTTAATCTCCATGCCTTTAGTCTGACTTGCACGTTCTCTGAAAAGCAGTGCAGCAAAAGAACTTGATCAACAGTTTTCAGTATACATTGATGGACATGGCTGGTTCATATTTAATGCAATTCTATGACCTCTAGCACTAGATTTGGTCTGCATATCTCCTAATACTTCACATGCTGGTGACATGGACCAAGCAAGGTAAATAAACCTTTCTTTCACTGAGAAACCATTAAAAGGGTTTGTATTCCTCACTTGGCCAGACCAATTGATATTTAAGGTCTCATGAGAGAGCAACTGTTACTTCTTTTCTAATATTTTTGGCTATCAGAATTTTAATGCATGTGGCATAATGGAAACCATAGTAATGTCGATGCTTAGGGAGTTTCAGCTGCCAAAATAAAACCCTACACCTGCACAATCCTAAGAAAGAGAGGCTGCACACCTTGGGGGGATCCATCTCTGTGGCAGAGTTTCCTGGATCAGGGCCATTGCTTATTTTATACCCATGGACTGAAAATTCCTGAATTCTTCTGCTTTGCCTTCTACGAGTTGCAGCAGCGGATGAGTCATTTTACCTCATACCTAACATGTCATTTCCCATCATCTATGGAGTACGCAACCACAAGAAGATGAAGCGAAAACACAGCTATTTCTTATCTCACAACTATGTTTATTTTGAGTTAATCAGTCATACTGACATCTGTTTGGCCCTAATCCTGATTTCGTTAATAAGCCATTTGTGCAAATCTGTTCTATGCAAGACCATGCCTTACTGCATCCCTGAAGACTGATGAATGCATTTTGGAAGCCAGTAATTCTTTAGGGTAAGCCCACCTTGGAACTCCAGTAATTTTCCAATAAATGTTGTCCATGAATGAGCTCATGAACCTCCAGCATGAAGACCAACTTTATCTCTGGGGTAGAAGTCATCCAGTGGGCAAATTTCCAAATATGAAAACAAAGCAAGCTCCCTCTTCCCCAAAATCTTCCCCCCAGTCTCTGCTGCTTCTTAAAAAAAATGGTCCACTCTTTGATGTAAGCCCTTGGAAATATTGCGGTTATTTAATTATTCTGTTTCTCGTCTCCTGGTAATTCTCCTAGATCTTTGCTAAAACATTGATTCATATTTCTGAAGGCCAGACCAGACCAGACTGATCATCTGGTCTGGCCTCTTGCATAACACGCACCACAGCGTTTCACGCTCTGATCTCTGAATCAAGCCTTGTACCTTGTGGGAGATCCAGGGTATCTTGATTTTGTCTGCAAGTTCTGGAGAATTTACCACATCCTTGGTTAGCTGTTCCAGACATATGTTGCCTTCATGGTTAAGACATTTGAGTTTCATTTCCAATTTGTTTTTTTCTGATTTTTCACCTTCCAAGCCTTCTGTCCTGCTGTGCTCAAAGCACAACGAGTGCTCTTGGGTACCTTATCCTTCACCTCATGCAAAGACTTCACACTGAGACCCAGGGGGCCTCTCCCTCTCCCACACAGATAAACCCACCACCTGGAGCTTCTCACATCTCCAGCTGTCAGGAGTGGATTTAACACCAAACTGTGTCTGGTAATTTCTCTCTGACATCTCTGCAGGTTCTCAGCATTTGGTTCGAGGGCAGAGACCAGCGCGGGAGACAGAGGAACTGGGCAAGGCAGGACATGTCTGCTCCTGAGCAGTACTTCTTCCCGGACACAGCCCAGCCTTGTCTCCCTGCCCTAGCCCCACTGCTGCTTGCTCACCCACTTGACGGCATTTTGTCATCACTTCCCAGGACACACCACTTCCGCACCCAATCTTTATTAATAGATAAATATATTTTCATACTTTTTATTTATTGTGTATTTTTATATATTAATATGCGATATAGTACACATTATAAATATTCATCACTGCGTGTTGTTACTTATCATATCCTATTTATTATCCTTTATTAATTTAACAACTGAGTGTTAATAAACACCCAGTGTTTATTCCTTGTCTGCCTGACCTCTCATTCCTCCTCTTAAAACGCATGGTTTTTGCACCACCGGGCTTCCTGAACAGCACTGGTTGACGCTCCGGGTACGCCTGGAGCTATTTATTTCCTCAGGAAATGCCACATCACCTGGAAACTTTGTATTTTCCCTGTTACAAAATAAAGCTTACGGTAAGGAATTTTTACTTCTGTCAACTTCCTTACGTCCTTGAGAGGCTCCAGCTGCAAAATGGACAGACTTCTCAAGAAGCCCATATTAACTGGCCCCACAGGCTCCCACAGCCATTGGGATGTGACCACCACAGACCTGTTTCACGGGGGAGGCACAGGAATGGCTGTGCCAAAGCTGTAGCACTTAAAGAGTTCAGCAACGACTGTATTTACATCTAGACATTTACGTTTTTTTCATCCTGCAGTGTGGCATAACCTGAATCAGTAGCAGGCTACTGTGAATGCACAAATTAGCATGAAGGTGAATAGTGGGAACGCTAAAGTCTGGTTTTCTGCCATTCTGCCTGCCTGTGGACCCATGGTAATCCCACGAAACCTTGGAGGGATTCCTCTCGTCCCACAGCCTCTCCTCCAGCTGAGGCACTGTCGGCGTCTCTTGCTCCAAGCCAGATGCCTGCTTTCCAGAAACTCCCAGGACCTTTAGCAATGCTGAGGTCTTTATCCCTCAGCTAGTTTGGCTGAAATGAGCCAACCACTTCAAAAGCTTCTGAGGGGAGGAAGAATGACATGCAGGCAGACAGACACTCATGCAGATGGACAGTCACAGGCTGAAAAGACGGGACGGGGGTGGAAATTAATCATTGGTGTTGTGGGAGTTTGCTCTCAATCACCTTACCCATCTTTTCTCCTCTGCTTTACAAATCTCTGCTGGGCAGCAGCTGGCTGCTCACCCTTGATGCACGCTGAGACAAATCTTACCAGCTTTTTTAGCCTTCTGGCAATCATTCCCCTAGGAAGATTTCTCTCCTACCCCTCTTCCTGGTAAATTCATATTACAGTAGCCACCAAGAAAAGCTGTGAAAACTGACTACTGAGTGTACCCAGCCTCCATCTCTCAGCAAGTCTCAGGAAAGTCCTGACAAGCTTAATACGCTCTGAAAGACCACTGAAATCTGTGAGAGTCATCTGAAGCGGCGCACGCCCTGCGAGTCTGCACACCCGCGAAGCATCCCAGGAGCCTTATTCAGGACCATGCTACACTAACCACAGCCCCAGAGTTGCCGCGGCATGCCAATGCCGAAATCAGTGCAGGAAGCCCTGGGGTGCCAGTGAGGGGACCTCACTCGGTGGGAAGGGGACAGTTATGTCAGCTCGGGCAGAGCTTCACTTAGCTTGCCTGCTCCCGGGTGACTGCCTGGCCAATATGGTTTTCTAGGGTGTGGATCTGGCCAAGCATCTCATGGACACACCAGTTTGGGATGGGATCACGTCACCTCTCTTTCTCCCCAGGGGAGAGGTGCTCTGGCAACTCTGGGGTGGCAAGGAAGACCCTGCAGCAGGAAACAGACAAAAAAAACCCCATTAGGTGCCAGGTTTACTTTGTAGGAACTGTTAGTGCAGTTAAAACACCGTGAGCACAAACCAGACCACATGCCCACAGTATCATACAAGGCCTCCTCTATCAGCCCAGTGCGAATTTGCTGCTCTCATGGGAAAAATCAAAGGGCCCAGGGCAGCAGACAGTCTGTTAGCAGGCTACAGAAATAGTGAGCGGCTGATGTCTAGACTCAGGAAAGGAAATTCCTGTCCATGTTTAGAAGAGCCACACACGTACACATACAAATAAAAAACAGGAAGGCATGCGCTGCTGTAGTCTTTGATAGCGGCCCAAGGGAAAAGGTGTAATGTGGTAAAAGAAGCAAACAAGGCATCCACTTAGACATAACCTGTCAGGCCCACTAAGGAGGGTGCTGTGACAGACATGTCTTAGAGAAACTGGATCCAGCACAGCAGCAGAGAACTGCCTCCACAACAAATTTAGGGGACAAGGCCCTGGGAGAGACATGTCGACATGTTGAACAGCTCGAGATCTCTTAACGGGAGGCTAGAAAGTTGCAAGTTGTCATATTGGCTGAGAGAGATGCATATTTGGAGCTGTTATAGCTCCTATCTTTTGGCCTGGGAGCCCATCTGTGTTCAGATACATTAATCTCTCTGAGAGAGAAGGGAGCTGGGTGATAGTGCATACTCACAAGACCCTACAAAGTTCCTGGCTGAGACATATTTATCACATTATAAAAGACCTGTAGAAGTGCCAGTTTTGGTGAGTACTATGTAATCTGGTTCCAACCACAAAACTTTATTTTTCCACCATGATGAGGACCACAATTTCTCTTATCCAAAATAAATAAATAAATAAATGAGAAGAGTCAAGGGGCTGCAAATTATGCTGATCTGTTCCTTTAATTAATTGCAATACACGTTTGGGGTTGGGTTTTTTTGCCTTTTTTTCAGTCCACTAAATATTTGCTACTAGACTGGAGGGCACTCTGCTCCATTTAGCAAAGACCAGAACAGATTCACAAACACTTGCCAGGCCTCAGACATTATGTGATCTGAATGCAATTTCTCCACCCAGTCAACAAACACTCTATTTTTATTAATTTCATAAGAAGCTAGTAGGGAGAGAGGGAAAGAGGGAGGAGGGAGGAGAGGAAATGCCCTTTGACCAAGTAGAATGCCAGACTCTGAATTGTTACTAGCACAATATGCTAAAACTAAAGCTGGGCCATGTCGTTTCATTTCCCAGCAAACCTCGCCTTAGGACTGGAAAACAAGATTTCTGTTCCACTGGGCTGGCACAGCAGCATTAGACAACTTAAGGCAGGAAGTGAAGAAGAAATTACCAATGCGATGTCAAGGGAATATAAAGTAAATCGTCTTTCTTTTACAAAAGAAGAAAGTGGGGACAATAACTCTGCCCCTGCACACTACTAGGCTGTCTGCTGGCATGCTCAAGCCAGGGCCAGCCCTTCTGGCTGGCCAGACCACCATGGCAGCTCCCTCTCACAGACAAGCTCCTTGGGCACGTAGGAGAGGGCAGCTGTGAGCACGAGAGCACAGACGGGTGCCCACTGGGACTCTGGATGTACAAAGTATGGCCAGCACTCTCAGAATGCCATCACAGCAGTGCCTACAGCTCTTGAGCAAAACAGAGAGGGTCTAAGTGGATCCTAAGGCATAATAAAAGTCAGGAGAAAGAGACTGCCACCTTCATGACAATTCATACTCTTCACATGCTGTTTCACCACTGGGCCCAGCTGAAATAGTGTCTGTGAGCAGACGAGAGGCTACTTAGCCTGGAACAGCGAACTCTGTGCTTCCAAGCAGCCTCGTTGTAAGCATTTCTCTTGTGCCTGGTGTCTCATCTTCACAGCTTCACAGCAGAGCCTCACTGCAAATTTTTGACGGAGGCCAGAAATCAATGCTTGCTCCTTAAATCACCTTCCTTGGCCAAAGAACTGCATAGCACAACTTCTTTACCTGGCCCCCAGATAACTGCCTTCTTGGACCACATTTGAAAGTTTCCCAGGGACTCAGCAGACTGTGAAGAAGATGCATGTGCACTTCATCCAGCCATATCCATGGTAATGCAAGTTGTACTTATCTCAGTCTATCCCACTATTTGTCTTGCACATAAAAGAGGCTTTTTGCCCCAACACAAAAATGTTTTTGTTCAAGGCAAGTCTTTTGGTTCGGAGTGTGAGTCACTGCATGAAACATCATAGCCCACACTATGCAGGAGATGAGGCTAATGGATCTAATTATCCCTTTTCACCTTAAATTTGCTAGATCCTGCACCTCTGCTTACATCTATATGGGACAAAGGAGAGAGATTTCAGGTATCTCAGCTACTGAAAACACCCTCATTAACATTTCTCCTGATAAAAACACCATAGCATTATATGTCCATGACACAGAAGGTAATCTGCTTTCTGTAAATGATAGATGATATAGGACAATGTGTTCCCCTTTTGTCTGGTCCCCCAAGATTTCTCTCTGGGAGATTCTTATCTGAGAGCTAATGCCACGGTTGCGCTCTTCACTGATAAAGAGTTACACAAAAGGGATTTCAAACATCATAAACCACCTCCTTGGAACCTATTCCTAGGAGCAGACAGCTCACGCTACTTGCCAAAATTTCGTCCAGCATGGAGAGCATTCAGCAGGCGCTAAAACTTAATAGGTGATTTTTTTCCTACACCCAAGCAGTTTGCTACAAAGTCCTACACTGAACAGTTTCCCTCTCTGTTGTAAGACAGATGAGTTCACCAGAATTACTGAGCCCAGAAAAACTGTATTTCGTGTTGGTCCATCGTGCTTTTTTTTTGTTAATTCTGCTCATGTAGGTGACAGTGACTATTGAATAATTTCGAGACTCTACAGACACAGACTAATCGAAAGCTTACAGAAATCTGTCAGAAGCTTCTTACTGATGCCTTGGGCCCCTATCACGCCCTATTTAATTACACGTTATTTGGAAGATTCAAAACCAGCTAGTAAGGAGAAAGCCAGAATGCACCTGGATAAAGAAACACACAATCTGTTTATTTTCTTCCCTGTGTCCTTGCATCATATTCATTTGTTAATGGGTAAAATATTTTTGCAGTTCCTTAAATGCCACATTCTGTGTTTCTTGACTTCTTTTTAACTATATGGTGCAGCCAGGTGGTGAACCAGTAACATTTTTCACCTCAGCTGACACAATTAAACACTATGATTTTCAACCACCAAGAAAAGTTGGCTGGTTGAGTAACGGCAATTTGACAACTGAGATATTTATGTACAGCCAAAATGAGATAGTGCCCTATATTTTAAACAGTTCAAGTCAGAGGAGAAAAATGTAAAATTGGTTCCTAGATAATAATGCCTAATCTTTGTTTTTATGGCACATTGCTGTGCAATTAAGGTTGGCTCATGAAAGCTGTGCGTGAGCACACTCAAATTGCTGAATGGCCTCATAGATGGCAGGAAGGAAAATAAATATTCTACTGTTTATACTTTCTGAAGTAAAATCTTCAAGATAAACAGTGTGTCAGGCTGACAGGTGTGACTTCTTTAGCCTTCGCCTGATGAATTTTTCATACACAGCTGAGGCTGATAGCCTGAAACTGTTGATGGAAAAAACCCACTGTTCAGGTTTTGATGGGAATATGAATGTCTGGGTCTTAGAAGGGTCTGACTTCTGTGCAAAGAATTACAGACACTCTGTTGTGCAGGCGTGGGGGAAGGACCATGCTGCAGCCGCACTGCATCGGGCTGGTGTTTCACTCAAGGTATGGAAACATAAGGGTACAGCATTCTCTAGGAAGATGATCAGATACATCTCCCTCATGATACTTGGAAAGCAGAAAAGTTTTTCAGAGGCTTCTCCTGGGTACTTAATTCTTCATAAAAACCCAGAGCCATGCGCTACCACACCATTCTTGACTTTGGCAAGTTCCTTGCTTGCCAAAATGTCCAGTTCTTTGTGGAACTGCTGCTTGTAAGCAAACAACAGGGGCATTAATAGCATCTTCCTCTGCCTGATCATGCTTGGTTTGTCCGGGGTTTCTACTTGGGTCATCCTGGGTCCAAGGAGGACTGAAATATGGATGGAAAGAAATGGATGTGTATTGAATACAATGAGGAGAAAATGATGAGCAGGGATCATCTATGCAACTAATTTCACATTGTAGAAGAAAGGCTGCAATCTCCAGGCTAACCAAATGTGAAAAAAGTTTTGCTGAGCCCCTGCCAGTACATGGAAATTCCAAGAACAACAAGTTAATCCAATAAGATCCAATAAGACAGTGAGATTGAGAAGTAGAGAGACAAATTGTGTTCATACTCCATGAAAATACAGAGCAATTGTAAGTCCTATAAACTCCCCAAGATTATTTTTCCTGTCCAAGAAAATCACTTCTGTCTCATATGGCTTGAATTTAAACCAACTAGCTTAAATCCTCGCCCTTAACTCAATCACTGAGAAAATAAAGAAAAAGTAGGATCGAAGTTCAAAGCAAAGCGGTGGGGCAGCACATGGGGCTGGGCACAGGGATGGTGTGCCAGGCAGACACAGACCCCTGCCCCGCCACTCGCAGATGGGGCTTGGCCCAGATGGGGCTTGGTTACCTAAAAAAGCTGTAACAGAAGGAACGAAAGTGGAACCCCTCCTCTGCCTAGGATTTCTGAAGGGCGATCACACTCCAGAGAGCTTGTCTGTGGCCACATGTGGATGCATGGCAACTCCAAGATGTCATTTTTGTATCGACAAGCATCTGTGAGAGTTTGAGAAGAGGAAGGATACGTCTAACCCTTTATGGCTTCTCTTACATAAAACTTTCTACTACATATTAGCAGTCTTCCCAGCTGTTTCAGGCATAGATCATTTTAAGTTTTTCAGAGTAATTAGCTGCACAGTCCCTTTTCCCCTCTGGAACAGCTGATTTATAAGGTGATGGCAAGACTGTACTCCATCAGGTCGCCTAGCAGCGAGGGAGAGATGAAAACTGACTCTAAAACCTTTATCATTTTTAGGTGGTAAGTTATAAACATTGCTGAGGAAAGGCAAGAAGACTGGAAAGCTCTGAGCATGACTTAAATGTAAAACAATGGGAAAATCAGGGCTAGGCCTAAATTGCATGGGAGTTTAGACCACACACACACAAAAATGCATAAACTAGTTCAGAGCTGAAGACCTAGCACGGGTTTATTCATCCCCACAGATGATAACTGAGAGGATCAACTCACCCCTAGAAGTTCATTTCTACTTAGAAGAGTGGTTGTGTAAAAAATCTGCTTCTTGTGAGTATCCAGCACCTACCATGCTTATTCCAGCAACAATACATGCATTAATTTTTGCTGCTGTTAGCACTGAACAGCCAATGGACTCATCATAGTCAATTCCAAAACGCAAAGAAAAAGAGATTGTAAGCAAGAACACACTGTGACCAGCAGACTCCTTACTGCTAGTGGCAATCCTCTGCCAGTACGACTGGCAGTGCCAGCAGTAAATATAGGGAACAAAACAGAAATCCTTTAGCCTTCTCCATTTACCAAATTTAATCTGAGCTTGGCAATGTCCAGTCAACACAGTACTCCACATTGCTATTTTTTTTTTCAAAAGACCTGCTGTTCTGTCTGCAGCACAACACAACAGACATATATAGCATTTCTGGAAGGGTGTACGTTTTCTCTTTTCTTTTCTTAAGACTAAGCTCTGTTTTCTTCTTCCTTTTCCTAAAGATGAATCTGCATAATATCTCCTTTCATTTGTTTGCTCATTTCCTTAAAAAAAAATATTAATTTAAATAAATAACCAGGAGGAAAGAGATGGTGTGTCACTACAAGGTTATTTGTGCAAGATATACTATGCTATAAATTTACATGCATGGAACAGTCAAATAAAATGGCTAAAGTTCAATTTAAAGGCCCATGCCACAAGGAAATGAAATCACAGTGTTAGCTACATTTCCCCAAATGAGCAAATATTAGATACAAAGAGACGCAGAGAGAGGGGAAGAAGTAAAGACAGTGTTTTGCTTTGTAGAGCCAGGGAGCACCCAGCTGAGCAGGGTGGGGGGAGAAGGGCTCGCAGCCGGGTGGGCACGAGGCACGGCACGGCTGGCAGCCCTGCAGTTTTCCTGCTGCCGTGAGGGCGTTCCCAGAACGTCTGAAAGCAAAACTTGGCAAGCAATACGGGAGCTGGATGGAAAGGGAGAAAGACTGGGGACTAAAAATGATCACTTTCCAGAAATAAAAACAAAAACCAGCCACCAATTTCTCCCTCGCATAACAGAAGACTTGAGGATACCAGTATATATCAACAGTACGACGCTCCCACTCACTCCTCCATTCATGTTATCTTGCGCTGGTTTCTTCACTATTTATCAGAAGGAAAAGGCAGCAGTGTTATTTACAGAGTGATATAAATAACAAAGCCCAAAATGAGGAGCACGATGCCCCAGCTCTGCAGTAATGACAAAAGCAGCGGGGCTGGCTGTCAGGCACGCTCCCCTATCTACTGGCAGCACAGCCGTCCAACGCTGTGCTACCCGGGGCTGCAGCCACCCACTGCTGGTGCAGGCACAGAACACAACCTTTTCCTCCATAGGTAACAGTACTCCATCCAAGTGTCATTACTAAATTCTTTCATGTGTGATGCAAGCTGTCCCCAGGAATAAATAATCTGGTACACAGTTATGCAGGGTGGTTTTACAGGGAGACAGCTTAAAGAAAACACTGCCCACACCAGATTAGACTTGAGCAATTCAGAGAAAATGATGAAACAGCACACACATTTTTTTAAAGTGTCATGTTAAATGCACCTCAAAATCCCAGCATCTGACTATTTGTATTCTTTTATCTGATGCTACATAATTCCTAACCTTAGGTTCCAGCAATGGAAAGCACTTGAGCCTCGGACAAAATGCTCTCAGCCTCACCAAAATCCCAACAAGTGCCCAGTCAGAGCTGACAGGGTGAGCACGTTCAGTCAATGCTAACTCTAATCCCATTAGGTCCAGCCAAGAACTCCCATAATTCACAAAAGCACGAGTTTGCCAAAATGCTGGTTTGCAGTCCAAACCCATACTCAGACAAAAACAATCTCAAAATAGAATCAATGTCCTAATTATATCTCCCCTGAATATTAATAGAATATTATAGTCATTAAAAATAGACTTTTCAGAAAAATCAAGGCCTTTCTGCTTTTCCAAGGTCTTCAGTCACCAGCATCTATCTCCCACTCATTCATAGTTTTCATTGCCTTTACTCATCTGCTGACATCCTTAGTCACAAGAGGTCAAACATTGACCCTCCCAGACCAGACGAGATACAGGGAGGTCTCCACTCACACACACGGGAGGCATGTCAGATCAGATCTCTTATTTGGGGAGGAGGAAGGAGTCTGAGCTTCCTGAGAAAGAGGCTCAAATCACATTGGCATTGCCCCTTACTTTTTTTTTTCCTAATTTCTATCCTGTAGGGCAATTTAGGCGGCTCTGAGCAACTCTGCTGCTCACCATGTGATGCATTATCCATACATTGCTCTCTTTTGTCCAAACTGGCTTTAGCCAGGTGGGCAGGGAGGTGAATTCTTTGTTTAAATCAAAAACTATTACAAACTTCAGGGTCCCCTCATGTAATTCAAATCACAAAAATGATTAAAATTCCATTTATGGTTTATTCTTGTGTGACGACAGTAAGGTAATTAACTTCTTGCTGCTTCCTTGCAGTAGCACAAGAGGGAAAGAAGCCTAGTATGAATGTATGAGTGTAGCCCCCATGATAAGGGACAGTTTGCCTTTTAGCCTGAGTCCTCTCACTTCCCATGACACATTCATTGTGCCCACAAATCTCCTATGGGAGCAAAGGAAAGAGAATGACACTAAGGAACAGATACAACCATGGCAGTGCATTACTGGAAGATGTTCAGATACTGTTACCCATAGACCCTGTGTAGGAGAGAATAGCAAGGGAGGGAATCCTCTCCCCACATTTCTCTTTCCATAGGGATGGGTAACAGAGGAATTATCCTAATGGCATTTGAAGTAGTGTCAGTATTTTTCTTGGGGAGGAAGCCTGATCAAAGAAAAAGTAATGTTATACCTAGAGGCATGGAAGGGGTAAGAGCATATGCAATTCAGAGGCTTTAGGCAGGCATTCAAAAATCTACTGTATAGTCTTTCTAGCTCATTGGCTGATAAACTCTAACGGCCATGGGAATATTTTACAACACTCCTGCGTTCTCCCTGATATGGCTTGAAAGCGGTATAATGTCTTGATCTCTAAGCTGTGCCGGCCCAAACATCTGCTGAAGAAAAATTAAGAAAAGACCAGCTGTGTAAAGGATAAACAACACAAACTTTATCATCTCTGTTTTTTCCTCCACTAATATTCTGTTTATTCACAGAACTACTTTATTTTATTGGCAATTCTGGTGTTCAGCTGGTCTCAGTCTATACAAAGTCTCTTCTTCCAATGGCATGATGCTGATCTGCGCCAGCTATGGATCAAGCCCTACATGCAGGAGACATACTGTATTTCCTGTTTCCCAGGCCTTGATCTCCGGGTTATTATCCATCAGAGGTTTGCCAGAGGTGTTCTGCTTGCCGCATAACAGCTTCAAAGCCAGGCTGGGCAACTGCTTGATGGAAGACGCTTAACGTCTATGTTCCTGGTCCTTGTCTTCTCTTTCACGTGCATCTTTCACCCTCTCAGCCGTTCAGCACTGTGCCCATAAATCTTCCCTGGGACATGTTGGGAGAGTCCACAGAGGCATCTGAGCTGTGCTGGGAAGGCAGCGGGTGATGACCAAGAAACACTTCTCCCCTCAGGTGGCCTGCTCTTCCTTGTCAGCCGCACACTGCGGAGAAAAGTAGCTGAAAACCAGCTGTCCTGCCAAGAAGGACAGAAGAGTTTCTTGTGGGCAGCATGACTATTTTATTTATTTATTTTACTTATTTACCACACTCTAGTCACTAGCTTGATTTTCCTTAATCTTACAAATCGCCTGCCAAGGACATAGAGCATCTGGCTTTCTTCAGCAAATAAGCTGTTTGCCATGTGTCTGCTGTCCAAAAAGACATGCTGCCCCCAAGTTACAATCCTGAAAAGGACTCTGTCAACATGTTTTATCAACTAATAATAATAATAAAAAAAACCCTCCTGTGTTTTTCTCGCAGCTATTTATAAAATGTCTCCAGAAGCCAGACAGTGAATCAGCCTCCTTATCCAACTTTTGTTTCTACCAATGCAAATGCTCGCGGGTTTGTTATTGGAGGCTTGTTCAAAAACAGCTGGGCTGCTGGCATTCAAACTATTCCTTTATTTAAGGGGTTTTGTTCTGAGTACAAAGACGCAGATTCAGAGATCATTCATGGACTTAAAGTCAAGCATATACTTAATTACTTCACTGCACTGAGGCCTAAAGCATTCGCATTGAAGCAAAACTCTACACAAGCAGCCTTTCCAAACAAGCACACACAAGCGTCAGGGACAGGCTGAATACTTGTAGAGCTGGTGCTGTGGTAGCAGAAAAAGGGGTGTAAATTCCCCCCACCCCAGTAAGCTGGGGTGAGTCAAAGGAGTTAAATAAGTTGGGACGAAGGTTGTGCATACACTCACCTTTCAGCTGGAAGGTGTCTGGGGCAGAACATGGAGGGGATTGCATCTTCAGAGATTTCCATGCAGAGGCTGGCTGCGTGGCTCATGCTCAGGTAGAGAGCATGGGTAAGGAATTTTAGCCTAGTGTGTCATACATGTATGCTGCTCCCGCTGCTAAAAAAGCAGTAGCAAACCAGCACAGTTACCTCCATCCTTCCATCCCCTGTTCTCCTACCCACCAGGGCTGCATTTGCCCAGGTTAGTAAGCGCTCAGTCACTCCAGGAGTGAATGTCCCTGTTGCATTTAGTGTGACTGTTGCACGGAACTGCTCAGCCACGAATTCGCTGAGCTAGCTGGGTGTACTAGAGTGTAACAAGAACTGTTGCTAAGTCTCATGAAATGCTGTACGAGGATCTGATCCAACCCACACTGAAGTCAAGGCAAAGACTCCCACAGATTTAAATAGGTATTAGATCAAGATCTCAGGCTTGTAAAATCGTCAGGGCAGGGGCCATGGCTTTGTTACAGTGCACAGTGTGCACTTAATGTGCTCTCTAAGTAATAATAAATAAGAATTTGGAGGTAATTTGATGGGGGGATGGGAAGAAGTTTCCAAAGCTTTCCAAAGAGCCTTGTTATCCCAGCATAATAATGTATTCTACCAAAGCTGCGTTAATCTTTTTAAATATCTTTGTACAAAGACTGTAAAATCCTAGTTGGTTATGTGGGTTGCAATTGTTCTGCGGTAGCTATTCATTTCACATCAATAGCTCAACTTGCAAAAAAATAAAATAAAAAGCCTATCTATCTGTTATTATTCCTTTGCACATAATTAATGGCTTGCTGCCATCCTCTGCTGCACAAAAACTTTGAAATATTTTCTGCTCCCCTTTACATGCTTTTCCTCCAACATGAGATCCAACTAAAAAAGTTATCTTCAGGTTCAGAAGTCAACAAACTATCCATCACTTTCAGAGCTCTGCAGAGGAAGGCAAATAAACATGGGAATGAAGGGACAATGGAATCTCTAAAATGCACCCCATTTCCTTTGACTAACCAACTGATAGACACGAACTGGCTCTTGCAGTTCACACTCAAGGATGACTGTAGAATCTTTTGACAGCTAAATGAGGTGGGGTGGGGTTTTTACACAAAGATACTCGATTTAGGACTGTTTCTTAGCTGTGAGTAAGAGGAGTTAGCTCTGCCAGCTTTGAATGAGCTGTAGACTGGCCCCTTCAGTCTTACCTGGGAAATGCACAGGGGCACTGTCTGTCTCTGCTTTTTGTTAGCAGCAGACTTTTCTTTCCATCTCTGCAAGACCCTCAAATTACAACTCACTGGCTGAAGCACTACGAGAACAAAACTTAGAATTCCACCTGAAATCTTGCATGGCTCTTAAGGAAGCTAATGGGCAAAACCCAGGCCTACCATAAATCCATTGCTTGATGTTAATGGGGAGATATATTTGTTTTACTGGAACTGTTTACCCCACTATCTCTACTGGGACATCGACATTTTGCAAATGCTTCCTCTGAGATATGCTAACAGTTTGCAAAACAGGTTCTTTGAGTGCTCTCATCAGTTGTGTGCACAGATAACTAAAGACGACAAGTAAGGCAAAGCACGACAGATTATCAGTGAGAGGGAGATGCTGATCTTGGTGACAGTCTGAGAAGTCTGCAGTTACTCAGCTGGGCTCCATCAAATGATTTTCCCTCCACAAATGTCACCGAGTTGAGGCACTGTCCCAGGAGAGGGGAGGATGCTTGTTTTTGCAGCTTTGTAAGCCCGACTGTGCACTGGTAGGTGTAAGCACAAGCAGTCACAACTCTCTTAACAGGCCTCTGAGAACCTTGTGGGATTAGAGAACACACTGCCGTGAGTAAGCTGTTCTGCTGGAGAAGGCACACTGCCATGCCCAGATGGACAAGAGCAGCGCGAGTCTGCTTAAGGCATCAAAAATTGGGAAGACAGAATTATTCTTACTGAGATCTCATAAGTAAGTCAGGGAAAATTTTGCTCTCCTGCCTAATTGTTTTCCATCTGAGCAATTGCAGTCATAACCTCATCTGAAGCTGTAACAAGGGTGGACAGACAGGTGTGGGTGTCCCTCCAAAAGTCCTCATTTATATTCTTCGCATGCCACTTCATGAGAGGTAACCAGAAGTTGTTGTTCTCGCTCCCTATTTCTCCATTTAGCTATTCTGACAACAAAGACCTTTCAGTCAAATGGAGGATTTAAACAACGTACTGAAAACCTGTCATCTGACCTCCACTGTAAACCTTATGAAACCCTGCAGGCCACTTATCCAGCCAGCCCACCTCTAGAGTAGCCCCCAGGGCCAGCAGAGCTGCAGCAGCTGAGGACGAAACTCTGTCTGAGAGGGTGTCAGAAGTGTTTGACTTCTTGCCCAATTGCAAGGCTCGCTTCCATTGCCATAAATTGCATATATTCAGAATTTAAAGATGTCTTAAGAAACACCAGAAGGTGGATCAAAATTGGACCCTTCAGTCATGAAAGATCCACCTGAGTCTCCCATAAGGATGAGGCATACAGTTAACCTCTAGGTTCACATGAAATGTTCTGCTGGAATCAGTTTTAAATATTTCCTGCCTCCATTCTTCTTTGTGGACACTGTTCTTGATCCAATCTAAATCTGCCTTGATACATTAGTGTTTTTCAACATTTTAACCAAGTTTTCACTAGTGAGCCAATGGTTTTGTCCAGCAAAGTCTCTCAGACTCAGAAGGGATTTCTGGATGAGAAGAGATCTCTTCACACAGATGATTTCTTCTATCTCCATTATTGCTCAAGACTTCACATTACATCCTCACTCTTACAGCAGAGTTCTTTACTCTGAACCATGACTGATCTTCTGATAGGGCATCCCTATTACCGTACCAGGAGTAGATTCACCTGCCAGATGCATACGAATTCTCCTAGATCTCTGCTCCACTGACTAACCTCTTGACTCTCTGTCACACCTTCAGAAGTGTTGTCTGCTTACATCAATGTCTCAGTTATAGCTATTCTTTCATGTTTTAATCACTGCAACATCCCTATTTAGGTTATCCCTGAGTAACAGACTATAGCAAGTAGCCTCACCGGCTGCATATTTATCCTCAGTGCAATAGGAGATTGCTTTCTGCCTGGAAATCCATTATTAGAGGTTAATTTGAAAGAAGCCTGTGTGAAGTTACCTGCAGATATTCCCCTCGTGATACCCTTGGATAGGGTAGGAAGCATAATTTCATCTTCATAAAATGAAGGACATACAAAAGTGAACAAAATGTGTTCCCTCCTCTGCCATACTGAGACAACTCCTTGGGTGGCTGCAGTAGTCGAGCAGGGAGCTAGAAGGAGGTTGCAGCATCAGCACCTCCCTCTCCCTCCAGCCACATCCTTTATCTACAAACTCATCATCTGTTATCAGAAGGATGAAGGGCAGCAACTTTATTCCCTCAAGAGGTACAGGGGCCACTTGTGCTAAGCAAGAGGTGAAGCTCAGGAAAGCTCAAGCAAGAGAGAAGTGGATGGAGAAGGGTTGTGCTGAGGTGAAGTGACTTGCTTATTGCCCCATAAGAAGTTTGTGCCAGAATGCAGAACAGGGTCTCCTTAGTTGAACCCCAACCCTTACCACACATACAGATCTTTTAATTTTCCGCCTACTGCTACTCACTCTGATGTCTGGACTAGTTTAACCATATGTACAGTTAGACTGACCTGTCTGTCTGGAGCACAGAAACTGCACCAGCAGATCTGAGCTTGGCTTTTATGCATGTGTAGAGAAGGTGCTCTGCTGTTCATCCACCATTCAGCTGATTGCGAGCAGGTTTCCTTAAAGAAAATAAATAAATACAAATATTAGCTTTCAGACAGAGAAAGATTTGCCTTGTTTGGTGAGCTATAAATAACCCTTCCCAAAATGTAAAAGCACCACGAGGCTGAAGTGTTTGGACACGCTAACCAAAAGGTTAAGTACATGACTTTGAAAGGAAGAACCTGTCTTTCCGAAAGCGTAATGATGGGCCTGGGGGAGCATGGTAAGAGTTGAATCAGGGCAAGTACAACACAGCACTCACTGATTTACAGCTTCTCAAAAGAGTTCAAATATCCAGCACTTGTCATGCAGCCCAGCCAGACACAGAAATCACTTAATGGACTATAATGAACATAAATTCACCAAAGCAAGTATTGTGGTTACCATTTGAATTTCTTAATAGTACATTAATGAATGGGATGTCTCCTGGTCACTAGAGCTGGCTGCATCTCTACCTTTGGTCCATTTAACATCAGTGTTTAAGATGATGAACTAAAAAGATAATTTGTAACCAGTCTTCATCAGCAAGGAGACAGTTACCGCATCTTGAAAAAAGCTGCAGTTTCAATGAAAGGTTTCATGTTATATCCATCCTTACCAGCATGATTATCTTATTAAACATTCTTGATTTGGTTGGGTTTTTTAAGGCGGGACATTTCACAGGTATTTGACACTTAAGGACAGATTTGATCATAAGTCAGCCTTTACTTTTGAGAGGATTATCACTGACTGAAGCTGACTTCTCCTGGGATGATGGGCCCTAAAATTGCTCTTTAGCCCATGGCAGGCCACTTCAGGATCTCAGAAGGGCAACAGCACTTCCCCCTCTGCTCCCTCCACACTTTGGCAATCTGGAGTTAGCCTTTCAGAGAGACAGAAAAAAGGGGATACTGCAAAGCTTTGCTGTGGGCTTGCGAGAGGTTCAGTCTCACTGCTGCAATAATGATTACCCAGCAAGCCTGGAAGGCAGATTGTTATTATATCTGACAGAGGCACACGGTTTTTATTGGGACCAGGCACATAGAACAGATCAAACTGGGACATGGTGTGGGAATATAATCTGGTTCTACAGTCTATAGTGTGTGCCCCATTGTGACAGACAATTGCAACTTTTTTTTCCAACACGTTGCTACAACATTTTTCTTTTAAAGGGGAGAAGCATAAATATTTGCCCTTAACAAAATTGTCCAGGCTTGCTAGCAACTGTTCTTGCCAGTCCTTGTCCAGAAAGAGCCTTAGGAGGACACACATTCTTGCAGAGCTCTGGGGGGAAATCCCCTGGTGAAAAAGGAGCCCATGTTTCCATGCAGCACTGTTTATGTACCGATGTGACAGACAAGATACACACAATCAGCTTGGCAGATAGAATTGCATGTATTTATTCTAATATTGTTTGTGTGCCCTTCTACACCACATAAATGGACCTAGCTTTAGAGCATTTGTATTTTGGAAGATGGGTTGTGTTTCTGGCCGTGGCCTTGGATTTGCAATCAAGAATTTTTTAACAATACAAAAAAAACCCTCAACACCCCTATGACCTTGAAGGTGCAGTCTGGCATCAGAATGCCTCCCCAAGATCTGTACTCAGGCTGCAGATTGGTAATATTGGTATTTCCTACATTTGCAAGGGAACAGCTTGGCAAACACAACATTCTTCTAATGCATTTTTGGTGTGCATTTAACGGAGCTTTTAAAACCGTTATCTGAAAAAGCAGGCATACCAATGAATTCCAGCCTGAGCATGAGAGGCATGGTTCAGATAACCTCTCAGCCCTGTTACATTTTGAGATGGAATCACTCTGACCTTTAAGTGAGTCATCAACAAGGGAGTGAGTAGTTAGACTAATTACACTGTGCTTCACCACCAAGCAGGAGGGAGCTGCAGAGGTGCTTCTCTGGTGAATGAGCTTTCAGTAGAGAACAAGGCCCATAGATGCTGACTTTTCTGCTTCTGATCCACCTAAGACTGGTTTCTTCTTTACTCTGCTCCTTCTCCATCTCCCCTCCTGTCTCTAGTTCCAGCTCCTGTCTCCATCTCACCTCCACCTTCCTCCTTTCCATATCCCCGTCCCCAGCACCAGTCACACCCTCACTTTTCTCCCCTCACATGTACGGCAACTGGTTTGCCTTTACTTTCCCTTCCTGCTCCACAGGTGAGACCTTTCTCCTTTCTTTAAGGAAAGTGAATTATTGTGTGAATTACTGTCCTCCCTGATTTAAACTCCATGGGGTGTTGAGAGGGGGAGCCATTTCTGTTGCATCACACCTCTGTAGCCAGCAGCAGCTCAGAAGGAGGGCCACTGACCCCAAATCGTGCACTTCTCACTAGCTCCTGAAACCACAGGATGGACCTTCATGTATTCAACCCTGCCCCGTGCCTCTCACCTTCCCTCTTCAAGCACAAAAATCAAACTCTGTATACAGCTGACAGTAGCAATACCTACATTGCAGAGGAAGGGCTACTTGGTCTCTTCTACCAGAAGATTCATTTAAGTATAATCCTGCCAAATTTTTAGTGTTTTTAAGCCACTTCTTCACACAGGCACAATGGTTTAAACTGGCTGCTAGCGTTGTTAAGCACTCTCCTTTCTCTGTCCTGGGGAACAGAGGTTACAGACTGGGTCAAATACTGGTGGAGATGCAAAAGTAGGGACCTGCAAGCTCTCGCCTTCATTTTTTTAAGTCTAATGTAAACAGCCCATGGCACCTGGAGGCTGGTGGAGTGACCCAGGAGTCAAGAGGAGGAATTTAGGTCAGTTTACAGCTCTTATTTTCTATTTGTTTTCAAGCCACTGCTTTCAACTCAAATGACCACTGTTTTCGGTCAAACAATCACATGTAAAAGATACAGCAAACCCAACCTTTGATTATGCCTGGAGAGCTGAATGTAAGCAAGTTGTTAAGCCTCTCCCCTCCGAGCATCACTTCTGTCAGTCTGAGGGATCCCAGACTTGACAATTGAGATAATTAGAAGTGGCGAAGGGAGAGGAGCAAAAGAAAACACCGTAGTTTATTGCAATCCCTCAACTGTCAATCTTCCTTAAATTTCACGAAGAAACAGCACAAGGGTGCAAACCCAACCTTGAAAAAATCCTCTGCAGATCCCGTTACCTTTTTTGCATGTGTGCGGCCACACTCCACGCTAGGCCATTTCTGCTGTTGCGAGCTAAACAAAAATTGTGAAGGAGATGGCAAAGAAAACGCTGCAAGAGAGAGGAAATGACAGCGTGCCTTTTGCAGATAGCACTCTTGCCTCCGTATCATCATTAATTTAACATCCTGGTAGAAGCTGCCTGGCCTGTGTGTTAATGAGGCCCGTCCCTGTGAGATGACATGGAAAAACCACTACAGTCTGACCCCTGGAGGTCACCAATAATCCTGCAGTGCTTCTCTAAAACAATGCGATGTTAAGCCCCGTGTCAGGGGCAAATTGTCTTTATCTGCCAAAAATGCACAAAATCAAACAGCAGCCATCATTTTAACAAGTTTGTCCCTCCCAGACCTTGATGGTCAGGGCCACTGTTAACAAGTGATCAATTAGCCTGCTTAAAAGGACTGATAACAACATTTTTGTGTCAGTGACAGGAGGGCTGAGTGCCAGGACCTAATCTCTCCCTTCCTCATGGCAATCATTTCTGAAAACTAAACATCTCGCTGGCTGGATGACGATGCCATTAAAACCTCTTGCTGGATTTCCTTTCAAGATGCCCTCAGAGAAATTAAGCGGAATTTTAAGATGAGTAAGGCTGAGGAGCCAGGCCAGCCTCACTTGGCACTGCCCCTGCAGCTCCCCTGCCCCCAGAGCAGATAACTCCTCAGGACTCTGCTGACCAGCTTCAATGGGATTTGGGTTCAGAAAACAGCAATGTAAATTACCCTTTTCTTCCAAAAACTGAACAAAGTGCTAATGCTGCTTTGACAGATGGGTGTGGTTTGCAGACCCCAGCCTCTCAGGGCTGTGCGATTAGGACTATTTATTCTTCCCATCCTTGATCTTTCCACTCCCATCAGACACTTCCTATGCTGTCAGCCCCAGGGCTTCAGTCGACATAGCTTGCAGGTTCACCTTCGTTTACATCAGCTCCAATTTGCCAATCCTTTCAGTCTTCTTATTTGAGCAGGGAAATGAAGCCAAATTTTGCCCTGGTGTGAGAAATGCAGCTGCTGTGACTGCAATTTGGCTGCAGCCTGCTGTGGTGGGTCTAAACTCGGATCTGTAGGTTCAGGGCCGATCCCAAGCTTCATGCAGCCCGGGCAAATTGCATCTGGCATGAGAACGATGTACTTCACTCCGTGTGCCTTCTCGTAGCCCAAATCTTTCCTCACCAGCAGAGCTACAGGCTACTAACACAGGAAGCTGCCTGCCCTGTCAGCCTGTTTTCTTTGAATATTTGTCCCCCATGTCTTCTGGCATGGCTGGATGGGCAGCCAGGCAGAGGCCACACTTAGGGTTGGGAGTATTTGGGACCTGGATGTGGAGTGCCCCAAGGAGCAGGTATCCACCACCCGTCCAGAGCCCAGGCTGGAGCCAGTGGACCTCTTCATGAGCCCACAGGGCCACATGCATATTGTAACCTCAGCTACAAGGCTGGGACCTTGGTTTTGCCTTGCCTTGTACTGTAAAATTCTTCATGCTGTTCCTGTCCTTACAATACAGCACAAAGTCTCTTAATCACTCATAAACGTCTGGGACCTATTATTTGAGCTTTTATGAAACTGCTTATTTTCTTTAAGACTTTTTGTTCAAACATGTGGGTTACCATGCAAAAAGGCAAAGGGCCAGCAGACCTGTAGAGGACATCATCTGACGTGATTCTTAAGATGTCAGGAGAACAAAGAGCAAACAAGCTGGCAGAGCTGGGGCTACAGCATGGCTTTGCCCCAAGCCCTCTCAGGGTTGCAGTGTACAAGGAGAGACCAAATGGCGAGCAGTGACTTGGAGCCACAGCAGTCTGATTCCTGCTTTTGCTCTTTGCTTGGAGAGGAAGAATCACGGTAGCACACTCGCTCGGTGTGCTCCAACTCTCTTACAACAGTCAGCATGACACATAGGGACAGAAAACAGGTATCTCCCCCCTCCCCAGCCCTCTTTTGCCTCTAGACAGAGGAAACTTGGACATCCCACAGACTCTGCTGCCTGCTGTCTGGACATCTCCGCGGCAGGAGCAACTGATGCAGGCAGCAATGGTACTTCATGTGAACGATGCCTGCCTGCTGGCTTGTGTACCGCACCACCTGTCCCTGAACTACCATTATACCTAAAAACAAACAAGGCGCTAGAATTTTCTCACAAACCCCATTTTTAACAGACATTCTTCACTGGAATCAACTAAACAGAATCCTAAGTCTCAATTTTACTTTCCACTTTAAGCCTCCCTTATGCCCCTGGAGAAGGGCTGTATGAAGTTCAGTATATAAAGTCTCACCCTCAGGATGTCAGCCTTAGAAACATAGTATTTTCTAATAAAATACAGCTAACCAGGCGAGTTCAGGCAGAGACCTACCTGGGGGACAGGCCTGAATCCATGATGTCTTTGCCAGCTAGAGTACTGAATGGTGCCTTAACGCACCAAGAAGTCATTTTTATGAGCGTTGCTTTGCAGTACAGCTGCATCTGGTCTCCACATTTCCACTAATTCCTGCCATTTCTGAGTAATTTAAAATAACTCCTGTTACCTCACTTTCTCCCCTCCTGCCCATTACATTTTTTTAATCACTGATGTCACCTCGGCTCTTTTCTTCAGTCACAGCAGAACCAGCTTCTCATTCTCACTTTGGCTTCTCAGTTTCCAGTCTTGTCACCTCATTCTTTCTCTGTTTCCTGAAAAGCTTCACTAGCTTGGGCTAAGCAAGTTTCTGTTGCTGCCACTTCTTGTGACCTTCATTTTTTAAAAATGGACTCTTCACACTGGCCACCTCTCCTTACCCTTCCTGGTTTGCTTCTGAGGAGGTTCTTTTGTTTTTTAAGGCACGATGATTTATTCTTTAGGTTTTATACATTCTACAGAAGCTACCTATTTTAGATTTCAAGAAAGTCATCGTGCTATTGGATGCAAAAACGGCTCTTGAGGTGTTGGCAAGATTAATTAGGTAAGGTAATTGGGTAAGAAGCAGAGCTAATAGCCACTTCGTACTCCATGCAAATGCTGCAGTTACCCTTACCTTGGAAGAAAATAGGTGTAAAGTTACAGATATGTTAGAGATGTGCCTGGTTTGTCATACAGCTCCAACCTCTGGTCTTTGTCAACTAAAGCCATTTAATGTGTGTTCTTGGTCTCACTGTATGTGAGAGCACCGCCTAGCCACCAGACAAAGAGCTGGTGCTGGGGACCACTTTGTTTCCAGCTAGCTAAGGCTTGGGGGTGGGATTCACGCCAGCCAGCTTCTTACTTGCCCATGCCCAGCAAGAAGTCAGAGCCTCTTCCTCCATACAAAGGTACATGGTCCAGCTCCAGACTGAGAGACTGGAGGCCACATTTTGCTATAGAGCTAGTAGTAAGAGATTTGCTCCTTTGAGCCCTCAGCAAGACAGCTTGAAAGTGGATGTAAGAGCTATCAGGTTGGAATTAGGCCATTGTGCAAGCAGGACTTTCCCAGGGACAGCATGTATAATTGCCAAGCGCAACACGAGATCTGCCTTGATGATCTCATTGCTGAATAATTCAGTGATTCCTTTCAGTTAACATCAAAAGGGATGAGCAGTCTTCAAGGGGGGCACTGCCTTGCCACAATCTTATAATAGAGTTATCACAGGTGTGAGGGCTAGGGGAGCATGTGGAGGGCTAAGCCTTTTATGTGGGAACCTAAGAAATGAATCTGCAGGTCCAAGGTCACCTAGCCCGCTCTTTGGAGACCTTCTTCAGAATTGCTCTCCACACTACAGCACTACAGACAGTTAAGCTGGCATGTGCGGTCGCTCTGATAAATCACACAAGAAGTTAGAAAACAAACGCTGGCTTCTCCTTTCTAAATTATTTTTCTCCATTTTGTTTAAATCTTAGAAGTTATTTGATTGTTTCTTTTAGTTTCTTTTTTGGCAGCCCTGGACAGTCACACAAACAGCTGCAGAGAAATTGCAAAATAAACCCTCCCCCTTCTCTTTTATTTTCTGGTAAGTTATGTTGGGAAAATAAATATGAATGGCACAGATGTTCCATTTTTCTCTCTGCGTAAAACAGTTTATGACATCTTGCAAATGCTGGAAAAATATTTCTTTTAAGAAAGAGATTTTCTCAAGCACACTACATTTCAGAGATGCTTTAAGGACAGTTGTAGAGCAAAGTCTGGGTTTTTTGATGCCTTTTTCTCATTTACTAAAAGCATCAGAGAAATAAACTGAATGTTTTTAAATGAATTTTACTGGTTATTAGTTGGGCTTGAAAAGCTCTTAAAGTTTTCAGAGTTGCTGATCAGCTGCTACAAATTTATACATCTCTGTAGGCCCCCAACTAACAGACTTGAGGACTAGAGTTTCAAAATTAATGATACATCAGCTACAGCGGAAGATGTTTAGCATAGAAAGAGAAACACTACCAAAAAATTACAAAAAAAAAAATAAAGAAGGCAACTTTCTCTCTTTAACTATGTAAAGTAAAGAGAAATAGAGCGGCTGGATAAAGCACTACAATCAAATGTATCATCACACTGTACCAAAAACGCTGCAAGCAGAGAAAACAGTAAGGGAACTAGATAAGGTGCCATTCATCATGCGTTTCCTCTGCTGTCAACTCACTCGGTTGCTCCCATCATAAGTAATTGGACCTTTCCCTCAATCACAGCCACGTGGGCTGGGAAGAACCTTGAGAGGTCAGCAAGTCCTTCCCTCCGCCCCAGGGCAGAATCAGCTACGCTTACTGTCACTCCTGACAGACGCTTGTCTAACAGCTCAAAAATCCTCCAGACACGATTCCACAACACCCCCAGGCGACCTATTCCCCTGTTGTGGTCTCCTGGCCTTTGGATAGTTTTGTCTGATGTCTAATCTGAGTCATGCCTGTCACAATTAAAACTCTCAGCTGCAAGGGCAGAGAGATGATTCCCACTCTCTTTCCACATGCACGAAAGTGCTCCTCCGCACTAACTGTGCCCCCATCCTGCAGATCTCCTTGCAAAAATTGTTTTTCCCACAGTATTTCTGTCCTCTGCGTTCAGAAGCAGAGTTTGGTACAGTATGGGTAAGTGTCTACTGTTCTTTTCATAAGATTATAAATTCAACAACCAAAATGAGAAAGTAAATGGATGGCCACTGTTTTTTCAGGGCATTCCCTGCTTAACAGTAATTTCAGACCGTCCCCTCTCCTTTTTCACCCTTCTTTGACCCACAGCTCTGGTTCAGCCAGTCAATCTGCTCATTTTGTTTTTCAGACACCCAGCATAATGAGAATTTACCCTTATCAATTTCCAAAAAGACCTGTAAGAACAAAATAACACCTTGTTTGAATGGTGCTGGTAGATACCATTCCCATGGACTCGCTCTACGTTGTGGTTATGTTGCAACCAGGCTTACAGATTTCCATGAGAACAACATTTATTGGAGGCAAAACTCTCTTCAGCTAAGTTATTGAGAAATATTCTACACTGTCCATTTGTTTTCTGTTTGCAATAAGTTCATAGGTTTTATAAAGTATGCAGACAGCCCCCTTTTCTATCAAAGAAAACCACAGGATTTTGCTAGTGGCGATGTGAAGTAGCCCGTAGACTCCACAGTACGTAGAAAGCATCCACAGTGCGAGTTTGCACCCATGCACTTCCAACCTGGCAGTGAGCATTGCTTTGTATTTTAAATCCAACCCTAATCAACTCCGATACTACTGTGGTACTCGCAGGTTATAAGAAACCCATTGAGGAAAATTCTTTTCTCATCTAGTAATTATAAATCAGAGTAATTTTCATCAGTACAGTAGTGCTGAATATACAACACTGGAAGTTAAAATAGCATTCAGCTTACTGTTACTACAGTAATAGCTGAGAAAAAACCTGACAAATCCTTAAAGGCGATCATTAACTGAATAATAACAATTTTGAGAGGAACTGGGCAATTCACTGTTAAAACATTACCTGGACAGAGCACAACATAATCATAATTCTGGTTTCTTTCTGAAAGACAGAGAAGGTAAGCAAAGGCAGGAAGAAGGATCATGACAAAAAAGGAAATAAAGGAAAAAAACTCCTAAAAACACGTCATTCTTATAGATGAGCTCAAAATGTAAAACTGGCAGACCAGATTCCTCATGCTCTACACAGAGGTTCCTTATTTTTCAGTTAAACCTCTGGAAAAAGATATTATAAGGTTGAAAAAAAAAAGAAGTTTTGATAGATTAAGACTTCCATGAGATTTAAATGTTACCATCTGCAGTATAAATTGGGGTCACCCACTCTCATGATTCACCAGCAAACAAGGAAAGAAGAAAAGGAAAATATAATCAAACAACTATAGCACAGACCATGAATTAGGACTCTTGTTATTTGGCTCTGCCAAAGGCTTCCTGTGGGAGCACTTCTCTACCCCCAGCTTCTTCCATCTGCAAAATAGGGGCAATACCTCATGCTGTGAGACTTACTTCAGACACTTAGGAAGCAGTAAGACTCCCTAGTGCAGCAGTGCAAATGGCCACTTACTAATTATCAGTCCTATTATGAAAAAAAGAAAATTCAACTATTGCTAACATTTGTTCCACCTCCAAAGAGATCTCACTCAATCATGAGCTCTATGTCCAGAATAATTCTTGCTCTTTGAAAAGTAAGCTCCTTTTTGACCCTTGGTATGTTGTACCGTAATTTGTAAGGAATCGAAGGCCTTTCATAGACCCTCATAAATGAACACAACAGGCGCAACTGATTGATTTGCACCCGATTTCTGAGTTATCCAGAAGATGTTTCTGTTTCTAAGCCTGTCAGTACTACAACTTACAAACTCATTTATCACTTTTGCAGAACCACCAGTCTTCACAATATTTACACTGGAAGACAAGATCAGATGAAATTAAACAACTAAGCTTTGTTTTGCTCAAGCCCAGTGCTCAGATTGAAACCTACATCGAAAAAGATAAGATTTTCATCCATCCTAAGAAAAGAAACCACCAAAGGCATCAGAGTATGAAATAATTACAAGCCTGTGTGAAAAAAATGCTTTCGGATACACTGAGACAATTTTTAATCCACTTATTTACTTTGGCATCAAAATTCTATTACAACTCAATTGGGATTTAGACCTAGCAGCGAAGGAGGACTTAGGCATGTAAACTGCGGCCTTAAAACCACAGATCAGTCACTGTCTACCAGGGAGGTGACTACTCTTCAACAGCCTCACAGTTTCTGACCTCAGATTTTCCCAGGAGTCCATACATGCACTTGGGTGTCACAACCTGGACAGAATTGAGCTTCACTCCCTCTACTGCACATCTAAAAATCCAGTTAGGTTCTTCTGTTTATTGAAGGTATGAGGTTGAGAAGTTTTGGAACACACATAACATAAGAAAGAGGTCTGAACCCCTCACAAAATGCAATAACAAATTATTTTTTAACAATCACCACAGTTTTTCCATTCCAACTTACATGTAAAATTCAACAAAAGTTGCAATGTTCCTGAATACAGCATTACTTCATCAGCATGTCCTGTGAACATTATGATGATATATGTTCCTGCCATCCTTCTTTCCCAAATTACCTACGCTGCTCACTATAATGTGAAAGTATGGGCATCCAGTTAAGGAACAAGAGAGAAGGACATAAATAAGGAGAAAGAATAAAGCTGCAAATTACGCATTTCCACGAACAAAAGAAAGGAAAAGTATATTCAATAAATTCCAACCCCTTATACAGATTTTCAATAGGGCAACGGTTCTGCTCTTGAAGCTAAAACCACGGTCTATGTGGAAATAAGTCAGCTTTGTATCAAACAACATTTTTATTGAAAATTCCACTTATGTTTTCACTTTCCTAAGTGATATTGCACAGGAAATGCCGGTAGCTGCATGGATCTTTGAAAGAGGGGGTAGATGAAATAGGTGAGGGTGTACATTTCAACAGACAAGACTTAAAATAATATGCATTATATCTTTTATGGAAAGTATGATGCCTACTTATTTTGCACTGATATTTTTTTCATTCTGGGGGCATGCAGCTTTGTCCTTTTCTCCCTTTTTTCCTGTCCCTCACTTGAGGTCGCCAGGCTGGGTCACACACCGTCCATTACAATGAGTGAACAGAACCTCCTTTAACTTTGGGGTGAATTTAACAACATTTCCTGAATTATTTCTCATTTGTGTGAGGTTTAGTTTAAAATGCATTGGCTCCCATATCCCCACAGTCTTTGAGTAATTTGAAATTAAAAACTTGAAGTTATTTTTCATGAGCTAGAACAATAGCTTTTATATCTGTTGGCACATACGACTGACAGGGTACTGGCAACAGGCAATTTGCAGCATGACTTGCCAATGCCTATATGCATATTTCTAAGAATAACTCAGTGTCCAAGAATTTGGCCTGTTATATCACAAGCCAGGACTAGCTGACAGCTGTTTTAAATTACAGTGGACTGAATGATATTAGCTTTATTGTAGTTGGACTGATGCTCTGCTTTCTCTTAATCGTCTTAATGTTCTGATTTGTCCTTTAGCCAGCAGTTGCACAGCATTTATTTATAACACTCAAGGTTTAAGTCACAAATGACAGATTGGTTGGATTGTCTTGTACACATGGAACATGATCAAAGTAAAGGACTACACAGTTAGGGAAATTTAAGCTTCTTTGCAAGGGACAGCTTATAGATCCAAGGCTAGGATTTTCCTTGCATAGCAGAAAAGACTGACTCTCAAACGGACCTGTTCTAATTTTCCTAGAAGGAAGGCATTTCTTCCAAGACTTGCACGCTATTGTGAGCTACATAATCACATCCCACTTCAATTTCTTCATGGGGAATCAGACAAAAGGTTAGCCACGGACCTGAAAGCTGCCATGTACCTCAATTAATTACAGACTTCAGAACTCATTTATTATATCAAGAACTAATATCTACTCAGGACCAAATCTTGATCACATTATAGACAATGATTAATTTTCCAAAGGCTGTGCTGGGACCAGAGTATGGCTATTAAACTTACTTGCATGTGAACTTTTAACAGTTCATTAGAAATTTTCTATTCCTTCAGGAGAAAACAAATGGATGTGGATTTTGTTTTGTTCAGTTGTGAAAATAATGAGAGAAATAATTTTCAAGGAACAGCAAAAAAAACTGAACACCAGATTCTGATTCAAGGTGTGGGAAGGAATCCTTCTATCCTGCTTGGCACTAGAAAGCCCTGGGTGGCGTCCTGTGTCCATCTTTAGGCAATACACTTAAAGGAAGATGCAGACAATTTTCAGAGTCCACAGGAAAGCAACAAAAGTAATCAGGCTAAAAGTTATATAAAAAAATGAAAATTGCAGGAAGGTGATGGCAGAAAGTAATACTACATGTTAACAGACTTCAACTATGTAAAAGGCTATGGTATGACAGGAAAGATAAGCGCATTCTCCATTTCCAAGGATACTAAACCAAGAAGCAGCAGGCTTAAACTGCAGCGAGAAAAATCAGACCAGACGCTTGGGAGAGGCTCTCTCATGGAAGGGTAGTGAAGTAATGGAACTGCCTGCCAGAAGAACTGGGGAGTATCTGTCCCCACAGGTTTTTGAGAAGAGCTTAATCTTAGGTGCAGAGATGAGTAAGGTGACCTCACAAGGGCTCTCTCAACTCTGTCTTCAAAGATCCTGGAATCTGTAGGGTTTTCTAATACTCCTATAGTTTACATGAACTTAATATACTGGATAGTATCCTTTAGTATTTTTCTTTAACATATTTGGAGTCAATAACCAGTGTAATACTGTATGCTATTTAAAATATACCAGCCAATACCACTCTTGGTTCTGCTGAAGGAATGCCATAGCAGTGGTAGGACTTCAGTGATATGCAGAAAAAAATATATAACAATAAGTAAAACAAAAAAATACCACACTTAGAGACTTACCTCAAAGAACTCCAATCATAGGAAATTGTGCCAGACCTTGTATGTCAATGGTCTGAAGGCTAAGTCCTTTATTTTGTTTTACTTTATATTCAGCCTACAAAAGAAATATTAAAGGAAGCACAAGACAGAAACCAACATATGAGAATGAGAATTTCTGTTTCCTTATTTTGAGGGTAATGCAGTGGTCAAGCATGATAGTACAGTCAAGATAGAGCTGAGTCTTGCATTTAGCACCATGGTCTACCTTCCCTGTTTATGTATAGACAACCCTCTATGACATTAAGCCCTATGAAGCTTGTGCTTAATCATACATAATCAATTGTATTTTAGTGGAGTCCACTCTCAGCTGGTTGTGGAACTGCTGATATTTACTCCTAAGCAACAAAACTGTGAAAGAAACAGAGAACCATCTTTTTTAAAGGAAGCTCAAGTGTCTGTTATGGATTCTGAATCCTTCCCAATCTCCCTGATAAACGGACAAGAGAGAAAGAAACTTTCCATGCTGTACAATAAAGTTTCCTGCACATTGGTGGCTCTGTTGTCTCTTGCATTACAAACCTAGAACTGCACAGAACAGGACATTTTGTAAAGAGCCAAGAAGTAATCAGTAGAGCTAATTTTGCAAAAACAGCAATGAAGAATGAAAATAAGCAAAGTACTCATACACTACAGTGATAAATGGTAGTGATAACCTCAGTGCTGCAGCTGTGGCCTCCTTCAACACCATTCGCTCCACAGGTAAACCAGAGCTGACACTCTTTCTATCAATATTCCTTCTGTCACACAGACACACACACTTTTTTTTTTTTTTTTTTAAATTTGTCTCAGTATCTGTTTTATTCTTTTGGTCTACCTCCCATGCCCACACACTTAAGTAATTAACGTATTTATTCCTTTGTTCCATTGTCTCATGGGGATTCCCTCTCATTCAGTATGTGGGGATTGCAAGGGATTAATAGAAAAGAGAGTAAAACATCCAAATCTCTCATGATTCCAGAAGTGGATAATTTCTCTTTATCTTTTCAGCTGTCCCTCACTGAGTTGTCCATTAAAGTAACCACACTAAACCATTCTTCCTTCTAAAGGTGGTATGCTTTTGGAAAGGGATTTATTTTTAATCAGCGCTAACAATCTATTATGGTCTACAGAGCATGCTCAGTATGAAAGGGATAAATCTTCAAAGTGAAGTATAAAAATCTGCTAACCATTATAAGGATTTTGCGGGTGTACCTCCAGCTTGCCACTTTGAAAACTTTGCCTGTCTTGAACTGGCTGAGGAATTTCCAGATCTGATGTATCATTAGAAATAAAGTACTGGATTGTACACTAATGGTACTGTTTGAAATTTAAACATACCGGGCTTTCTATACATGAAAAAGGAAGTATTTCCAAGGAATGCTTGGAATGTATTCAGCAAGGAAATATATTTAATTATATTGAAACAGAATCCTAACTTTATTATAGATGACTACCCTTGCTGATAGCCAAGGACAAAGAAGGATTTTAGGAAAGAATTGCAAAAATATGGTCTAATGGCATAAGGGCTAAACAAGGTTAAGGAACAGAGGTGCTAAACTTACCGTACTTGAGCCACATTAATCTTTTCATTAGTACATAAAAAAAATCACAACTTTCCATCTCAAGTCATTATGTTGATGGGGAATCTTTGATGTGAAAAAACAGCAATGATCCCAATGGGAAGCCAGAAGTGTTTTTGATTATTATCTGTAAAGTCTAAAATTCCTTAGGTGAAATTCAGTATGAAATGCATCCATGCAATGATGAAGGTGAGTGGATATGTCAACATCTGTGCTTTATTAAAGCTGGACTATTTTTACTAGGCACTGAACCAGAGAGACCAAATACCCTGATAAAACCAGAAACTCCAGGAAGGGTTCTTTGAAGGTATTTCTTGCTGTCATGTTACTGAAAAATACAACTTAATGTTATTTTCCTACACGTTTAATATAACCAGTTTGCCCCACTGCACATCATGATCCCGAACTGTCATCTTCTAAAAATGTACAGGGAATGAGATAGATTTCTCTTGCTCACCGTGTATATCAAATGGATCATGAAAATGTTTTTTCCAATGCTCTGAGTAATGACATTTCTAATAAAATATAGCTTAAGTGTTGTTGGTCAGAAATCTAAAGTAAATTATCATAACTATATCTCGTTAGGTTTAATTACTAGGATCTTGACTTCAGAGACGTGATTTTATTTAAAAAAACCCCAACAACTATATATAAATCCTCTGATGAATGAATAGCATAAACCATATATTTGTAAGTGCAAAATTCAAAGAAACTATACTGATTCTGTCATCTGAGCTCTTGCTTAGTACAAACGGCAATGTTCCTTCTGTGCTAAACCTAATAACTAATCCTGGAGTGTAGCAGATCCAGCAGTAAGCCTATCAATGCTAGTTTGGAGACATTCAGAAATGGTAATTTCACAGAATCAAAATCCAGCATAAGAGTAGTAGAGAAAAGGAAAGTAGAGAGTATGGAGGCCACTGCTTCAATCTCCATGTTAGTGAATGGAATTGTTCCTCAGTCTCTGTCAGCTTCAAATCTCCCATTCTCCCAACAC
>JAOXNO010000001.1:58931809-58946044 GCA_028565335.1 Limnodromus scolopaceus
GTGTGAATGCAAGAAGGAAAACCTCTAATGTTAAGTTGGGGACCAAACTGATCCCAGGCTGGACAGAGGAAACACTGAAATGGCTCTTACTTACCTCTACCATTGGTCCTTTTCCAGGTCACAGTGGAGAGTAAACAAGACTTTTGTCCAAATTAAACCTTTTCTTCTGAACAAAAGTTGGTCACAGAATCACACATTTTCTTGGGCAAAACAAGGTTAAAACTGGCTTTTTTGTGACACTGGAGTATTTTCCTCAGGCAGGATCTCTGCAGAGCTGTCTGGTCTGTCCAAACAGTGTGCCAGCAGTGACGAGTTTAACACTTGCCCTTAGAGTCAGAAGAGACTCGTGTCACTGGGAAGTACATCTAATATGGGGAAAACTGACACTCTCAAATGAGATAAACACTGTTTACTCAGCAGATCTTAGTGTGTGAAAAACACACTCCAGGTCCTTGCAGTGTTTAGATTTTTGCTAAAAGCCCCAGAGAAACCAAGCCAGCTTGCTGCTGCCAGGGCTTTCTGCACAGGTGTGCTGGCGGCTGCTCAGCCCAGCAAGTGGGCACCGTTGGAAGTAAGGCTGGGACATGAAAAGAAACACAGACATGGACATTCCCCCGAGCCAAATAAACTGTTGTCCACAACTCGGGGCTACTGCACACACAGAGCTGTGGGTCAGCTTGCACAGTTTGCTGTGCCCACTGCTCCGACCCTGGCTGAGCTGCGAATGTGGTGGGAGAATTCACAAGAGGGTCTGTATCACTGCATTTGAACAGGGAATGAAACCAACAATATTTTTTTTTCCTACTTAAAAAAAAATAAATCTCATTTCCAAACTATTACTGGAAACAGTAACAGGTTCTGAGGCTTTTAAAGAGAAAAAAAAAAAAGAACTAAAAGCTGTTTTGCTAACTTGAGTAATGTTTTTCAGCATTTGTAATGAAGTTTAGCTACTGATTGTTTCTCCAAGTAGAAAAGACTAATTTCCACTGAAGAAGTGCAGGGAGCAGCATTTCAACAAATTGCAATTCATCAACATCGCTCCTGCTTTTGTGCTCACCCCCAAACCCTCCTCCTTCGCCTTCCTGTATCACACACACCAGAGATGCTAAATCCTCACTCTCCAGCTGATGGGGGCTGTGTTTCTTGGGTACCGCCGTGGATGTAGCGAGGCGGCAGAAAGCTGGGATAGGGCAGAAAGGGAGATCTAGCCCCTTGCCAGAATGCCTGCTGGCAACATGTGGGCTCCTCACCGCATCACCCAGCCTCACCGATGGTCCCAAGAGCCTCAGAAACAAGCTCGCTCTCCCTGGAGGAGTACCGAGGTGTTATTAGAACAGAAGCTCTTTGCTTGGGTATTCAAGTCTAAAAATTGTTTTGAAGGATTCCGCCTAAGTGGTTTAGCCAAGACTAACAAGCCTGTGGCATAAGGAAGGCTGGAGTTTCTGATTCCCAGCCCCTCGTGTTTTATTTTTAGCTCTGATATCAGATAAACATAAAAATCAGAACTGACCAAGCAAACAGAGAACCTACTGAAAATTAGTGGTTGTGTATTTTTGGCTTTTTTCCACAGGTAAGTAGCTTTAAGTAATAATAACAACAACAAAAATTAAAAGGCACAGAGAGGCTAAATAAGTCATGAACTGTTTTACAGGCTTGTCATCCAGGTGGTTAGGAAAACTTTACATTTTACATCCTGCTCTCAAAGACTGGCTGCCCACCCAGAGGCAGGTGCTGGGCTTACTTTTCAGATGCCTCTTAACCCTTGACGCACCTACACTTGCTTTTGTGAAGCAGTAAGGGTATCGGGCCTGCTTGTCCTTTTAAAGTTTATTTTAACCCATTTCCATATTTAAACCATATTTTAATCAGCATGATGAAAATTTTTGAGTTCCCAGTAAATTACAGTAAATGCTAAATAAAATATCTTGAGATTCATCAAGCTGGAAGCTTGACATTCTTATTCTGAATTTTAGACAGCAACTGACAATCCTTAGCAGATGTTGCCCTCAGTAATAAGACCACCTTTGAGTAACCAAGAATCAGCTTTCAATAGTTCAAAAATAAGTGCTTACCTTGAAAGAGAGAAAAACTTACATTTTTATTGTTGAACTTGCACAAGCAGTACAAGAAACATATTCCTGGGCAATAAATTGGGCCAGATCAATGATAAAACAATGATAAAATGAATCAACAGGTATTTTCAAAATTTCAAGGGAAAATATACTTTTTCATACATATCTAATTAGATTAGGCTGTTTTAGCATGTATGCTGTGAAAAAAATAATATTTGATCACATTGTCAAGAAATACGTCATAATACAAATGTATCAAGAAGCTTAATTTTGGCACTCTTTGACTTTTTTTAATGTTTGATTATTTTAGGTTTTTGAGCGTGAGAGAGAATCTTTTGATCTTATTTATAGTTTAGTAATGCCCTAAGTGCATTGGAGGTCAGAAAAACACAGCAGGATGCAAACATTTATTTTAAGCTATCTTGCTTTTAAGACTTTACAGAGCACCCAGAAATGGCCAGTTGCCTTTTTTCATTGCAGAATAATTGTAGCATCTGTATAGAAGCTAGAACAGAGCTATAATGGATCACCTTGAAACTGAACAACAGCATGGATTTCATTATAGAGAAAACGTCAGAGACATATTTTTATGGCTTAGAGGACAATCTGAAGTAGCCCAGAGATGATGTTTTTATAGACTCTATTATCTTTCAGACTTGACCTAAAAGTTCCGTAAGAAGCAAAGTTATTTAAAATAATTTGATTTTAAAATGATGTCCATAAACTATAACTTTGCCACAGGCAGTGGCAAAGTGACAAGCAATACTGTTAACACTGTCAATGCTAAATGCTTTGTAAAATGAGATAACTCCCCATTTTAATACCTGCATTAGAGTCCATATCTTAAAACTAAACCCTAAAGTGGAAAATAAATAACCACAAGGTATAGAAGTGGTTAATTAATTGGGGCAATTTCCTGGAAATCAGAATAATATACACAGAGTAACTTTTTTCAAAATTTGAAATAAATGTTTCAAAAAAGGTAAGCTTTTAACTGCTAAAATTATACATATAGATACTGTGATATCAAAACTTAAGACATTTGCAGGTTTTAAGGAGAAATCAATTGAACATTACAGAAACGAGGGCAGCAGAAATGTAGCAAGGCTCCTGACAATGGCTTCCTTTTGCATTTTTTAGGGTTTTTTTTAAAAATTCTTTGGGAGTCTCTCCCTTCAGAACATCTTTTCTGTTAAGTTCTGCCAGAGGGTTCAGGCTCTGGGGAACCAGCGTTGCCATCCAGGTCTGCAGGATTCTTTCCCACGAAAGACATTCGAAGAAAATGATCCCCAGCAATACCAAGAAATCTGCTGTCTCTGAACAAAGCCATTTCTGGAGGCTGGGCATGGTTTGCTGACCTACTTTGGACAAGGATTTATTCCGACATCCAAGGCTACAGCCCGCCTCCTCTGAGGCTGCCGGCGGAGCCCGATGTGCAGCTGCCGACGGGGTAGTGATTAATTTGATTGTCACCAGCATGGCTCTGAACATAAGGTTTGTTCAGGAGGCACATAAAAGGCAACTCAGTGCAGTCACTTGGGTTTTGCTGCTAAGAGAGCAAAGGAAGCAGAAAAACAAATCCCAGCACTATTTAAGACTTCAGCCAGTCGAAGACAAGGCCAGCCTCTCCAGCACAGCAGTGTTGTTTGTAGTGGTCTGCAGTGACGGTGTGGGTATCACATGGTACAACTGGCTTGGGGACGATCACTAATAATATACAGTTGGTCCCTCAATGGGTGTGAAGCCACCATACTTTACCCAGAGCATCAAAATGACAGTGGGATCAACAGAGTATGACATAGAGGTGTCCTTCTGCCCCACCAGTCTACCAGCTGGTTCTTCAAACCACTTTGACTATTTGCACTGGTAGACACCATGAAGGTGCCCTGCAGAGCTGCATGGCAAAACCAGCAGGCTGCGAAGTGGGAGTTTACAGATTACGATGAGCTACACTCTGTACACATCGGCTACACCTCATGACCTAGGCAAGAAAACCTATGGGTCAAATGGTCAACCTCTGTCAACTGGAAGTAATTTCCCTTACTATCTAGGGAGGTGTGCAGGTGTTGCAGGCTGCAACTACTTTCTGGCAACCACAATGACAGTACAGGGGATACCGCTATAATTTGTCTAATACAGGCATTTATGCTACTGAATCACAGGACCTGAGTCTTTATTATCTTGCTCCTTTTGTCATCATTTCAAGCTGCTCCATAGAGACTGTGCAATGTTGCAAAATCATCTCTCCAACTAATTTACCAGCAATGTCTACTCTTGTTTTGCACATCGCCGCTCAAACTGGAATGCAATAGAGACACTTTCACACCAGTTTGTGCCTTCCAACTTTGCAGCACAAAGCCACTTCTCCACAGACATATCTGAAGAAGGTGTCATGGAGGAGGTAAAATGAGGTTTCAAGAACCTACGCTGGGGAATGGAAGACTGCTACAACCACGCCTGTCCAAATCCCAAGATGACACAGTCACATGTGCAGTAAATGCTCCTCCTAGCGAAAAATCAGGCAACATTATCCATGTTTCAACTGAAGATGAAAAAAACAGCTGAGTAGCAATGCATTCAGGATAAAATGACCTTCAGTGGCACCTACTTGGAGTGCTCACCTCAGCAAAGATGTGAGCCTAACCCTCTGGGTAAAACCTAGCCTGTGGGAGGGTTTGATGCCAGAGGGTGCATTTGAGATAAAAACCAGAAATAGTAAAAGAAGTTTTGAAAACTGTACAATGTACATATTCTTAAAACAAATATAGAACAAATATTTTGCCAGGTATTGTTTCAGCCAACAGGAGAAAATGAAGGAAAACCATCGTATTTCAGTAAAAATACCTGAAAGGAGGAAACATGAAATCCGGTCTAAGGTAGCCTAACTTGTTAAAGATTGGGATTAATTTCAAGTGCATGAACGGGTATGTCCCTATGAAAGAGCTAGTCAATACCCTTTATCTTTTTTCCTGTACCTCTGAATAAGATTTGCCTGCAGTTGTTTGCAGGCAAGGAGAGGTAAATTGTTTACTCTACTGGTTCAGATGAGAATTTGACTTCCTCTTGAAAATTGAAGGGAAAGAATATAAAGCTGCTCTTGGCAAATTATTATCAGAAATAAAAAAATATTTTCCAAGTACTGATTTTCAGGGTTCCTTTCTCTGGATATCTTGTTTTTTTTCAAGAAGCAATGCTTATACAAGCAATGATGTCTAGAACAAAGACCCTTTAATAGTGCTGTGTAAGTTCTCCAACCATTATTCATTCCATTACAAAGAATTTGGAATTTATAGAAATTCCATCTCCCCTGGCTGGCACAGTTTCCTTATTACAAATTAATTCCCTGCCAAAAATGTTTTGTTTTTATCTGATGATCCAAAGCAGTTCCTTTGATAGAACAGTAAAAGAATTTAATCATCTATTTATTAAACTAACCCACAATTTGGAAGAGGAAAAAGAAGTAGGCAAGTGGTTTCTTGTGAGACTTCAAAGATGAAGTACATTGTTATAATAACGAGGTACTTAGAGTTTGCTCAAGTTGATACTATTTATACATTAAGAACTAATCAAATCTTGTAATTTTAAAGAAAATCTGTCGGTTGACTTCCCAAAAGCACGTAAGGCTCCTATGGACAAACCAGGTAGCAGGAATCCTTCCAAGTTTTTTTCTTACAGCAATATTATTTGGGCAATGCAAACCTATCTGAGGTCTCACAGCCCAAAGTTACAGGTCAGTGTCCAGTAATGCCTAACCATAAATACGATATTAGATATAAGCTGAAAAGTGTTCATTACCTCCCTGATTTTATTTATTTATGCACGTGGTGTTATGTTTGCATTCTGTCAAGTAGAGTTTGGTAGTGACGCAATGTGGACTCTCTCCAAAATTTGAATACTTCCCTAACTCCAATAAACAGTCTAAACATTTTCCTACAGTCTGGTATCCCCCACAAAACAGTTATTGAATATGACCTGCCTCTAATTAACATGTCACTCTGAATCACAGCCTCACAGTAAGAATCCAATGAGCTCAGCTTTTATGGAGTTGAAGCCATCCTGCAGACGACACTGAGACTCAGCCAACATAAAAGGTAGGCAATGAAGGCTAAGGGTGGAATTTAGTATTTCACATTACTGCTATCTCCTATAACATAGGAATCAAAGACCATAAACGAAACTCTGTAAGTGATTGCTAATTCCCAAAGTACCAATAAGGGTGCTGTGGTCTAAACTAATCATTTGTACAGTGATCCATTAGTTATGAGAAATGTAAAATAGATGGCATAACTAAACCAAAGCTTTGGTTCTAACTCTACTCTGTTTTTCAGATTAAGCTCTAGCTTCCTTTTCACATATTCTATAATCTTTCCTAGTACTACACCTGTTAATGATTTTTACATCTTGTGTATTTTCTCATCTACTACATTGCTTTTCAAGTACGATGGAAAGTTCCAAAGTAATTAGAAGTTTCACTCTGCATAGAGAGACATAAACAAAAGGAACACCAACACAAATTTTGGAAGAGAAGGCAGGATATTTATATATCCTGGTAACACCCAAAAGGACATAAAAGGTTCATGGGCTCATTACACTGGGCATTAAGCAAATAAAAGCGAGATTGAGTTGTTTCCCAATCTCAGACATCTGAGGGTTGGAATGAACTGATAAGCCAAATTCCATTTCTCTTCAGTCTTAAAAAGATTTGGCAGCAGTCTACTTCTTGCTCTGTTTTCAAGAGATTAGAATCACAGAGAAATGGAGCAGACACTTAATTAAACTATTTCCTTTTTTACATCATTTTCTGTTCACAACCTCCTTCTGCATCTGTCCTCACTGCATAATATTATAATCCTCATTCTCCTACATATTTCCTCCTTTCTGGCACATGAAATCCCTTTCATCCAGGCTCCATCCCATGGTATCTTTCTAATTCTTTTCTCATTACAGTTAAGCTAATGAGAGTTTCACTGCATTTCATGGAATCATCTGTTTCACAAGCTGGCTCTATCTTCAGCTATAGGTATTTTAATAGAATCATAGAATGGTTTGGATTGGAAGGGACCTTAAAGATCATCTAGTTCCAAGCCCCCTGCCATGGGCAGGGACACCTCCCACTAGAGCAGGTTGCTCAAAGCCCCATCCAGCCTGGCCTTGAACACTTCCAGGGATGGGGGAAAATAATGACCAGATAAGTGCTCATGACACAGAAGTTCCCACAACATGGGTGACAGCCATTCTAAGCACCCACAAGCAGGTTTCTGCTGTCTGAGAAATACTCCTATGTTTAAAAAACCTAGGGTTACAGTAAAAATAGTCAGATCATGCAAAATGAAATCACTCCTGTTATGATAAATCTAAGTTGTGTGCATGTTTGTTGTTAATGCAAGGGTTGAATCATTTAGCCCAGCCTCAAAATATTTCCTGCAATACTGGCACACCATTGCTCTATGGAAAGTTTCCAGAGCTGTTATTTTCTTGGTCTTTTTCTGAATACATTGCAAAACAAAAATATTCCACAAATCACTCTCCTCCAGTATGCTCTCCACAAAGCCAATTCACCTGAAGTGTTCAAATTGCTGTCAATAGGAAGCGATGATGATGTACTGCAAAACTCCAAGGAACTATAACCAGATAAGAGCTTCTTTTAGTGGATACACGCAACTGAGGAACTGTAGTAGCAGTCTGTAATAATTGTCACTTCTGATCACCATGGGAACTAAACAGCGGTCTCCTTTGCAGAAAACAGATCAGCGGTGACTCACTGAGTGCTTGGGAAGCATGATTATTGAGAATCACTAGACTTGTGTGGGTGACAAGGAACAATACACTAGTGATGACGGTTCAACCATAGTCCGATAAAGCAGAAACTCCTCTGCTAGACACGCAGGATGAAATCAAGTAATTTATTACTTTGACTTTGCGTTCATTAGGGACAAATTTCACCTTTATGTTTTTCTGCAGCTTCAGCCTTGTGTGGACTCTTGACTATGAGAGGATTTCAATTCTAGTCAATAAAGTACTAACTGAGCTTACACTGGGCTTTACTAGGTCTTCTGCAACACCCTTAGTGACAGATTTAACCCCTGAGTGGCACAAAGGTTTAAAGCTATATCACATCCTCTGAACTACACTGTAATGTGGATGGACATGTGAGACGGGCAGTATCTCTATCTGAACTACCCACTTACTGAGACACCAGGTCTGTACAACTAAGCTCCTGGTTCTGCACTAAGAAGAAAGCAAAACAAATGCACTGTCTCATCAGTGTAATTCAAAGGAGCAGCTGTCTTCGAGGTGAAATAAATAGTTTGTACTACTACACCAAAATTCACAATACAACAAGATATTTGGATTGCTTTTCAGCTACTCGCAAACTGTAGTTTCAGTCCTATGCTTTGATACTTCAGAATTTTTCAAGACTGAGTTGTCCGAGCTATGTGAATTCAAGCGTAATATTTCTGGGCTGTCAAATAATACCAAATTGGAGTGCCTGAGATTATAAAGCCTGAATCCACTGTCTTTGCTAAACTATTTTCACTGGCTCCTCATCTCTGGCTGGAGAAAGAATGACAACTGCAAAGGAAATGGTATTACAGCCCCAACATTTAAATGTTTCTTCTTTACAAATGGTAATTCAAGATGTTTTAACAAAACCAAAGTATATTCCTTAATAATAACTCTGCCATTCAATGGCTCCTTGTGTTCTGTTCTCAATTCTCACATTGAACCATCATTTGAGTGCCTAAATATCCTTCAAGGATGCCATCAAATACACAGCTGGCAGCTGGCATATAGGCTTCTTTTGTGTTCCTCTTCCTAACAGAAATATCCATAGATTGTAAGTTTCGAAAAAGCAGATATACTCATTTCTCCATGAAATTTCATGTTCTCTTATCAACAAAGGCTTAAGAAATGCTGCTCACCATAGAGGGATTTTGATGAGCAGAAAATCAGTTTCCTATGTAGAATTTGGCCAAACATGGAATACAGTGTCCTGTCACACAGTTTCTAGATCTCTGGGTCCTTGGGAAAATAAAAAGCAAGAGTCTGCAAATCTTAGACAAGGGCATGGCCCTTGCTTTTCAGTTTGATGGATACAGGCCCGCATGGCACAATAGAACGTGTATCTATTGCAGAGGCTCTAGTCCATGATACTGAAACATTTGTCAGTTGATCAGTAAGCTTTTGAGATTAAAAGATGCAGAGGAACAAAAATATTAAGAAACCACCATACCTCCCACACATTCAGAGGATGACTCATTAAGAGGCCAATTCTGCAAAGTACTCACACTTCTCTGCAGATCTGCACAGGAAAAATTAAGTAATGACGTAAAACAAGAAAGAGTACCCTTTGCAACTGTCCCACCACCAACTGCTAGGAGCTATTCAATAAAGATCACCTCTTTCTCTCCACAGCCCATATATGTCAGTAGCAGAACAAGTGATGTTTGAATTTAGCCCTGTATACCTTTTTGATGACTCTTCCCAGAAATTGAAGGATAGAAGTGGACAAATAACCAGGGAGATAAGTGGCATCTGTTGCTGGCTTTTCAAGCACTAGCTGAACTACGACGTATCCTAGGATGACTGGTGTTTTTTCTGCCTTGGGAAAGGCAATTGTGATCAGATCAGGCATGGGCCTAATTGCTTTGTACTAAGTAAACTAGTGCTGTGCAAACTGTTTCAGACCATTTGTGGAACACGTGATGTGGAAGCTATACCCTTATGCTACAGGAAGCAGGCGGGAAGCAAACCTGCATGTTTATTACCCAGTGTTATTTGAGTTCTCATCAGCTTGCCATCCAAGAACAAGACTCTGCCAATGTAATCTACAGACATTCATTCATAGTGAGATCTTTTAATACCACCTCTTAATCTTCAAGCTTATTTCATCTCAGTTCAATGTTGAAGGGGTCAAGCATGAGATGTCTATTTGTCTTCAGAAGCTGGAAGCCTGAAATCGTTGATAACCCAAGTGGCAGATTTCTAGAGAACAGCAGTAAATAATGTCACAAATACTTAAAAGAGGATAAGCAAGGAATACTTTTAAATACGTCTTTTAACAAGCCTAGTACTTATTTTAAAGCCAGTGCTACAAGTTTCTAGAAATCATAATCAATGGTTAGACATTGGTCTTAATAAATACCAGTGAAATGGACAGTAATTTCATGGTTCACAGCATTTCACTTCATGTACAAATTTTCTGTTTTGCTCTTTTCTTTTAATTTTAGAAGTGGTCATTAATCTCCAGTAATATGTTAATGTGGTGTGGGTTGGGGTTTTTTTGTTTGTTTATTTAAAGTGTATGGCATATCATGTCCTACTAAAAAAGTTTGACTACAGAATTATGCAAAAGGCTTTAATAATTTAAATACTTGTTCAGCCATATGGAAGTGTACAATCTGTTTTATGTTCTGTGGGAAACCTACAGTTGCTATAAACTTAATGAATTTTAAAACCTCCCATCCATTATTTAATACAACAGTTTGCTAAAATAGTAACACCATTCATTCTGTTACAGTTTGTCATACTGGATATGCTTAAAGATGGGATATAAAACTCTAGTAGTGATCAAAAATCCTCTACAGCTCAGGAAGATGAAGCACTGGAGTTTAGTCCCGCTGTCTTTGAAAATACTATCACTTTATCCTTACATGAGGAAATGTCATAATATTACACAGAACGAAAGACATGACATAACAGTTTGGTTCATTAGTATTTTTTTTCCATGTAATGCTTTATAAAAGAGATAAAACTGAAGAAAATAAAAACAGACATGTAAATATGCTGAAGTACATTGTTCTTATTTAAATAGGTTTCCTTGAGTCATATCTTCTTAAAAGGTGAAAATTAAAGACTAATATTTGTCTCACTGTATAAAAGTGATGGTAGTAATTATAAAGAACCCGATGGTCTTATGATCATTTCATCCTATTCTTAAGTTTTAACAGCAAAAATATTAAAATTTGCAATATTACCAAAAAGATGTAAACTTGTCAAATATATTACTCTGAAGTAAGTTAACAATTAATTTATAGGAACCTACCATAGGAACTATTAAGTGGACAGTAGTAATGGTTTTCTATATAAAATCTATCAAAAATTGTTGGAGAAAATATACGAAGCGTAGCTGATAGCTGATGAAATCTGCAATATGGCCACAGAGAAATAAGTTGCAGATCATCAAAGTTAGGTCTTGTGCAGAAACATCCACCATGAGTTCACCGATTTCATTTGTCACTGGAGAAAAGCAGGAGGTTTCCATAATGCAACCAACCATCATAGGAAACTGATTCAACGCTGTACTTTAAGCTTTACCCGTAGTTGGAACTTGCAACGGTTTAGATTTTTTTGGTGCTCTGATCTCTCTTGCTCTCCGGAAGGCTATGTAAGTATAAAAATCTTCAGCACAAAGACAGCTCTCTCTAAAGCACTGGCAACTGGTCTTAGTAGAAGACTGTTCAAAAAAAGAAAGGAACAAACAGCTTTAGATAGACTGGTAAAGCAATACAGTAACACTATACATAAACCAGAGAACTAGGTCGTCACTAGAAGCTGAGAAATCTGTAGTTCATAGGACCCTTTGCAGATTTAAAGGTGCTCATCTGTGTAAGTCTTTTTTAGCCTGAGTCAGCAGCCAAGCCCTGATCTTGCACAAATGATTGCAAAGTGCACTTTCAACTCTTCTCAATAGCAAAAAATGTCAAGGGATTGACTCTACCCAACCTCAGGCATTTAACTAAAGCACCTAGACATGGACCTAATTAACCCAGGCTCTGTTCATCAACCACGGATGGAAAGCTGCAACCTCAAGAAGGTGCTTCAGTCTTGTCCAGGTCAAGGGTAATTCCTAGCTTAGACATCTCAGCCAGGTTACTGAAATCAGGTGTGATGACCAGCTGAAGGTCTCCCTGTAAATGAGTGCTCCTAGCAAGGTCCATGAAGCTTTAACCATTCACATGATTAAAGATAATCAGGATATGTGTGCTCTGCTCTACTACACCTGCATCCAGCAACAAGACCAGACAGAACTGTTTCTGGGTCTTCACCTAAATTAGGAAAAGGTTCTGCTTCCTATGGAAATTGTTGGTAGCTTTATAATTTCCCCCACCCCACTGGCTAGACATCAAAACAGTTCCCTTTCAAAAGTTGTCCATATTTATTTAGTTCAAATTCTGAATGGAAACTTAGCTTTTATTTTTCTTCAGACGTGAACTTGGAAGGGACTTTTTTAGTTAGTTAGTTGAAACTCTTAAGTCAGGAATAGGGTCTATAAATCTTCACTGCCCTATTCTGGCTGGTGGAGAACAAAGCCTCACAGATTCTCCCATAGCAAGAGGAAAGCTCCAGTTGGTTACTTAGTGGGTGCCTCGCTCTGGTCCTCAAGGTCCTCCCCAAAATGGAGAGGATGTTTTCTAATTGCAAACTACTCATTTCTGGAAAAATCTTTGTCTCTACAGATGCTGGTCTACACGCTGCTTATGCACCTCACCTCTCATGGGACATCTTAGTACTGCTGCAGGATTAGCTGTGGTGTGGTTGGAGACAAAGACAATGACATTTGATTTTTATTCATTCCTAAATGGAGTAGTACAGAGTTTCCTTACTTCTCAGCAAGATGACTTCACCCACTTTCTGATTTATGCCTGCACCACTGAGAGCTGGCCCCTGGTCCAGTCTCTAGAAGAATTATGCTGCAGCTGGAGAAACAACCGGGTGATTCCCAGACCACCCAAGAGCAGCACAGGGAACATTGCCACCTTGCTTCTGTTCAAAGAATACATGCCAAGCACATAACATTAAGACATACTGTACCTCCATCTGTTTGCATCTTGATGTGTTTATTTCCTTCTAATCTTAATTAGAAAGCAAAAGATAAAGATGGTTAAAACTTTGCAACATATCACTAATTTAGAATACTGTTTAAAAAAACCAACCATGCAACAAAGGTACTACTGTTCCAAATCCAGCTACTATTATTTTGGTTAAGTGTTATTTTTCTTTGTTTTTTTTTGCTTTGCAGAAAATTTTGGAAGCACCATCCAGTGACTAAACTCTGTGCTGTACGTATGTGACAGCAGCTGTATTTTTTTGCTGTATTAAATCTAAGCAATACTACATGATTTCATAAATATATGTTTATGAATTGCTTATTAAGTACCTATAAACCTAATGCTTTTTTCCACTGTTCAAAAATATCCCATGGAAAATAGACAGTTTCCACTGGGTTTCATATAAGAACAGAAATAAACCTGAAAGCAAGCACTTACTAACTGTTATTACTGGAATTCACCACAATGCAAGTAAACACCTTCAAAACTAAAAATAGCACTGAGGCTCTGCAAGTGCATCTATCACAGACTCTTAGTCCTAACAGGGTTTTGTTTTCTTTGAATTCGCAGAGAGCTCAGAGCATGGAGAAGCTGTTCAGAAGACAATGTACCACATTGTCAGCATCTGCTCTAAGATCCTTCTGCAAAAGTAAGTGTGTTAAAATTTAAATATACAGGAACAATCTTGTCAACGATTATAAATAGCCCCACTGCCTTAAGAGGCTCCAAGGCCAGCCAGTCTGTCTGAAATAATAATTGATTTTTAAAGGAAATACATCCTAGTAGATAAAATTAAACTGAGAAAGCAGAAGAAGTGCAATATGCAACCTTCCAATACCTTTCGGTGCAGCTTTTGTCTGACTGGAAACCATGGCAGCCGCGTCCGATGGCAGGCCAACATACACGCCACCATAGTTCCTGATTTAAAGAAACAATTAAAGAGACATCAGAGATTAATTGTATCAATTCTCCCTATAACATTAACATTACGCAGCAGCATTACAAAGACCATGGATGGTCAGAGAAGAGGGTACCTCTGCACAAGCATCCTCAGAGGAGACCTCCTCTCCCATGGCTATGGGAAGAGTGCATTTTACGTGCTGGGTGCTTGCTAAAATGGTGCCATTGAAAAAAAACACTGAGGCTATCTGTAACTCTTAAGTGGGACCCAAGCCTGCAAAAGGAGAGGTTTATTACTCATGTTCCAAATATTTTTCATTAAATCCCAACTGTGTGCGACAAGAAATACCACTGGCCCAGCTTCTTCTAGACACCAAATATATCCAGCTGAGGACAGAGCCAGTCTGACAGTAATGTTCAACACTAGGACC
>JAOXNO010000001.1:58949747-58960601 GCA_028565335.1 Limnodromus scolopaceus
GGAAAGGGGAGGCGACACAAAAAAAAAAAAATAAAAATTCTGGTGATGGCACTTAAGGAAGAGGTCATTTTCAACCCCTTTCTGGGGACTCCTTTTTAAGCAGGATAGGAAGGATTGTGGCTGTAGTTGATGCATTAGGCATATTCACACACCTCTTGCCTTCACACACTGTAGCATAAATCCCCATTTTGAAAGGTACCCGCAAATTTCACTTGTTCAAACATCCAGGTGTCAGCTGAACCACTGCGTCAGGTGCTGCTTCTGTGCCCAGGCTGGGTGAACACGGGTGGCTCCGAGGAGCAGAGCTACAATGACAACACTCAACCGCATGGAAATGAGAATATAAAGAAGCTCCTTTGGTTTCAGCAGTGCTCCCGTTGCCACATCTCCCAGACTCACAGGGAGGATATGGGGATACAGGACTCCAGCAAACCTTTCTCTCTCCCTCCAACACATCTTTAGTTTCTTCTTACATCAGGGATAAAGAACCTAACATAAAAAAATATCTTTAAATATCACCATTTGGAGAGTCCTCCAAGAGGAGCAAGCTAGGATAAGTTTTTTCTGCACCAGGAATAAATGGCAAAAGGAACTTAGCAGTTCGATATGCTTTGTACTGATGTGCTGCTGTGTCGCTACATCTTCCTTCAGACCTTGTTGACATCTACTGAAGAGGAACCGAGAGCACATTTTTCAGCAGGTAGTGTAGGTGGAGTCCTTTAGCCCGGAGGTGGATTTAACAGCAAATCCACATAACAGCATTCTATTTTCAGCTAGAATAAATGTTTCTTTTGGTAAGGATTTGTCAGTCCCAAGAGGCTTCCTGTCTGAAAAATATACTTGGTTCAACTGTCGGTTTTCACATCCATCAGTCCTATGCCCATTTGATGGTAAAAGAAGCTGCCATCTTTCGTAATATTTTAAATATCAAATGACAGGCATTCACATTAATCTATTCCATCCACATTTTTCTTACCTCAGCTTTTTCGACTCTGTTCATGCCAAGCATTATATAGACCCTTTCTAGCCATGCTCAGTTGTCCCACTATGCTTTGCACCAGTGACAGACTAGTCAGTTTCTCAGCGTTTCTTGGGAGCAAGGTCTTATGATTTGTATTAGATTAATTTCTTCCCAATATGCTGAAACAGGCTTGAACTGCTGTGTTTTTTCCTTTCTACCATTACTAATCTTCCTCTGCACTTAGCCACACTCTGAATATCACAGGCATTGCATTATTTTCTAGCATATGCTTAACCCTCCTATATCTAAGCTTCTCCACTTAGCAGTGATGTACTTCTCTGTATTAGTGGGGCTGGAGCATTGGCGGAAGCTGCTCAACAGATTCACTGTTGATTTGAGGATTGCAGTACACAGAGATCACATTCCCAGATCATACGTCCTTCTTGTCGCTGCACAGCCCTCAGTCTCACAGCACTTTGCGTAGGAAGATCATACATATCATCATCCTTATCTTACTGGTGGGGAAACTCAAGGCCCAGAGAGTAAAGGAGCTTCCCCATGGTCAGCCGGGAAGGCTCAGAGCAGGATCCAGCCCTCTCTTCTTCCACCCAGCTGCTCAATCCAGGAGACACTGGTGTCTTGGCAAAGAGTCACAGTCAAGAAATGAGAAATCTCTTGAGTTAGAATAATTGGATTCTGTATCAAAAAGCATGCTGTAAACGAGGACACACCTAAATGCTTTTCTAGACCAGAATCAATATGATCAAAATTTGACCTCAAAAACAATTTGGGTTTTTTAAAGAGAATTTTTTTAATCTTTAGCTGGTAAAAAGTATAAATGTGCAAAATAAAAGCTTGCATGGATTTATAATGTTAGTTACTATAAATCTGTTAATTTCCATGAAACTAAAATAGTTTTTCTGGTATTTTACTTCCTTCCTAAAAATCTGCCGTTAAATATTAGATGATTGATTTAGGACTTTTCAGGTCATCACTGCCGTTCCTCATTAGCAGATCTGTGTTTCTAACGTCTGACGAGAAGGCTCAACCATACTATTACTCACACAGGTTGTTCAGCTGGCTCCACTATACTTATCTGGATGAGTAATAGTCCCAGGACCGACCCTTTCACTTTGTTGAAGTCTGCACTAGTAATTAGTTTTTTCTAAGTTATCCCAATACTTTTTCGGAACATGACAGGTGATCTAACACTAAGTAGGATGTTCCCAGTTTAACTCCTAAAGCCTGGCTCTACGAATGCTTACACACACATAAATGCAGACCTACATATACCCATCCATACCTTTAAGCACAGAAACACACCTACTAAATTTGTAAGTTAACAGTGCTTGCAATTTCAAAGTTTAAAACTACCAAAGAGGAAAGAAAGAGGTGCAGTCTTAAGTCAGTCACTTCAGTTATCCACATTGAGCAACAAAAAGAGGCCCTAATATATATTAAAAACAGTGGCTTTGTATACATAAAAGTGCCGAGGACATGCATGCTGCAGGCTGTATCAAGAAGAGGTTCCCCATAAGCTTGCCTTCTGCAATTTGTTTATTGTCTGACACTGCAAACCCAGAAAACAGACTACACGGGTAACTCAGATCCCGGGAATACCTGTGAAACAGCATTCATCTGCCAAGTGAGACCTGTCGTTAGTTCTCAGCTGTGCTCTGTAATAGCAAGGATAAGCCTGTTGTTAAGCTCTTCTCTCCACTTGTTTATCTGACTTGACAGCCCTCATTTCTACACCAGGATTCCTCCATCTAATTAGAGTAGTTACTCTAAATGAACTAAATAAAACTGAAGAATGTTCCTCTTGCATAACATGAAAATCTTTCCCAGGCCCCTCAGTCTCAAACTCTAGTGGCAAACACCAATTATATGAAATAAAAGAAGCCAAGACCTCGGGAGGACTTCTTTAATGTTTCCTTTGATAGGAAATTAAATTTATGGCTGAATAAAGCTCTTCCTGCGCATTTCTGCATCAGCAAATGAAAAATGGGCTGAAAAAGGCGTATCTTTTGCTGCTGCTTTTCTGAAAGCCAGAAGTTAGCAAGAGGCAACAGGACAATAGAGGTTCAGACCTTCTACATCTAGAGAAAAACAGGATGGGTAGGGCTGCCCTCTGCTACTCAGCGTCAGAGGAGCTGATAGATACTATCTTCAATGTGGAGCATATCTAGAGAAGGTGGGTACTTTGAAAAGGAAGTCTGGATAGGTTATTGGCTCTCCTGCTGCAAAGAGGGGAAATTTGCCTCAGTGGCTCTTTAAATCTCTCAGAGGGCTTGGTGGAAATTTATGTGGTCCCTTCATACAATGACATGGCCTTTGGAAAAAGGTGTACTGGTACGTGATAGGGAAGAGTAGTCTGAAGTAACATGACCACATCTGGGAGACAACTTTCTCAACAGAAGCAGAGAGAAGACATTTCTATTAGAGAGGGAAAGAATCCATAGAAAAGTAAACAAGACATGAAGTTGTTTTGTAGAGATGGAAGCTGTCACTAAAGACAATAAACATCTGGTGGTGTTGATTATATGTTAGGAGCCAGATGAATCATGTATGACTAAATCTAGTATAAGACTGGTAGGACTGAAGTCCACAGTTACACATTTGAAAGAGTAGAGTAAGTACTTACACATCTTTAGTAGTTCCTGTGGCACCTAGAATGAAAAAAAAGCACGTTTACAAGATAATGGCATAATCCTCTAAACCAGTGATAGTACAGTAAGCACTTTTCTGCCTTTCTGTCCTGAACAATGCAGAAAGAGCAACAGGAATTTTCTATTGTCAGAGAACAGGTTTCTCATGATTGTCTAGTTTATTATTCCTAATGATTATATTACCCCTTAAGTCTATCACACACAGGTTTGGGCCAGATTCTCAGTGGGTGAAAATGATGCTGCTGTGGACCGGTGCCCAGGTGTGGTCACTCAGGATGAGAGCAACATAAGATAAAATTCACCCTTCTGAATTTTGTATGCTTCGTTTTGCTCAGTATTCTCGTGGCTTTTTCTGCTACAAAGTCGCCACAATTAACCAAGCAGTTACTCCTGAATGCCTGTTTATTTTGCTGTTTGATTCAGTTGTTGGCACTACATGTGTAAAATGCTGCTCCATTCTTCCTGCCAGATAAACAAACTTTTATAGAACAACTAGACAGAACTAATACAAACATTGGGATACAATCCATCCAGAGCCCCAGACATCTAAAGAGATCAATGACCCCTTAATTCATCTTGCTATTTAACAAAAAGGCAAAAAGACAAAAGCTACCACCTGGCTGCCTGATCTCAGCAATTGATTTTTATTTTTTTTTTTTGGTGACTCAGATGCTTCTTGCTGGGAGAGGAACATTCACTCAAGTACAAACTCTTTCCTGTTCCTCCCAAGTTATTAATGCCATGTTGCTATTGCTGGTATATCATTCAGCTGAGTAACCAGCAAATTATCCTTTCTATTAATTACATAAGCTAGGGTACACACTGGAAAACCTTTCACTTCTCTTTTCCTCTTCCTCTCAGTACTTATCTGGAAGAGCGTATCTGAGCTGAAGAAACTACAGTTGTCAAGCCAAAAGATTTTATGGGTTCGGCGGTAGGTTGGGTTGGGCTTTTTTCAGCCATGGCACTTCATTTTTTGAAAAACTTCATTTTACTGAGAAATATCCATAAATATAAAACATCTTTCATTTCACTCTGATTTATAAGAATATGCCTTCTGCATCCTTATTTTAAATGCAGAAAGGAAGAAACAGTCCTGCAAGGCCTTCCATCACTGTCTACCTGAACGGATGACAGGAAACATCTCCCTTTACAGCTAAATCTTGAACATAATATCAATCCCGATTCCTGTAACTTGACTATCCCTCCTTTTCCCAGCAACAACATAGACTATACACATTAGTTCTGTTGCTATTGCTTTCAGAGTCAGCAAAATCTCAGTACAGCTATGCGTATCAGCAGAAACTCTTAATTAAGCTGGAGGGAGTACTTCGATGCACAATAAGATCAGGCCCTCGCTTTAAAACTTTATTCTACCTGGCAGCTTTCTGAGACTTTTTGGCTCATATATATTACATATAACTCATTTATACTACATTTAAACCCCCCAAATTAATTGTGTCCAGATGGGAGTTTGGCACTGCAGCACTGCATGCAAACTTGATCTCTGCTGACGGAGGGAGACATTTTCTGCTACCCGGGGGCTAGCTCATCCTGTGTACCTTCACGGCATCACCCCACACATCTAGACAGAGCCCAGGCACCAGCAACACCTCAGAAAACATACTTTTCGAAAAGCCTAGCTCCATTTCTAGCAGGACTTATTTCTTCTTCCAGAAGAAACTACTCCTGTGCTGTGTCTGTTCTGCACCAAAACCATGACTTTCTCATTTTCTCAGCCTAGGCTGAACACAAACAAACTCAGTTTCTCCAAAAAGGTTCACGGTCCTTCACAAGGCCTTTGCCAAGCCTTTTCTGAATTTGAGATGAGGTCTCAGCACTTTGGATTCTCATTTAAAAAGCTAATGCCTTCCTTGCAGGAAGCATTCCAAAAGTAAAAAGTGTTTAATACACAAACTGAAACCTTAGCTGAGTGAGAATAACTGTGGGTCTACAGTACTGCTGCATCTCCCAGTGGACATACTCAAGTTCCAGTCAGTCACCAGGCACGCTTCAATGCCATGTCCGTGTTCAATGCCATAGCTGTCTTCAGTGCATTATGGTACACATACATTCACATTCTGGGGACAGGAGCTGTCTCTCAGACCCGTCAACTCAGGCTTCGTGAAATGCACCTCACACAAAAACATTGAGAACTAAATATGGTAAAAACAAATTCACTTTTTAAGAGATCATTTTTACTATTTATAATAAGTAAATACATATAATAAACAAACAGCTTGTTTTCTGTTTTTTTTTATAAGCCCAAAAACTAGGTTATCCTCACTTCCACTGATGGGATTCTGTCAATTTCAGTGGTGTTATTTCTCAGTTTCACTAGCAAAAGTGAAACAAGAGTTTGGTCCAAATTCACTGGAGTACCACTAAAGTACCTGAATATAGATCTGAAAGTATTTCCAGTTCACAAAACAGTTTTCTTCCTGGAAGAGTTCTGAGCTTACAAATGAACATCACTTCAGCTAGATGACCCACAAGTACCTCTATGTAAAAACTCAAAAGATTTTCTTCATTAGGGAGCCTGAACACTCCTTACATACAGATTTTATTTCACAAGGAACCCAGTAACATCTCAGTTTGTACAGAAGTGTTTGTTTTTAAAGTCCAATCCATTTACCCTCACTCCTGTTACTTCACTGACACATTTCTTTGACTCTTCCATGTTTAGTGAGCGACACATTATTTTACAGCTTCTCAAGTTCCTCCTGCCAGAAGCTCAGCCAAAGAATCTTGTTTACTACTGGTTCACAAACAGTGAATAGCTGTTCCACAGCAGCAAGGCTTAATGCTCTTGTAGCCATGACATTTTAGATACATGACTTGAGAAAAGCATCACATATTTGAGAGCTTGTCCATTTTTTCCCACTCTATCAGCTCGGCCTAAAAAAAGGCAGCACTTGACCCTAAAACCCTACTCCTGATAGGCTCATGTTGGTTTGGTTTTCCAAAACCTGCCTAACTTCAGCAATAGGGGTATCCAGGAAGCTGCATCCACAGAAAAATAGGCAGTACTGAGCTGTCCTGAATGACATTGCTGCTCACACCAATCTACACAGTAGGACCATGGGTGCATTTTGGCATTTTAGAGCTGCAAGTGGAGAAGGAAGGGTACAGCCTGCAGAATAAATGAGGCCCATTCAGCCATACACCACTCTCAGTCTGAGTGATTGTGAAGAAAAAACATTTCATCTAGAGTAGTGAAGCTGTGATCCCTCAAAAAAAACCCATAGCATTTAAACAGTCAGAAATGAAGAAGGACAAAAACGGATCCCAAAGCATCTTCCATTCAGTGAGAGGGGGTTTTGCACTTTCAAAACAACAGCAGCTTTTTTATGACAACGCTGCAGGATTTCAGTGAATGCAGGGCAAATACAAGAGATTGTTGAAAGAAACGGATAGCCACAGTCAATATTCCTCTGTGCTGAGAAATGCATCTTGACTGAACATGGAAGACAAAAACTTCAGAAAAACATAAAAGGATGAGAGGCAACCACTGACATGAATAAAAACATGGATACAAAAAATGCCAGTACCTGACATTAGAGAAGATTATGAAACATTTTCCCATTAATTTCCTACAATATTTTCCTGCAAATAATTCAAATTGTTACAAAAAAGCAAATAAAAACTTCAAAATTAGGCATACATGCATGCAACAGTTAAGATTATGAATGAGTTTTCTATTCTAGGCTCCTTTCTGATTTGCTCCAAAAGACAGCAATATGGAACCAAGTCCTAACATCAATGAATTTATTCTATTTATACCCCAGTGTAACTGAGGACAGAATTACATCAATTTACTTCAAATTGATTACTTCTTCAACTCATCAGTTGGTAGTTCTGTACATGGACTTGACCTGATTGAGCATTAATTTTAAAAATTAGTCGGATTTTAAATAGAATGGCAGGATGGTTTCCTCGACATTCCACCAAACTTGAAATTAATAATTCTGTTTAAACTTTAAGTGAAAGTTCTCCTGCATCATAATTTGACTGTATTTGAAGCTCCACACAGACTAACAGCTTCTCTCTACGTTTAAATTAAGGCTAGACTGCCAGCCTCCATCGAGTACCATAATTCAAGGTGCTGTCATTGCTACTACAATTGATACAGAGAGGAGGAGGCAGCTAAAAATTGTAACAATTCTAGCTACTCTAGATTGAAGGGAAATGCCTTAACTCAGAAACAAAAAAGTAAATTAATGTTTAAGGGCATATTTTTAAAAGACTGAAAAAGAAGAGCTATTTGGAGCTTCTAAAACACCAGGAAATAACATGAAAGAAGGATATGTAAAGCAAGGTAACAAAACATGAGGAAAATAGCAATTTATTAATAAAGTTTTCTATGGGTAACGGGAAATTTAAAAAATAAGTATAATCCATATTTAACACATAAAATATCTAGGTGATTTAAGAAGGGTGTGTATACATCAGTTTACTTAGATCACAGAAGTTGCCATTTCTCAATTGAGGAGCCTTTTGCCAGTGTCTGATGGTCTGGAAGGAGAATCTAAACTCTGTGAGTCGTACTGGTGTTCTGGAGTTCTGCACCACAGACAGAAATGTTATTCTAGATCACGTCTATTAGTTTAGATCTTGCAGACCATGGGGCTGATAGCTCCTCTGATGTCATTCTAGCCATGCAACAGAAGATAATATCATTAGCTGAACTATCATTACATATATTGTCTGCTTAGGAAAAATCAAGTTAGGCTACAATAGAAATTTTACCAGAGTAAGAAAATGAGGACTAGTGTAACACGTCTAATGTATCCTGTGAAGTATGCTACAATATTATCCTTAGTCATATAATATGACAGAGAGTGTTACAGGTTAATTATATGTTATGTACCTCTAGCTTTGACATTACTGACTGTATAATAGTCATAACTGTAGCATTAAAGATGTAGTCATGCTGTGCAAGCCACAAAATTAATTTCTATTTACACAGTACTCACACCTTTTGGGAAAATATTGAGAGTTACACTTCCCTTAAGAGCTCTAGAATTCTGATTTTAAATGGTACATCTTCTCCTTCCCCTACTTCAAATAATTTTATTAGACACACTTTGCAAAAAAATGCTAAATGGAAAAAAAAATTCATACAGTGCATTCTTTATGGATGAGCGGCCTTTGATATATACACCTAATTTATAATCATTTAGCAGAAATCAAAGTAGGCATCCGACTTCTTACTTTTATTGCTAGTTGTTGGTTATTATCACACCATAGATTGCATAGAATTATTCATGATTGACAGTGGTGAAAGTGAGAAAAGAACTGGACCTTTCAGAGCTGTATTTGCTTTGGAAAGCTTTATCAGGGCAACAGTAATAATGCCATTATAATAATTATGTGTTTTACATGGCATTGTTGGGTTTTACTTGCACTAAGCCATTGGAGATCGGTGGATCATTTCTAAAGAGTATACAAAAGGCTGCCACAAAATGCAAGTTCAAATGTACGATGAATAACAAGGTACTTAAGTTAAATACTGGAGGCCATACCTTCAGTAAAACTAATTGACAAACTAACTTTGCAAGCCAAAGCCTGTTGCAAACAGCTGCCTTTAATGCAACAGTAGACACATTTATTTAAGCAAACGAACTTCTAGTTCAACATAATTCACTAAATGCTTCTGCTGTCAGAACTGGTGTGCTGGACATTATCCATTTGTGTCCTGGTACAAGTTCCACAGGGTGGCCAGATCAACATTAATCAAGAAGCTACCACAAAGGGACTAATAGTCAACTCAAAAATTTCCTCTGAAGTTGTCTGATACTTGCTCTGGTGCTTTTGCCCAGCAAATAGAAACGTTATGTGAACAACCATCACCCCAGCAGCATGAAGCTACACTGGTCATACACTGACACAACTTTGTCACAGGAGCCAACTAATGGGAAAGAATTCACGTCTGCAAACAGGACAGCTCTAATAAGAGTGCTGGAAGTTCAAGCAAATGCATACAGTGCATTCTTTATGGATGAGCGGCCTTTGATATATACATCTAATTTATAATCATTTAACAGAAATCAAAGTAAGCAATAATGGCAGAAGAGCCTCCTCTACCTCTAAGAGTGCTAAGTGCAGGGTTTAGGGGAGAAACCAGCAATGCACCGCACAAACATAGACACATATGTACAGCTTGGAGAAGGCATCATCATTCACACTCAAAGATATGCTCAGTTCTGCAAATTGGGACTGGCACCACCCAAGACACCACTAAAGCTCTGGATAAAGTAAGTGAAAATGGTAAGAGATGGAGACACAGTAATTCTAACTGGTCTGGCTATAATTTTGCTGTGTATTTTCAAGAGGTTATGAAGCTAACAAGTGCATCTGAAAGAATTACTACAGGAACCGAAACAGGTGGTAATGTTTGTCAAGTGCAGTTAGGATGAAAAATGATTGAGAAATGCTCACGTTTATAACCATACGGTGAAAGTCCACTTAATCAATGTTCATATACTTTCCTTTTTTTGCGGGGGCTGGGGGGAGGAAGCGCACAAACAGCATCATCTTCCCAGATCTTATCTCTTTTGAAAATAACAATGAACAAATAAGGGAGGCAGCTGGACACACCAGCCAGCGGTACACATTAACACGCAAGAAACCTCAATCTTGGAATATCCTCCAACTTCTCCGGCAAGCAGAGGAGAAGAAGTGGCACAAATTCATTTCAGAAGTGGCATTCGTGGCCTTATAGGGAAGCAAAGAGGATGGAACTTACATCCTCGGCAGGATCCTTACGTCCAGCTCCTGGCCTGGGTTCCCCGTGCCTAGGAGCGCTACTGTCGGAGGCGGCGACCCCAACGACAACCCGGCCACCAGAAAGCCTCCGGTGCCCCCCGGCGGGCCACATCACCTTCTCTCTCCCCTGGGCAAGCGGGTCAGCCTCGGGAAAGGAAGATGCTCTTGCAGGAGAGGGGCAGCGATTCCCGCGGCTCGGGCGGGCATTCCCGCAACCGAGGGAAGGGGGATGCAGCTCCACCGGAGGTGAGTGGCTGCGTGCCCCCCGCCGCCCCTCGGCAGGGCTGCCCGTGGGGATGCTCGCTCACTCCCTCCCCCCCTCCCACCCGGCCCGGCCCCGCATCGCATCGCCCGCCCGGCACCGCCGCCCTACCTCGCCCGCCCGCGCCGCCGGCCGTGGAGTTGCCGCAGCCCATGGGCGCTGTCGTCTCCGCCGCTGCGCCCGGCGGTGCGGAG
>JAOXNO010000001.1:58960701-58977519 GCA_028565335.1 Limnodromus scolopaceus
CGCTGCCGTCTCCGCCGCTGCGCCCGGCGGTGCGGAGCGGCGAAGCGACGGGAGGCAGCCGGCGGCGGGCGGAGCCCGGTGGGAGATAAAGCCACGGGGACCCCTCCTCCTCCTTCTCTTCCTCCTCCTCCTCTCCCTCCTCTCCCCACCCATCGCCCAGGAAACCGCCGGCCCCGAGCGCCGCCGCCCGGCCCCGGCCCCGGCCCCTCACCGCAGCCCCCGTCCATCCCCGAGGAAAGCCACCCCCTCCCTTCGCGGGCTTTCCCTTAAGCCTCCCGGGGACTGTTGAACCGGAGATAAGGCTTCACACAGGCATGAGCCCGCAGGACCCCGAACGACCCCCACAGGAGGGCAGCAAGCGAGGAGTTCCCCCGAGCCGCGGAGATGCCCCTTCTCTGTCTCACGCGTTCGGCGGCAGCTTTGGGACACCCCTCTTTCACCGCCGGGGAAACGGGTGTCACCACAGGTCCAGGCTGCGACCCCTACACCTGCTATCAATAACACCCACTTCGCTATTTTAAGCAAATATTTATTGGTTGCTTTCAGTATTTCTCTTCTTAGACGATGGTGAAACTACAGACCCACTGAGTTGGTAAGAGCTACAGGGTTGCTTTTCCCAATTAATGTCAAAAACACTGAGAAATGGGCAAAATGAGTTTGCAAAGCCTGCAAGAAATCTTTTCTTTTTTTATTTAAAATTTGTACCATTCCCCCAAAACAAGTTGACTTATTTTCTGCTAACCCGAACCTTTCTTTCACAAAGAGAAGTAAAAAACTTCTAGACCTTGATGGCTTACTCTCGTTCAGTCATCTCAAATGATTGGGAGCTTAAATCCAATGGATACAACCGGATGCAACCAGAAATACTCTAGCTAGATGGATAACAAATCTGTTTAAGGGCTCAGAAAGATGCTTCAGGGATGTCATATGTATGAGCATCACGGTTGCATATGACTTTAACTGTCTTTACTACAAAAGGACCAGATATAAAATGTTGCTGCCTGATCTTTCAGTCTATTCAGAGAAGGGAGAGAAAGACATCACAGTTCTCTTACAGACTTCCCAAAAAGCACATATCTAAACCAAGCAGCTCCATAACCACCAAAGTCAACAATGTCCAGTCTCCTATGGATTGATGTCTTGGGGAGGCACACCTGCATGGCCTCGCTGATGTCTAAGCAGCAGTATGACCACCTCAGAGCAGGGTGGGCATTTGTAGGATCTGCCTTCTCTGGCTGGCCACCTATTTTCACGATATTTGTAGAAAGTCAATATTTTCAGGGTCTTTGCCTATACCTTCCCGACAAATTGCCTGAACCTGAACAATCAGTTAAAAATTTAATAAAGCAGGGCTATCAGGCACATGTGCGTGGCTACACACCTTCTTCACCACCACCAGCCCCCAAGCATGCAGGCAGCGTGTTTGCGTGCATTTTGCTTCAGAAAAAAAATCTCAAAGGTTCACTGCCACATTTTTTTGATGATTGATTTTCTGAAAATCATGTAGAGAAAAATAAATCCTCAAGATGAGCTTTCAAGTGCCAAGCATCACCCCAAAGTGAATTTTTAAAAGCAGAGTTAAGAAGGAAGAAAGGGTGCTATGAAAGCAAGGCTGAAAGACACACTGCATAAAATCCCATATGGTTTTCTAATACAAAACCAAACAAAAAATCCCAGCAACCCACACGGACCACAGGCTTGCCACACTGTGGAATAATCTATGAACATGGTTTTAATATATAATTTACCTGGGAGGAAGCAGTTGTGGCAAGCACAGAAACTGAGCCATCTCCTCACATATCAGAAGAAGCAGCTGGGAGGCAAAAATCCCCTGGAGACGCCTTCACACCAAGCCATTACCCTGGCCACAAGGAGAAGATACGAGGTTGGTTCAGAAACCTGCAATAGTATTAAGGATAACAAAAGGATGCTGTCACTTCTTTCTAAGTGCTCTCACCCATCTTACAAGTTCGGTGTATCATACCTAAGCTAAGTGCCCTGTGTGCACAAACTAAGGGCTGCACTGAGTTCAATAAGGCAAGAAACTTCCAGCACACCCACCCAAAGCTGGAGCTAGTAGTGGTTCCAGGGGACTTAGGACAAAGGGCATGTGATATATTCCTCTATATACTGTCTGGGATTGGAATGAGCCAGCCTCTCCTGAACCTTTTTAAAGAAGGGCCCCTAGGCAAACTTTCTCTCTTGGCAGCTGTATTGTAGGTGCCTCCTGTTTCAAATGAAAAGACAGAATCACAGAATGATTTAGTTTCAGCTTTACCTGTGTTCAGCTTGTGTTTACCTGTGGCAAGCTTTAGTTTCAACTTTACCTGTGTTCTACACAAATTGAGCATTTAACTTTATTACTGAAAGTAACTGGTAGCAAAATGGCATAAGCAGGTTAAATGAATGCTTTACATTAAAGGAATGGAGTCCTCAGAGCAGCATGTTCCCTGCATTAACGAACTTCCAGTGTCTGCCATCATATACCCTGCATACTCCATCTTCTCTGAGGAAGATTGGGAGATGTATGGATCTGAGCTTCTGTAAGTATTCCTGAAGGTGTAGTGAGAAAGGACTTTGTTATTCTTTCCCTAAATCAACCTAAAATTTACCCAGCTGGGAAAACAGGTTAGTTAATGGGATTACCCAAATCTGAAAGTCCAGTGATTTTCTCTTTTTGGATATTTCGGCTAGTCCAAGTGTTTGAAATCCAAACAGTCTGTCTGTCAAGCTGGTATGCAGTTCTATGGAGAAGGATTTTTAAATCCCATAGTTACTTCTGGGAATCAGGAAGCAGCCCTTATTTGTACATGAATGTATACCTTCCCAAAGTCTTTTTTATCTAGGCATACATATAGAAACTTCGCTCATGATTTTTTCTAACAAAACACTTGCTTCCGAAGGCTTGTATCTCAGCTCATGCAAGTATAGAAAAAATATAGTGCAAATTACCATCTTCTGTGTATTTTCTTTTGGAGGACGTCTTTTAGATATGGATGTTCTCAAAACCACAAGTGTCCTGAAAAAAAAAAGTCCGTTCTTCAGCAGTAGTTACATCCTGAGATTAATTTTTTCCTAATCGAATTTACAACAGGGATCCAATTTAGACAAAACTTTCCCACTTTAAGAGTTGCACTGCAAATCCATTGTCAGAGTTAACAACACAACCACCTTGTTCATGGTGGACTCTCAGTTCCAGTGTTTTCAAGTTCAAATTCCAGTGTTTTCAGGCTACTGTGTACTATGTTTCTCCCTGGACAGTTTTACAGTCTTGCTACAGCACTGTTGTTTTATAGCTAGCAACCTGGGCTGGTGGTTTTCACTGACTTGTTCAAATATCATGGTGCTCCACAGATGGTGGTTGTGACCATTTAGCCACCAAAGGTCAGCCAGGTGCACCCCAGTTTCCCAGTAAACTTGCAAGAATGATTCTGCTTGAAAAAAAATCATTAGTCCAAACCTCAGTCTACCATGGACAAAAGCACTCTTGGATCAGCTGGGGGTCATTTGCTTTTACATGTCAGTAAACAAAGTCAAATGTTTCAAGATAGCCAATTACTTTCAATGTTATAAAGAAAAATGCAGATCAAGAACTTATTAGTAAAAGCTATCATGATTCCACAACTCTGAAGGTGCGCACTACATAGCAGTGGGAAACATTTCAGAATTTTATATACAGAGAAGATCTCTGCACTGCTGTGAGCATTTTCAGAAAAAACCATTGCACTCTTAATAAAAAGTTTTAACAAATTTGATTTGGGCAACAGAAGCTATATGACAATTACAACAAAACCCAGAGGCCACCAAAAAGATATCCCCCATGTTTCTATAGTATTTCTTAGCAATGCTTATATTGTGATAGCACTTGATGATCGCACCAGTCTGGGCCCAACTGTGCAAGGTACTACCTGGACATATAATGAATTTCCTTATTTAATGGAAATCAGAAATGCAAGAAATAGCTTATGGGCGAGATAACAGAGAAGCCAAAATGGAAGCAGTGAGATAGGATTACCGTTTAAAAACAGAAAAAGGATGTGCTTAACAAGAATGTATAAAAGTTATACTAGGTCAAAGCAGAGATCCACCCTGCTCAGGATCCTGTCTCTGATAGCAGCTGAAAGAACAGAGGAAACTCTCATTACATGTTCCCCCCAAATTCTCCCATTTTCTAGTATTTGCAGATCAGTCTTCCTGAGACAGACATGGTTGCTATATGTTTAGCATTTCTCTTCTATGAACCTGTCCTGCCCATCCTTGAACGCATGTAAACCTCAGCATCCAAAACATCCTGTATTCCCCTTCCCAGCCACATGTGATTTGAAGAACCTCTTTTTGCTTGCTTTGACCCTGGCTCCTGCCCTCTTCAGCTGTTGATTTTGTTCTTTGTATCAGGATAAACACTGAAGAATCAATCCCCCACTCCACACCATTCATGATTTTTGCCCTTCATAGTAGTATAAACAGCAAAGAATCAATATGCCATATCCCCCATCCTAATCTTTAGTTAGCAGCAGTGATGGTAAGCTGTCATTTCCTGGCAGCTGTATCAAGAGGTAGTTAAAATACTTTGAAAGGGATTTTCTGTGAAAAGACTAGAAAGAAAAAAAAAACAAAAAACAAACCCCAAACATTCTAGAGACTAATTCTGCTAGTAATAGCAAGCTTATACAAGAAGCAGTGCAAGGGCCCTGCATGGAGGCAGCAGCCAAACTGCTTTGCACATCACAGACTTACTGCAATCCACACAGAGTGTTCCCCTGTCCCCCTCCCTTGCACTCCTTGTTAGCAATGAGAAAATGTGGATGAAGAGCTTTCCATACGATCTCTCCCTCTTCCTTCCTCTGGCTGCCTGGAAGCCCCCCACTCACTGTGGGAGCTTGTCAGCACAAACCCCACACTCCTCTGACCCCTGAGCTGTTCTTGCCCCACCTTGAACCCACCAGTGACATGAGCACCCCCCAGGTGGGCAAGCTACCAGCTAGCCTTAAATCATCCATGTGACATTATCTTGGTAATACAGCGGAGGACAGACTCAAACTACAAGAACTTAGAAGAGAAGGAAAAGCTATTTGCCTTTCTCCTTGCAGTGATAGTGGAAAACTTGACAACAGTTATTTCTTTTAAATCAAAATGATGACTCCTTCTGTTTTAAACACAAAATTGAGTAGAATGTATTCTTTTATAATGGTCTGTGGAAGCTGACTTAAAAAAACCCCACATTTTAACTTTTAACTTTAAGGAAAAGAGTATCTGTCAAGAACTAGAGTTTTTTTCTTCCTAAGGCAAGAAGATTTTCATATATCTATCTGTTCCCGCTCTCATGGAAGCCACAAATAAAATTCCCATTATTGGGCCAGATCAGACATGGACTGGGACAAAATCAATGACATTCATGAAACTGCAGCATCCCCTAAAACACCTGGCAAGAAATGAACAAGGAACCCATTGGGCAGCCAGGGAGAACTGCAAGTTTATCACTAAGTGGAGGGCCAATATATGTCAAACAAATGTGACTATTCAGTTAGCAAATATGCCAGCTTTACAAAAAAATCCCCACCAAATCTCTGACAGAATGAATAGTAATTAATTTTGCAATAATTCTTTCTGAATGTGATTATTGTTCATAGTTACGAAAATCCCTTTTGTTTTTAAAAGCTAACAGTCCAGGGCATATGATTCTTAGCTGATTCACAAGGTAGAGATAGAATTTAGGAGTAAAACTTTCAAAGGTAAGTTCATAGGGAAGAAATAATTGATAATTCAACACTAGCATGTTCACATCAGTGTCACGTCTGTTCCTAAAAATGTCTAGATTTTAGCACACAGACCTGCACAGAGCTTTTGAAGAATTCGCTCCTGAGCTCAGCTGTTACCTGTAATATCTTACCCTGTAAGATTTTTCTTTCAGAGCCATAAGGATGATTCAGTTTTGGGATGTGTAACCAAGCATTCTCTGAGCTCATGGGGTCCCTGTCTGAGTGAGGATCACTACATCAAGCCCAAAGCTGACTTAGAAGGCATATTTTATCAGTGTCCTTAAACAGCTGCATTCATATCAGTGCCAGTGACATACAGTTCCAATATCTGCAGCACATTCAGGCCCAGGAGAGTGAATTACCAGCTTTCAAGAAATGGTTACATTTGAGACATCAGAGTCCTCCCTGGGAAAGGCAAAGGAAAACAAGAAAATCTCCCTGGAGATCTTTACCCAAATGCAAATTCTGACCATCTATGCCTTATTTCTTCAGAATCAGTTAGGTAACTACCTCACCTTTTCCCTTTCCAGATACAAATAGAGGATGCCTGTAACTTTTAATTAATAAAATTCTAAATTCATGGGCACATTTTTCTTAATTCCCTTCCCGTTTGAAAAATATGCTTGGCTTAGTGTTGGTGCATTTGCTGCTACAATCCAAGGCAGGTGCCCTTTTGAAAATAACAAATGGACAAATACTTATACTGTATATTCAGAAACAGTTTGGAATCCTTTCTGTGCCCAAAAGGTTGATATATATGCTGTATTAGATCCTTCTATTAAAGGTCCTATAAAAATACAGGAGATACGTAACAGTGATTTCTACCTCTGAGGTCACTCGAATTTCATTTTACTATCAATGATAACAAACAGTCTCCTGAAGCTCTATTCTGGAGGAGAAAAGCATCTTACTCTCTTCTTTTAATATGCTATGCAGACAGAGTAATCTCTTTCCCCTGTCTCTCACTACATAAATTAATTTGCAAGATGCAGCTAAACCAGCTTTTACAAACAAAGAAGTGATCACAAAAAGGAAAAGATTAAAAAATGGCAAAATGCTAGAGAAACGGGCTTTCTACTGAGATGTAACTGAGATGCCAGTGCAGCAGTGCGTCCCTTCGAAACAAAGCACTGCTTCACTTCAGGCATATGCTTAATTGTGCTGATGTGTACTTAACAGTCACTTGCACCATTTGATAAGCCTAAACCAGTACTCAAGTAGTGTCAGACAACTTTATTGAGATCCCTGAGAGAAAACTCTCCTTGCCTCAAAAATGTATATGAGCAAAGGCACGCCTCTCAGGAGACAGTCTTCTGCCCAACACCCTGTTCCACCTTAGGGAGCCCCCCACTTTCATTTTGAGAGAGGCCCTTCTGCACACAAGGCTCTTTTTCGCCCAGTATCATGGGAAGATGGCATCCCTGCTTTATTTTCTTTCCATTTCCATGCACTTTTTCAGATGCAAATTCTTCCTCTGTTGTTGACACAGATTTTCATTATCGTTTTCCACACAGTAATTGTTTTTGCCATACATTGGTAACGAAGCCAAATAGCACAGTCACTGCCTTGCTTCTGTATGCAGGGTACCTGCAGACTGTAGAAACAGAAGACACATCCTCATGACAAAAAATGTCTTTATCAAACCTATGTATCTGATTATTTAACACTTTATCTTTCAATAGGCTATAGATAGGCTATGTATAATTCACTCTGGGTGGAACTTTCATAGCTTTTATGTACTATTTTATAGAAAAAATGGAATTCTGCTTCAGCAAATACCAGCTAGGTTAAAAAAGAGAAAAAATCTATATCCGTTAAAACAGCACGTCTTTATCTAAATATGCGTTTATTACAAGAGGATGCTAATAATTTTGATTAATTGAAACTTCTGTTGTAGTAGGTATACGGTAAACAGAAATTGTTCATACAATTAGCAACATGGAAGCAGCGTGTGTCAGCTTATTCAAAAAAGACACCTACGTATGCCAATTATATTATTTTGCACTGACTGACAAAGAGAAAAAGTATGTTTTTAACATTGAATTTTAATCAGAATGTGATTTTTGACAGTTAAAATACTAGTAATTTTTCAGCACTTAGAGACGGCTTTTGTATACATAATTAGAAATATTTGTAAGAGCAGAGAATTTGTACACATGAAATAAAGCAAACCATAAGCAATCGGTACATGTAGGTACACGATGTTCTCATAGGAGACATCCTTTTGGCACCTATATAAAGGTGACAATCTCCTCTCCCTTATATTAATAAAGATGAAGCAATTCACCCTTGTTCTAACATGGAGTCAGCTTCTGGATCCACAAGTAGAGGCAAAGGGGAGAGAGAGACACAGAAACGCAGGGAGTCTGGGAATCTCTGCATTGAACACTTCATCTAGTTTCATTCATTCCAGGTTTAACAACATAATGGAGGCAACACACCAAAACCCAAGACCAGCTGTTCCTCAATATATGCTTGGAATCACTCCCAAAACACTAGTATTTTGTTTACTAGAATTTGAATCTGCAAATGTGTCCAAAAATCATGACTTGGGGCTCTTAAAATGCATGGGGTTGCATAAAAATTATGAACTTTGCTTAAAATAATGGCTGTGGAGAATTATTTCTTTGATTTCTAATTGGTGAACATTTAGGTTTTGAGGACTTGCATTTGCTCTTTCCTCCACAATGATAACACCTAGTCCTTTCCCAGCAAAACCAAAATCTCTCTTATCTTTAGCCTGGAGAAGAGAAGGCTGAGGGGAGACCTTATTAATGCTTATAAGTATCTAAAGGGTGGGTTGAAGGATGATGGAGCCAGACTCTTTTCAGTGGTTGCCAGTGACAGGACAAGGGGCAACAAGCACAAGCTGGAACATAGGAAGTTGCATTCAAATATGAGAAAAAACTTCTTCACAGTGAGGGTGACAGACCCCTGGAACAGGCTGCCCAGGGAGGTCGTGGAGTCCCCTTCTCTGGAGATTTTCAAGACCCACCTGGATGCCGTCCTAAGTAACGTGCTCGGGGCAATCCTGCTTAGCAGGGGAGTTGGACTAGATGATCTCTAGAGGTCCCTTCCAACTCCGACAATTGCATGATTTTCATGACTTTTGTGGCTCATAACATGAAGCACACGTCGCTCGGGGAAGCTTTGACAGGGAGAGGACAGCCCCGATAGCCCCTCACAGCAAATCTGCCCCAGAAGGCTGTGACATGATGAAACCACGTGTGCCAGCAGCACCGATCCAAATGTACAACAGTGTGAATGAGGAGAGATCTGGACTCAAATCTAACAACCAGAGCGCTTATTTAAAACCAAGCCCTTCTTTCTCAATTTATTTTTCAAAGTACTGAATGTTGCTCCATTTGGCAATACTACAACGCAGTGCAAATCAAATTGCAATAAAACCTCTGAAGTACTGTATGCACAAGCAGCTCTGCTCAGGCAAGGGCTGAAAAGCTCTGCAGGCTTTTATTTTGTCATAGATTTCCTTCAAAGCAATTGAGTTAGTTTAAATGCTGACGAGAACATTTTCCGTTGCATTATTATTCATGTTCCCCCAGTCATAGATATGCGTTGCTGTTCTGATTGGGGTTTTTTTCTTTTTGCTATTTCATACAGGTTTGATATGAGAGGGCAAAAAACTAATTAGGAAACCATTGGTCCTGTCTAAGAAAAACTGATGTATATTATTAGGTCCAATTAACTCTGTCTGCTGTACATGTTGTCTGAACGCTTCACAAAGACAGATGCTTGCTGACCTAGAATCTTGTCAGCGCTTATGTTTACAGAGTATTTAAAGATAATGACTGTATGTGGCCCTTGAACTAAATGTTCTGTTTTTAAAAAGTGAAAGAAAAACAAAGATAAGCAATGTGTTACCATAAATGAATTTGAAAGAACTGGAAAACTACTTACTGATCCAGCCAACATTTATATGCCTGATTAATCTCCAGCAATTCGACAGGCGGAACACAAGTTTCCATGTTTGCAGGGCTTGAGCCAGGTAGTTAAGTGCACAGGTAACATACAGCATCGTTACAAAACACCTGCCCGCATCACAAATCTCACAGTGGAAAGCAAAAGGGCAGGGCAGCTTCCCTGCTGCAACTCAGGAGAAGCTGATGTGAGGTGCTCAAACAGCCACATGAGGCGGGCAGTTTAGAGACAGCAAGCTGCCCGCAGCCTGGTGAGATAATTCATCTTGCTTGTACTTTGCCTTTATCCTGGGAAAAAAACTGAGAGAGGTTTGCCGACTGGAAGAATTATTTTGATAGCAGCATCAGTGTGGCCCTGACCAGTCTTCCTGGGGGCCATGCTCTTCATTCAGCCTTCCCAGGGGTGATGCTCTTACCCGTGTTGTAAGACCAGCACATCTCTGACAAGATGCTCCAAGAGCTACAAAGCTATCAAAGGTAATAATGATACGTGGCTTGCAAGCTGCACTATGATGGTTCAGCTCTGCTCCCCTTGTACTCTTGACTGGCCCCCACGAAAACAAGGCACCAGCATGCCCGGGTGACGATCCTGCCGCCAGCAGCAACGCTGGATGGAGCCTCTCAGTGCACACACTGCGCAATTCTGGCTGTCTGGCAAGCCCTGCGTTTGCAACAGTAGGTCCAGTCATATGACAGGGAAGGGTTTCCAGTATTTGGCTTTCTCCAGACAGCAGAAGAACTTCTAAGTAGCTGTCACGCAATGAAAAATTGGAAACGTCTGATCTTGTGAAGCTGGAAACGTCTGAGCACTGTGGAGGAACACAGAGGTCGGTGAGATGGTTCCTGCTCGGCTAGGCTGGGGGTACCCAAACCTTCTGCCTGGGCAGCACATTTTCCTGGTATGCCAGCACTTGCTTGTGTATGCCTGCCGGTGACACTTCCTTGGCAGCCTGCCCAAAGGAGTCACTCACCTTCAAGAAACAAACAGATGGTGATATCAGTGCCCATTTGGGCGCTGCCTAGAGTTTCCTTATTGCATTCTGCCTCATCCTCTGGTGTTTTTTTTCTGCTGTTTCTCTAAAAACACAAACCGACACCCTCTTGCACCACCAGGTCCTGCTCTGCCTGGAGCAGCACAGGCCAGCTCTGCTCAAGGGGGATACAACCAGGAGAGAGCTATTTGGGGCCCCTGTGGTCTGCAGTAGCTTCAGTTATGGACCAGGACCCCCCTGTGCTACACCACATCCCCAGAACAGAGAGCCCAAACAGGAAGCAGGAAGGCTGAAAGGGATATAATTATGCTCATAGACTTTTGTGGACTTCTAATAGGCCTTAGGATATGTTCTACGATCTATTAAAGTGTTCTGACCTTATCATTCAGCTTTTGTAGCCCAAGCAGCCATGGAAAGATGCCAAGGGAAGGTGTATCAAAGGGAGTGATCAGAGTTAAGGCAACACAGACTTTTCAATTCTGTTGCTCAGAAGGAAACACAGAGTGTAGGGCCTGGCTAATTCAGGTGATCTCATGATAAAAAATTAGGCTAAAAGCTGACTTCAGACACAGTGACAGCATTAAGTGCATTTGCTTCCGATATTTGTATTAATGTTCTATTTTAAATACCATAACAGAAGGGCTCTGAGCCAGCGTTCCCTCTGACACTGAATTGACAGTCCTACCTGCAGATCCAACCTGCATTTGCAATATGGTATTCTGAACTCCGGTAACCTTTACACCTAACAGGTTACTTATTAGCATTTCATAAAACAATTACATGCCAGGCATTAGATGTCTCCTATTTTAAACTACAGAATCATACCACATGCGTGTTTGGTTTTTTTTTTTTGATCAAGCACTTGTATAATTCTTTCGGTCACTTATATTTCAGAGTGAGATTTTTCACTATACCTTAGATATTGCTGCAATCCATTGGACCATCACCTGAAACAGGAGAAGTGTCTGCTGGGTTAGGGAGCAACGCACATTACAAAAAGCACAGCTAGAAGGAGAAAGGAGCCTGTATCTTAGCTTTTGCATTGCAAAAACGTTGGACAAAAAGTAATAATATTAGTTTAAAGTATTTCAATACTTCTCAGAGCACCCATCTCTGCTTGCTCCTCTCCCTTGCAAAGCAAATGCAAACTGTTAAATCAGATGCCCTTCAGCAGGCAGGCTCCCAAACAAAGGGTTGTGCCACCGCCAGCAGAGGCCAGGCACCGCAGGGCAGAGGCAGGCGTGGGGGAAGTGGTGGCAATACCCCTAGCTGGTATTGTCATCAGAGACTCCGGCTTTTGAAACAAGAATATTTTTATTCTGGACCTCGATGGAGGCTGCTGCTGTACTTGGTTACATGAGGGAACTTAATTGTCCTCAAATTACATGGAATTAAAGATGGCAGTTACACTCTTCACCTTCAAAGAGATTTTAATTCGATCCATCCCCCTAGCCAGTACATCTGTACATACCCATTTTGGCATATTACTAATGCGTTTAATGGAAATAAACAAAGCCATGTGTTTTATGTTAAAACAGAGCATGAGATCTTGGTTACATGGCAATTAATAATTTCAGAGGAATTTTATTTCAGCCTGGTATTATCTTGTGGGTCATACACAGAATCACAAGATACTCCTTCTCCGTGTATCCAAGAGTTCTCCTGTACATTAGATGCTCTATTATTAATTTAACCAGTAATCTATTCAGATACTATTAAAAAAATGTTTTGGGATGTTTCTGGTAATGAGAGTAGCAACAGCCTTTTTCATATCTTTCACTTGTAAAGAATTAATTTGAAGCAATTTATTGCTACTGTCATTTAATGTGCCCTCCATATTTATGCAGGAGAACTGCACAACTTAGGGTAAATTATTACACCTCTAAAAGTCATCTGTAGTTCAAAGATTTCTTTGTTACTGAGCACGAAGAAGAATAAGAATATTAGACACTGTGTCAAATGCAATAAATAGACTCAGCTGACTTAGCAAACATGTGACTAGCACACTGCTGCTCAGAAATTTCTTGTAAAGTATAAGGTATGAAGCCAAAAAGGAAGTATAACGCAATATGTTCTTTAAAGTTATAATGGAACATATGAGAAAGAAAACACAATGCAATATGACTTACTCTGTAACCAGTCTAACCAGAAAAAATAATTATAGTCAGCTCTCCATTAAAGCTGGGTGGATTATCAAATTTGGAAATAAATTATGCTAAGGATGCACAACAGCTGCCTTGTTTCCAAACAGGCCAATTAAAGTTGGCAGGGCTTTACTCACACACAGCACTGTCCAGGTTCAGCGTTCCTGCTTCCAGCCCCGAGCTGGCACTGGGCTGTTAAGTGGAAAAGCACTTGGGCAAACCTGGAAGCGTGGCACTGAGACCCTGAGGTCCCACAGAAGGCACAGTCCCCAGCTGCATCTCATGCTGTGGTCCCTTCTGTCACACGAGCAAGGGCAGTCAGGAGAGGACCATACTTGACTGGCTGGTTACCAAGGGATATTCCTGGCCAGACTCAAACAGGAACAAGGCTGTCACACGCAAAACCCCAAACTCAAGTTTGAAGATGCACTAATTTCTGCAAAACTGCAGTAGTGCTGGAAGATTTTACATCAGTTTGCCAAGAGGTACCTAAAGCAGACAAATCTCAAGCTTACAGATCAATCCAAACTTTATTCTCCTTTCCTTTAAAATTGTTCATTCTCTTAATTATGAGATTTTTGGGCTACATTCAGGCTTTTGCTGGAAAGAAGCACCATCTTTTCTTAGAAACAGTACAAACTTAGAAATAGTTCACGTAATTAATTACTTCATACTCAACACTCAATTATTTATTAATTTTATTTGATACTATTAATTCCTATTAGTTTTATCAGCAATATGTATCAATTTCATTCCAGGGTTTTTACCCAAAGTTCTCACATTCTAAGAAGCATTTATCTGAACATAACCAAGTCACCTGTAGGTTACAGAATACGCACATAAAAATTAATTGGACTGCTTACTGGAAGCGTTCTCCAGCTCAGCTCATACCTCCGTGACAGGTTTTTTGAACATTCAGGTGATTGATTCTAGGTACTGCATCTGCTGCTTCCCTATTCTCTTTCCGTATGTACAATGTTCCCATTAAATCTGACTTCAAAGAAATCAGACTATTAGCATACTTTTCATTAGCAAGACTTTTTGTAGTAAACTGAGTATCGCATCAATACTTGGATTTAGAAGACAGAAGTGTTGTTAGTCCGCTGCTAGCACTGCCCTGTGCAATGAGCAACTCCTGGACCACATGACAAGATAAATGCCGCTTCTCTTCCAGACGGGGATAAAATACTATGTAATGTAAAGCTACAGAAATCCGTGAAACCCAGAGATGGTGTCTTCTCGTGCCAAAGGCTTAGATACCCACTACCCAAAGGTCTGCCTATGCACAAAGGTACCCGATTTTCTTATAATATCACTATTGTTGTACAAAGAAATTGTTGAAATGTTTGGTGGTAGTACTGTGGGTTATTGTAATTATTTTCAAAACATTATTTGAAGTTACTAAGATTGAAGAATAATTCTTGAGACCTAATAAAACTAGGTGACTGGGAAATTGTTTGGAATTATCAGTAATACACAGAAAACGTAATTTCAATTATTAGTAGGCAAGGTTTTTTTTCTTTTTAAATTCAAAACCACCTGGACTGTATTGGGAAAGTTCAAAACAAAATTTTTGATCACTATAAATAAGCAACCCACCACTATAGCTGTGTAAGGAATGATGCAAAAAGGAATGATGGATAGTAAAAGCATCACCCTTCAGTGGTTACTGAAGTGCTTTTTGTTTTATTTAAATAAAACTAGTAGAACCTGTTTTGGAAATAGCTATCCTTAATTTTGAATGACAACAGGCTTCCACACTTGAACCTTAGACTAAACAAAGCCACCAAGAGAAACAAGATAAGACCTTAAGGGTTTTACAGCTCTGGGAGGGAAGACAACGTGAAATAAAAACACAAACCACCCCAATGTTTTCTTGGTGAAGGAAATACTGCAAACCAATGGGGAAGAGCTGTTGCTGAACTATTTCAAGACTAGAGGGGGAAAGAAAAGGGTAAAGTTCTAACAGAAGTATTTGGGAAATATTAAAAAATGCCCTAAGCTACTTTAACAGATACAGAAAATCTGGTAGAGCATGGTCTTCTCTTCCTCAGTGAATTTCAAATAACGTTTTCAGAATTTCTGAAGAAAGAAAAATAAGACTTTAATGCAGACGAACAAAATTGGCTCAGAAGCAGTCACGGATTCTTAAGTCTAATGCCTAGCTAGTGCCTTACTTCATATTCTGTAGGCAAAAAATATTCTCTGACCTCTCTCTGAAACAACATTATTATGATAAAGCCATATCTATTTTTGTTTTCTCATTATGTAAATACATACTGTCATACTTGGTATTTTTGGTATTAGCCAGTGAGTTTTATTATGGCTCAGTGTCTTTATTCAGGCAGGAAAAGTGGACTGAACGTGAGAACTCTGTTCTTACTCAAGGGCCTGGAACAGGGAGTCCAGCTTCAGGATCAGTGGAGCACAGTCAGACCAAGCCAGGCTTGGCACATTGGGTTAAAGGTCCTATCATGAGCTTCAGAAGCAATACCAATCAATGTCAGACCCACAGCCAAAATTGTCATCTTAGCTAAAATTACAGGGTTCAATGATCATTTCTCATAATTAAGCCAAACAATCATCCAGCTGATCTGCAAAGTTTTTCTAAGGTCACCTGCTTGTGTACAGTCTTTTAATCAGCAAGAAAAATCTGTATTAGCAATCACCTTTCATGCCATGTAAAATGTTCACAATTGTTTAAGAATGACAGAAGTGGAAAAATCCACTGGGATTTAGATGGAAAGAGCAGGCAATTATGATAATGGCAAAGCTGGCCAATGCTAATGTTTGGAGTTCTTTTACAACTCAAGTTGCAGTTAAAAAAATTATTTTCCTTCTTTTAAAAGAAGGCAGCAACATAAGTTATCTGAAGACTGTGAAATTTCTTTGAAGACGATAACATCTCGTCATTTTGCAGCCAGCATTTTTGTTTGCATGTTCTGTTTAACTGGCAGGATTCTTCCTAAACTCTTCAGAAGTGTTTTTTTCTTTAATGGGATTCTGGTTTTATGTATCTCCATTTTTGTCTCGAGCCACACTGGAACAACAAAGCTGCAGTTGATAAGCACAAAGCAATTGATCTGCAGATCTGTCACTCTGAATATTTAGAGAAATTGAGGCCGCCCTTTAAATACGTGACATAATGAAACACTCACAGATCACGCAAGGCCCTGCTTACTTTAAATACTTAGCTTTGTTCAACTGAGCATCTGAATTAATGTCTAAATGCTGAAGTTATCCAACACAATTAAGACAGCAGTAAGACTGTAATAAAAACATGGCTTTGTACATGAAGGACCAGTAACTTAAAACGAATCTCTTCCATCCCGCCAAGTGTAGGGATGCAGTGGAGTGGGAGGTGGAGGCTCCTGCCTGGGCCCAGGGGTGCTTTTCTGAGCCAACCAGGTCTCCAATCAGGATGGGTGACCCTGCCGACAGCCTCCAGCCCCTGAGGAGAACCATGACACCTTGAGGGACCTCACCCACAGCCGGAGGTCCTCAAGCCCCATAAGCCTAAGCTTGGAGGATGCTGTCCTCCCCTGGTTTCCATCACACCCACGCACCCTCAAGACCAAGGAGAGCTCCCTCAAGCCGAGGGGGGATCCCGCAGTCCGCACTGCATCCCCCTTCCCGCCACCCTACTGTCCAGGGGATGCAGCCAAGAGCGAACGGCCCTTCCAGCCCCTGCCGCCCGCGGGTAAACGGGCGCCCTCCATCTGAGGCCTCGTCCCCACAGGCGAGGCCGCCGCGGCGACGGAGTTAATGGCGGCAGGAAGCCACCCCCCGCCTGCCGCGCTCCCTCCTGCCGCCGGCCCTCCCCGTGACTCGCTTCCTCCGGCCGACGGGAACTGGGAGGAGTGAGCGGCCCCGGGCCGCCGCCCCCACCCCGCCAGCGGAGCCAGCCAGCCAGCCCGCCCGTCCAGCCGCCGTGCCCCGCTGCCCACGGAGAGCCGCCGCCGCCGCCCCCGCGGGGGGGAAAAGC
>JAOXNO010000001.1:58985299-59038190 GCA_028565335.1 Limnodromus scolopaceus
GTTTATTTTTGTCAGAGTTAGGTTGATGGTTGGACAAGATGATCTTGAAGGTCCCTTCCAACCTAGAAGATTCTATTCTATGATTCTAATCACAACTTGAGAAAAAAAACAACTTTTGCTGGTGTGTTGTTAAAAGCATTGTCTGGGCCTCAGTAGCAGCATATTAGGAAGTGCTAACAACCATTTTCATTTTGAGAGGGAATGAGATTTAGTAGAGTGTAAAACGGAGAGTAGTGAGAAGCCAGGTTCTGGATTTGCCTTTCCCGACTTATATTTTGTCTTTACGAAGTCATTGTCATCCCCTACTCAGTTTTCCTTACCTGTAAAATAGGAATTACAGTTACTGACCTACTTTGAATCAATGACACAAGTTCTGTTTGCACAGCCATAAAAATGGCTGGAATCACAGTTATGGCAGTCAGACAAAACAGCAGTGGGTTGTACCAGTCCACAGTATTGAAAAATCAGGGTTTGTGCCCCCTTGAAACAGCTAGGACAGTTTTAAAAACCTAAATCTTGTTTTCTTCCTAATGACATTCTGAACTTTAAAATTTCCCAAATGTCTCTCAACCATATTTTCAAAATTTTCTGGAGAAGTTTACTTCAAGTTTGGTGTTTCTTGTGATGAAAACTTAGATTTTCATGTAATTCAAACCACTGTAGCTTGTGATCAAATAACAATAGTTGGTGGTTCTGAATGGATGCAGTGCAAAGTCTCAGGGGAGTAGCAATGAGTACCAACTGCAAGCTGTTAATTATCCATGTGAATATATGCATAGATTTGTCCCAGACCACTGCTTTGTCTGCAGGGCAGTAGTAAGTTTGTAAATTGACAGCTCAAGCTGCTTTTAAATGCTTGGATCAGTGCATTTGAAAAGAATTTGAGAAAGATAGAAATATTTGCCCAGGGTTTTAAAAAAAATTTTAGAAAAGTAGGAACCTTTTTGAACACTTTTTTTTTAATTTTTGTTTTATTTTTCCCATTAAGCTATAGATTTTGGCTAGGGGCTGGGTACCTAACCTCTCAGACCTCCGTCAAGCAGTTCTTAATTTTGCATACCTGTAACTTTTGTAGTGACTGTAGGGTGGTTATTGGGATGAGGTCCATCCCAATGAATGCACCCAGTAAAGGATGTAGATGGACCTTTGAAAGCACTTGAAACTGCTTTTGTCCCAAGAGTGGAAGGATGGATGTGCTGCATCCTATCACAGGGTGGAGGCATTGCAGGATGTTGCAGTAGATACGTGTCCTAGGCACGCAGAGCGTGGAAGGGCCCACTAGGCTGCAGCTGGGTGAGGTACCGCTAGCAGATTGCCTTTGGGTGCAAGGCCTTCAACATGTGACAGGCCTCTGGTTGCTGTGCAGGATCAGGACACTGCTCTCACCTCTTTGGGCAACCACAGCAGATGTGATAGGGTGATGACTATTTTGCACGTGGAGTTCTTTAGTGAAAAAGAGGTAGCGATGCTACAAGGCAATGTATGATGGCATGATTAAGGAGAAGTTACAGGAACCAAATGTGTGAGCTGTGCTCTAGGAGTGAGGTTTGGTTGATCTGGCAAGCCCATGTGTGTAAATATAGTGAAGCATTTTTATATTTCTTCATCAAATAAACCACATCCCTGTGAGTACATATTGTACTTCCTACTGTAGTTCTCCCATCTGTCCTGTGGTACCCTGAAGTTGTTATCGTGTTAGTGGTCTTATAGAGGAAATCTTCCTTCTCATAGTTATTCCTCCTTGCAAGCAAGCTCTGATGATGCATCTGGAATTACTGCTGTCTGATTTCTGTGAATGTTGTGTTCATCATTCTGGACATTTGGTGGCCTGAGCAACGTGTAATGCAGGAAGTTAGAAAATTTCATTTGCTTAAGTTGCATTCTGAGGCTCTTGCAATGGTGTATGAGCAAAGTGTGCCCAGTTTGCATTCCTGACTTCTCACTGCCATAGTTAATTATGTTTTCAGAGCTTTACTATCATCTCTAGTTCTTCATCATGCCACAAAAATGGCTTAGCTGGGATCTTCACTTGAAACAAAATGCCATTTAGAAACTCAGGAGACTGTTGTGTCTCGCTATTAGAAGGGATAAGCAGTTAAGCAGGTTAGAGGAAAGTAAGATGCAGTATTTTGTCATTGGAAAGAGGTTTCATCACATCATTCCTGACAAATCTGTCTAGATACTAAGAGCAGTGATGGCAGAAGAGGAATAAAAAGAAACCCATGTTGTCTTTATCAGTATATCCAGAGAGAGAACAGCATGGGAATTGTGAAGTGTAATTCTGTTCAGCATCAGTGTCTCTGAGCGGTTGTCCTGTGATTCCAGAGTCACATGGGCAGAACAGCAGCAACCTCTGGGGCTCACTGCCTTTTTATGTCCAGACTCTTAAGGAAACTCTTGACAATTATGGAATAGTCTTGGGTTATATGTACCACATTACATGGGTATTGGGACAATTTGTATCTCCCCAGGGCTATTTTAGGTAGTGCTTTATACCCGTGTTATTTCTCTCCCTGGTTTCATGACACCTCATGTCTGCATTTTTCACCAGTGCTACTTGTTTCATCTTCCTGTGTATTGACTTCACTGGGCCATAACTCGGTAGATAGGTATCGAGCTCCCTAGGGCATGCACCAATTTTCGTATTTATTATGTTGCATAGCTAACCCCAAGTGTTCAGAATTCTTAGACTAGTTCTTGCTAAACTAACAAGTGAGCACTGAAACAGTTTTTCTTTTAATTGCTTTCTTTTCATGTCTGACGCAACAAACCCTCAGATGCCTTTTCAAATGATAAGATTTTTTTCTTCCCCAAAACCTTTTGAAATAACGAAGTTTAAGTTAGTGTTTTGTAAACTTTCAGTTCCACATACAGAAGCTTCAGTAGAGTATTAGGTAGGACAAACACTTGCAATAAATTACAGTTGTCAACACTGACTTCTGTGAAATAGCATATATATTATTGTTCCATATTCATTATAAGTTTGCATCATATACCTATGCACTTCCTGAGGCGTATTCACCATATGTTGCTAACAGAGGTAAGCAGAGCATTATCACATGAGAACTAATGTATTTACAAAGCCATGGGAGTTGTTTTTAATACTGCCTATGAAATTGGAGTTGTCACCGTGCCCAGAAGCAAGTTAACATTGTGCTAAGCAGCATCTGGAGATTTGAGTACTACAGGGAGGCATAAATGTATGGATGCCCTGCTGATAGTAATTGTTTTGCGAGAAACTGAAGAGATTCTTTCCCTGTTGAACTAGCCATCCTACTGTAGCTGCTTTTGCTGTTTTACAGCAGAGTTTTGACTAGTGTCTTCTATTTCTTGAAGCTATTAGATGATCCTTGGCTGAACTGTTTGCATTTATGAGGACCAAATGCCATGCTGTGAATCAGCGGCAGGACAAGCCATATGTTACCCTCATCTTGTAAAGTGCTGGGCAGCCTGAGCACCCTGGTGAGGCTTAGTTTCTCTCACCCAAGGTTCAGGTTTCCAAGCTATTTAATATGCAAACCTAAGCCTGTAGGACTGTAACATTTACTAGATTGCTGGCGGAGAACTCTATTTTTTATGAAGATGACATGCACATGTAGACAGAGCTGCATAAAACATGTATCAAGACCCAGTTCTTGGTACAGTTCTTGTGCTGTGCCTAGTTTTGAAGGTAAATGTGTTTCCCTAGTTCTGAAAAGATGAGAAGGCTGCAACGTGCCTCTCCCTTCAACCACTTAACTGGTTTTTTTCTCATTTATGAGGCATTAAGCTTTCCTAGATGTAAGCCAAATTTTATTACGTGTCATTCTGCACATATAGGGTGCATGAATCAATACCTTTACTAGCATCTTGCTTGTTTCCATGAAGAATCTTTTGGTAGCAATCTGTGCTGGTTACTTGCAGAGTTTTAAAAATGCAAGCTTTAGCTGGAGTAGGAAAGTAGCTTTGCAGAAAGCTTCATTATATTGGGATTGGAATTGGACATGCTGGAATAGCTCTCTGTCTTTAGAAGTTAATTTATAGCTCAACTTAATCCTTTACATGCCCTCAAATCTGGAGTCTGTTAGATGACTGTCTATAGAAGTATCTTCTGACTTCAGTGTATTAGCCCTCAGAGTTTATTTTGGAAAAATACAAATAGAGATCCTAAAATGGGATGGACTGTATCACTAGTGGTAAATAATTAATGGCATGGGAGTTTTATTACAAACGGGTTACACAGAAATCATACTGTCTTCTGATGATATGAACAGCTTGGTAAATAAAGGTGATAATGAAGAAGGTGGAATCAACCCAGAAAAATCACATGCCTTTGCTTTGGCACTAGATTAGAAATAACAGTTGGACATTTTCTTGCTGATTTATTTGAAGGCAGAGTGAGGTACTGAAATAACTTGGGAATTAAACAATGGTTTTTAATCTGGGTTAGTTTTTTTTTTTTATTTCTGGCAGATTAATGCTAGATTCAAGACACCACTTCCATTATGTTATCTATGTGAACTGGTATTAGTGAATCTTTTCCTAGGGCTAGCATGCCCTAGCATGGAATGCATGGTAAAAAAGAAAAAAAAAAAGTCAGCACATCTGTAATCATAACTGATTGCTTGGTACCTATTTGCATACAGTCCTTTTTTCTTTTCCTCCAGTATACTTTTTTACATTAATGCTGCAATGATGTTTTCACTGCTAAGTAAAATCATCTAATGAAAATGAATGTATTTGCGAGGCCCAATACTGGGTAGTTTTGCCTTCATTTAGAATACTTTGATTTCTGTTCAGGATTTTACTGGGTTTCTGCCTGATTCATCATCTCATCAATAGCTCTCTCACTCCAGAAATGCTTGATGAATTCTGAAATGTCAAAGTAATGTGGAAGAGATGTGAGCAGACAGTCAATATTGTGTAGTAGCTTTTCTTTTGCTGTAGTATACTGAATTTTGGTCACTTCAGGATGAAAGAAGTGCATGTTGCTGTATTCCATGGGAAAATGTCTCAGAAATAGATTAAAACCTGTTAAAATGATTTGCCTGGATTTAGTGGGTATGTCAATTGAAGTAATGCAAATAACTTTTAAGTCTTGAGACTGATTAGTACCGGGAGCTTGGGGGGGGAGGAGGATTAAACCAAACTTTCCCAGATTAGTATGTTTAACAATGCACTATTAGCACTGGGTCAGCAGAGCACTTTGCCTGCTTCCTGTTCCTTATGCAATGTGACTTTGTTTCAGTTTGCTAGGTTAATTTGATTTGTTTGCAACTGTTGGGCATTGGAGGTGTGTGTGTTTGGTTGTTAGGGTTTTTTTCCTAGAGATAAAATGAATCATTTTGGACCTCTAATGGAAACAAAGTCTGGCAGAGGTTGGTGGGGAGGATGAAGGATTCAGGGTTAACTCTTCCACATGGTCAGGGATTGAGTAACAAGTTTCTGGTGTTCTGATACAAAGTACCAAGCCTATAAGAGAAAAGTGTGACCTGGCATCAATGGAGTCTCAGTGATGTGCGGAACTGTTCTCCCCAAATTGGCCCAAAATCCCAAAGTAAATTTTATGTCAGGCCCTTCCATAAATTTATGCTGTACCTGGAGCAGCATGCCATGAATGTCTGTTTGGGGTCTTATATGTGGCTGTTGTCACCTGTTCATATACTTGATATGATGTTAACTTACACTCCTTTGAGCCCCTCATGGTTTATGTATTCCCTCAGTTCCCTGTCCTGGGAACTGCTCTTGGGGAGTGGTGATCACTGGGAGATGCTTCTTCCACACACCTCTTTATGTTGCCCATCCTCAAACTGGCCCACACAGATGAGTAACTCTTTGTTACTCATTGGATATTGGGTGAGGAAACTGAAGATCTGGTAGTCTTTAAAAAACAGACTGGTGGAAGCTTTGAGGATGGCTAACACAAAGGAATAGGGCATCAGCCTGTTATTCTGAAGCTTCTTTTAGTCTTAGCAAGTTTAAGCCAGAAGCATTTATTTTTCAAGTTCAGAACAGATCACGTAGCTGCAGACTTTGCAGGAATAAGTGCAAAAAAAAGAGGCATGTTTCTAACAGTTTATTTCAAAAGATTTCTCTCGCCCTGACCCAACTGTACCACTGACAGATGGCATCACAGTTGTCATGTGAGGACTTAGTCTTCTTGCAGCTCTTACTCAGCTCTGTCTTTGAGGTTGTGTTTATAAAAAAGATCCTCTGCTTCTTTTTGTAATCTTAAATTCATCTTTGGACTCCATCCACATGCTTACAAACAAACAAACAAAACAACCCTTTTAATGTCATCAGTCCACATAGAAAGAGTCTTATCCTTCCTGTCATTGCTTGCTAGCTCCCACTTTGACAGTGGCAAAGCCTCTCAGATATTCTTGCAGCCTGGGGGCAGATAGTTGAGGCTCCTTCCTGTCCTTCTCTGAGCCCTTAACAAGGTTTGGTAATTCATTATAAAGCATGGCATCCTTTTTAAATCCATTGGCTTGGGAAATACTTAAATGCCAAGTGTTTGTGTAAAGCTTTTTCATATTAAAAACTACACAGTCTCCATAACCAACCTGCAAATCTTACATGAATCCTTGGCATTTTTATTGTATGAACTGTACTTCATACACTGTGTAATTCATACACTGAATTACACAAGTGTAATTCTTGTTACTAATTGGTCAGAGACAAGAAACAATTTATCACTGTGAGGTGAGAGTAGTCCTAGAGTGCACATGGTCTGAGTTTGGACCCAGATTAACTCTTGTTTGTACCTTGGAAGGCCTCTGCTTTCTCATCTCCAGCCACCAGTGTTTTAAGTTGGTCAGAATTAGCTCACCCATTCTTTTCTGCCATGTGGTCACATACAGCTGCTGTTACCTTAGCTGTGGCTATATGTCTCTGTTCTTTCTGAGCACTTGGGCATTCTTAAGACTCTGGCTAAGTGTTTGGGCCTTCCTGTCCATATTAGCCCTCCTTTCTGGCATGCCATGGTGGTGCAGAAGCACCAGGCTTTAATGCAGTGTGTCAGAGGTGGCATCAAGCCAAAGTGAAGGGTGTTTCAGAATCTCTGGCCCAGATAGCTAACTGTGCCGTGCTCTGTGTGCTCAGGATGACAAGGGAGAACAAGACAGCACACAAACTCTGTCCCAGTTTTAATGGTTCTCTGTACCAGCCCCAGAATAAAGGGTGCTATTAAAGCAGTTCAAAGATTGCTCTGAGTTTTACAAACTCTCTATGGCCTTATGTGTTTGGACAGAGGAATGAAATTGAATGAAAAGTGATTAGTATCCTGCATTACTGAGAAAGAGGAGGATCTGACAGGGGTTGAGACAGATCCCTTCTACTTTTTCTTTTATTCCAGTTTTAAGTCATTGTTAACAAATCAGGAACAGAGGAGTTAATACATTATTGTTAGGAATACAAAGAGTAAAGATTGACATATGCCAATGCTTGTCTTTTCTTGTTGTCAAGCAACATTACACAACCTCTCTACAAGCCTTGCTTTGACTAAGCATGTCTTAAGTATGTGTGTACTTTCATTGGCCAGTTTAGCCATGACAATACAGAATTATGTGCTATTTTGTACTCCTGTATCAACTTAAAGCACTGTAATTACATCACCACATTCCCTGAGTGTGAATGCATTATATAAAGGCACATCTACTGGTTCTCTTTATTGCTGTGGATTTTGGGGAAAGAAGATTAACCCATAGAAACATTCTTATGCTGGTATGACAGTTTACATGTTTGAGGTTGTTCTAATTTTGTTATTGGAGGGCGGGGAGGGGAAACCCCAAACCCAAAGCTAAACCCCTAATCCTACCCCTATTTGAAGTAGTTAAACAAAATGTGTGTTGATTAGATCTGAAGTGTGCTCTTCTTAGTGCTTCTCTGTGCAGATATTTTGGGACTTGTTTGCATACAGTTGAATGTTTGCATAAGTAGTTGCAGATTCAGTGAAGAAGCTGGTAGCAAAGTAGTAGAAACAGCAGAGCTAAAGACCTTTCATTATTTCTATTAACAAGTCACTTTTGTTTGTAGAATGAAATGTGTCTTGCCACACAACAGCTTTCGAAGCAGCTCCTTGCCTATGAAAAGCAGGTATGTTCAACATATGTCTTTGATTTTTTTTTAATCTTTTTTTCAGCCTCAGCTCTTGCAAAGTCTGTCTAAATAGTGTGGTTTCCAGAAGTGCTTAGGGCATTGGCTTCACTTGGTTTCATGTGAAGGCTGTTGTAAAAATCCCCAGTGTGTTCAAGGGAGTTGGGTCATTCCGAGAAGCTTTAAAAAAAGCCAACAAACAAAAACCAAAAAACAAGAGGAGCAGGGTAAAAGAGTATGTATTAATGAGTTACTGTTTTTCTATTTATTTTTATCATTTATTGCATTTTGTAGAGGTATTAATTACCTTTATAGTAAAACAAATGTTGTATTTTATACTCACCTCTATTGATTTACGGACCAAATGTGTGTTTCTGTTTTCAGCATTTTGCCTTAGGTAAAGGAGATGAAGAAGTGATATCCACCCTTCATTACTTTTCAAAAGTTGTGGATGAGGTAATCTGAATTGTCAATATTCTATTTTTGCAATATAGAATGCTGGTGTTTTTTCTTTTGGCCTTTGTCCCTTTGATTCTCAGGCTTTCCACTGAAGGCTAGATTGTGCCTGGGTTTTTTTAGAGTCATTTAATTGGGGTGAAGTATAATATCACCCTTCTGTAGTTGTTGGAGCTGTTTCTGTGGCTTCATCCCACATGCTGTCCTCAGAGCAAAGCTGAACTTCCTAAACAGGGGAATTCGAAAAGAGACTGAAACCAGACGTTCCATCTAGACTGGGGCCATCTTAAATGGAATTAAATTAAAAATGACATTTACATTTTTAAGTTTTAAACACTGCAATTTAAGCCAAAACCTGCCAGGGATGGCTGCAGGGCAGCTGTGAATTAGTAAAGTTGCAGTTTAGTTGCTGTGAGATCACGCAGAATCCAGAGGTTTCTGCAGAGGAGGCTGCAGAAATGCCTGCTGAGGGCAGGGTTAGGTGCTACAGCTGTGTGCACTGAACATGTCTACACTCTGTAGGTTGTTGCTGAATAACAAGAGTCTTTCTAAATGCTTTTGTTAGACCTGCCCATATAACATTTCAATATAATCTTAGTATCTAGATCTTTATTGCTTAAGTGTCATTTGTCACATTGCTCTTTCTGTTGTGAGTGGGACTGTGCCGTCAGAAAAGTGTAGTTCTTCTTGTTACTCTACTTTCAACTTTCATTAGGTAGGCAAAAGGCTGTATTGTGGTCTATTTTTTGGGAGAGGAGATAGGAGAGTTGTGGGGCAAAAAATAACTTAAAATCTTTAGAGCCCATGGATAACTGTAACAATTTAATGAGAGGAATCCCAAAGGTTAACTTTTCCCTTACGCTTCTCCTGCTGCACAGCTGCTCTAAAGGGATACTTGAAAGGAGCACTTACTGTTACAAGTCTGGTGCTTGTCTCTGTGAACTAAGAATAAATCAAAACAAGAACTTTTTCCTTCCCAGGTACAAAATTTGGGAGCAAAAAGCCGAGAACCTCTCTGTTCAGTTGTCGGTCACGTTTTCCCTCACAAGAACTTGTTGAATTCTTCAGCCTCCCTTTCTGGGTGTTAGCTACCCCCTGTGCCTGTTTCTCAATTGCCTGTTCTACGGGCATTGAATTGTCCTGGTTTAGTTTTGTATTGTCTAGTGGGAAATACTGACTTTGTCCTCACCGGCATAACTCCAGCTAGCGGCCTTCAGGATACAGCGAGCAAGCGGGCAGAACATCGTGTGGCACAGCGTGTGGCACACTCCTAGCTTGTAGTATCAGGCACTCGAGCAGTGTGATTGATAGTTGTCCTACCTGAACCCATCTAATATTCTTAGTGTGCCACTGCTGACGTGAGAGCCTTGCCTTCATCCTAAACAACGTCACGCGAGTGCTTTAAAATACATCTCGATGTGCTGAATTTTAGAGAAATGCTTACAAAACCAGGAATGGGCAACTGCTCTGAAGTTAAAATATTTGAATGGGACCTTTCATTGTGTTTGTCCCCTGTTGTGATTGTGTCCTTGGTAACCCTCATGAATGGAAAGAGATTCTAGTCATGGTGGTGAGACTGTAACTCTGTGGTGTAGAGGCTAACAAAAACTGGTTAATAAAGGCTAATTACAGATTAAATCCTGTTGTGTTAAGCATTAGCATTAATGGTCAAGTGAACTGCCCTTATACAGTACGTGGGAACTGTAAAGTTCTTAGATCCTTGGAAAATACCAGGCAGGAGTTAAGCATTTAGGGGAAAATCTCCATCTGTCTCACATATCTTGAGAAATGTATTTTAAGCACTGAAGTACATTGAAGTACATTATATGCTATTTTTGCCTGCTGAGCACAAATGGCAGATGTGCTTCTTCAACAGCTGTGGGGTTTAGTGGTTTTTAGTATTTATTTACACTGTGTCTTAGGGCATTCCTCTGTTCTCTGTTTCAGCTCAATATTCTTCATTCTGAACTGGCAAAACAGCTTGCAGATACAATGGTTCTACCAATAATCCAATTTCGGGAAAAGGATCTCACAGGTAAATTTTATTTTAAGTTTTAATTTTCCTCAAGTGTTCCTTCTTGCTTATTTTGTAATAAATATAATGTCATGTAATAGTTTGTTCTTTGATGATTCACAGAAAAGTTTTTTGTGTTATTTTTTCTTTTTTTTTTCCCGCTACATAATTTCATTGACAGCTGCATGCTTTTACTCAGACTTAAATAGTGCAAGTTCACCACGTAACACTTCATATACCATATGGTGCAAGTTTGAAAATACACAGCTTTGTTCTTTGTTGGTCACCCTCCTTTTACATTAGTGTAATTTTATTGAAGTCATTGATGTCATAATGGCCTAAAGAAGGAAAATGTAGCAGTGAATCTGGCTTGCAAACAGTATTTATTCCACTTCAGAAGTTTGGGTTTGTTTGAAAAGCACAAGCAAGAATGATTTTTTTTAACTTCAGAGTATAGTATGTTCCCTCCCTTTTAACAATTCGGTCTGCTTTAAATCCTTGGCCATCTAAGGGTAGATCCAAGTAAACTGATTGCACAAACTTGGAAATTCATTACTTAAACAGCAGAGCAATAATGCAAACATTTGGTGTACTTTCAAAAGGAGTAAGTTTGTATTCAAGGTCAAGGACGCTCTAACCTATTCATGCAAAAGAAACATGAGATTTTACTGCAGCATTTTAATTTTTTTTTTTTAAAAAGCCCACTTCTCAACTCACTAAGCTCAGTTTTGTTTGTCTTTTAAAAGACATCATTTTGATGGGAGACAACTACAGGAAAATAGTGACTAGTTAAGGTTCCTTATATTGTAGCATCTCATTTGAAATTGTGAAGACATCAATAGTTGTTTTGTTTATAATATAATGTCAAATATAAGGCAAATATGTCAAATATAATGTCAGTATAAGGCAAATATATTTGGATGGTAAAATCTTGCTTCTATAAACACTTTCCCACCTCTTTAGTGTGCCTTCACTGTGATTCTGCCTCCCATCTTTATGAATTCTGCCCCCCCAGTTCATAAAAGAAGATATATGAAAAAAACCAACAAAACAAGTGAAGCCTGAAGCCTGCAACCAAATCCTTAATTGCTTCATGACAAAAAATGAAAGTTTCTTCAGCTTCTCTGAATGTCAGAATCTTTTTTTTGTTGTTCTATCCATCCACCACAACTTCCATTTTTCTCTAACACAATCTGTACAGCATCATTTTTAGTAGAGGCCTGGCCATAGTGAAATTTCATCATAGGATTAAGAAAGGAAGATCAACTGTGTTCTTGTTTTTACTTCTCATCTTGTTATGTGTATGTTTTAAATATTGTAGAAACCTCTGGGTACAAGTTAGTGACACCTGTGAAGAATTCCTGTCTTTCTGCATTAGAGTCATGAGGTAGTGTTCTGGGGAGAAAAAGGTTTCATGAAGCTGATTAATGTGTAGGTTGTTACAAATAATCAGAGACCATGATGACATCGTACAATTTCCCTTTATTCTTTTCACAGTTGCATAATGTCTGTTCTTGTGAATGTGCTTTCTCCGTAACTTTTTGAGAAGGGTTTTGCCAGCTGCAGCGTACATTGGTGTGAGCACTGAGGGTAGCTCGTGCCCAACACTTGTGAAACCTGAGTCGCCTCTTTGCTTTCTCTTCCTTCTACCTGCATCAGAAACTCACGATCAGTGTTTGTTACGTGAGCATCGTAGCCAGCAGCCAGATGTGTTAGATTTCTATTCCTTTTCACGGAGGAACTTAGCAAAAAATGTTCCATGTTAATGAAGATTCATGTAGAGGAAGGAGCTCAGTTCTTATGTCTTTGGGACTTACGATTTCTCCGTATCACATAAGCATTGTCAGGAAGTCGTTCAGAACTGCCGATCTTTTACGATAGCGGTGGGGCTTTTGTCATCATGAGCATGCTGAAATGGTGCTTTTTTGCGTAAATGACACTGACAGTATAAGGAATCTTTTTCATAGTGATAACTTGCTTAGTTGAGTAAACATCTTGCTTACATCGAGTTTACTCGATGTAATTTGCTATCTGCCTATTCATTTCTTTAGCAGCTGATCTGGTTTGTCATTTTCAAGAGAGGCACAACTTATGCATCGCTGCTTTGAAAGGATTGAAATGACTTAGGCCTTAAATGTACCATAAATGGTCTCAGTTGATCATAGTGTTTACAGCTGGTATTACTTTGAATATTTGATATCTCTTTTCCAGAAGTAAGCACGCTGAAGGATCTTTTTGGCCTTGCTAGCAACGGTATGTTTCCCTGTTTTGTTCATTTCTGGTTTGTTTTGGTTTTGTTTTGTTTGTGCATGGTGTGCACCTGTTATATCACAGAAGACATCTTTTTAATCTAGGCACACACACATCACATTTCTAAAAAAAAATATTATTCCCTGTCTGCAGAACATGACGTGTCCATGGCAAAGTATAGCAGGTTACCGAAAAGGAAAGAAAATGAGAAGGTAATGAATATGAAAAGGAAAAGTTTTCATCAGCTGTTATGTCTGCATCATTGTTCACTTACGAACTTTGAAGAGCTCATCAGTTAAATTCACAGTAGCTCAAGAGTACTTGTGATTTCATTTCCAAGCAGACACAAAGCTTTTAAACATCAATTCAGCAAAGTTATACCTGTTTTCTCCAAGTTAAGCAAGTGATCGAGTATTGTGCTGAACTAGAGCCCTTCAGATCCAGGGGAGCTCTTCAGACAGAGGCAATCCAAATGGCTATAAATAGATTTGTATAGGCCTACTGTTGTACAGCTGATGTGATGATGCTGTATCACTGGGTACAATTCATTGTGAACTGTCATGAAGCCTTGTGTCTGCTGTTTATAGAGCATTCCATTCTTTCGCATTTACCTTCCTGCTGAATTTCTCTGTATGGATTGTCACTCCACTTATAGTACACGTAACTCTGTTGGTGGGATTGTTTTACATTTATTCTTTGCCCACTGGACCACTATTCCAAAATAAATCCCTGTATGCCAAAAAGTGTGAGATTGGCCCTATCTTAAGAGTGCATCAGTTCTACGGGATGGTCCTTTAAAGGAAATGTAGTACAGAACAGAACGTGACATAGTATATTGTGAATTTTTCATATCTGAATTCTGCACTTGCAGGCTGGTGTTGTGATCTCAGCTGCAAATAAGCTTCTTGCACTGAGATCAGATCCAGATTTTTAGTTGTGCTAGTTACGTAGTTTGTAGTCACAGGGACTCCCCAAATGCTTAAATATCTTGCCAGAGAAGGGCTTGTAAAAGCGCTTGCTTTGGGTTTTGGATTGGCTTTCTTAGTTTCTCATCCTTCATTTTAATGTGGAGAAGTTCTGTAATGAGAGTTGTTTAAAGATAACTTGAAAATAAGTGGTAAATACATCCATTTGAACAGTAACACTTTGTCAACTTCTTTATCAACTTTTATTCAGCTTAAGGCAGAAGTGTCAAAAGAAGTGGCAAATGCAAGAAGAAAGCAGCACCTTTCATCTCTGCAGTATTACTGTGCCCTGAATGCTCTGCAGTACAGGAAGAGAGTGGCAATGATGGAACCTATCCTAGGATATACACGAGGACAGGTATGGACAGTAAAGTGTCTATACCACTTAGACGTGTCCCTGGGAAAGTAAAACGTTGTGGCTCTGGATTTTTTTTTTTGAACTGACAAATGAGGGGGAAAAACTTTTATTCATCTTGCCTAGATTCTAACAACTGATTTTGTTTGTGGCAGATAGTTGAATGTTTAGACAGGAAAGACACCAATGAAAAAAAAATCCAGTACACTTGTATACAAAATCAGCCTGGGGTTAATTTTTTACAGATAAGCTATCAGTGCAGCAGCAGCATTTACTTCCACTGTTTACTCTGTCTGCACAAACTCTCCTATGTAGCAGTTCCCTTCCTGGCACATAATGTTCAGCATACTGATGAGGAGGGTACACGATAGGGAACAGAGCATGCACTTGGAGAACTGGAAGGACGGAACAGTAGAGTAGATTGAGCATAAGGCTGGCAAATCCTCTTTCTAACCTTTATTCTGCCAGCAATTTGATAGAGCATTTCTCAAGTCTGTACAATGTGGTAGTAATACTGATAATCTGACTCGCCAGGATGTCAGGAGGATCAACAAACTGGTATTTTCACAGCACTGGATTTTCACTAACCACCCATTTTAAGGGTCTGTTGTGCTTTGACATTGATGAAAGAAAGCTTTGGGAAAATGAGAATTGGGCTATGAAGACAGAAAAAACAGATGCAGTGCTCAGTTTGAGATTGTAGTATGGATCATTGTCTCCATTGTCCTATGCCTTTTGAAGATCATGTACCCCATATAAAATAGGTAATAAAGGAGAATTCAGTTGTTTTCCCCACCATGGGAGTTCACACTGCTTCTCTGCTGTAATTATATAAATGAAAGAATTGCATTGGTGTCCTTTACTGGAAGCCAAACAGAACTTTCTTTCCTGTATTTTATCTGGCAAAACTGCCACATCTCAGTGCTGTACACAGGAATGTCTTGGGTTGTCATGGGAATGACTGAGTAGCCAGAGGCCAGTTGATATTGATGCTTAAATACTATGAACTGCTGCCCTTCGGCCCAAGTATATATTTTCTTTATTAATTACTCAAAACATGTGTTTCCTATTTCACATTTCCAACAAATGAGCAGGCCATAAGGAATTTTCAGAAGAAGCAGTGGCTAATGCAGGGTTTATTTAACTGAAACTTGACCTTAGTGTCTAAGCTAGGCATGTCAGTCTATCACCAGTGGAATTTAGAGCTGTTCCCTCCTGAAGTAGGCTTCTGAAATAGAGTAGATGGATCATTCGTGAAGAGAGCATGCTTTCTCTCCTTTGTCTGTAAAGGGAGTCTGTGGTCAAGAACATGTTTGGAGAAATCAGGGTTACAAGTAAGAGGAATCCCGTGTCCCAAGGTTAGGGAAGGGGAGTGGAATCACAAGTAAAGTTGGATGAAATAGCTAATAAATTGCTTAACAGCCAAGAATTTGCTTTTACATTTATTTTCTGGAGTTCCCTTTTTTTTTTTTATCAAAACCCACCTAACTGCACACACACGCTACCCGTGTCCATGTTTCACACAGTTACCAGTAGATCCTAATGATGACTGTGTGCCTTGCAGCAGGTACTCCAAGGTCAATCCTATGCTGAGTGCTTTGCTGCTGAGCTGTACCAGCTAAGTGAATTCATCTTCTGTCACAAAATGTGCACTTTGGCCTTGGTAGCTTTTTTTAGCTCCCTCAGTAGAACAAAATCTGTGGGAACTCTGTGGTTGATATAACTGATTGTCCTGGAGGCTTCAGTTAGCACAGCTACGCTTCATCATTTTCCTGACCGACTGACTTGGCTAAAGCAGTTTAAAAATTTCCAGGGTGGAGTTGGTAATCCAGTGACTCATAAAACCACTAGACCCAGTTCTGCGCCGTGCTAGTACGGGAGAAGGCTACCTGGTCCCTTATTTCAGTCATTTATCAAGTTCATTGGAAACATACCTGTCAGCAGCCAATAGCTTAGGTGTGTGAAAAAGGGCATGTGAAAGGGTGGAAAGTTACAAAAGTAAGAAACACAACAAAAGGCAACGTAGCTGTTTTAACCATATATTTGATCCCAAAGCGGGATCGCAGTCCCCGCAATCTGTTATTTGTCTGCCCAAAGCCAAGATAACTTCCAGTGCCCTTTTTTTTTTTTTTCAATATTCTTCAGATCAACTTTTTTAAGAAAGGAGCAGAGATGTTTTCCAAAAGAATGGACAGCTTTTTGTCATCTGTTTCAGGCATGGTTCAAAGGTAACACAATACTTTTTTTTCCTTTTGTCATTCCATTGAATTCTGAGCAATAGCACTCTAACCTTCATCATGTAATGGAGTGTTTCTTTCTCATGAAGATCCTTCCATGCTTGCATTGCATCGTTGGACGTCTTTTGATAAAGCAGCAGGTGGAAAGGAGCTGTGTTTGTACAGTTAAAGGAAAATGCTGTCAGTGCACTGCAGAGAGTTGCTTGTACAGTGTAGTCAAGAACTATTAAAGTGTTCATGTGCATTCTTACATCCCTGTTTCTCTTCATGGACACAAAAGCATGGAGTTTGGGGTTGAAATGGGTTAACAGAACTAATATAATAGAGATAAAGTGCACTCTGAATTAGAGATACCTGCTGGGTCTTCTGTAATAATACTGTAACAATAGCCCATTAACCTCCCAAAAGAGGATTTGGGGTCTATAGTGTTTGATGTAGCTACACAAAGCAAACAAAACTCCTCGCCCTGGAGAACATATTGCAACCAGTATAGGCTCTATCGGTCCACTGAGTTGAGCCTGCTTTAGCTAAGTCCTTATTTCAATAAACTGCCTCACTTTTGTACTCATAATTATGTGATTATTTTTTCTTTCCCCTTCCCTCCCTACTCCCCTGCTTGTAGTGAAGATTGAAGTTTTCTTTATAATTAAATGCCTGTAAATGTAAACTTTACATTTTAAATGTAATCATATTAGAGAGAACATTAATTATTTATTTTAAATCAGCTGGAACACTGAACTGAGTCCTTCACTTTACAGCTTCAAACCTTTCATATTGGACTGTATCCAAATCATTACTTATTCTAACTCTGGTGGCATTTTAAATAATTCATACTTGTCAATTTGAGAACAGTGTTATAAGTAATCTCCTTGTATAGTAGATTCCTTCGCTGAATGATTCTTTACTTCCTGTACATCTGTACTTACTTATATATCTGCTCACACTCACTGCTGAAATGAATCCCTCCATAGTCTACTTGGCATTTGTACAGACTAGAGGATAGCTTTTAAACTCCCTTAAAATAGTGCCCTTTATTTAGTAAGGCTAGAGCACCTTGCTTGTGTCTTACAGGTACAGTGAGGATCCTGCCATTGGATCCTCACCATAGAATAAGCTCTTGTTTTCCAAAGTCTGATGGATTTGAATTCTGGATAGTACACAGTGGTAAATGGAAGCAAAATTAGGCTGCTCAGTTGGTTTGCTGAGTCTGAGTTTTGTGATTTAAGTCTGTCACACAGCAAAGCTTGAAAGTACAACTTAAATGTAACTAGTACAGGAGTGTGACGTCTTTGGAAAAACCAAAAGAGAAGCTTGCAAAATGCTGAATGAGACTGTGCAGCTTGGCAATTACTGAGACAGGACATGGTTTCATGATTTAAGATAACGCAGCCACTGAAAACTGTGCTGCCCACACCTTTCCTTCTTTAGTGCTGGGCTCACAAGGCCTCAGTGAGTCAGATCTGCTTGCTAATCAAGCTAAAAGCTTATTATTTGTCAGATTCATTTTCTTGGAACAACAAGCCGATGAGACCCATTGTGCATTTCAGCAGTGATGTAGGCTAAGCTGATTGTGAAACTGAGTCTTCATGTTTAAAAGTATTTTCATTTATACAGTGAATATTGCTAACTATAAAAACACATGAGAGGACAGATCACTAAAATACTCTCAGTAACCCATTGGTCTAATTGCCACAAATGCATATAAACTCAGAATTGTCAGCTTTTCTCTCCTTTCTACCTTGGAGATAAGATAAACATGCCTTAGGAAGAGGAATCCAGTCTTTGGAACCATGAAAATGCCAGGGAAGTTTTGTCGGAAGCAATTTGTGGTGCAACAAGAATCACTGATGAAGTAGCACTTATGTAAAAACTGACAGCATTGATCCATTTTATTTCAAAATGGAATTTAAATAATTTTTATTCTGACATTTAATTATAATGTTGAAAGGCACTAGCTTGCAAGATATGGTCTAATTTAACTCAGATCTGATTATATTATTCAGCCTTTATAACTCAGCTTCTTCCATGACTTGGGCCAGGTGATAAGATGCACACAGCTGCTGTCATTTGGGAGATGATATGGGAGCTTAGGAAGTCTCAGCTTTCTAAAGATACAGAAAAGCTGGAAATAAGTTAACATGAAACAGACTAACACCGTGATGCAAGAGTGATTCTTCATCTGGCCAGTCAGATACTGCTTAGTGCTGACTTAAATGCAGCACTGTGTCTCTAGATTACTTTGTGACATGGTGTCACCAACTTCTACAAAAGACTGGGGAGGAGGGCGGGAGAAGAATCATATGCACTTGCCATGTACTTTTCCACAGGCTTTTTGCCACTCTCAGAGACAGGACAGTGGACTACATGGATCTCTGGTCCTGCTGTGTTATGTGCTCTCAAAAAGGTTTAACCACTTGGGCAGGAGACAGGGAGAAAGTTGCTTATTGCATAGGTGCAGGTCTTAGTGACTTCTTAAGGTATGCAATGACAAGTATTCTTCTGTTCCCACCCTGTGAGTTTTCCTGGTAGCCTGGATACATTAAAGTCTACTTTGAACTGTGTCGATGTACTAGGGCCACATGTATATATGTTCAGCAGTGTAAATTCTTACAAGCATTGCATTTAGAAGCTATCAAAAAACTAAACTTTTCACTCTCAACACCTTCTCGTGTGCTCATTTCAGTCTTGCAAAACAATCTTATAATTCTGATCATTATCTCTCTATACTCTTTGGGGAAAGAAGATAACTACATCGAGTACAAATTGCAAAAAAAGAAGGCATAGCTATTGTATGAGACATACTGAGAGTAAATCTTCAAGCTGGGCTTTTAAAATAAAGAGCAAGGGGAAACCCTGGCTGTGCTTTTGCTGCCCATCCACCAAAGATAGCCATATTTTCCTTAAACCATTGTTAGTACCTTCAGAGCATATGCATCTTTTCTCTTCAGGCTCGGATGACATTTTCTGGCAGTAGTTCCCTATTGTATGCCTCTTCCTTCCTTTCTTTCCTAACTGCAGTGATTTATCTAGTCTTTAGAGAAAGCCTTGGATGTGTAGTCTTACATTTCCTATAAAGTCTATTCTAAAAATAAACTTTATCTTTGCACTACTCTTCAATATAATCTCAACTGGTATTTTTGCTTATTTTGGTTTACAGGTGTTAGCTTATCCTGGAATAAATTGACTAATGATGTCTTTTGGTTTCTTGTTGTATTGTGTTGTTTTTTTTTTTCCCTCAGCATACAGGGAGAACTGGATGCTGAAGCTGAAAAAATGAGGATATCCCAGCAGGACTTAATGTCAGTTAATGAATCTGTTTACACCCCAGATTCTGATGTAACTTCACCTGCTATCAATAGAAATCTCATCCAGAAGGCTGGCTACCTTAATCTTAGAAAGTAAGAAGACTGTTGCTACCTGCTAGTTTGTTTAGTTGCTGACTAGTTGCTACATTTTTATGTTTTTTTAGTTTGTAAAGACTCCTCAGGTAATGATGTTTGAGGCTCCTGAATCATTGTGGTAGCTGTATTCTTCAGCTCCTATATCTCTCATCTTTTATTCCTTAACTAGGAGATACTGCAGAGAATGTTTTTAACTTGGAATGTTTGGAATTAGTTTAATCCTTCAGCTTTCATTAAGGATTAGTCTCTGCTGGGAATAAATGCTGCTTTTACCTCTTAATAGAGATTCATCATAAAAAAAATATTCCAGAGTTGAATCTAAAGTTCAGATTAGCATCAGTATATGTTTGCAGTTTCATATATTTATAAATGACTTTATATATGGAGTAATTTTTAGATAGTAATGAGTCTTTATCACTGCATCTTCTCTTTAGTAAAACAGGTCTGGTGACTACAACTTGGGAAAGACTGTATTTCTTCACTCAAGGTGGCAACTTGATGTGTCAGCCAAGAGGAGCAGTAGCTGGAGGATTGATCCAGGACCTGGACAACTGCTCTGTTATGGCTGTAGACTGCGAAGACAGAAGATACTGCTTTCAGATCACTACTCCTACAGGCAAAGCGTATGAGACAGGTTTTATTTGAGGACAGCCAGTCACACCTACCCTTTCAGATCCTGTTTCCTGTAAAACGTGCTTGCTGTAATAGTAAGCCTTTCTGGGTTTCCAGAAGGGTGTTTCCAAATTAAAAGCATGTTCCTTCCCATCCTCCCCCACAACTGCCTGAACAGCACAAGTGGTGCCCTTTAGCTGCAGCTTATTTGTGATTTTTTTGTTCCTTTGATGGTTAATAGATACAAAGCTGGTGACGTTATTGTAAGACCTGGAGTCAAACAGTCCTGGTGTCCACTGTTAGCACTGATACGCTCTGTTTATATTTTAGGGGTATAACCCTTCAAGCAGAAAGCAAGAAAGAATACGAGGAGGTAAACATATTTTCTAAATGCTGTTATTCTTGTATACAAGTGAACTTGAAGAGTTGAATTTCCTTTTTCCCTTCCAGTGGATATGTGCCATCAACAACATCTCCAGACAGATCTATCTCACTGACAATCCAGAGGTGGGAGCTTGTTTCCTTCTTCCAGTCCGTTCCTTCCAACTTGCTTTCCCATTGTTCTTTACATGGCAACGTAAAGTACACGTCTAAAAGAGCTGTTCGGTCTTGTTTTCATAGGCAGCTGCAATCAAGTTAAATCAGACAGCCCTACAAGCAGTGACTCCCATTACCAGCTTTGGGAAGAAACATGAAGTTCACCACCCCAGGTAACATTCTCGCTTGCATGGACTAGAAACTGTGTGCTCAGTTACACTCTATTTACAAGGCAGCAATCACCTGGGAGAAAGCCCTGGGGCCTGGCTTTACAAGCCTGTGTGTTCTAGAAAATACCTCTACTTCTGATGTTTCCTACTGAAAGCCATAAGAGATGCTAAGTGTTGAGGGTAATGCTCATTGCTCCACATCACAGCTTTGAAGCTACTTGCAGTTGCCATTGCGATTTTGTCGTCTCTTCAGAAAGAAATGCAATGCTTTACTTGTAACTGCTGTGCTGTAAGGGAATGATTTGGAATGTGGGCAATGCAAAAATACACATTTGTAATGTGGGTCCCTAGTCTGCATTGAATTAAATACAGTCTTGCATATTACCTCAAGTGTTCCTGTCAGTCTGTCACAGGAATATGCCTTACACAGCTGTCAGAATAATTACTGGTGTTCTCTTGTGCTCATTCAGATCAATCAATAAAGCTCCCCTCCTTCAAAAATTGTTAATAATGCTCCAGGATACACTTACATTAAAAAATATACATTTTATGTATCATTTCTTTGTGTCCACATGATCCTAGCATCTTGCTCAGTGGGAATTCTTCAGATTTCGTATCAGAGTTGGCTTTCAAACTTAGTGAAATCCTGCTTTCAGAAGCAGAGTGAGAAATAAAATAGGGAAGTTTGCATCACACTGACTTCAACGTGAAGAGACTTCTCTGCAAATTTTGTCAGAAAATTGTAAATTCTTACTCAGCTATTTATTCCTAGAAATTCAAACCTTTTCCCAATCTTCTGCCTCTCAGGCCAGTGCCTTTACTATGATTTATGATTCCCTTTATTATGATTGCTTACAGATTCTGAAGATTCCCTGTAGCCACGGGGAATGCCAGTCAGTTTCTTTCTAATTTTATTCATGGTACAGCTGTTTGATTACAGATTTATAACTAGAAAAGTATTGCTATCTACTTCACTGAGCAAAGGAAATAGCTATTTCATTGACAACTAACCTCCCAAGTCACTTTTAAATCCATGTGCAACCAGAAAACTTTCTAGAAAGAAGGGTGCTGCTGGTAAACCCAGCGTACCGTATGCAGTCGTGTGTATAGTTACAACTTCTGTAGCTGTGGGAAACTTAGAATTTCATTCTCTTTGAGAAAAAGGGCAGGAAGAAATCTGACCCAGTGTGTAACACTTCTTCTTAACTTCCATGTTGTAATAACGCATTGTGGCCAAGTAAGATCTTAAAAAGATGTCAGGATTGCCATTGACACCTCTTAAAAGTCTCTGCTGTTTGAACGGATAATGCGGCTGTAAACATGGCCACTCGAGGGCAGGGAGGAAAACAGCAACCTATTGCTGAAAGTCAGCCCACACTCCGAGTTGATCTGCATTCAGGTTTAATATACCAGCATTTACTTTTTTCCTAAATAATTTTAGGTACAAAAAAACCCCCAAAACTGAGATTGTATTAGAGTCCTCAGTAACAGGTAAATAGGAAAATACTCTTATTTATGTTTATATATAGTGATTTAATCCCACTTGGGCTTTTGGAATAATCTCATCTTCCTTCCAGAGCAAAGATTGATTGAATCATTGATTGACTGAAATGGTTTTTTTCCGTTTTCACTGTAGCCAGAATGTAAAGAATGTGGAAAATGATAAAATAATTCCCAACGAATCAGCTGGCGTTCAAGACTCCACACAACTCATTGCTCCTGGAACACCGATTCAGTTCGATATTGTTCTGCCTGCCACAGAGTTCCTGGACCAGAACAGAGGTGGCAGGTATGGCCAGAGACGGTGATCAATCACTTTAACAGAGTGATTTCGGGAGAGAAAATTAGGTTTTGCAGCATGTGTGTGGTGACCATAATTTGTAATTAGAGTTTTTACTTTTATTTCATAGGCGTGCAAACCCATTTGGGGAATCCGAAGACGGGAGCAAAGATGAGGAGGAAGGTCAGTGCTTCATTTTTCCAGATAAAATTAGTTATGATTTTAGGTCTAATTCAGCTGTCAGCTATCCAGTGTCTCTTACTGAAAGCACCATGGAGCAGCACTAACAGATCCATAGTACGTTTGAAGGTAGCTACCTTTCAGAAGCCCAGTCTTTTAAACATCACTGCCTGTGAAAACAAACACCTTTTTCCTTGACAGTCCAAGCTGTATTCCAAATTAGGTTTATTTCAAATGTTTAAAGGCAAAAAGATTTGGTATGCTTGTTTTTTGTGTCTTGCATTCTTTTTCTCTTTTTTGAAAGTAGCTATTGACTTTTTTTAGAAAGGGTTTGATGTGACTGGATTATAAGTCTGCTCAAGTTTGAGGCTGCTCAGTAGCCATTTCTTACCTACGTGTCCTCTGAAATCCACAATCTAAATCTCACTGAGATTTAGCTATTGGCAGCAGCTTGTCTCTTTCAGCAAAGGGAGAGTTTCTCACTGCTGCCCCCTTTCCCTCCTCCCAGTGACGTGTCAGTGAAAGTCAGCAGTTCCCACCTTCCTCTGCCAGCACAGGCAGGGCTCAGACCCCGGCTCTTCTCTTCCTCTGCGGCAGTTACAACCGCTGTCTGGAGACAACGGCCCCTGTTAGAAAACTACTCGGTGAATCAAAGCAGAACCGACTGATCTGGACACTTGCATGTGCTGTCCCATCGCCTGGTGGGATGGTCGCAAGCTGCACCTCCCCACTGTGGGCAGCAGCAGCATTGCCCTGCTCCACTGCAGCGCAGGGAGTACAGTGCTTGGGAGACTGCCCTGCGTCTCAGACTGCTCGAGTGGGTCTGCGTAAGCGCAGCTCCAGCTGATGCTTAACAGTCTTTGTGGTGTCTGGTGGGAAGTAGACACACAGCCTTTGAGCAGTCATGTTCAGCAGGAGTCATCCCGCTTTACCTTGCTCACCGCCAGCCGTAAAGGGAGCCTGACCACGCTATGGCTTTGTCACATGGTGGCTGCTTAGCTGTAAATAGCAGTCTTACGGTGATAGTCAATGAGCAAGGAAGGATTTAAGGAAAACCTCATTGGAACCAGCTGCATGGAAGGTCAGAAGGACATAGAAGAAAGCGAGGAATGCATGATGTTTAAACATAAGAGTTAATTTGATGGAAGCCAAGGCTTGTGTACAATCTTAAATTTATCACAGTTTATGTGCACCTGATAAGAAGGCAGGCAAGTGAATTTTACTATCTAATCGAATAAGGCATAAATCTTCCAAGCAACTGTGATTTATTTTTTCCCCTCCCTACTTGCTGCCAGTTCAAGCATTGTTTAAAACTGGGTCAGAGCACTGCCTGCCTCATAGCAGGAAGTCACCAGCCCCGCAGTCACCACCCACGGGTTTACTGTTGAATTTCCAAAGTGAAAAAAAATATAATTTCATTGATAACTTCAGCTACTGAAAAAGCCTTTTCTCTTCCAGATTCACTCTTGCAGCAGATGTTCGTAGTTCGGTTTTTAGGATCTATGGCTGTTCAGTCAGACGACACAAGTGAGGTGATTTACGAAGCTATGAGACAAGTGTTAGCTGCTCGTGCCATTCACAACATATTCCGTATGACTGAATCCCATCTCATGGTCACCAGCAAGAACTTGAGGTACTGTAAAATTGTCAACATTCTGTTCTCTTCATGAAACTTGTGATTAGTATTTTAGTTTTGTTTTTCCAAGAAATATACTCTACAAGGGAGCAAGATCCTGAGATTCATTTAGCAAAAATGTCTCTTTTCTCACTCTGTGGTATATATAAATCATCCTCCTGCTGATTACTAAGTTTTAAGAACATCCTACCAAAATTTAGAGGATGCAGTGGGGCTATAAGGCAAAAAAAAAATCCGCACTTGAAGATTCTCTTTCCTTACATGTAGTAGCAGCAGGAGAGCCGTCGCTGTCCTGTTGTCAGTATTGTCACTGTAGAGTATGTTGAAACAAGACATTCACTTTAGCTGGAGGGCGTCTGTGTTCGTATGCGTGTCAGTGTATCAGCCCATACACTCAGGAAGCTGACCAAATTAGTGATTTAGAGAGATACTATGACGTAGACATGTCAAGAAGCTGAGAGAGAGTGTCTAGAGTTGAACCTTGCCCTTGACTGACTTGAAATCGCAGATAAAGCTTTGATTCTGTGCATGTTTCCTCATCTGTAAAATTGTTGTAGTGATGACCTATTATAAATCACCTTGAATTACTAAGAATCACTCTAAAATAATTTTCTTCTTTTTTTTTTTCCCCTCCCCTACACATAATTGCAGGTTAATAGATCCTCAAACCCAAGTTACGCGAACAAGCGTAAGTAACTTTTGTTTTGAATTTGGTTTTCTACCACAGCATTGAATGCTCAGTCACATGGACTTGACCTCTTGACCAAGCTACCCAAATGGTGGTTAAGAAAAAAGTAATTCAATTCTTTGTTATACTTTTCCAGTTTGAACTTGCCACTGTGACACAGTTTGCTGCTCATCAGGACAACAGGCGACTGATTGGCTTTGTGGTCCATCTCAGTGAGACTCCAGGAGAAGAATCCATGAGCGCGTACGTTTTTGAGAGCAACACGGAAGGGGAAAAGGTTTGCATAATATTTAATAAAATACTTTATTTAGAAAATGGGTCTTAGGCTTCTTAGCTAACACATCTGGGAAGCAGTGTTATAGAAGCAAGAGCAGATCAACTTCTTGCCAAGAAAACACGTCTTAAAATACCAGCCTTTGATGGCTTATGTCTAAAAAGGACCAAATTTATAGACAATGCAGCAGCACATACAAGGAGGACAAGCACCGCGGGGTGCATATGATAATAACAAACTATTAGAAATAAGGAATGTGCTGGAGAGTTTTTGTCTTAAAAAACAGTAACACTCTTACATGCACTGGAAAAGATCATAGAGTCATAGAATGGTTTGGGTTGGAAGGGACCTTAAAACTCAAGAAAATTGAGTTCCAACCCCCCTGCCATGTGCAGGGACACCTCCCAGGTTCCTCAAAGCCCCATCCAGCCTGGTCTTGAATACCTCCAGGCATGGGGAATCCACAACTTCCCTGGGCAAAATCCCTCAGGTTTGGAAATAAAGTTTGGTGAATAAAACTGAGATGAATTACAACGATTTACCAGCCTCGGTGAGCTCTGAAGCAGATGCTAAGATAATTTTATTTTTACGTAGTTAGCATGGGGAATTGGTACTCCACCTGTATTTAAGACTAAGTTTGCATTGACGCTTTAGTCCCAACTAAGGAACAAAAAACCAAACCAAACCAAAACTGAACTTCACATATACTTTTTTTCAGATTTGCTATGCCATTAGCTTGGGAAAAGAAATCATTGAGGCAAAGAAGGTAAGTTTGTTTCACTCCCTATGTCTGTGTTGTGATGCATCATATTCTGCTTTTGGTACCTCTAGCGCACCTAAGGAAAAAGAGCTGCTATTTCTCCTAATGACAAGGTTTTGTAGACATCATTTAACACAGCCCCTGGGCAGTTCCTGAAAAAATAAACTCAGTTTGACTTTGCAGTAGCTTGATTTGAGATAAAATTTGCCGCCCTAAATCAAATTCAGAACTACACAAATCCAATTGTTCATGTTTTAAAGGAAGCTGTGAGCAAAGTTTTCAAAAAAAACCCACTCTTTAGGATGAAGTATAAATCACATACATTGCTGTTTCACTTTTAGAAGCTCATATTCCTTCCTCCCTTAGGGTGGAAAACCACTATGAATGGCAAAGTTACCTACCCCCTTGTAGATAAAACTTTATCGATACAAAGATGTAACACTAATACATTAATATTTGCTGTGCATTTTTGCTGCTAAGATTTCAGAACAAGTTGGGGGAATGAGCTTTTAGTCATAGGCAATAAGCACAGGTATAATAAATAATTTGTTCAGACAGTTATTTTTCTCCTTGTTTTTCAGTAATTATATCAATGCCAGATAAGAACAGCAAAATAAAGCCTCAAAATGAATAACCCTTTTCTTTTTTTTATCTCTTATATACCCAAGGGGTGGTTTTACTGAACCAAAAGGGATTATTTATGTTTCAAACCTTTAGAAAAAAGGTTGTCACAAAAAAAAGAAGTTGCAAAACCTTAACAAGAAGTACTGGGAAAACTGTGTGCTCCTTGGAGATTGCTGCAGCCTCCTAAACTCTCTTGTTTTTCTTCAGGACCCAGAAGCATTAGCTCAGTTAATGAAGTCTGTGCCGTTAACAAATGATGGAAAGTTCATGCTTCTGAACGATCAGTCAGAAGAGGACGGAACCATACATGAAGGAGGGGAGGAATCGGAAGCATAAAAAAACCCCATTCTTGTTGTTTCCTGCAGCCTGTGTGGGCACGGGAAAAGCAGGGAGTTGTTTTGCAAGAATCTCTGGTTTTTGGTCACCTGCACACACACGAGGCCAGCGTCTCTCTTCTGCTCGAGCCAGCCTGGCCTCTTTGCCGTGGGGCTTCCTCTGGATTGACAGTGGAACAGCAGCAGGACTCGGCCTTTGAGGCTTTTTGCATTTGTGAATGTGTAGCGTGTAGGTATCTCTGGGAAGCTGACAATCTTGGGGAATGTTTCAACATTGGCCCCTTGCCGCTGGCAGCTGGGACAGCACAGCTGGCAGCCACAAGGGGGTTAGTGGCATTTCTTCAGATTCACATGGCCAGCAGCCTACCGTTCCACCAAAATTCGTGCAAGCTGTAAGCCGTCAGCTCCTTTATCAGGCCTCAAACTTCCTACCGTACTCAGTTTTCATAGTTTGCATGATTATGTGCATCTGAATGAAGGTTAAAAATGCACTATTTACTTTATTTTCAGATGAAGTTATTTTTAGTCTAGTTTAAGTGTAACAAGATTTATCTTTTGTGCTAGCCTATTTACAAACCAATTTGTTAAACACTAAATTTTTTCCTATTAATATAATCTATTTTTATATTGCATCTAGAATAAGCTTACAAAACAAATCCAAGTGCCTACTCTTACCTTCATGGGGGCCGCACTCACACATTCTGTAATTAAATAATGGACATAATGTACCTCCTTGACTTACTCTTCTAAATACCACTGACATGCAGACATCAGAAGTAGTCAACAATTGGGGCACGTCAGTCGGTTGTGTGCAGTTTTTCTATGGTTAGGTTTCTTAAAAGTTAAGTGGTCAGAGATGATAATTCTAGGACAAATAAGTACTTTTATAATAAGAAGTCTTTGTATTTTTAACGTTACGGTGACATACAACAGCTGAGTCTACCAGCAATCTTTGGTTTTAAGAAACTGAGCAATAAAATGCTAGATTGTAAGTCTACAATGTATTCTGGTCTGTTAGACAATAGATGTATATTTAGCTAATAAATTTAGATCTTTTCCCCCTCCAGTTTAACTTGAAACCATGAGAAACTCTACTTTGCAAGAACAAACAAAAATAAACAAAACAAACAGGACTTACTTTGCAGGAGGGTGGGGGGGTGTAATCCAGGGCATAGTTTGTATTAATCAAGATTTAAGGTAACTGGAACCAGTGGCTGAAATTCCTCAAACTTAATTTAATTCAGTTGTTTACTAGGTAACTAGATTTTCTGTAAGCAGAACTTGTGCTACAGCATCTGAAAGATCCCAGTTTGCAAATGTTTGTCATGGAATAAATTCAATTTAGCTGGCTGTTGAATGTTTAAAAGAACCATGGAAGAAAACTGTTAGTAACTGACACAAACTTCTTCATAAATAAAAGTTGAAGCTGTCTTATTAAAACAATGAACACCTGCTGAACTGATGTTACTGAAGACACTACAAATGAGGTTCTCAAAATTGCATTTATTAACACAGTTTTATGTACATAATGTTCTCTACTCACAAACCAAAGAGACTGAGGTAACAAAATACCCTTTTGTACAATGAGTCAGGAAACACGAAGTGTTACATTTGGTCCTTTGTACCTGAGAAGCTGAAAACAGCTGTTGTTGATGGCCTCCAGATGAAAATTCAAAGATACTTCTGACTCCAGACCACATTAGGACCTCAAGAATCTACCCTTCAGCTCTGGAAGAGCAGCTGCTACCACTTGGACAGGCCACAGCCTTGTCACAAGACTGAACACAGGAGGGCAGTGGTGGCAGCTGCCTTCCAGGGGAGAGAGACTGGCCTTCAGCCTGTTCCACCCCTGACATGAAGGGGGGAAAAAAACCTAGGGATCCATTTTATGTCCCTGCAACAAACTCATCATCCTCACTTTCCTTTTTCACCTCTGGGAATTCTGAGTGAGAACATGTGGTTTAGTTTGGGGGATTTTTTTGTTTTGGCTCCATCGTCTCAATCTCCAGCCAACCAGTTAGTGTCCAGTTTGTTCCTGTAATCGGAACAGGAGGGCAAAAGCAACGACAATAGTAGTAGCACCACAGCAAGAGTTTTGCACCCTTTCCAGATCCTTGTTAGAGGAAAAAAAAAAGGATTTAACGCAACTGACACAAAGGGGTGTGCGACATCCCAATCAAGGACCCACCTCGTATTTCAGATGAGAAAAGCTTTCTGCATATATATGCTGCTACATGACAAAAAAGGAAGGAAGGAAATATATAAACTACAATCCTGTATTAGCAAGAATAGCTCTATTATCACTGTACATATTTGTGTATGTATATATTTTTGCCACATCATATAGTATACATTCAGGTCTCCCAGATTAAAACGGGTCTATAAAAAAATAGGCTTATGTCTTTCCTATAGAATTTCCATCACCAGAACCACAAGAATTTAACCACCATACATTAAGGTAATGCACAGTTCAGTTTGTGTTCAACTGCAAAGCGTTACCTATCCGAGACAGTGTCTTTCCAGAGAGAAGGGAAAACAGAAGTACAGATTTAATTAGAGGGTGGGTAATGCCTTGGCTGTAGGCAGCTACCCAGCAACTGCACCCTGGGGGAAACGAACACCTTCTACACGGGATTCTGCGGTTGCTGCGGAAGAAGGAAATGTGGTGCTTGGGCCCCCCCAAGGCAAGAACTTCAGTGACTTCCAGTGGGATAGGAATAGGGGAGTAGGTTCACTGCCATTGCAACCGCATGGGAAGGAGCAGCAGCAGCAAGAACGCTGGTCTCAGCAGCGGCGCTACCGAGCGGTCAGTGCGGGCACAATTTGGTCAAAAAAGAAAGTGTACACAAATTACCAAGAAAAAAAAAAACCACAAACCGTATCAAAATAAAGCAAAAATATAAATCAAGTAATGCAGCATTCTTTAGGGCAGTCTCTGCAGTTATAACAAATTAAAAATAAAAACTTAATGAGCACAGCTGATTTGAACAGTCCATAAAGCTTCTGTGTCACGTTTTCAGGACCGACTTAAGGACTGTCCCGTATCAGTCTGGCCTTTCCAGTTGCAGGAAAACATTCGTCCCAGCTTTCTGAACGTTGAAGTGAGTGACAGGAAAGGGTGAATCAGAATTATGTGAGGAGTTGTCTTTACCAGTGACCCAAGGGCAGGTGGAACAATTTGAACAATTAAAAATGATCTTTTTTTATAAGTAGGAGAGATGAAAGAAGCTGGCAAGTATGGTCTAAAAGTACAGCTAAGTGCCAGAAAAACCCCACCCCAAAGTAATTCTTGGTTGGACTGACTGGAGTAGTTTATTCTAGTTAGTAAGATGTAGAAGTGTTTTATGTTCTGGGAGATTAAAACACAACTCTATCTTTTAACAAAAGTGGTGTTTACTCTTCAGCTAAGTCTTGCTACTGACTTCAGTTAGGAATCTGAGTAATTCTTGCGCAAATCTAGAACCTCTACTTGCAGGCATTGACAGATGGTATATTTATACAGAGTTCTCACAGTGTTCAGCAGCTTCTGAAGCCTGCAGTGCAATTATTGTTAATAGTCAGGCATGTAAGACTGTATGAACAACACGGACGGTACAACAGACCTACAAAGGCGAGGAAATACAGAATTGAGGCTGAAACTTGCAATTAGGCACAACATATTCATGAAGTGTAAGATCACTTAATAGTTACAGACACCCATCCCACAGTGTCTGGTCATAAAAGGAAGAGCTGATTGTGGTTCTGTCTTGGCTCTGGATTTCCTTACTTCTGTAGATGCAAATCCGACCTTCGGTATGAAATGAGAAGTAATTTATTATGTTAACTTTCCTGGTTTTCCCACTTTCTGATAAGGGGGGAAAAACAGCAGAGGAAAACAAATGCCTGATGGGATCCTAAACTCCCACAGAGCAAATACGATCTATGGTAACAATAAGGGTTTGTGGAATAAAACATGAATAAGGATTTTCATTTTGTGTAATAGCTTTAACATATATTCACAAGATAAACTGTTACACCCACAGTGTAAACTGTGACCACGTTGAATACCCCAGGACTGCATAAAAACACAGCTGAATTAGTTTTTGGACAAAAGATACGCACAGTATCTTGATACAATTTTTTTTTCCTGGTTGAAGAGATGCACCACTTCAAATCTTAGACCAAAGGCCTATGAGGTTTTTTTTTTCCCCTTTACATGCCATGTTAGAGATGCAAGAATGCATCTAAAAATTAGTAAGATTTTTAATGTGTACTTTAAAATAACTACCTCCAAGGTCAACATTTTATATAATTATTTTCAATCTAAAGAAAGTGCTGTAAATAATGTAAACTCCTGAAAAATAGGAGTTTCTACAGGAAATATAGACAAACACAGATCTAGCCTCACTGGATGCTAGTACACTACTGTACATTTTCTCTTGGGTTTAACAGAGCAAGTAAATCAAATCTAGAGCTTCTACCTCTACAGAATGTTACTGGTAATGGCAAGAACATGAATTATCGGAGTAAGTAATCATCACCCCTACCAGCCACATCATTTCACAACAGGATCTGCAGGCGTAGGGTTGGAAAGATCTCCGTTGCTTGCTTTAACAGATTCTTCTACAAAAATAAAAAATGAGTCGTCTTTAACATTTTATTCAAGGCAGTAAAAACAAAATCTTAACATATATATATTATGCTGATGTCATAACAGCCCTTGATACGGTATCCCATGGCCAGCATATGCAAACTGACCTTGCAGAACAAAGGGTCCTGGCCCTATGAAGAAATCTGTATTTGGGGTGAAGAGTTTCTTCAACTGGTAGAACTTGTGTAAAGATCACATCTACGTGCTCACACATTTTGCAGAGTCCAAGTCCAAATATTTGGGTAGAAGGCAAAGGTATCAGCACGTTCAAAGCTTTTCACCCTGCTATGCATTTCAAGCTTTTCTCACCACAAAACACATTCTTCAGGGAGCTGAACACGTATCGTAACACTGAATAGTTAACCTAAAATATAATTAACTGACATACTACAGAATGCTCTCCTAAAGCAGCCAGGGTACTATGTCTATTCATACTCATCACAATGCTTGTAATTGTTCTACTCAAAAAAACAACTATTTAAGCAACTTCACTGAATATGATCAAATCTAAATTAATGCTAAGACTTCTTTCTTTGCAAACTGTTTTCCTAGTACAGAAGAAAACTCATCTTTGGCTCTGTGGCTGTAATCTCCCAGGTCAATTGTGTCTTTGTCAGAACCAAAATAGAAAATTATTTACCAATTCCATTTTTAATATACAGCTACCTGAGTTTCTAAGTAGCTTGTGACTGAACTGCACTTCTATATGTTAATCCTTTGGAGCGTTCTCATTTCTTTGAAAAAATTTTGCCATACTGAAGAGAATCTTGCAGAATTTGTGAGGGATAACATATAAGCATGAATATAACACACAAAACACCCATGTTGCCTGGTCAAGTGACCATACCACAAATTAAGATCTTACTCTTTGAATATAATTCAATGGTAGACCAAAATAGATCACAAACATCTGAAAGTCACCTGTAGTATCTTCATCATCTGCCTACAGAAGTTGAAAAACAGCTCGTAAACAACAGGTGAAAACTATCAGTTTCTTTCACACCAGCTCAGGTTGTGCAGAAAAAGCTGTCGTTGTCAAAATTGGTAATTTAGAGGACAAGTATGATGCTGAAGTTACTGAATTTAGTATTAATGGAAGTATGCGATTCTCCCTGTTCCAAATTTTGTTTTGGGTTAGGTGGTTTTTTTGTGGTCGGCCTGCCCCCACCTTCCAGAAGTGCAGCTTGAAATTCTCCATTCCAAATTGGAAATTGGCCATTCCAAAGAAGGCCTCTGTGAGCTGTTCTTGACTCCTCAATCATTTTTGACCCCATAAAACTCTTTCTGGAATACTGAATCAACCCACTAGCAAGAAAGTAGCTACAGAAAAAAGAAAAAAGTGCTTTCCCTACTAAGGCACACCCTCTTGTGAGTCAGAATGTTCTACGTGTAGAATTCACTCACCTTCTTTTTCTTTCTTTTCCTGGTTTTCTTCTGCTGCAGTTTTATCCGCTCTGAAAAAAATTCTTGCGCTGCTCAGTGAGAAATAAAGGAGTTCAAATTCCTAAGGAAAAAAAGATACAGGAGTTCCACTGTATCACAAGAATGAATTTGTAGACAGACATAAATGGGATTTTTCAGAAACATCTAAGGCAACTAGATTTCAATATCTCATTCACTTAAATGCTTTTGAAAATCTTCCTCCATTCATACCTTGTTCACATGCATTTTACAAAGCAAATGTCAGCCAAAAACTTGAAAGGGTAATTTAAGCAAAGCAGCATCAGTGAAATAAATCTGTCACCAAACCACTGAGGCTGAAAACGAGGTTTGTAGCAGTGAGAATTTGGAGCAACTTGCCCACGGAAAGTCACGTAAGCCAATAATTTAGATGACCACAAGCTTTATCAGTTTATGAACAAAGTTTAGTGATGTGGTTTTTTTAACAGCAGAGGACCAAACGCAGTGCACACTCGTGGGAGTCATGAGGACATACAGGGCTTTATCTATTTCAACAACAGAGGTGCTTTTACAGAATGTAATACTGGACTATTTATAAATAGCCAACTACAGACCTGTCTCATTGCCCTCTCAAAAGCAAAAGGTGGAGGGTACAGAAGGGACATGCATTTTACACCACAGATGAAACTTGGACTGCTATGCTTCAAAATTCAAATGCACCTTTCCTTCTTCTGACAGCTGGTGCATCATTCAACTTAGCAGCTCAGAGTTAACACCCCAAGCAACTCCGAGGGCTCAGAGTGTTATGTAAAATCTTTATTATCAGAAGTTTAACCAAGAAGTTATTCTCTCCTATTTAAGCATTTAGGTTTTAGTTGTATTAGATTTGAATCTCTATGTGACAAAGGCTTCCCATCACTCAGGTCAAGTTCCTGACTCACTCAAATATTACAAACGCTTACAACATACCCTTTGGAACACACACCTCAAGTCTCTATACTCTTTTTGCATTGTTGCTGTAGACAATGCTCTTGGTTTTTTGCTCTTGATAAGCTCCATCAGCAAAAAAGATACTTGAATTGTGATGGTTAAGTGCAGACCTTAATACAGAACAGATGACTAGAGCCATGCTATACCTGTAAACAAACTTCCAGTCGCTTGTGGGTAAGGTTCATAGTTTGTAGTAGTTTTTCATCTTGATTAGTGGACTGCACGTTTTGTTGCTTAGCTACTGCTCTTATTTCCTTCACATACTTCTCTCTAACAGACTGGAACCAGTGCAGAGAATCAAACTCCTGGTACTGATCCAAAAGCTTCAGAATGTAAGCCACACCTACAGTCATTAACAAACCACATATCAAAGTCAACATGCAATTTGTAAAACATTTTGTGTGCATCTTTAATGGATCAGCCTAGGCTGATAGTTTCCATACAATTAAAATTTAAACTGCAATTAATTTACAATTAAATCTAAACAGGAAAAAAAAATATCGTAATAAAGAACAAGCTTCAATTTTTAAAGCCTCATAACTTATCCAAAGACTTGCATACCTTCTCATCTGCTGAGATCTGCAAACTTTGAAAGAAATTGGGGAGCATCCACATACAAAAAAATTGTCTGCTCCCATAGAATCACAGAATGATATGGGGTTGGAAGGGACCTCTGGAGATCATCTAGTCCAACCCCCCTGCCAAAGCAGGCCCACCTAGAGCAGGTTGCACAGGACCATGTCCAGGCAGATTCTGAATGTCTCCAAAGGAGATTCCACCACCTCTCTGGGCAGCCTATTCCAGTGCTCTGTCATGCTCAGCTATTTGATGTTTAGCAGATTCTGAACAAAATAACCCTCAAATCTGTTGTGAAGTGAAGACAACCAAATTTAAGTTATGGATCTTTCTAATTATGGGAACACACAAAATATAACCAAAACTTTTCTTGCAAATATCCATTACGTGGCTTACCCAAAGGCAAGTCAGCACACAGAAACTTACCCATGGCAAACCCATCATCAGTGAAAGCTGCTCCGCTCTTGTTCTTCTTATTCAGCTTCTCCTTGCAACTGATTGAATGCTCTACAAAATTGAGGGTCTGAAAGAGTGAAAAGCTGTCTTGGAATCATCAAGAGAGACTTAAAAATTTTAAAAGGTTTTCACACGCATGCTGTTACCTACAAATATAATTCCATGCCCAAAACTATGTTAATTGTATCATCCATCATCAGACATTTTAGTATGAAAGCTTGACCTTTTTCTAGATTTTTTTCGGAAACAAAATAAGGTAAGCTTTGGAAAACATTTGCATAAGCATAAGTAAAAAAATGAAAGCTACATCTTCATCCTCGCTGTTCTTGTCAGACTCTATTACTTTGCATTCCCTTAGTGATTACTAAAGGTAAACATGTAAACGATAATTAAAACAGCCCAGGTTCCTGGAAAGATCAAAGATACCAGTTTTTTAAAGCTACAGTGTGTTATTTCACTCTATTTAGAATACAGTAAAAATACTTCAATATTCAACAGATCCAGGCAGCAATACAGAGCAAGGGCTATGTGTCTGTATGCAATAACTACTCTTGAGACATGGAAGTGTGTGCACATTAACAACTTCTTGAAAACCTATGACAGTATCAAATTTAACTACAAACAAGTGCCTTTTTAAAACCAAAATGGATGGTATATTCCTGAAACTATTTATCAGAAAAACCTCCACAAACAGGAAAGAAAAAGAACAAAAGTATTTGTCACGAGCCTTTATTTTCCCCTCACTTCTATTACCATGACATACCTGTCCTCTCACAGTCTTAAGTTTATGGCTCATAAACATTCCAAAATTAGTTTCTAAAATGAGATGTCAGATCATTTACGTCTCCAAATTGAACTACTTCCAAATGCCCAGTGATGCATTCAAGTATGGATCACCTCAATTCAGGTCAAATCTTTCTAAATGAAGCTCATTAGCAAAAGTGGTTCCAATTGCAATAGGGAATGCCCCAATTGTACTGCATTAAATCATGACATTAAAAGAGTCTAAAGATACTTAATATGATGTGGAAAGAGCACACACATGAGAGCACTGGAGAACATGGTTTTAAACTCCCTTCATCCTTGCTGTTCCAATTCCTCCTTTTCCATCTTCGCTTCTCCAAATTTGATTCAAACAGGAGGAAAAGAAATTTTTTGAAGTTACCTTTTGAGTGGTAGTACATGAACTGATGTAAACAAAGAAAAACATGGCTTTGGGCAGCTATCAACAAAGCCACACTCAAAGCAATCCCACTCATAATCAGGGAAGAAAGCAGAATATGGTAATCAGCAGCCTACTATAAAATACTTAAACACAAACCTGATCTGCTAAATTTTTTAAGCTAAGTACTGGTACCCACAGTGCAAATACTCACCAGCGGGGGAACAATTATATAGAAGTTCCGCAAATGCATATTCTTTGGACTGCGGAATTCAGGAGCAAATACATCCACAAGCATTTTGAAGTACTCCGTTCCTTCTGCAAAGTTACGCGTGAGGTCACCGAGGACAGAGTCCAACTGCCTGCAAAGGACAAGCAACGTGTTACCTGGTTGCTGCTAGAAGTTTCCTCGCTTACCCACCCTTCAAAGTAACAGCCCTCTCTTCACCCCGTGGCTGCACCTACAAATCAGTATTCAGATCAGAGCGTCTAAAACCACACCCTATCTTTACAGATACCTTGAATCTTATTTCTTGATTTAATTTCTTCAAAAAAGGTTTATGAATTCTCTCCTAAGGCACTCAACATTCTAAAACTAGATATCAGACACGTGGCAAGGAAGCACGTTAGCCTGTAAACTACACGGATTTTATCAAGAAATTAGGTTCTAACAGTCAATTAGTACAAATCACAGAATCTCTCGAGTTGGAAGGGACCCATAAGGATCATCGAGTCCAACTCCCTGGTCCTCACAGGGCTACCTACAACTAAGCCTTATGACTATGAGAGTCATCCAGATGCTCCTTTAATTCCAACAGACTTGGTGCCATGATCACTTCTCTGGGGAGCCTGTTCCAGTGACTGATCACCCCATCAGTGAAGAACCTGCTCCTAGTGTCCAATATGAACTTCCTGAAATGCCACTTAGCATTCAGCATTTTTAAAACAATTGCTTCTATTTTTTCTGCTTCTAAGAGCAGCAAATATTTTTGCGTAAAATCAGCTGCATTTTTAACACACACGCACAACCAACTGCTGCATTTACAACTTTAAAATTACAATTCTTTCATCCCATCCCTGCCCCAGACCTCAAAAGCATGATGCTAGGGTACCTTGCTGCTTTTTGTGTTTCTTCTGAGAGTCCTTCTTCTTTCACCAGTTCTTCAAAGTTAACAATATCTTCCAGATCAGGAACAAACCTGAAAACTCACTGTTTGTTAGTATTATGTTCAACTGTCTATGTTGACTGAAGTACTACCATAATTTATAATCTAGTTCATTTAGTCTTCCGGGCTTGAACTACTTAAAGTTATATCATACAATCTTCTCTCTCTAGCACTTGCTGCACTTAATAACTATACTTTTACTATTATTTGCAAGAAAACCAACTATTTCTTTATATGTAAAGAGTCATCATGTTTTAATGACCTTATATAAACACAATCCTCCATACAGAAAGAAATATCAAAGAAATGTTTCTTCCAACTTTCTCAATGCTTGTATTTGTTTTTCGTTAATGCAACCTCTCAAAGTGATTATCATCAGGAATTACTGACTTAATTTATGACTAATAACTTATATGTACATTCTATTAACTCTTTTGTAGTGTTTTTCCAACAGCATTTGTTCTCATTTTGTTTTTTTAAGGCAATGATTATACAGCTCTGAATTCCAGAACTGGCTTTGATAACTCCACTTCAACGAAGGCATAAAAATAGACCTTTTAAATCAAAATTTATGGGAGATAAGTACGAACTTAGGGAAAGTCAGCATGAATATGGAGCAAAGGAATGAGAAGGAGCAAACAGAAAAATCAAATGTTTGTGGAAGTACCTAATTGCACTACTACAGCAGTGAAGTCCACCAGATCTTATCATTCGTACATAGCCCATAGCGTTGCCTTTAAAAAAAAAAAGGAAGTAATTTATAATTATTTAAATATATACACACACACACTCTTCATAACTCCTATAAGCTCTGAAAGGGAGCCTAATAGTACAAGGGGCCAAACAGTATTAATTCTTTCCACTGGAAACATTAAACACTTGCAAGTTCAGATTAGTCCTGCACATCTGCATCATCAATGGCTGAAAATACCACTGTGATGTTATACATCACGCAAAGTTACTTCAGCTGGATATACAGCCACTTTCTGAAATACATTAAGTGTACTTTTTTTTTTTACTGGGAAATACACACAATCTGGATAAAAGTCAGTTCCATAACAAAGAAAAGAACAATTTTAAAGAGAACAGGCATCTATTCAAGCTGCAGCTATATTTCAGATTAAAACATGCAAGGGCCATTTCTGAGTAATTAGACAACAGTATTTACTTCAAATGGGGTACTTGCCATCTGACTGGAGTTAAACCTAGTTTTAGCCTGAGCTAAAAGGTCAGTAATTAGACTATGAAGACCTCTTCCATCTAATACCATTTCTAACATTGTCTTAGATAGCATTTCTTACCAATTTGACTTATGAGTTGTCTGAACTGGTCAAGATAGCTCTGGCCATCTGGGGTTATTCCAAGTTTTCTGATGCCACGGTTGAACTTATCTGCTCTTTCAAAGGGGTACTAGAAAAATATTTTAGAATAATTTGTAAGAGTTGTTACCTATTCTTAAAAAAAAATAAATTAGCAAGTCAATACAATTCTGTTTGCAATGTATTCCTACCTTGCACCTACAGCTTTTTTTTGGGGGGTAATAAATTATACAGCTGCCTGTCTATATTAGTTCACAAAAGTCATTTGGCTAAGTCACTTCCACAAGCTGAGAAGTGAAATAGTAGTGTTACTGTGAGTAAGAAAATATTCCTAAAAGAATAACATACAAAATTAACATACAAAAAAGCTGGCAGCCTATTTTACTAAATACATTGTCTCTTGCATTTTTGAGAAATTAGTTTTTCAGCAGCCGAAATGAAACAAAGCCATCCTGGGTACAGACATTTGTAAAAGTGCATTTTGCTAGGACAAAGGCTGTCACTTTGCCTGGAGATACACATTTAAATAGTATGTTATGGTGTGGTGCAACTTCAGTCATATGAAAGTAGGAGTTCTTTTAGCCAAGTTACTCTCAATCCCTCAAAAATGACTATACCTTGTGATCATTTTGATCCTTGACTTCCCTGAAGAATCTGATGTCTTTGATAAGTCTGGATTTGATATGTTCATCGTACATGAACTGGCTAAAAATATAAAACTTTTTCCTCAAAAATTGGTAAGTGAAGTTTACCTAGAAGAAAAAAATAATCAAATCAAGAAAGTCAGCAAAGTAACGAGTATACCTAGCAACCCATTTTCAGTAGATTCCTCAGTAACATTATGGAACGTTCTACTTGGTTTACTTCAATTTGTTATTCTCAACTTACCTTTTTAATTTCATTGGTTTAAAAGAATAAAGAAAACTCTTCTGGAAGGTCTACTATCTTCCAGGAAGGGCAGAGGGACCAAGGGACAAGTTAGCTATTTCAGTTTGATGACCTACATGGACATTACGTCTGGAATATCCTGTAACTGTCCTTTTGAAGCAATACAATCATTTCAAGTTGAAAATGGCAGACAACTCAACTTCCTCAGTCAAGTTGTGGAATCTGTATAACTTTCCGAGACACCTTTTCACTTCCTTAAAGTTTTATAAAACTCTCTCCCATAGGGCAGAAGCACACTTCCACCCTACACATCTCAATTACTTCTCATGTCTGCATAAACAACTTTACTCACAATCAGAAGTGAATAAATCTACATCACCAGGAAGTAATGCTAGTAACAGTATTTTTTTAAGTATCTGAAATGCTCACTCTCAGAATAATAGCGCAAGGGGAAATTATTTCCAATAGCGCAGGAAATGACAAAAACCTTATTTTTCTAATCATTTCCACTTTTAAAGTCATGACGAGAGCGGGTTCCCCATTTCAGCAAGTTTGTTATGTTTTGGTTTTTTGTTAGGGACAGACAGGGAAGAAGCAAGCAGCAAAGAGGTAGAAAGAAGTTGAGCAGCAGAATGGCAAGCACCAACCGGAAAATAGGTTTGGATACAGTGTGAAAGGTGAGAACCACAATGACAAATTCCTGCTGCACTAAGCAAGCCACAGGAAGTGACCTTATTTACTTTGCAAAGAGGTAAATGCCTTTGGCTGCTTAAAACAACCACCTACACTACAGACATCACTAGAAGTGTTGCAGTAAGAAGTCAGTCTTACAATAACTTCTCAGAGATTTGTAGCTTTTATCTCAAGCTGAAAAGCTGATGTTTCTTAAGCTTAACAAGGACAAGATGAACTTAAAAAAAATAACACTGCATTTTTCCAAGATTTGCTTTACTAGATATACTTTTGCTGCAGTTAAGTGTCAATAAGCAAGAACTTTGAACATGCTAATAATTTATACAGCCAGTTTAGAAATCAAAATGTCTACTATGCTAATTTGATAAGTATTATTTATCTTTATTGACATTTAGAGTCACACCAGAACATCTGTATCTTATCTAATATGGTTTTAGATCTCTTCTTTAACTTTTATGTAACAACTGGAAGTGGCATAACTCCCAGGAGACTTTTCTGATATGGATCTGTGTTGTGTCCAAGAACAGATTTGTTTTATTAATACTAAAATAACACTATCATTGTATTATTAAAGCTGAAAAATGAAATAAACCATTAGGAGATACAGGAGTTCAGAGGCTTTTGTGCACTATTAAAAAAAAAATAACCAACAGTACAAAAAATACTCACTGTTGTGTTCATGATTCCTGTACCATGAGTTCGAATCGAATTAGCAATGTGTCGGATATTGATAGTGTTTAAGTGTTTGTTATTACTTGTTCTTTCAATGAAGATCTGGAAGACAACAGGGGGAGGGGAAAAAAAAAAAGTTATTTGTCCAAAACTGACTCTGTGATAAATTATCTATCTAGGTAGCTCATATCCTGTTTGAGAGCAACTAATTACCGGCAGTTAGGAAAAGAATCAAGAAAACAGAGTATGCATACAATAAACTTTATCTGGTAGGTTCTTCCAATTTCTGCAAAGCATAGATTAAACAATTCCAAGGCAGATGTTGCACCCAAACTCTCATATTTATTAAGAATATCCCCTACATTAATTGGGCTAAACTCTTTCAGCACCCATTTTGTACTTTTGGCCCCACTACACACCATGGCAATGAGTTCCACTACTGAATTATGTGCTGTGAGAAAATGTACTTCCTTTTATTTAAGGAAGCCACTTGTTTTTTTATTGAGGCCCTCATTCTCACATGGTGAGAAACCACAAAGGGTAGTTCTCTGCACATGTTCTCCACATCATTTCATTACTTCATCTCTTTGATAACCTATTTTCAGATACCCTCTTCTCAAGCTGAAAAATCACATACTTAGTATGTTCTTACATAGCAGCCAACTATCCTTGCTGCCTCCTCCTAGCTTCAGTTAAGTATTTGCCATGGAGTGACCCTACTGGCACACCACACTCAAGACATGTTTAGAGAACATTCTCTACAGCTGCCCCAAAGATGTTTTTCTAGAGCAGCAATAGCTATTTTACAGTTTGTTATTATGTATGCTCAGCTTGGGTTTTTCTTACACTTATACTGCTCTGCACTTCTCAATCCCTTCAAATCAGAGCCAAATCCAGGAAAAAAGTATGGGCTATGCCTTACCTGATTATTCAGATTGTAGAGGTAGCGGGATACAAAAACATGAATATTTCTCATGATTTCCAAAACATCCAGGCCCTGAAACAGTATTATCTATTGAGAACTATTACAATAAAAATTCTTAAGAATTACTGACTAAGGTGCACAAATACTATCTCTGTAGTTACTAGAAAGCATTTTAGAAAGCAATGGTTTTGCTTTACAAAATGAAGAATCTCTTACTTTTTGTTCAGTGTCTGTAAGACAATGCTTAGAGGAGAAAGCAGCTTAGCTCACATTTTAACATTGAATGTTAATATGAATGCCTTCACCGTTAACTTGATGAAACTAATCTATACGTAACCATGTTAAGCAGTTGCTAGGAGGCTCTGAGTCAATCTCCTATTAAGCTAAGCACAGATGTCCCAAAGTCCTTCATGATCAGCCTGTGAAACAGTGTCTCTTGATGATCACTAAGCAGAGAAGTAAACAATAAATCAGGGAAAAGACCCATCATTCAAAGGTCATTCCAGACTCATATTCCAGATACATTGCTTGCCAAATCACTGACTGTGCATTTTCAAGAAAACATTCTCTGACTTGTGTAAGATTTAATAAAATTAAATCAGTTATGTTAAAAAAAATGAATGACACCCCAAAAGTCCAGCATTAAATAAACCGATATTATCTCCAAAGGTAGATAAAGATCCTGTCTCAGAAGTCAACGAGAAATCAAAGGCCACTTTCTCTAAACAGGTCTCTCCTCTCGGGTACTTTCATTTTAACAACTCAGTCCTTTGAATAGCTAGCTAACATGACAGTGAACAAATGATACTCATATCCTGTGGGCACTGTACCTGTTCCAGAGTCTGGCTGGGAAGATGTGCTTCAGTCATACTTAAACCATAGCGCTGAGTCGCTAGGTTTCTCATTTCACTGTAGGTAGCCCAGTCATGAAGAGCCACAGTCGTTAAGTTATAGAAGGTCTTGTCCAAATAGTGAGTTACATGAGCTGTAAACACATAAAAGTATGAACTAAAATACTACTACCTATTTAGTTACGGAAGTGTGGAAAGAAGTTAAAAGATATACTAAGCCAAACTGTAACAGAGATGTAAGTAACAGAATCAAGAAAGTGTGCAACTCCTCACCTTTTATGTCAATGAATCGATTGAAAAAACGTATTGGGTTCAGAAAGAAGAAGTGAGCTAGATCCTTCATACCAACTCTAAAGGGGTTTCTGTCATCCAGCTTTAGATGCGTATGAACTGATAAGCGCAGGTCCTTTTCTATCTCTTTACACAACTTATCCAGCAAGTGCTATCCAGAAGTTAAAAAAAAAAAACACCAAACAACAAAACATCAGTCCATTGTCCGCTTACAACATTCTGTTAGCAGAACTAACATCTCTCTCTTCAGAGACACATAAAAGACTAGTTAAACTGGAGAAGACAGGTTTGCTTTGGCAGGACCACACAAGTTTAAGTGAATTGATACTTGGGAATCAGAAGTATATATAATTCTTTTGTTCTCGTTCTAGCACACAATAAAAGGAAAAAGCTACACAGTTCAGAAAAGGCAAAGGTTCATCCACCTAATGCCATTGCATACATGACTAAAACTTCCACATAGGAAGTTAATTTAACCCAATTTAAACTTAAGTATTCTCACTTCTCATCTTAAGAGGAATCAGACTTAAGGTTATCTATCTAGATAATAATAAAACCTAGCTTAGTGAGGAAGAGTCTTGCAATAAGCAATTTGGCCTGATTTTCTCAGAATGTGTAATGTTTGGTTTTGAACCACTCTTTTTGTTTGACTAGTTCAAAGGTTAAAACTTAGGACTTGGAAAATCTGAATTCACATTTTCTGTCAAACACCCTTTGCAATTCTAGATAATAATTCACTCAAGAGGACACCTGCATTTACAGAGCCTTCACTACTAAAAGCAATGCAACCATACTAAGAATAGTAGTACTTATTTCAGGCATTCAAACAAGCAAAAGCTAATCTGACAAAAAGCACTCCTTTGTCTGCATAGTCAAATCTGTAACTGAGGTTTTGCCAACTTATGTAACTTAGAGTGCAGTATTTTCATGTTCCCAGACAACATTAACAACAGATCTAAAATAACTTAAGTCATCAGCAAACACTTTCTTACTTATTAAATTACTTCAAACCAATTTCAAAGGTTTCTCTGCTATTTTTATAGAGAATATCATGTTTGGTACATTAGATGCCGCCCTTTTAGACATTCCAAGCATAGTGTTGCCTTTCATTTCCATTCACAACAAATTACCTCATTGAGCACTTCCATGATTTCTTTATCATAGCATTCCAGAAGAACCTCGTAAGACTCCAAGTGCCTTGCATGCATCATAGCAGGTACACAGTCCCGTAGTGCACTAAACATATACTGAAAAAATAAACTATTATGCTTAACCAACAGATTGACAGACATGTCAACAGCATCTCAAATAGCGTTCAAAGCTAACAAACAAACAAATCAAAATAAAGCTAACAAACAATCAAAATCGCTAGTCTTCTCACTTTTAATAAAAGTAGACTTTGTAAATCCTAATGAAGTTTCCTATCCTTAATGTATTCATTTGAAGTATTTAGTCGTTAGTTATCCATTTACTGGAAAGTCATAATTATTAGCTATTTCATCTGACATTATTCACACTTTATTTATTTTAGTACTGTAACTGACCATGGCATGCACAATACTGGAATAGATGATTGCTTTTCATCAGGATTAGCATGACAAAGCACGATTCACGTCTGCAGCAAACACATGATACTTCAAAGAGGAGAGAAGAGATGAGGGGAGGTGGATAAAGCTACAGGGCAGCTACTCCACATGGCATCACTGAACACAGCAATACGTGCTTTAGAAATTTGTAAGCACAATGTGGAAAAGAGGTTTTTAATGTTAAAGTCTAGCAAAAAGTGTTCATTTCAAATTAGAATGAATGAAGAGAGGAACAAAGACATAGACACGCAGAGACCCAGAGTTAACAATAGGAACCTGAGATTTTTAGAGCAATTTAACAGATATACTTTAATTAGACTTAGAACTAAGAATAGACTGAGAAGAAATTTCTGCTTCTGTAGTAACTCTTGCCTGGGTTTTACTTTTTTTTTTTAGCTTTTTCCTAGAGTTTCAGTCTAAGCTTTATCCTCTCCTCTGAATCCCTCCCACTACAGTGGCTTGTTAAACTAAGTTGCTAACATTATTACTTACATGCAGCCTAGCGGAATCAACTGCATTTTCATACACATCATCTAAATAGATTGGAAAGACTGCTCGATGCCAGTATAAGAAACAACAGTCACATTGGGCTCGAACTCTGGAATACAAGATCACTTATGAGACACAGAATTGGAAGAAGCCATTCTTCTAACACAGCAATGTTTATTTTAGTGTGTTTAAACTAAAGATAACCGCTTTTCAAAACTTTAAGTTTTACGTGTTTACTTTAACAATCCAAATTCATTGTCCTTCAGAAGGAAGTTCTTTAATAAAGAACTTCGTAGCTCTTGTTTTCCACTAGCCTATTTATAAAAAAAAAAAAGTACCGGCTTTAGAAAAAAAGGTTTACTCGGTCTCTGAAAGAACTAAACCTTACGTTACAGCAAAATCCTAAATAACTATTTTCCTATTGCATGCAATTAGTAGCCTAGAGGTCAAACACATATTCCAGTTTTCTCCTGTAAGTCAAAAAAAGAGAAACAGGCATCTCCTAATACAACCTGTGTACAACACTTATCCCAGGAATTTATCCCATGAGCCACCCACTGAAGGCGTTTGTCTCTCTCCCCATAAAGTATATATGGAACCAGACATTCACCTGGCTTATAGATGGACAACATTATATAACTTGAGTGTCCATGGAGACTACAGTAGCAGTAGAACATGGTGTCACATGGGAACTAACAGCCTGGTACCCTAAACAGACTGGTATTAACTCATAACTTTTGGGTTTGTTTTGAGGAAGCCTTTAGCTTAACATAAAGCCAAGTCATCCAAGAAAGTGACAGAATTTCTAAACAGACAAGTTGATTACCTAATTTGCAATAGTTAGGTAAAATATGACTTGCCCTCAGACCAGCGAGCTTCAGGCTTAGCTCTGATCTACAGATCAAATCTTAGCTCTGGTCTACAAAACATGCAAAAGTCACCACCAGCACACAGCTACCCAATTTTGCAATTCGCACAGTGAAGATCCAGCTCCCGCAGTGACACTACACTGCCTTCTACACATTACATGTCACTGCTTACCGCTCTGTAAGTTCACTGATCAAGTCTAGTTTTTTCAGAACTAGCTGAAGGGGAATGAGTTCTTCATCTTTAAAAGTTTTCTGTGCAAATGAAGGAAAAAAAAAAAAAGAAAGAAAAAAAAAAGACAAGATTATATTTCTTTATAAGGTACTACACCACACAAGTAAAAGTCTGGAACAATCATGGCACTTACCATTTGTGTTCCCACACTTAACGCAAGGGAAACAATTAGTCGCCTCTGTTTTGTACTTGGCCCATTGAGGGTGTTCTCAGCCAATACCAAAGCTGAGAGGACATCCAGGCGTTGCTCACTGTACTTTTTATCAGAAATGACTCTTTTCTAGATAGCAGGAAGACATAGAAATTCAGAGAAAAGTTACCTAAATCTAAAAGCAATAGCTAACTTCTTTCCAAGGCTTATGGACTTGTCATAAATTGAGTAATTCTGCAAACAAATCATATTTGTGAACAGAGCTAACCAAATGCAGATTCATTTAGTCTCTCAATTCAGCAGTATTACCTATATATACACATACTTGGAATATGTGCAGTTCAGTGTGAATGTGGATCAGGTCATACACTATACAAATACTGTGCAAGCTGCACATGACTGCACACTGATTTTAGTTTTAAGGCACATGTAATTTTTTTTTAATTATTTTTAAAATCAGTGACTCACTGTTGTTGGTAATAAAATCCAGTTTACAGCTGAACTGCCAGAAGATGTATAAACATAGTAATAATGATAACTTGCAATTTTCTACAAGTTCTGATTTACCAGAAAGATTAAGTGGAAAACCATCTGCATGAACAAACGAAGGGAACCAAGTCCTCTGGCTACGAAGTTCAAGTCACAGACGTATTTGTGAGTAGCAGTGTACCTCAGAAGATGTACAGTTTCATGAAAGAGGTAAAGAAAACCGCTTCTGAGTCTAAGAAAGTATGTTCAATATGAAGCTCCTAGCCTTACATGCTAAAGCTATGTTAGATATACACCTTACACCACTTAGAAACAAAGTGGAGCATGTAAAAAAAAAAATAAATCAGCACTAATGAACTCTTCTATTTACCAGCTCTTGCCCCTTACGTCTTTTCTGAGTAGTTGTCAAAATATCAAGAATTGTTCACAGATGTGTTTTCTTTGATATCCACTCAATACACCAGTCTCAGCAATTTCTATTCATTTAGAAATAATCTGTAGCGCAATTACAGATAACAATGGAAAAGGTTATGAAAGTTACCTAAATATATGTGAACTGTTTGTTTTGAAGGAAGTTTTTCTTAGTAGCTCTGAAGCTTGGAACTTCTTCAGTTCATGCTACTCCTGATATTGAGACAGATAGATATCTATCTCAGCTTTTTAGAGGTACAACTTTTTTTTTCCTTATGCTAGGAAGTACAGAGATGCCAGATACATAAATTGAAATTACAGCCAAATTTCAAGCATTTAAAAACAAATTTCCAAAATACAAAAATCTACTGTTAAAATTGTAATCCATTAACGTAAGCACAGTCAAAACAAAAAAAAATTTAATAGCTGCACTGATATCAATAGCATACCTCCTTTGTAATTCTGCTACTGAATGTGATGAAAGAATAAAACAGTCATTAATACATCAGAACTAATATGCTAAAATCTTATTTTCCCATTTTCCCTGAATTCAGAAATTCAAGATTTGATAAGCAAAATGTGTAATAAACTGATCTTGTTTATAGAAAGATAAAGTATGTAGATATAACAGTGTCTCACCATCAGAATCTATTTTACCCCACAGAGAAATAAGTGAATTTATGCCCATAGACTCCTGTAAGCCATCGTATATTAACTGCTGCTGTTTTACAAAGCAAAGATTTAAATAAATAACAGCCTGTTTGCTTAGATCTGTAACAAATTGCTTTAAGAACGTGCATCAGAAGAGAGGTAAGAAAATGTCAGTTTGTGAAAACCACTAGAAATAAAAACTAAGATCACAAGAGGAACATGATAAGAGATGCAGCAGTTCAGAGGAAGAGAGGACCCATTCTTGGTCAAAAATAGATAGCCATCTATGCTGTACAGTTTCTAGGGCAAAGCTCTGACCTACAGGAAAGCTTATATGACTGTTGATAGAGCAACACTACAGATTTTCCCAAATTAAGAAAAACAATTTAATTTTTTTTTTTTAAACACTTAGCTAGGAAGATTAATTATTAGAACTTGGATTACATACCTTTGCTACAGAAATAGAGTGAAGAGCCTGATACTGCAGATGCTGAGTGATGTGCGTCACAGAATCTGCCACAACCATGCTTCTTCGGTAAAACATGTGTTCTATTGCCTGAAGTCAATACCAAAACACAATAGTTCAGGTAGTTAATGACATTCTTGCCTTTGCAGTTTGGCTTTATGCTGGCGGGCTCATCCATACTGAAAATACAGACTCTTCTCACTTTGTAACATACTGTTAGTAGCAGTTGCAATTAACCCTTAGAAACTGAAAAAAACCAGATCATTCAGAAGTGTAAGAAAGTTACAACTGGTGTAAGCGTTTTTGGTTTGGGATCTTTTTTTCTTTGTTTGGTTGGGTTTGTTTTGGTTTGGGTTTTTTTGTGGTTTTTTTTTTTTAAACTAGTCCAGCTCTGTTCAGTATTGCTTTCTGAAGTTCTCTCAAAACAGTATTTTCCTTTTGGAGAAAGTACCAGGAGAAGTGGAAAGTCCTGCACTCGGGGAGGAACAACACCATATACCAACATACATAGACTGGGAGCCACCCAGCTGGTAAGCAGCTTGGCAGAAAAGGACCCTAAAGGTCCTGGTGGACATCAAGTTGAATGTAAGCTGGCAGTGCGCCCTTGCCATAGAGAAGACTAATGGTATCTTTGGCTGCATTAAACAAAGTATTGCCAGCACGTTGAGGGAGGTGATCCTTCCCCTCTACTCAGTACTGGTGAGGTCACACCTAGAGTACTGTGTCCAGTTCTGGGCTCTTCAGTAAGAGAGTCATGGACATACTGGAGGGAGTCCAGCCAAGGGCCACTAAGATCATTAAGCACCTCAAATATGAAGAAAGGCTGAAAGAACAGGGAGTCTTCAGCCTGGAGAAGGCTTGGGGAGGGCAGAATCTTATCAATGTATATAAATACCTGAAGGGAGGATGCAAACACGACAGAGCCAAGGTCTTTTCAATATGTGCCCAGTGACAGGACAAGAGCAATGGGCACAAACTGAAACACAGGAGGTTCTCTCTGAACATCAGGAAACACTTTCTTACTGTGAGGGTGACCAAGCACTGGCACAGGCTGATTTCCCAGGGAAGATGTAGAGTCTCCATCCTTGGAGATACTCAAAAGTCATCTGGACACAGTCCTGGGCAACTGGCTCTAGGTGGCCATGCTTGAGCAGGGGGAGGTTGAACCAGATAACCTCCAAAAGTCCACCTTCCAACCTCAACCATTCTGTGACACCAACTAAGGAAGGTGATTAGAAATTTTATATAAATCAGTTCCAGCCTCCCAAATCTCCTGTTTTCTAACCAAATCCAGTCTTGAAGAAGAAGCCATGCAAAAAATATGTCCCCACTCAGCTGTGTTGTTTTGGGGTTTTTTTGGGGGGGATGGGGGTATTGTATTCATATGTATTTTTTGATCAATGTTATCTGTAAAGGCCTACATGAAATAAACAGTTTTTATCCAGTGACCTACCTTCAGAAGTTCTACAAGTCTGCATAGAGCTTTCACCGAGGTTTTGGTCATAGGTTTTTGCATTGACATGTAGAGATTCATTGTAGTTTTAAGGATGGTGCTAAGACTGTACGCATAAAGGAAACCCTAAAAATAAAATGAGTAAAGGGGTGGGCAAAAAAAGATTTTTTTTTTTCAATATATCAATCAAGTAAGTTCTATGTCTTCTTTCATACGTTACAGAACTATCTTTTGCCTCTTCACATGACAGAACCTACTCCTCCACCTAATAAGCAAGCCTGAGATCCTGAAGCTGAATGAGACCCTTTTATGGGACAGATAATATGAAACTGCCTACAAGTCATTAGATCAACTAATCATTAACCTCTTCTAGAGACACTCAAGTCGAACACAAGTCAGTGAATTCACCGCACAGCCTCAAAGGTCTAACAGTTTCAGACCTATTCTAAACCAGCCCACCAAAAAACTCCGATCCCCACAAAAAACAGTCCTATCACAAAAAAAACACCCCACCCCTAAAACTTCTAGATTCTGTGGAATAAATACACTGACAGCATTTACATAGTTCTAAACTAAAGAGAACTGTCCATCCCACAATTAAAAAGCAATCATTTCTAAATCAATGTATTCTAAGCTTTTAAATACAACGTTGGTTACATACAGCATGACAAAAATGTTATTCAACTTATTTCAAAGGAATAGTAGTAACAATAAAAGAAGAGACTATAAAAAGACAGCAAGTGAGTGGCCTAGGAAACTCAATTTGCTACACAGCAAAATTTACATAAGTTCACTGCAAATAATTCAAGTATAAAACCCACAGATCCTAGTACATGTATGTCTCTAGATATGGAAGGTTCAGGATTATGCTTCTATCACACACCTATTCTCAACTGTTTTCTGTCAGGCAGAGAGATATATAACAAAACTAGCAAAAAATAAATTCAGAAATAAGATGCATCTTACATTAAGACTACATGCTGTTAGTAGGCCAAAAGAAAACCAGCTGCCTCGGAACGTAGTAAGATTCTTGCAAAGTACCACCACTAGGCAAAGCACAATGAAACAACACAAAACCTTTACTGGAAGTACATACTGTGCTAGATAAAACTAAATTAGACACAGGTTCTGTCCAATTTATGTACCTCATGACTGACCCAATAGGAAAAACTCCTATAGCCTTTACTACAGAGAAAACGAAGCTTTCTTGATTTCCTAAGTCAAGGAAAAAATTCAAAATTTTATCCACTGACTATTTAGTCAGATTTGCTTCCCCCACATGCTTTATAGAAAACACCTTTCACAAATTTACTTAAAAGAGCATCTACCAGGCATTTGCAGTTTTAGAAGAATTCCCACATTGTAAAATAACACACCAATGATCATAGAACGTCTGTGATTTCTTTTTACGTTCAACAAATTGCACCAAAACATCAGTTTGCTGCATCATTTGCTGTATCACCATATTAAAAGAATGCACACCTGGATGAAGACATTGCAGCGGTTAGAAAGATCTTCTGCAAACTTATTCATGCGTTGCTCCTTTGACAAGATAGATTCCATTTTTGTCATCCATGAGCTCACAAAAACATAATACGACTGCATATCTCTGGAGAAGGAAATAAAACAATGTTGCTCACTTCAAATAAGAAGAGTATGAGGATTTTCTTTTCTCTTTCCAAAGCTTAAATTCTCCCAAGGGAAATATGGTAAATCTTCAGTTCCCAAAGTAATAACTCTCCATTCCCAAAAGTATCAGAACCTCATATTCATTTACATTTTCATTCTGTATTGGTAAGGATTAGTCTGCCAATTATATCTGTACAAACATACCCCAAAGATTCAAAATCATCTATCTTTGAAGAGAACAAATGGCTCTCATAGCAGTACACGTACTACGCTTCTTTAAATTAAAACAGTAAATAAAACTCTGGAAAATGCTTTTAGACATTAGACAAAAAAGTCCTACACTTATGTTAATTTTTTCCTCCAAGTTTAAATTTTTCAGTATGTGTGTATATATATACACTTTTTTTTTTTTTTTTTTTTTACACACACACTTATATAAAAAATAAAACTTGTCATCACATCAGTGACAAACTGGACTGGTCTTAAATAAAGTAATTCTCCCAAAGTTAATCTGTTTGGATTAAAAATTTAATTACAACTAGTGTAAAGAGAGTTCACTTGTGAAACTGCTATCTAGTCTATGCTACAGAATGATGACCCTACACTACTACTTATTGTAGCAGGTATAGCAGGAATGTATTCGGGTCATTGATGATGACATAAAAAAAAAAATACACTTTAAAGAGTACATTTAAAGCAACACTCCAGCTATCAAAGGCAATGCAAAAATTTGTAAAAAGGCAAGGAAAAGTTATTGGCAGAATTCAAATCAGCAGATGTAAAATCTGCATCATATTACAATATCTTCAAAATGTCCATGAATCTCCAGATTTTTTTTCAACCTTTTCTTAAGAGCTGCAAGACATGACTTTTACCACTGCCCAAGACCGAAAGCAAAGCAGCAGTGCAATAACACTCCATCCACGAATTAAAGCCCAGGGAAGAAATCAGTAAGAGCTCTTGACTGTTCCTGTGGATATAGGATGTAAACTGCAAAGAGGTGGATTGAAACAGAAACAGGGCAGTAGTGAAAATAATCTGCTGGAGGACCACAGCAACATGGAGTTGCTTCTTCCCACCCTCCCTCCCCTCCAA
>JAOXNO010000001.1:59038290-59063488 GCA_028565335.1 Limnodromus scolopaceus
ACCCTCCCTCCCCTCCAACCCAGTTCTGCCAGCTTGCATGCAGGGCTGAAGGACAATCTGCAAAAACATCAGTTTTTACTTCTATTCCACAGAACCCATTTTCCACCTTGTTTCAGTCTGCAACAAACAGAAATCTCAGCCTTGTTATCTCCCTATGCAGCACAGCACACTTGTTTATGAGACTAACAACTTGAAAAAAAATTGCATCTCATCTTTAAACTTGTCTCAGAAAGCACTTGGAGAAGGAAGTGACCTGCAAACTACATACAGAGCACAAGAGAAGCCTTTTCAAATACAGATAATTTCTAAGATCATTAAAAAAGCAATTAAAACAGTGACGAGGAAAGAAATGCTTGTAAAGGAAGTATCACCAAGCTGAGGAAAAAACCCTTTATAAGCTTACTAGTGACTTACTTCCATAAACAAATAGAAATCAGAGAGCCCCAACAGAAAACAGAGCAGCTCAGGTTGCTAGATACTAGTTTTTTAAAAAAAATAAATTGAAATTTAAATTACGGGAATAGAAATAACTGAAGCAACCAAATATTTAGAACCATCAGGAACTTTTGTTATTTTAGTGACATAATACAAATTTTTCTGAAAGCGTAACATGAAAAATGCTTTGTTTTGATCAACACTTTTTCAGCAACATTAACACACACATATCGCTGCAGTGAATTGGAAAGGTTAACACCCCTGAGCAACACTACACAACATGATAGTACACTGAATGAAGAAACCCACGTGTTTATAAACTGTTTTCCAAACATCACCATGAAGCAGTATTTAGGAAGCGTACTTGGTAAGTGACTGTGCCTTCTGCTGTAGAAAGTTCTCCCTTTGCATTTTAACTGTATGAATACTTTTCTTGTCCAGGAGTTTGGCAGCAGCTGGTATCTTCTGAATCAGAAAGTTGTCAGCAAACCAGATAATGTTAGCAGTTAACGTGATAGCTGGTACCTGGGGGAAACAAACAAAAGAAAAAAAAGGGGGAAAAATAATAGAAGCAGCAATAAACATCAGTAACTACAACACAGTAGTTGGACAGTAACTACAACTGTCCAACCATACATGTTTCTTATGCCACCTTTGAATCATAACACAGAATTCAGTTTATTTCTGCATAACTAGTTTCTACAAAGCATTAGGTTCACATTAAAAACGGTTTCTCCCCTAGAAGTCCACTAAGGACATCACAGGCAAAGTAATTTACACTCTCAGAGATTCTAACCAGTATTAGAGAATAATTTCTTAATACCACTTGATATGAAAAAAGCCCAAATCGCCTTTGGACTTAGGGGTCTTTCAAAATATATGTTTATAGCCAAGGTAAAAACCCAAAGCATGTATTCAGACCCACAATAATCCCAACAATTTTTTGTCCTCGGTGCAACATTAAACTTGAAGAACATTTTAATGGCAATTTCAGGTTATTTTACCTTGCTGCTAAGTGAGTGGACAGGTTTTTCTAGCATCTTTAAAAGTAAATGGAAGGGGAAAGGAAATTATAAAGCATAGAAAAATCTTAATTCTGCTTTCTGACTTATTTTGGTAAATTGTGTCTTTTCGTTTCCCACGTCTTTGCTATGCTGTACAACTAAGAAAATTATTTACTTCATTACTGAACATTTTTTTCCTTTTTTAATTATTGACAAAAAGAATAAAGCATTCACCTTTTTACAGACATCCAACAATGACTTGTAGAATTTCTTGTCTATGGTCCGAAAAATCTGAAAATGCAGTACAAAGAGGCCACAGATGCCCACATATTTATCTCTCTGGTCAATTTCTGAAGGTTCACCTGCAGAAATACACCAAACAAACATTCTTTCTTGAAGTCTGCTCCAAGTCAAACAATACAAACAATTTTAGAAGTGGTGAATCTGGCAGGATAATCATGAGCTTGTATTACCAAGTTTGGCTTCAACATTTGCAAAAGTTGTGCGAAGAGTATAAGCAAATTCTTCAGCAAACGTGCTGTTCTTTGACACTGACACTCCACCATTTACAGAATCAAACTGTTGCTCTATACAGGCCTGAGCAAAAAGGAAAAAAAAAAGCATAATGATATTACTGTGAATTTTAAGCCTTAAAAGAATACTGATTTTGCAAAAGAATAATACTGCAAGAGCACATTGATTTATGTCCTATAGCACTAACCTGAAGTTAGACTTTCCAACATACAGGTATTTTTTTTAACTATACTTAAATTATTTAGTATAACAGAAAACATTAAAAACCTCTCTTATGCCTAACATTTGAACAAACACTTTATTTACTTAATGTTTCTGTTAAAGGCCATTTTTAAAGATATCACATGATGTGCTAGCAGTAAGAAAGTAGATGCATATTTGTATTATTACATTACAATACATAACTAACTGTCCGTCAACTAAACCAAACTACCATGCAAGTTGCTTGTAGGATGCGGTTCACGAACTTGTAGCATAAAGCCCCCAATACCACTGGTGGCTGTTTGAAAAAAATTAGCAAAAGCCATACAGTCATAAAACAAAACAAAATAAAAAGAAACAAAAAAAACCCACACACAATTCAGATTTTCTAAAGATATTAGGAAAATCTTTAATGGAATTGTATTCAATATTTTTCATGTATTTTTGTTAGGTAGGGGCATTAGTGTGACAGGAGAGGAAACTTCCTGAATGAATACGAGACAAATCCTACCTATGTCTCAATCGTATAATGAAGTTTTGGACTAATGCAATGTTAGAGAAATATAGACAACAAACTGATAGCTGATAGCAATGTCCTTTGAAGGAATAAGCCAGATTGTCTTTAACTAATTATTTGCAATTTCCCTTTTGGAGGCCTTTAGAGAACAAAACCTTCTTCCCTAAGCCATTTAAGATGTAACAGTAAGAACTGAGCAACAGTCCTGTTCAGTTGACTCTGTTGTGATCAGCTTCAGCAACACTATGCTCTGCCCACTATCCCACAACATCTGATTTCAGTGTCCCAAGTACACACTTTTCTAAAAATAGATAGCTTCTTATATGAACACATTTAAATTAACTGTACTGAAAAAGTAATAATCCTTCTCATCCACCTGTATGCTTGCCTGTTTCAGGGGTATACACCACTGAAGCAGTACCCCGTGACAGCTACATGACCCATATGCTAGGAATCACACAAAATATATAATAAGAGGTCACACAACATATTTTCAAGATAACAGAGAAGACTTTTACCTGCAGCTAAAATAAAGTGGATCTATGCTACATAAGCCTGACCACTATTTAAATTTCCAGTGAAAATCAGACACCATGATAATACATAGTCTTAATGCCAAGTCGTCTGTGTTTCTTTAATTCTGCAAAACAGTAAGCATTAACTGCTACCATTCAAAGCCTGGCACAGTTCTAGCACTTGAGAAGAGCAAGGAAGGATCATACAATAGAGCCTTTTTCTTTTTTCCCATGCACAGATGCAAAAGCCAAATTCACACATCACTACATCCAGAACAAAACAAAATAAACCCAAACAAACAAAACATTCTAAAAAAAGTGTTGCTTTAATGTAATAGCTTCCTCTGTCATACTGGGGAATGTTAATTTTATTACCTGAAATATCATTCCATCAAGTAACTGGCATTCTAGTTTTAACAGCAGTTTTTCAAATGGCTTCAGTTTATCTTCTTGAATCCCAAACTTAGAAGGGTTGTGATGGACAGATTTTAGTAGCCTGTAAGGAGTAGCGTGGAACACGTACATACAACACAATTAAAACAGGCTAACAGTCCTATCATACCCTGTACTATTTTTATAATAGATTTTAATCACCCACATCTGTGCACATCACCAACTTCAAAATAAAAAAAAACCCAAACAAAACCCACTGTATAAGGTCTGTATAAACCATTTGCATTTGAGTAACTCCCATTTTTTTCAGGTTTTCAATGAAACAGTAGTTTTCCCACTAATTTAACTACCTTTGCAATTGTTGACTCTTCAGCTATTATTTAAGATAGTTTTCTTACTTAAACTTGTATGCCCCTCCTCATGATCAACATGGACCGTCATAGACCAGTCCTGTGCAAAATTAAGATTTCTTATTGAATATATTTTAAACCCCACCAACCATAACTCTGTCAAGATGTTTACTGCACATTGAAAATGTAACATTCAGCACTCTTAAAACTTATTGGGCTGTTAGAAGGACAAAGTGGCAGCTGAGCCCTGCTCTTCACTGAGGCTTCTTGAAACTCCTCAGAGCTACTGAAATCCATGTTCCCACACTGACTTTCTTGGAAAAAAGACACACACACGCTTTTATCTTTTATGTTGTGGGAGTATGTTTCACACCCTCAGAGACACACCTCTTATACATGGTCCAGTGATCTTTCAGAGTGGCATGATTGTCAATTATTTCATCAAGAGTGATCAAGACTGTGAGCAATTCTCCCAGATGCTCATACATTGCCTGTTTAAAACAGAAAGGACTGTAGTTATTGAAAAGTTTATTATAGTCACGTGTGTAAAAGTGCAAGTAAAATTTCAGTTCCTTACAACATTATCAGCCGACAAGACATCAGCTAGACAGTTAAATTGGAGATTTCTTGGTTTGCTAGCTTAAAGATTTAGTATTTCTTGTAGTGACACAAGGAACATTAGTTTGTGTACAGGCACAGCTACAAGTTCACTGATGTAATTTGACATTGAAGATAGGATTTTCAAAATTGTCTACATGCAGGAGCACACAGTGTGCAAACACTTTTCAGCTAAGAAAGCTAGGCTGTGACAGTCCTGGAGTTACCAGTACTTTCCACATAAAGGGCAGAAAAAGTCACTTAGCAAAACAAAACCTTTAAAGGAGATTCCAGATTGAAAGTTTTACTTTAAATTCACTTTCCTGATGCTTTTCTCAGGATTAATGATCAAGACATATATATACTAACATAAGCAAAAGGAGCTCCAAGTCATTCCCACCTGAAAATGAACTCCAGATGTCTCTATAATTTTAGGTGCATTCCTGTAAACAAAATAAATATTTTTATGCCTTTTTAATCCTTAGAACAGAGCATATTTATTAACTCTGTATGACAGCATGTTCTTTGTTTCTTAGGGTACGTTTTTCTTCATTAACGTATTTACTTCAGAAAACAAAAGAATTCTCAAAATCTGATTGAAAGAATACTCTATCTGAAGACTGTGTGCTACGATCAAATTTAATATTGCATTTTTACATGTAGTGCATGCGACTGGTTCAAACCACTGACTGCATTCAGTGCATACATTTATCAACCATTCCCAATTCAGTTATACTAACAGCAAGTAGCCTTGTGGCCCAAAAGTACAAAATCACATTTAGTCAAGCCATGTCCAAGCTACACATCCAGCCTTGTTCATCCAGCACCATACAGAATGTCTACCTTGTGATGCAGTACAAAACAAAAAATAAAACTGAGAATGATGATTCTTTCCTATCTGGAGGGGGAAGGAGAAAGAAATCAAGAGCCCTGCTGTTATATTCAGAACAAAACCCAACAATTCTATTCAGAGCTAAACTCTCCTCAAAGTTTTCAGAGGAGCTGAACCCAACAGCCCTTAAGCTCAACTTCAGGTGTTAAAACTATGGTTGTTCCATGAGGGACATATACCAAAATTTACATATTTAAAACATTAAACTGTGAAAGTTATTTGATTTTTAAAAGATTCTGAAGCTAGTGGGATCCACTGTACCAGTCAACAGAAGGAATCTCTCTCAAACAGAGCAAGGATGAAAAAGTAATAAGTGTCTTTGTCATAAAGACTAAGTGCCTCTGAAGTATCAATTCTATCAAAAATGGCAAAAAATTAAATTTCTTGCATCTCACTATATAAAAGCCACGTCTTTCTAAAATAAAGCAAATACACTTTCATAATGGCTTACGAAGCCCAAACCTGCACAGCAAAGCAGTCTCTGTATCTCTAAACAACATTGTTCCAAAAATGATCATGCCTTAGGCAGAACACTCATATTTTATATATTTGTTTAACTACATAAGAACAGTATAGCATTTTAGGGAATAATTACTTGTTGCTGGTATAGAGAACAGCCAACTGATGCACTACATTCACCACCACTTCATAACATCGGGTAACAAAGCAAGACAGCTCCTGAAATACAAGAAAACAAAAATGCATATATGTAGAGACTCTCCTCACACACATCATTTACATCCATTACCTCCAAGACACTGAACATAAACCACTGAACTTGCAGCCCAAGCTCCAACTACAGTCCTAATCCAAATCAGCAGACAGACCTAAAGAAGGATGGAAAACATCATGCTAGTAACTAACAGCTCCAAAACAGAATCTTGGAACTAAGCTAAGAGGTTACTGAACACAAGCTCCCAGTACAAATTGAACTATTTGAGGACAAATATGCACTCTGGACATGAAGAAAAGCATAAGGAAAACAGAAATTATTTCACACTTGCATATAGCTTTGACAATCTAGACAATAAAATTCCAGTATTGATACAAAGGGCCACATTTTTAAAAGTATATTCATCCTTTAAAGAGGGTACAAAAAAGAGTCACTGTAAGAGGTTCAATGTAGTTTAAATATCTTGCTGTAAAAGCTTTCAAAAGTTCAGTCTATCAAAGACAGTAAGAAGTGACTTGACAACAGTTCCCAAGTATCTGTAGAGAGACTATCCCTGATAGGAAAGGCTATCGTTTTCCCACTAGATTCAAGAGTCACCACACTCTGGGAGCTGGTGATACCTGAATTCAAATTAGAAATTAACACAGAAGCCTGTACCTTCTGGAAGAGTGATTTGCCACAGAAAACTGCTTTAAAAAAAAAATAAAACAATGTCTTTGAAAGGTATACTTGACTACAGCAGAACTTGAGCTCAGTTACATAGTACAAAATTAGTACAAACAGATCAATTCTAATCACGTAAAGGACTATCTTAGTTTATATAATGAATTTTAAGAAGGCACTCCTTGAGCAATAGGGTAAATGAATCCAAGTTTCTCTTAACTGCAATAATTTTGGCTCATGAATGCACCTATAATCCCATCAGGAAAAAGTCAGCATGTGATGAGTCTAGCCAGTCAGCACACAGATGGCTTAATTGCAGCCAGCCCACACTGGCTAACCAGCCAGCCTGACGTTCCTGCCAGGAGACTGGCTAACAGCTGAATTCTGTCTTCCTCTCCATCAAAAATAGATGTTATTTGGGCTTCTGCCTTCTATTAGTCACCAGTTTTCACAAAACATAGAAGTGTCGTTACTTATTACACTTGCATTGCTCTATCAAATGCAGCTGAAACAAGCCAACAGTTTCCACAGGAATAGATAATAGACAATTGAAATCATCTTTCCTGGGGAAGGGGCAGCAGCTGCCATTTTTAAACTTCCAGGAAATAGTCCAGTTAAACAGCACATGTAAATTAGCAGCTACATAATACAGATGATTTTATTACTTTGTCAGAGTTCTACAAATAACTGTCTTCTGCAGGATCAAGAGTACCTAACTAGTGTTTCACAGCACTATTTTGATAATCTAAAAAAAAAAAAAGTTTTGACACAGAAAATTTGAGGCTATAACATCTAGTTAAGAAATCCTGAACTCAGAAGAGTCAATAAACCAATAAGTGAACATTAGCTCTATGAAACCAACATTCCACCTCTTTTGTCTTCTTCATTCATGTTTCCATACCACCCTTGGAGATACACACATAACATTTCCCAGTCTATGGATACAGACTACTACTAGAGTGGATTTAGGGGACCACAATAGTTGAAAAAGAACTCAATAAGGGATAAGTTTTCCTCATAGCTTTACCCAAAGCAACACACACCTATTAATGGGGCAACATCCTGCATCTCCCTTCTTTCCCAAGTTGCTCAACAATCAGCAAACCATTGTAGCATACTGACAAAGCGGACTCACAAGCAATACTGCTATATTTTTGTGTGGCGTTTACCCTATAAATATATACTTCAGCATATACCTCCTATATAAATATAAGCTTGTTCTACAGAGTGGGTTTGCAATGTGCATAGGTATCCAGACAGCCAGTTACCCTGCTCTCAGCTTCCATCTGGACAAAGCATCCTTGGCAAGGAAAAAAAAAAAAAAAAAGCACGGAAAAACACAAGTGAAGAGTAGCTCCATTTCAGAACCACTAAAAGGTCTCTCAAACATCTGGTCAGAAAGAAACAGAGGATGAAGGAAGAAACTGACAAAGTTGATCAGACAGAAAACTTGCAAATTGGGGAAAAAAACCCCCAAGATATCCTAACAACTAACTGCACTTGACCACAGTAAAAGAGGTTGAGAAACAACTTCCTATAGCATTCAACTTTTTACGACTCTGTAAATGATCTACTGCCATGCTAGTACACAGCAAAAACAGGAATTTTAAGCTTTGTTAGACTAGAATTTGTTTTAACATTCTGGAAGCTTCCTGTATACTCTCTACTTCAACATAGATATTTCATTACAAGCAATATTGCATAAAAATAGAAACATTTTTGGGAACAGGACTGTCACTTAAGCTATACTGAAGACAAAGAAATTCCACAGTAGGCTGAAACCCAAGAGCACAGGAAATCCTCAAAAGAAACACAGATCCTGTTTTCATGCAAAGGACCCTGATAACAACCAAACTGTATAAGAAATCTGTACTTTTCCCTGAAAGCTTGAGTGCGGCACAAGCAAATTTGTCCAGATACATGTTTTAATTTTGCTTTCTTCTATCAGCTAAAAAAAAGACGTACAAGCAATTAATCCATTTCAAATGTTCAATGAAAACTAAAACTTGTTAATTAAAACCATAAAAATAGGTATCTTTAATTTCACCATCAAGTGAAACAACCTCAATTTATCTTCTCTTACTGAAATTTTAAGTAAATTCTCATTTTTTTGAATAATGATTACACAAACTGCAATTTCTTCTCTTATTAGACTTCCACAGTTTTAGACAAATATAAAAAAACCAAACCCAAAACAATGTGTGATACGTCAGCTGGTTGTGACAGGTGTGCAGGCAAAACATAATGACATACCGAAGGACTCCAATGCCTTTCAGCAAAATGCGAGCAGGATACTGCAGACTTAAATCCACTTTACAAGTAAAATTAAGATTCTATTTGTTGTTAAAAAAATTAAAATAAATCAAAACATACTCTACCTGCAAGAACGAAACAAATCTTCCCATCTGTATTTGGCAATCTCCCTCCACCATGCTGGAATCTGTGGCTTGAAAGACAAACATTTGTCACTACTTTCAAAAGCCTGTGTTCAACCTGTTAAATTAACATTGAAGCTTGCCCTCCAAGCCATTCGTTTGCCATACAAGTGGAACACACTATTATAAGTATACTGACAGAGCCTTGAAACTTTTACTTTTGCTTTCCTAAGCTGGATTTATTCTTGAAATTTCTTTCTCATTAAAAATTACATTGTTTATAAGCTAGACACAAAGCAGGAAAAAAAAAAGTCTCCATCACCTGAAAGAAAATAAAGAATATAAAAAGTAATTCTTTAAAGGCATATATATTATGTAATTTAATATAAAATTTTCCATTTTAAAGAGTTTGTATGAAAGCACTAGGTATTTATATTGCGAGGAACATCCTTGGCAGTTATTCACTGAAAGAATGTACTACAGCATTAATCAGAAGAAAAAGCTGTGTAGCGGTGAATTTCATCAAGAAATTGATTTCTTTTTTCCTACACAGCATCCTGCACAAAAGAACCAGCTCATCACCCATACCTTCAAAGCATTACCTGTATGACAAAGTACACTAACAGGATACTATGAAACACAAGAATTACATCACCAATGTCAAATTGTTTCAGTCAGCTGGAACAGTTGTATTACTACCTGACAAAATACCATCTTCTTAATGGGATGACAGATTAATGCTCTAGACTTGAGATTTTTCTACTGGGCCACTCTGAGCAAAACTGGCTTAAGATTGCAAATTTACCTGCATAAGAAATGCAGGTCATCATGAAATATGTTATTTTAGAGCAACCATCAGATACTAAAGTAGTCTCCATACGTCCATCAGGTAGAGCTCTGGGACAAGATTCTAAGTGTTGCATGCTTCCCCTTTACACATTTTATGTACCATTTAGTGTATGCCCCCAAAAAAACCCAATTCAACAAACTATTTAAAGTTCCTAGACTAGCACTAGCCACTCCAAGGACAAGATGAAAAAAATGAAAGGAAAGAACAAAAAGGCTTGCATTGTATTTATTTACATGTAAACCATCCTTGAGGAAGTAACTTTGCCAGATGTTCTAAGTAGTTAAGTTTGCTGTTATCAAAGTAGATGCTACAAGGAGGGATATGGAGGTAGAGAACATAATTTCTGCATTCTCACCTAACCCACAGAAGGCTGACCTCACATCTCCTGCCATTCTCAAGCATCCTCTGCAGAACACCCATCAGGAACAAACTGCTGCTATAATATGTTAATCTGCAACAGTCTGCTTTTTTTCCTGTTATGAAACATGGAGAGCTTTTGAGGGATCCCCTAGTATCATTTTGGCAGCATATCACTTTCCTTTAAAGTATTTAAGTCCACATCTGATAAGAAGTGAGAATCTGCTAAAGGGGAGGGAAACACTTTTTCATGTTCCTTAAATGAACCCCAACAGTCATCTTATGTAGCACTTAAAAGAATGATGAACAGTCCCTATCTCAAAGATTTCACATTCCCCAATACTTGTCAGAGTCAAGGCTCTTGAAAAGCTTAAAAAAAAAAAACAACACACACAACTTACTGCTTTTCCCTTTCTCTCAAATTTCCGAAATAGAACAGTTAGGTGATATGCCTCTAAATCAATTCATTAATACATTCAGTCCTCAGGACCAAGATCTGTGCTTATTCCCAGCCTAGTATCCTTTAAGGTGGAAATTCAAGACCAACCCTTCAGAGAAGTTATCAGTTTAGCTCCAAGACACAAAGCAGCTTTCACCTAAAACAGGGTCTCGTGTTTTCAAGTCAACTGAATTGACTTATAATCACTTATGTCCCTGTATCATGTCATGGTCTAAACAGTTGCACGAGTACTATCACCTGCATTTGAAGTGCAGGTGACATGAACACACTGTGACTTCTCTTTAAGCAACTACAATTGCATAAGTAAATTAGGCAGGACTTGGTGGTCCAGGTTATTCATTAATGGTTTCATTGGTTTATTACAATCAAACTACAGATTCATTGTTTTACTACAACCAATGTAAAATCTAGTCCCAATAGGAAATATGTTGGTTTAGAATGTGTTTACATGTGAAAAACAGGTTTTCAATGCCAAACTTTGAAAAACAGCTGCTACAGTATATAAACTCGGGTTTCTATGTGTTATGTTAAATACAACCTCAACAGCCCATACTTCCTAATTCTCATGTAAATAAGGCTGCAACAAACTTCCTGTTAATGTAACAGATAAATCTTACTGTTATCTTAAGCTAACAAGACACTAACATATATACCTATAACCTCAAAGTCCATTATTTGGTGTTCAAAGATATAGAGAAAGCATGTATCCATATTTTCAAGTTACACTTACTGTAGCATTTAATATAACCTGAAACAGTAACGTAAAACTACAAACTCTTACAGTAAAGGGAGCTACTTACCTCCTTCTCCATAAAACAAGAGGCCATTATAAAATTTAGTTTCTGCCTAACAACAAAAGCAGAAATTTGTTTTTTAATAAATAGGATATATGTAATCATGCTATAAAAATTATTTAGACATTGCAGCTTGTTTCTTTATTGCTAATTAATAAATTTATATATCAGCCTGCCAATCTGCAAACATTTTCATACACAGTAATAAAAGACAGCTGAATTTACCTCATATTTTAACTTCTTGATTTCACAGCAAAGGGCTGCATACACAGTTATTACTTTGTTTAGAACCTAGACTCAAAGGAGGAAAAAAACCATACAGATTACAAATAGATTCACGTTTAGAGAACTTGGATTTATCTATAATAATTCTTTTTTTTTTTTTTTTGAGCATAAAGCACTTACCTTATTTTCTGTCTTTATGAGCTCCAGTAAGGAGGACTGTTCATATGGCAAAAGCTAAAAATAAAAAAAGCAAACAACAAAACAATCAATAAAAAAGCCAAATAAAAAAACCCCACAAAATAAAAAACAATAAACATACAACTTTAGAAAACATTGATCAAAAATACACTTATCCAACAACCAAGTAATTTTTTCCCCAGTTTAATCTGAAATAAGTTCAGTAATAAGAGAGCGATAGTTGCACATTACTGGCAACCTACGCTGCAGGAAACCTTTGCTCTTCACATTTACATGGTAACACCTTTCCTTTTACTCTAGGCAGAAAGGCAATAACCAACTATAGTATATAGCATTTACAACAATTATTTACAAATCTTGGAAAGCAAAAGCACGGTCATTACACTGTATGTAGGAAAAACAGCTCAAGAAACCTAAAATATGAATTAAGAATCCCAAATGCAGGAAATAGGATGCATAATGTATACCTGTATGCAGCCACTGACATTTTACACTGGTCAGCCATAACACTGACTAGTTCATATACATCCAGCGCTGTGCTGACCCTACACGTACTTTATTCAAATTATTCAGACAGATGATTACTTAAGAGTGCATCTTGAGCAGAGACAAGTTCCATACAGTAACAAAAGCATTTTTAAATGATGTCTGCAAATTCCGTGAAAAAAAAAAAAAACCAAAAACTAAAACACACTCCACAAAGGGCAGAGAACTCAGGACCAAGGAAACAGCCACCTCTGGAGGACAGAAAATACTGTACTAAGGCCGGCATTAAGTCAAAACACAACTGAAAATACACACACATTTGGCTCTGCAGTTGTAGAAGTACTAGTGAGCTCTTCTGGAACCCCAACCCCCAGATAAAAACACCAACATCGACCCACAGGGAAATTAGGCTTCCCAACACATGAAGAACTATAAATTCACTTAACTTCCACTAGTATCCAGAAGACTGGAAAAGAGTAATAGGAAAACATCTCCTCTTACGATATGCACTGATTTATTAATTACTTGATAATTAAAATGGTATTGGATAGGTTTCTCAAACACAAACGTCAAAATTTTAAAAGCACAAATGCATCAAGCTTTTACTTCTCAGGTTTTGAAAGGAGGAACTATGGAAATAACAGTTGCAATAAATATTAAATATATGAAAACCTTTAATGCAATGGGATCAAGACTGAAGTCCCAAACATCTCCAACAGATTCATCCAAAGCATCTTCAATTCTCTTCAGCTGAGATGTATATTCCTCAAGAAATTTTCCATAATTCTTCAACTGCACTTCAGCATGAATTTCTGAGAATTGATAACATTTGTACAATTTTACAGACTGTTCAGTAAACTGCAATATCAAAAAAATTATTTAAAAATATTTAATCTGTTGCTATTTAGCTTGTAGCACTGTATTCCTCATTTGCTGCTGCATTTTTACGCATCTTTAATACAAAATTCTTATTTATTTAAAAACAATCATACAACTCAGTGTCAGTTTAAAAGACATCCAAATACTACTTAGAGAGTATCAAGCATCTGAGAGGTTTACAGAAAATTATTTTTAAAGGTTGCATTTATTTTCAAACTAAGATCTTAACAGACCTAATAATCACATCAAAATGCTGAGCAAAGACACAACTGTAGAAACTGTAACACAGTAGATTATTCTATCCATTAGCTGAACCAATACTTATGTAATTATATCAGAACTTTGAAGGAATGGGTCTGATCATTTCATCCTGAGCAGCAGCTGTATTAGTAGCAATCCTCCTTCCACTCTCCTTGCTACCTCTCAGCGAGTCACTTGGGCATTACACAGGAAATTTTTGGCTTTCAGTCATTCCCCCTACTTGCAAATTCACCATCTTTAAGCAGAACTTCTCTTCTGTTTAACACCTGGACACTGAAATGCACAGCTGTCCTGTTACTGCTAGGGGCAAGTAGGTTATTATGTTCAAAAGGTAACATTCAGCTGGTCAAACACAAAGAATAGTGGCACTAATTACCGATCTAAGTCTAAAGACAATTTCACTGAATTTTTAGAGTTGAAAGGGACCATAGACATCATCTAGTCCAAATGGTCCACAGAATTTTCATTCACTCTGTTCTGTTCTTTTTTCTTCCCACATTAAGACACTCCCTTATTATTATATACAACTACAGGCTTAGTTGCATAATCTGAACTATGGAGTGAATGATTACAGCTCAAGGTTTCTGTGCTCAGTAAGGAAGTACAATCCTTTTCCATGTGAAGACTAAACTGTCTTCTCCATAATTAGATAACAAATGTGTTAGCTTGTGATCTTCTGCTATTTTTTGAAAATAAGATTATCTTAAAAAGTTAAGAGAATATAAAACAGCTGAACAACTAAACTTCTCCTAAACAAGAATTCAACTCTCACATAGCTTTATATGTGCTTTTTTCACATTTCAGCAAGTAGGCTGCTCTAGAAAGTTAAAAAACCTATATTCTTTTCTTCTGCATTTTTAACTGAGCCAAATGGTAGTTGATGGCTACTTCAGTGGGAGAGCACTACTGAACCAATTATCACTTTTGGAGAAAGAAAATACTTAACTGACACACTGCACCAGGCATGAGGGGAGTAATGAATAAGGCCAAATTAATAAGGAAAAGATGAGAAAGACTATGCACAGGAAGGCTGGGACTGAGAAGGAGAAATGACTGCAGTGAAGTCCTAAACTAATTCTAAGATACTATTTTGAAGCCAGCAGCAATGCAAACCATAAGGGCACATGGACTACAAAGCCTATCCAAGAAGCACAGTGAACTCTCACACTAAGGTCTGCATTACTGTCACTGGGTTGTACCTGCACCTGCAGCCTAAACGGTGCACAGGGCACTGTCGAAATAAGGAGACTGAATTTCACGTGAGCGGATAAGAAGCAAGTGAACTCCATCAGCAGTAAGCACTCCAGACATTGACATGCAGCCCTTAAATTGTATCGTCATATTATTCTATTCCATCAAATTAATCTCGTCTTTGAGGTTCCTTCCACTGCATCTTCCAGAAGCTCTGCTGCAGAAACCCAATAAAAAGACAGATGGACATAGAGCCCTGCAGAACAGAGTTTAACTAGCCACCATGTCAGCTCCAGTACCTTACTGCCAGAAAATCTGGAGACTTCTAATCATAGAGGTGTGCTGCTGATCCCGTGATCATGATGGGATCCCCTGATCCCGTCTCCTCCCTTCCCACAAAAGACAAACTAAGAGCAGAGAAACTGACAGAAATATTGGGGCTTTGTAAGAACAACAGAAAAAGCTGCTAAGTCGTACAAGAGTAGGAAATTAGCATTGCTGTCCAAATCAATTCCTTATGAAACAGGTAGCGTTTCTCAAACAAAATCTCGCAGCAGCACTCTGCTAGAAACCTATGAGCTGTCACCTTTCCAGCAGCCAAATGATGGATTCAAACAATGCTACAGCTCAACATAACTGATGTGAAATATTTCCAAATATTTCCACTTAGCTATTGATAGTCATTGATTTGCCACCTTGTACAGATCATGTATAAAATAAGAGACAGGTGTGAATAGTATCTCATTCCTTTAGAGAGAAAACAGAGTGAAAGCTACTAGCTAGCCAGAGACAGGCAGGGTTGAACGGATTAAAAAATGACTTAGAGATGGGGGAAGCTTTTCAAGACAAAGAAAAATTTTCCTAAATAAACTGGCTCACATGGAGAAAGAAAAAGACATCACAGAAAGCAGATGTTTTCTTTTTCTTCAGAGCAGCAGACATAATTCATAATATATCTGTTTACAATAAGGTTTGATTTAGTTTCCCCTCAGGTGATAAAATGAAAGCATTACAACTAGAACAATGCAAGAGACCTACTCAGCAGTAGAGATCCCTCAACTTAATCTTATCTTCTTCCATAAAATCAGCAATATCCAGTGGACTTATTGCCACAGCAGGATTTGTAAGTGCTATGTCCATAAATATCTAGGACAAAGACACAATAAACCAGTCTTACTCAGTATCTCGCATCCTCAGTTGAGAGCATTATAATTGCTAGAGGTTAGTGATATAGGTATAAACTGAAAGTAGACTATAACAACAACAACAAAAAAGTTTTTCAAGTCACAAGATTTTGCTTCGGCTTTTCTCTAGGAGAATGTTGTGTGCTGTTCTCAACGGAAGATGAGCCTGTTTGCTCACTGTCAAGATGGTGGTAATGGAGTATATTATGTCATGTAAGGTTCTTGTAGCTGCACTTCATGCCACGGTCAAACTAATGGAGATTTGGCATTTTGAGTAAAAGCCATGTTTTCCATTCTTCAGCTGGAGAACTGGTAAAAACCTCAGCTCAGGACAGCTTCCCACTGAAATCCAGCTAAGTTGAACATGGCATAAACAGTATCATCCCTTGGGATAACACTGTACAGTGAAACAGTTGGTCCATGAGTGACATATTTGCACAGCAACACCTGGTGTAATTAATTTGGCACAGTCCAATTTACAGTGTGTAGCACAGTGTGACAACCACATACGTTCCCCGTTTAGAAAGTAGGTCACCTCCACGGGCTGAGAAAACCGTGGATTTTGACGGGCACACAAACCTACTGTCAAAGACTTACACACCACAAGGTCTTATTTAATTATTTTTTAAAGGTGAAACCGCAAGTGACTGCCCAACTCCATGCCAGAAATCCTTTACCAAGGCAAGCTGCATACAGCTAACTCATCTCGATAGGACTTCTCTGGCTAACCGAGGAAGCAAAAAAACCATCTGCGAGTAAATGATGGGGAAGGAAAGACACACCATCCCCACGCCAAGCATCCGCTCCTCCTGCCCGCTCCGTGCGGGAAAGGAGCCAGGCCAGCACGCCCGCTCCCTGCCAGGCTGGGGGCACTGGGGACGATTCCCCCAGAGGGGGTCAGGGATGGAGGGCTGGAAAAGCCGCTCTCCCACCACAAGCGACCCCCGGCAACCATGGAGGATTGGAGGAAAAAAAAGCTGACGGCGACGGGCCACCCCCGCAGGCCTGACCGGGTGAGGAGCAGCCCTGGGCTGGCGGCGGGGGGGAAGGAGGGCGGCGGGCGCCCGGCTCCCCCGCACAGGGCAGGGTCCCTGAGGGAAGGCTGGGGAGGGCGACCTCGCTCAGCCCCCGCCACCGCTTCCTCCTCCCTCTCTCCCTCCCGTTCCCAGCGGGGGTGCGACGGCAACCGGGGCCAGGCAGAGGACCAGGGTCTCCTCAGCCCCCGCTTCCCCCCCGCCCTGTGGCGGTTACCGCCGCAGCCCCGCGGGCCTGGCGCCGGCCTCTCCCGCCCCTCCCCGCCCCGCTCACTCTGCGAGCCGTCGTCCAGGCGGTCGAACTCCCAGTCCGGGGAGAGGGTCTCCAGCGCCATCGCCGCCACCAGCGGCTCCCCCCGCCTCCCCTGACTCAGGCGCACGGGACTTCCTGCCCCGCTCCCGCGCCGCACTCTGGGAAACGGAGGCGGCGAGGGGCGGCTGGGGCTCCGGCGGGGCGGGGCGGCCTGTGCGGGCCACGGCCCCGCCCTCTGCCGCCCCTGAGGCGGTACCGCCGGCCCTGCGGGGCTCCCGGCTGCCGGCTCCCTCACAGCGCGACGGGCCGGTTCTCAAGTGCCGGTGCCGCCAAGCGCCCGCCCCGCGGGGAAGGTTGGGGGAGGGCGGGGATTAAAGCAGAGGCGGGGAGGTAGACACCGCGCTTTGGTACGGGAGGAGAGCGGGGTGATGGGGCTGCTGGGGTTCCTGCGGAGCGGGCAGCGGCGCCGCGGTGGGGCGGGGAAGGCCCCTTTTTGCCCACCCCCCTTTCTTTTGACCCGGTCCCCGCATCCGTGAGCTGGTCGTTGCGGTGGGGCAGGGCCTGCCTGCGAGGTGCGGGAGGTTTGGGGGGCTTTACTGCTTTTCCCCTGGTGTGCGGCGCTCCAGCCCGAGTCTCTCCCAATTCCACGTCTCTGTCACGTTGCTGAAAAGAGGGAGAACCCTTCCGGGTGCAGTCGGTGGACACGCACCCCCTCTCCCCCCAGCGCTTGCCCTTTCTGGTGCTGGAGGAGAGGAGCGGTGGGAGGAACTGCCCCATCTCTGGAGCTGGGAGACAGCTGCAGTAGTGTCACCTCATCATCTCACTGTCCTTTATTGTCACACAGAACCATGAGGTACTTACCTGCACCTGCAGTCACTCTTTTGCTTTTTTTTTTGGTGGGTGTACTATCAGAGAATAAAAATAGAAGTACTTTGGAATGCAGAAGTAGCCGTTCATGGCCATTAACAGTGGCCACAGCAATTACATTACCTCAGCAGAATCTGTAGCATCAGCAGGAAAGGAAATGGCTTCAAAAGCAGTGTCATCAGGAACATCAGCAATTTCAGTGGGGAAAGAGCAACAAAAATAGCGACTCCGATGAGAGATGTATCAGTAAGTGCAGGATCATCCATAAAAGCTATCTCTGTAATGCAGCAGGTCTGAAAATAGCATCTCCTTTAAGTGTTTTCTGGTTAAAAGGAATCTATCCTTTGGAATCTATTGATTTTAAAAGTTTCTAGGAAAGAAAGATCTGGTTGGCAGGTTTATTGTTGATGAGTTTTTACCTATTTAAAGTGCATTTGAAGAGACCAACCTGCATCAAAAAGAGATAAAAATTTAGTTTTGTGTGAAGCAACAAAAACCATGTTTGGGATAAGATTATTCTTTTTAAGGAGGAGAACTCTGCTTTGGTAAATGTTGTCAAATAATCATAATGTAAATATGTCTCCTCCACTTATTGGCTTCTGTGCAAACTTCAGATGTTCATATTTGGCTTTTTAAGTCCCTAGAAGTTTAATCGTGCGGGACGTTGACAGCTGGCAGTGAGCATGACTGTCTCTAAGGAGATAATGATCACACAAAATGAAAATGAAGACCTTAAGGATTGCATTCTGTCTACAGCCATGCAGATGCAGCTTTCATTGAACTCAGTAGAGCTGCTATACATTTATTCAAAGCCAAGGTATGTCTTCCAGTTTTGAAAAACAAACCAAACAAAACAACAGAAAACTTTTCTCTAAAAGGCATATATGTGGTCTTTGAAACAAATACTGGTGTGGTGGTTTTTTTTCAATTCTGGAAGACTGCACATAAACAGAGGCTACACATAAACAGAGAGTGCTTAAAAAGTAGTCACCAGGCTTTTTGTCATCTGTCTTAGAAAAATGTGTCCTTGAATTCTACAGGATGGTAAAGGAGAGAAACTTGTAGAACTTGCACTTGGTAGGGCCCTCCCTTTCCCACATCTGAACTGAATTTGTAAAGAGTAAAATACTGTAGGGTTGATTATTGCAAGGTTGTGACATCGTCAAAACTGCATGCAGGGTAACCCAACTGGTTGGTTTCTACAATGGCCACACCAAAGAGCGCACTGTGATCCTCACAGCATAAGCTGATGTAACCCTTATTTTGAATATGGAAAAAAGAAAATTATTTTAAAAGAAAATGCATTGAAATAGTGCATTTTTTTAGAAAGGAGCAGGAGGCTCTGTAAATGGAAAAAAATCACAATTAGACTCAAATAAGTACACTAGTTAAATTTTGTGCTGCCGTTCATGATACAGTTATTTAAATGACTTATTACCAGGTTTTCCTTTGGCTCACTAGGTGGCAGTGTTCTGTTGCTTACACTGTTATTTAGGTCAATTTAGATGCTGCTGAATTTATTTCCTCTGAAAATCTGATTTAGACTTTTTCGTGAAGCTGACTGTTTTAGTGATAGCAAGTGTAGCTCATCTTTGATAACTTTTCTGTGCTGTTTTATCAGTGAGTTGCTTTATGCTGTTTGCTCAGGTGAAGTTATTGGCATTTTATAAGCATCATTTCTGAAAGTCAGGTGACACTCATGGTTTCCATTTGTACCAGGAAGCTTTTATTTGGTACAAGCGTATAGGAAGTTGCTAAGATTTCTCAAATGTCTGTTAGTATCTTCAGATATTACAGTAGTAAGAAAAGTCTTTAGACTTTATTTAATACAGTGATTTTTAGTTAGCTGAACGCAGGCATAGTTGAGGAAAAAATATTTTATTTTGACCAGACCAAAATGATTATGAAAGTAAAATTTCATATTGGACTTTCACATGAACTGAGTGAAATGTGAACATAAATATGTTCCAGCTGAAATTACTTGTTACATTTGAGTACTAGAAAGGGTAGGTAAGAGAATAAAGTCCAAAATATAGTAGAATTAATACGGTACCATAGCTGTTTTATTCATGGAGTGAAGTGGCCAGATATCTATGGATTCATAAATCAATAGGGGCTTGATTCCATCAGGTGTTAAAAATCTCTTTTCCTTTGAAATTATCCCAGTTGGAAATATCATTCAACGTTGGACAATACAGTTAACGGGTATTTTTAAGCAGTATTTTTATGATGTTTGGAAGCTTATTGAGAACTTTAGCATAGCATTCAAACAGGAACCATTTTTATTGAAAAAAAATTAATGGTGAAAAGCATCTACAGCAAAACTTGCTTCTCATGTATACAGGCAAAGCTTCAACAAGATTGATAGAATTGTAGTTACTTATAAGAGAAAGAATTTGGCTTGCTGGATCTGCAGGAAACCAACTATGCTATACATTCCTTGTCTATGGAACATTTAATGCTCAGCTCTGAATATTTCAAATAAAATAAAGTTCTTGCTCAAAGTTTTTGTGGCAGGATTCCCAGAAAGGATTTAGTATTTGAGATTTGCTCTTTAACTCTGTTCCACAGAGAGAATGCCAACTTTTGCAGAAGTAGTTCCTATTTTATTGTATGGAATTTGAGAGACTTCCATTTATGCATATGAGTAAGCCATCTGCGCATTTCTACTGGTTAAACTAGTAAAATAATTTCCTCTCCTCATCAAATACATGCCTCTTTTTGGTTACTCTGGAAAAAATGAAATGTCAAGCATAAGGTTTTAAATGGTTGTCTAGATTGCAGAAAATCTGTGTCAGTAGGTTATGAAAGCCTTGCTATCTTGTGGGTGTCTGGCCTGAAATGAAATTAAGACCCTGTAAAATAAATAAAGCAAGTTTTAAGTATAAACGTTGCAGAGATAAAACAAGAAATAACTTTCCCATGAAATCTTGTTTCAGCAAGTGGAAAAACATAAAAAGTTTCTGTTGTATAAAATTTGAGTTGAAACTTGTCATGCAATTAACATAGTTAGGGAATAACCAGTACAAAGCCTTACTTCATTTTTTTTAATTACTCAAGCTTTAAGACTGGGTGAACTCTAAAGTACTCCTGAGGAATTTGAGTCTGAACTATGACCAAATCTTTATTCATCATGAAAAGCCCCATCAAGGCTGATTTCCAACGACAAGAAGCCCATGCAGGGCTAATTTTGTTGATTACTGAATCCCAGGGCAGGATTTTCAAAAGAAAGCAAATCCTGGAAGATTCTGAGCAGTTTCCCAAGCACTTCAGTATGTGCACGTACTCGGCGTCCTGTGGAACACAGCCTTCCCTTCTTGCCAAGTTCTGATGATATCTTCAAAGGCACTGAGTAATTTCTGCTTCACAGAAATCAACAAGGATTTCTAATGTTCAGCTGGATTAGGTTTTACATTTGTTCTGTACATTTTGCTTCATGAGCATGCTGTTCAACAAGCACGTTTAGCTCCTGAAGAGTTTTTGTATACATATCCCCCTGTCTGGTTTTGTGACTTGCTGACCTACATCTCTGGAAAATTAGGGAACAGAATGGGGGAAGCCCAGGCTGGAAAGCTTACTATGGATAATTGCAGGTTTTTTTCAAAGCTAAACTTTGGCTTTAAGAAACAAAGACCGGAACTGGAAGAAAAAAAAAAAGAGGGAAAACTTAATGTATAAAATATGCTCCAAACTAATTGCATAAATTTACACTGATACCACTGGAGCTAGGATTTCTCCCCAGATTAACAAGAAATTTTGGTAATTTGCATGGTACTTTTCTGACTGGGATACAGAAATCAGTTGGGAATACTTTGTGTCGCTTTTTCCAAACAACATAAAGCCCGGAGCAATGCATTGTAACCATGATAATATTTAACACTGATGTTGGAGTTTACTGTGTCACACAAGACCTATTGCTCATTCCCAGACAGACAGGACAACCTAATCATTTTCTGGATGACAAAACCTGTACAATTTGAATTGACTGTAAATGTTTACATTGATCCTTGACATTCTAAATAACCAATTTGTTAAATGGTTGTTAAAATCCATGCATATGAGTTCATCACCCTGATCATAAGGAAGAAGCTGATACTATGCAGATACCATCCTTGCATGGGATTTAGCACACCCTTATCCCTCTTCGTCTCCCTGCCACTCTCATTACTATGAAGTGTAAAGTAAAGCCCACTTCTTACTCCCCAGCTCTTCCTTATACCGTGATTCTGCTGACAACAGACACCTTTTGTGATTTTTCCCTTTTGTCACCTAACATTTTAGTATTCTGTGAAGTAAATAGAGATACATTATTGTCTCAATAGATTTGGAATTGTGTTTTGGAGATTAAGGTAGTATGCCAACTAATTAAAACCTTGGTGCTCTGCACGTGCATTGTTGTATTGTCTATGTTGTGTGTGTATAACAAACAGAGCCAGAAGTCATGACAAATTGCATTCTTAGGAAAACCAGGTATTTTGCCGTAAGCCTGTGCACCAATGGTTAAATGCCAAGTATGTGCTGTTCTAGTTGGAGAGGATTTTGGATCATGAACCAGGACTTGGAGTGACATGAAGTTCAGCAATGCTTGAATCCAGTTCCAAACTTTGCCGTATAGGACCATTTTGATGCTAGCTTTTATAGTAGAAGTTGTTTGCGCTCTATTGTATGGAATTTGTGCAACTTCCAGCAAGTCACAAGAAGACTACACATACACTGGTTCCTCCTTCTGCCTGAGGTCGTGAAATAGTTCCTTTAGTAAGGACTAGATATCTATGCTTTTTATTTGAGCACGTAGTAGTTTTCGGTCAGTTGCGTGACTGTCTTGTGCCTGCCTGTGTGTGGTCCCTGTATTGCTACAACATGACCTGTCAATCTGTGCAATTATTGATCTTTCTTAAAGAAACGGGCATTTCAGACCAACAGTGCCCATAGCAGTTAAATGATGCATTTTAGTGCAACAAAATCATTAGTTTTAATGCTTTTATTGTACATTTTAAAGGGGGTCTATTTTAAAGAAACACTTTTAACAATGAAATTTGGTAGACTTTATGTGAGATAATTAGAAGATACGAGGCTACATACCCATAGAAGTAGCCAGTAACAACAGAATATGTAATATTTTAAAAATAAGCCACAAAGCAAAATCATTTAGATTTCGTAATGAAAATCTGGAATTACTGCACACCATTCTTTTTAAACCCACAGTACCACAGATACTAGAGAAGGAACCTCTTGTAAAAAGGTACTGTCTCCCCTTGTTAATGGGACTTTTTGATGAGTTCTACTAGTTCAGTTTTTAATGTCTCAGAGGAAAGAAACTCACTAATTCCCTTGGTTGACTACTCCTTAATCTAATAAATCACCTCATACTCCAAATGCAGGCCTCATGAGAATAATATTCACTGAAGTGGGCCAAGTACTCCCCTAGGCTTTTCACCCCATAGAGAGGACATTATAGGAGCTGACTGGTGATTTTTTGTTGAATTTTCATTGCAAAAGCAGAGCCCAGTGGCTTATTTTAATTTAAAAGTTTTTTATTATAATTTCTCTTTATTCCAATCAATGCCACCAACACTTATGGGACTGCCAAGAGCCTTGCATAAGGAGCAGGGTACAGTTTTGCTGCACAGGAGTAAATCAGGGAATGAATTATGTTATGAGAGTCATAATGCAAGCCCTTGTGTAACTTTACTCCGTGGGGGAGTTGTGCTGTGCCAACCTGACTTACTTTGGGACCTCTCGCAGTGCATGTCCTTCCCAGGTCCCCTGAACACGGCAGTGCTGCAGCAGTGCTCTTCTTTCAGGTGTGTTTGAGCATTTGGAGTACCCTGAAGAAGAGGGTGGGGGCCTTGGAATGAAACCCTGGGGATTGCTATCGCACATCTGCAGGAAAGCATCAGAAAAATGAGTGAGGTACCGATGTTTGCAGGTGCTGGGCAAGGCTTTGTCTACTGCATTTTCTACTGTAACAAGATCTCTGTGGGTCATACATTTGGCTTAAGTGTTGCTTCTGACCCCTCTGAGGTGGTTCACAACTTGGCCATAGGATGACCAACTTCTCTGTTTTCCTTCCTTGTTTTCTTGATGGGAACAGAGTGTGTTTCAGCCTTTTACCCACCCGTATTCTCTAAGTGTTGCTGGGGTTTAAACCTGACCCAGTTTGTGATGACACTTATACTACTGCCTTGCTGTCTACTTTTGGGTTTGCTATTCATATCTCTTTTGGGGTCATTTTCATTTGCCTTCTGATTAATTTTAGCACGTTGAACTTGTATTTTCAAGATCTTCTCCGCACCCCTGACAAGGAGATTTTGTTGTGACTTTGGAAGAATATTGAAGTTGAAACATTTGTGTTAATAGATAGCCTCAACTGCTAGAAGATTTTTTTTAATTATTAGGTGGGGCCTGGTGAACTTGGCAATATGGATCACCAGAAAGTTATTAATGTTTTTTAACCTCGTTACTGGCATTTTTGGCACACAGTAAATTAAAAATTGGTATTGATAATCTTACATCATCTTTTGACTGTGGCAGCAAATTCACGTGAATGTCTCGCCGATAGCCTCGGTGCAGGGGACCAAGCTGGAGACACCTGCTCTGCTCTGGGGCTGTAAATGGGCAGGGGGTGTCGCTGCCCCCGCGGCGGGGGGCTGCTGGTGGCACTGAGGGCTCCTCGCACCACAAAATGCCACCCAGGTGGCCGTGACTCACGTTCCCGTGGAGTCCCTCACTTTACCCCACAGGTCCCTGCCCTCCCCCCTGGGGGCAGCAGCGGGGAGGGCACAGCCCGCATCGTCGGGGGAGCGGGGGTCTCGCTTGGCTCCCCGTCCCCTCCTCGGGGCTGCACGGCCCCGGTACTGGGGGAGCGGCGGTGGTCGCCGGGGCCGGCCCCGCCGTGCAGCCGCTGAGGAGGGAGAGGCGGTGGGGCGCGGCGGCAGCGCGAGCGGCAGGTGCGGGGCTTCCACCCTCCCCCCCCCACCCCGCCTCCGCCCGCCGCGCCGGTCCCCGCG
>JAOXNO010000001.1:59073634-59107416 GCA_028565335.1 Limnodromus scolopaceus
AAAGAGCCCCAGCTCTTTGAGCCTTTCCTCGTAAGGGAGGTGCTCCAATCCCTTAATCACCTTAGTTGCCCTACGTTGGACTCTCTTCAGTAGTTCCCTGTCTCTCTTGAACTGGGGAGCCTAGAATTGGATGCAGTATTCCAGTTGTGGCCTCACCAATGCAGAGTAGAGGGCTCTCTTGAGTTGAACTGTGAGCAAAAGAGTTTTTAGATAAACTGATGACTGATGAATAAGTAAAAGTCTCTTCTCAGGACCAGGGGAACTTTCAAGCAAAGGTTCCGCAGCTTTCTGTTCCTTCAGATTGTGTTGATGCAAGAGACTGGAAAACAGCAAGAGCAATACCAGTTTTAAATGGGCTCAGGGGAAAAACCAGGAACCTATAGACCAATTGCTCTGATTTCAATCTGTAATGAAGAATACAGTTTCTACACAAATGGGTAAAAGTGATAATGTGAAAGTGAGATTAAGAAAATGGGTGGTCAATTTCAAGATTAAAAAATATAAGATAATGTACATCAGGGGAAAAAAAATCCTAACTATATGTAAGCAGCAATAAAATTTAAGTTAGTTGTTACTCAGAAAAGAGACCATGGAAGGATCTCAAATATCCTGTCAGATATACTGTCTATATCTCAGTTAGGACATGAAGGAACTAGACATGTTTCAGTCAAGGCCAAGAAAGATGGTCAAAGCTGATCAAAGATCAGCTTCCACATGATGGGAAAGAAATCTAGGAGTCTTCAGAGTGGAAAAGATGTCATTGGGAAGGAATATGCTAGCAGCATATTAAGCCATGAATGACATGAGAAGGTGAATAAGGAATGATTGCTCATTCTTAATCAAAAATTAAAGGGCAGTCTGTAAAGAGATCAGGCAGTAGGATTTGATTAAAACAGGAGGTACATGCAGTCCGTTATTAAACTGTGGAACTGCATATCTTGAGAGCTCTAGAAGGATGTTTTCATGGAGGAAAAGTCCGTAAAGATCTATTCCATAGGAAGATGTAGATACAAACTCTCTTTCAGCAAGCTTCTGAGGTGAAGGTTTCCAGAAATGGGAACCTATCCCAATGGTGTATCACAGAGTCTTGCCAGTTTGTCCTTCATTCTGCACAAATGTGTGCTTTACTTCTTTTAATAAAGTAGTTTTCAGTGCTTACAATTAATAGTGATTTTTCACTTGTATAAGCCAGATCTCAGATGATCCTGTTACAACATGGACTGAAAGGGAATACTTACATGAGATATGTCTTACAGAAAGTGGCATTGGTGTTTGCATGCAGACAAATGGTTAAAAGCATATAGGAAAGATACTTATCTCTCCATTTTTGGCTGCTCCCTTAAACACACTTCTGTTTGATTATACATCATTCTGAGGCACATGCAGTTCCAAAGAACTGGAAATCTAAGTGGCTGAAGTTTCCTTCAGATTCAGAGGCAGATGCTGAGCTGATGTAAATCGGCATAGGTCTATCGTAAGCAGTGCTATGTTCATTCACAGCAGCTGAGAATCTGGCTGGATATAAATTCCCTTAATAACTTTTCCTTAAACAGTTGCATATCCATCATTTTCCACTCTGAGTTTAGCTCTTTTTTAGCTGTGGGACAACTGTATGTCCCTTGCTGACCTACAGATAAATTATGAAGCTAAGCTAATTACAGTAAACTATGAATTATTCAGATAATATGTTGTGTAGATGCTTCAATCTTTCAAATTATGTCCTAACTAACTATTGCACAGCTTTGGCCTTGTGTGTCCTACCACTAATAATACTTTAAAAATAATTATCACAATGAACTGTTCGATAGACACCCTGGATTCATTAGCAGCATTTCTTATGTCACTTTGTGGAAACCACACACCAACAGATTCAAAACTGGGTTTCTGACTATGAAATGAGCAACAAAACTAGTATTAAAGATGGTTAGGATTATTTTTTCTATTTACCTAACACAAATGAATGTGTAACGGATAGGTTGATATCCCCAACGACTTTCATACTGTGTATTTACTCTAAGGCTTTTTTTATGTCTAGGACTTTAATTCAAGGAGATAAGAAAGCAGGATTTACTATTTTTTGGGCTGATGATGGCTTGGACACTGGACCAATACTTCTGCAGCGAGAATGTGATGTTGGCCAAAACGATACTGTGGATGACCTGTATAACCGGTTTCTCTTCCCAGAAGGAATAAAGGCTATGGTACGTTTAGCTGTACTAAATATCAACATTTTAAGAGGAAAAGAAAAGCATCTGCTGGAGTTTGAAAGTAAAGGAAATATAGACAAGATGCATACATTCGGAAAGACAGAGGTTGTGGTGCTCAGCCGAATACTAGACTTCAGTGGAGCTGTGCTGCTTCACGACAGCTGGGGAGGTGGCCTCAGAATATTGGTTGCTGGCAGCAGGCAGAGCATATCCTGTTTCCACAGAAGTCAAGAAGACGGATTTGTCTGGAATGTAGCTCTTTCCACAGATTTCTTGAATGTTTTCACAAGGTGAAATTTTTTACAGGCTCAGAGAGAGCAGAAAGTTAGGGGTGAGGTTGAAAAAAAAGGCAGTGGGGCTGTTTTAAGTTCAGAGCCTTGGTGGATTGGCTTTGGATTTTCTATGCTTATCCTTTTTTTGTTTGTTTGTTTTAAAATGGAGAAAAGAGAATGCATAAAAAATACTCAGCATGCCTCGTTAGAGAAAATTTTTAATTTAATTTGTTTAAATGCAGAGAAATAACTTTTTGCAGAAAGAAAAGGAAATAGTTGAATGCAAACATATAGAGCCACATTCTGGTCCTGCAGAATTTAGGCAGCTGCTATACATTTGGTGACTAGATACTCTCATCAAATTTCTGAGGCTATTTCTTTTTGTCAAAGAAATTTAAGCATATATGTATGTTAATCAGTGCAGCATTGGTCCCCTATATTTTGGAAATCCTAGGTTTTAAAAATAAACCAGTTCCCCTTGTGGCAGAGAGTCTTTTTCTGTCATTCACAAGTGTGACGGAGAAAAAAAGGCTAATCAAGCTAACATTAAATTTGTTACTTTTTCACTTAGGTGGAAGCTGTACATCTAATTGCTGATGGTAAGGCCCCTCGTATACCTCAGCCTACAGAAGGGGCAACATATGAAGGGATCCAGAAAAAGGAAAATGCAGAGGTAGTGTTAAATAACACTGTTTTGTGCATATCACTCTAAAAATTGTTATTAACTCAAATTACATCAGTAGTGATATCAAGTTAACATGAATTTTAGCTCAGCTGTTTCCCCACCTCTTATTCCTGGGATAACTCCAAGGATGCATGTAATGGAGCCCCAGGTTAAGTTTGTACTCCCTGTCAGCAGTCAAATATATTTAGAAACTTGGTGTCCTACTTGGAATCATCTACACATAGCTAGAAGGCAGCTGCACCTACAGTGGATTCTTACTATCCACTTTTAATACAGCGTTGAATGGAGATAGCTTTTTCTGTTTACCAACAGCGCGTACAAAATTCTCTACCAGAAATAGATTTGATGTTAGCAAAAGCAAGTGTTGGCACCTTTCCTGTTAGCACCAGGAAAAGAACATATAGGTCATGTAAACAAACAACAGATAAAGAAAAAATATTTAAGCACCCATGTAAGAATTATATAAGCACCTCCACTGCATTAGTTGGATCTTCTTTGTGGTTGGGAAGGCCACCATAAAACAATAGTGAATGCTGCCTGTAATACTTTCTTTTCCTTTTCTAGGCCAGTGCAAAAGTTTAAAAAAAAAAAAAAAAGTAAAAATAATTCCAACTATTTCAGTCTCTTGTCCATGGTGAATGTAATCTTTTCCACCTGAAATACTGTAGGTGATGCTTTTTATTATATTTCAATTCCTGACTTACCTTAGAAACAAATAATTTTGCATAAGGATATTTTTATTTATCCCTTTAGTACGATACATGAAGACCTTCCTTGGAGTGAACTAGCTTAATCTCCCTGATATGAAACTATTTTCCTTGTCTTATAATTTGCTTCTAAATATTCTTTGTGCTTAATCTAAGAAGGGTGCTGGGATGATGGCAGAGTTTTTTTACTTAATAGCTATTCTGATACTTTCATTCGTTTTGTATACATATTCACAGTACTGCAAAGATGAATGCATTTTCACTGGTGTTACATATTAAATATAAATTACATCCTTAAAACATTATTTCCATTTTTCTCAAAGTCTTGTAGGAATTGCAAGTGGTAGCAGGGATTCCATTTATGAAATAATTTATAAATTGTTAATAAATTATTAGAAAGTATGTTAATAAAAGTTTGTAGATTTATTGAAGAACTTAGGATTCAAGCAGTATGTAGACCATCTTCAGCAGAAAGTGATACCTCAGACATACAATTATTTATATTTATACTATGCTTATTAAATTTGTTAATCATAATATTAATTAATAATGGATGAATACCTGGTAGCAAGAGTTATAGTTTCATTATATTAGTGTAAGAAGGAGAATCTATGAAAAGATATCGACTGCACAGAACACAAAAGTGCTAAGAGCATCCCATTTGATAGGTCTTTGATGATTAACCCCCTGGAGATCACAGGTCTTTCTTTACGAACATAGACACTTTCTGTGTTCTTAAATAAATGAACGGTTGAAAGAGAAGGAGGGGGAATGTGTAATTAGAATCATAGGATCATAGAATGGTTCAGGTTGGAAGGGACCTTAAGGATCATCGAGTACCAACACCCTGCCATAGTCAGAGACATCTCCCACTAGACCAAGTTGCTTAAAGCCCCATCCAGCCTGGCCTTGAACACCACCAGGGATGGGGCATCCACAGCTTCTCTGGGCAACCTGTTCCAGTGCCTCACCACCCTCATAGTGAAAAATTTCTTCCTGATATCCAAGCTAAATCTTATATAGGAAAACATTACTAAATTGATTTATACCCAAACAGAGAAGATTTAGCTGGCATGTCTTGATTTCCTAGATCTCCTGGGACCAACCTGCAGCAGCTCTGCACAATTGGATTCGAGGGCACGATAAAGTTCCTGGAGCATGGACAAGAATAGATGGCCAGGTATGCTCTGAAAACCAGAAGAATATTCTTCTTTTCTATACCCTCTTTTTGACCTTTTTTTTTTCTTGTTATAAAAGCTTTCTGTGTACAGGTGAATACAAATGAGAGTTATATTGGAGTATGACTATATGTTTTGTATATATATAGAACACAGTAGTTAAAATTTTCTCTTTTTTTAATGATAGATCCATTTAATTCAAATAAATATAAGAGCAATATCTGAAAAAAAATGGGCATGGTACAAAGCAATACGTAAGAAAGGTCAAACCATCTGTGCCAATCATTTTGGGAAGTAGGCATACATTACAGTGTAATGGAACCCGTGCTGTACAGTGGGCAACATCACAGTATTGACAGCAAAATAAAACACTGTGAAATAACAAAGAAGATTTTATTTTAAAGAGATTTGGGCCTAGATCGTTTGAAGAAACAAACATATCTCATTTATCCAAAACCAACTACCTCCTTTCAAAGTATTAAACATACTATACATTTGATCCACATAGTACTTACATAAAACATTTTAAAAATCACATTATCTTTACTGGCTGTGATGTGCAGATTTTGTTACTTAACGATTGGCCATCTGCCAGGAGGCTGCTCCAAAAGCCTGGTTCTACCCTAATATCCAGGAGTTCTTGCTGATTTGAGACCCCAGATAGAACAGAAAAGTCCAAGAGAGAGGCAGCATTGCCAGCCTGGGAGCAGTCAGGCTTCTGCTGGTCTCTCACTTTGGGCATGCACCGACGAAAGCTGCTTCCCTTTCTGCACTGGTTCCAGCATGCACGTTGTTACAGCTAAGCAGCTTTGCAGGTTTAGGCAGCTTGCAAAATTTTACCTGTCCTGTGTTGTAAAGGTACAGAAATTATGTTGTAACATGTTTTCCATGTGTAGGTACTTACATTTTTTTTATATCATATTAAAGCTTCAAAACACTTTTATTTCATTATTAGAATTTTAGAGCATGTTTAGAATCTGTGCACTTTTAATTCTGTTTATTTTTAGGTGGTTACTTTTTATGGGTCATCACTACTCGATGCTTCAGTGCCTGCTGGGCAAGAGCTGGCAATAAAAGGTGCTTCAAGACCTGGAGTTGTAACCAAGAATGGTCTAGTCATTTTTGGTAATGATGGGAAGATGGTAAGTGCTCACCCTGGCAAACCTAAGCACGAATGGAATATCTTTAGCAAGAAGTGCAAATAGTATGAAATTGTCAAGCTATGCAAATCTCGTTGCTAATGACGGAGCTAATTTGCTTGGAGTTTATCAATCCTCTACCGTCCTATGGAGAAGACATTCATGTTTTGCTTCAAACTCGATCCATATTAATTTCCAACATGGATTAAAATTTACCAATACTAGGAGAGAATCTAAAAGATACGTAGGAGTGGTCTGTGTTAAGTTACCTGCATCATAGCAGCTTTCCTGCAGGCCATTTATTTTACCATTTCAATAACCATATTAATGCCAAAAAAACTCTTCACACAAGGATATATTGCCTCCCAGATAGTTCAAAATCACATCCTCTCATTTTTCAGGTACTAGTGAGAAATCTGCAGTTTGAAGATGGAAAAATGATCCCTGCATCTAAATACTTCTCTGCTGATGAAACAACTGCCCTGGAACTTACGGAAGAGGAGAAAAAGATGGCAGAAGATATTAGGGTAATTCAATAAACTGCTTTAGTAGGATATTACTTTAGAGAAAAGCATTATATACTTCTCATTATAGACAAGGCACATCTTTTATTTAGCCATGCAAATTATTTTTTTATAAAATGTATTCAAAGAGTATGGAGTTGAATCTTTAGTTATTGACATTAATTCAGGGGGGAACTCACTAGAGTACTTACACGTCACTTTAGAAAATTTTGTTTCAAATAAAAGTGATACAAAGACAGTGATTGCAGGGTCAGTTATGGTAAATATCTATGAATGGTGAAGGTGGGAGCGAGGAAGAATAAATTGACCTTCGCCTCACAACAGTGAGGTTTTCAACACTGAAAGACTTGGACAGTTCTGAAGTCCTTTCTTCACTATGGTATTACTCACTAGGATGTACTCAGGGTGGTCCTGCTGGACAAGCTCCAGGGAGTCTTAGAACAGCAGTTTGAGAGAAAAGCAACAGTTTTATCCCTGTACCCCTGTGCACTGTCTCTCTTCTGCCACAACCACGCTCAAGGGGCCTCTGCCATGTCCCTAGCAGAGGGATGCAACAGTGGAGCAGTTGGAGAAGAAACCTCTCACAGCCAGCGAGGCACTTTGCTGCCCTCTCCTGTAATCCATCCTCTGTAGAGAGTGTCATGGGCTTAGCTGAAAGCCTCGTTTGTCATTAAAGTTTTGTGTCAGAGCAAGTGAATCACAGACGTCTTCCCTTCTGCTAACTCTGCTGCAGGGTCAGTAACTTTTGGCAGAGGCAGCTTGATGCACTCATATTTTAAACTGCTGCTTCAAGATTACCTTGAACCTGCTTGCCAGCAAACTAAATCCTGCCTGGAGCTATTGACTGATTCAATAGCAAAAAGAAATATAAACTCTGCCGTTCATTATACTACCTGCTAACTCTGAAATCTAATTATAATTAATTGAAATGCTACATTACCAGTTATTTCACTGTTCATGTTAGTGGAAATCTCCATCTCATGCATGCAGCTTAAACTACTTCTCAGCTCTGCCCAGGTGCCAGAAATGCCATCAATCCAGTCACAAAGTGCTCCAGGCTGTCCTTGCCTTTGCTGCTGATGTATTCCATAATGCAATAGGAAGTTATTCTGTGGAGGATAACGATCTTGAAAAAATGGGCCTGAAAATCATTAGCATTATACCGCTCAGGTTTCTTGGCTGATTAGGTGAAATCATCATGGACAAAATAATATTTTTTATAAACAAATTATGCTGAAGAATTTATTGACTAATATCAGGACTCTAGACAGTTCAAGACCTTCTTAAAATAGTTTTCTGTTTCAGAATCCTTTGAAATGATACATGTTTTAGGCACAGATACCATAGAAAATACGGTTTGATTAATTCTTCTTGCCCTTAGTAGATTATTCATTATTGCCTCTGTTATTTTCATGTATTATTAGGATATTTGGAAGGGAATTTTGAGCAATGTTGCCGTAATTGAGGATTCCACAGACTTCTTCAAATCTGGAGCATCCTCTATGCATGTTGTCAGGTAAAAATATTCAAAATAAGAAAATTTTGAAGCCAAAGTTAATGGAAATGAAGTTGTCATGGTGCTTTTAAATCAGGGCTAATCAAGTAGTGTTAAAAAAATAACCCCATGTATTTTCCAAGACCTTAATTATTCCCTTTCCTACCTTTGAAAATGTGGTACAGTTCTGCTCCCAAAATTAGGGGATATTGATGTAATTGTGCTCTTTCTATTGAAGGAAAATTCCCCTTAACTTCAGGAAAATGATCCATATGGGGGAGCATGGCGATGCTCAAACCTGTCTGCATGCAGGGACAGGTATCTCAAGATTGGGGGGCTGATTGGGAAGCTGAGCAAAGAACTCCTCAGAGGGAAAGAGGAGCCTTTCACAGAAAGAATTGAGCCTATGCTTACAAGTGCACTGAGGTCATGCTGTGTTGGGTCACCTCAGCTACATTCTTTTTGCAACTCAGATACCCCAGGCCATAATATAAAACCAACATTTTGAGTGTTTTTGTTTAACAAATTGATTATTGTCTTTATTACTTACTGGTGTCATTGAGCTCTGAATGACCTCCATGTATTGGTTAGAGTAGCCCCATATACTGCTATATGCTATTTTTAATTTATTTTCAAAAGTTTACCTAGAAGTATTCCAGGACTGACATTTTCTTTTCCATAACACCCCCAATTAAAACGACAAAATTCAGTAAAATCCACAACTTCTGTGACATTGTTGTCAAAGAAACACACACACATATTCACATGTGTACAAAATGGTGCCCAGTTTTGATCCCTTTCAATCTTCTAATGATTCAATTATCTGAAGAGTTCTTTAATTTGTAATTAAACTTACTCTTTCTTCAAAATCTTTAGAATGCTAGAAGAAATCAAACAGAAATATAGTGGTCTTCAACTACAGAATGAAGATGTGTATATGGCCACTAAGTTTGCTGACTTTATTCAAATGGCTGTCAGAAAATTCAGAGGAGAAGACAAAGAAGAAGAGTTAGTTATTGATTATGTAAGACCTTTTACTTTACCTTTATTACTTAGTCTTTCTTGGTTTTGGGAGGAGGGTAGACAATGCATTTTATTAGATTGCTTGATGCAATAGGAAAAACAAACATAGATTTGGTCATACAAACTCTCCTTTGTGACTGGTTTTTTTTTTTGCAACATTTATATATTTGCATTTGGGAATGGAAGTATATATGTAATGTCACTTACAATATTGCAGAAACCAGGAGATCAAGAACACCCAGTACAGCAGCTCACACACAGGCAGATATTCCTATCTGCCCTGCGCTGTCCTGCCAGTACGCTTCAGTGAGAATGATTCTAGATCTTCTGCTTTCCTGAGGCAAACAGTGCTAGTTTTTTCTCCTAAAAATCTCTTTAAAAAATTTCTGTGAAAGGAGAATTCTGTGGTTTTTTTAAGTCATTAAGCAAGTCCGGATTTCTTGAATTTGGGATCTGTACATTTGGTCCACTAAAACCAGCTTTAACTAAGATTTAGTGTTGGTCTGAACATCAAGATCCATTGATAAAAAATATGGAGATCTGCTTAACCTCCTCAGAGTATGGTCATTGGCATTCACGGAGAATATGGTTTCCATTTAATTTTACTTTTTTGTACGCTCCTAACAAGCATATATACCTCCTAAAATGCATCTAGATGTTGGCTGCAGGTATCAAATTCTTGTTACGATACATTAAAATCTTAGTTATTAAAAATTTAAATTAATTTTTTGTTTATTTCACTCTTAGGTTTCAAAAAACGTGAACAACATGACTGTGAATATGCCATACCAGTGTTTCATAAATGGGCAATTTATAAATGCTGATGATGGAAAAACATATGACACTATAAATCCAGCAGATGGATCAGTAAGTAATTTCTAAATATGATCATTACCAGTTTTTTTTTTATTTCTTTGCCTGTTCAAAAATCTAAAACACTAACTGAATATTGTTAATTTCAAAACCATATAGTACACATTAAACAGCCCCTAGCAATAATTTGAAGTTTTAATTTACTTCTCAGTTTATATATTCTATAGTTTCCTGTTTCAGCCAAGCTGCACAGCAAAAATAACCTACTTCCACTTCAACTCTTATGTCAATTTCTATACCCAGCTGTATGTTTTACTTTGATTTCATTCTTGTTTAACTTTGTAAACTAAAATTGCTGAAGTTTAGTTGCTAAGGAAGTATTTCTTTTAGGATATTGTATATATTTCCTGTCAGTCATCAACTTCAGTTTTTATTTTACTTTTTTTGCAAATCTGATGTCTTAGGGCAAGCCTGACTTTAAAATGGCCCTTTACATTCCCAGGAAGAAAAATCACTTTTCAGTAGGCAAAAACATACAGTTGCACTTCAGTCCTGAAATGCAGACTCTTGGTTGAGCAATTCATAACCATGAAATATAAATAAGAGAAGTGATTCTGACATCTATGTAATTGCGATTTAATTCTGGAGTAAATCAATTCTGCTGAAATCAATGCCACAAATTTCGCTATCATTGAAGTCAGACTCTGGTACTTTTTCTGAAACTCGTTATGGAATGGAATAAAAGTCATAACAATTCTCTATTAGGATTTACAGTGTGCGTATTTATAGAACACAAATGTAATAAAAAACCTGTGTGTATATGGTGATTTATGGTAACAGAAGCTCCATATTCCTGAGAAATGGAATATGCAGGAGTGATTTTAGCATGTTTAGATATTATATTAGATTGTAATAGCAAATATAAATACTTCCAACTCTTGTAATATCGCATTGATTTTACATATGGAAAGAGATTGTGAAATCAAGTGGGACAATGCTCCTTGCTGTGAAGAAGAAGAAAGATCTAGGAATCTGAGTCCCTGCAGCATCCTCCAAACTTGGCCACCTCAGTTGTGTTTGAACATTTTGCAGCCTGACTCACCCATGATAGCTGCTGGGGTTGAGGATATTAAGTATTTGCTTATACCCAGTCAAAGAGTTTTAGAGGAAGGACTAACACTCTGCATCACAATCTCTCAGTTTGAGCTAACACGGTGCTCCCTTTGGACAGGTAATCACCAGTGTATCTTCTGCTTCGTTGGCTGACGTTGACAAGGCAGTGGCAGCAGCAAAGGAGGCATTTGAAAATGGTGAATGGGGAAGAATGAACGCAAGGGAAAGAGGACGACTCATGTACAGGTACATGAAAGGCAGCTTGTGTTTGTTTCATTTTTGTTATATCTTAATGTTTTGTTACTGTGAAGAATTACTGCACAGTTTTCTGAGTATGATGGATATTCATAATCCCACTGTTAGAGGTACCAGAGGTACCAGTACAGTATTTTCATCCTCTAATTTACTTCAATGTACCAGCCTCAGGTCTTAGCTGGATAACCTTTCTTGTGGCAGAAAAGAATCTTCTAATCTCTCTCTGACACCATTTTTTTATTATTATTTATGAATGGAAATGAAGAATTTGAGGAAAATATCTTTTAAATACTTAATGGCTTCAGTTAATCTATATGGGTTTTGTTTCAAGGGACTGAAAATTCCCTTGTAAAGTCCAAATCCTTCTGTATAAATGAGGCCAAGTTTTAAAGGCAGAGTATGCCTGGGTTAGGTTGGCAGAGACTTTTGACCTTGCTAAGCCTACCTGCACTCTATACAGTAAACATACAGCCACGTTGCCACTAATTTTGAAATAGGTTGTGACTGACGCTAGATTTTGCAGGATCATATGCCAGCATACTTCCCACCTGGCTAAGGACTCACCCTAGGAGATGTGTTACGGTCTGTTCTGGAATAATTGTTCTGTGTAGAAATTCTCTAAGCTGAATCCTACATTTATCTGAGACACTTCCAGCTCTGTTTTGTACTGTTTCACTGTGTCAACCCTGGATAATGCCTGATTTTCATTTTGACTGTTATTATTGTTTCAGAAGATAAACAATGGCTTTGCTGAATGAATGGTATTTTAATGTTGGGTTTTGATCTTTGAAGGGGAAGAGGTGATCTTGGAAAGATGAGCATGTTAGCTAGATACTGTGAGAACAATACTGGAGGCAGCTAATAAAAGCCCAATTATAATGGATTCCCCATATACAGCATGATGCTTCTCGTGCCTGACAGCAAGCACAAGGAGAACAATATCATGCAAACTTGGGATGAATAGAAGCTCCAGAGCTTCCCTTTAATGATAGCCTCTTTTGTGGAGCTATATGAAGAGCTTTCACTGCTTCTTCAGTTCTAGGACATGCAAATGAATGAGTAAAGATGGGTAAAGGAGCAGATTTCTACTCCTGAATGCCCCGGGTTCACATTTAGCTAATGTGATGATGGAAAATCAATTGTCAGCATAGAGGACATGCACTAGGTAAATTCTGTTCACGTCCAGTAGACAGAAAGTTACTTTTTACTGTGCTTGACAAAGCAGATGTCTTCAAGGATGTTAGGATCTTGAATAGACCTGAAATTTCCTGCCCAAAGGAACTTATGAAGGAGCAGTTCTTGTGTATCGAACACCTTTCCTCTGCAGAGTGCAGTCTGCAGGCTCATCAGCATTACTGTTGGGTGTCCTGGCCAAGTCAGTTGTGCTGAGGAGACTGTGTGTTTGTCTATAGGGAAGAGAAGGAATTTTTTTCACCTTCAGAAAACACAATCTTCGATACTGTGCCCATACCCACTGGTATATCAAGCCTTTATTGTGCTGTGCCAGGTGACTCGTCCTGGTCATCAGACCACACAACAGAAGAAGAACCAGTCACACAGTGAGCAGCCACAGGATGACAGCAGGCTATGCGTCTGGGTGACAAGGCACAATAACAGTCTGACAGTTTAACCAGTGCAGGGGTGGGTCACTGCTCTCTGTATAACCTCTGTGAGTATTTGGAAACTGAAGGTCCATCTGATTCACAGCTTTGGAATATGCAACTAGGGAATGACCCTGTCCTCCTAAGGGTTTAGCCTAGCAAGACAGGAAGGAGTTGGGAATCCATTGCATGCCTGTGCTCTAGCAGGAGCAGGGGGAAGTGTGATGCTGCACTTGTGATACATGGGCTGTGTCCATGCAGTGTATGCAGCAGATCACTTGTTATCACATTAATATAGCTGTAAGACTTTTTAGTTTGTTAAATGGTCCCCTCCCCTCTTTTGCCATATCCTTATGAACCAGGTAGATGTAATTAAAAATAAAAAAGTGTTTTAAAATGCCATATGTTTTACAAGACATTGCAGGCATATTAGCAAAAAACAATGAAAACAAAAGTGAAAAATCTTCTTGTCTCATAAAGTTTGTGACCAGGCCTTGGAAAAAGGCCTGCAGGACTCTCAGAAAATTGAGTAGACATCACAACAGAAAACAGGCAAGTCAGAACTCATATTAAAATTAAGTAGAGTTGATCACTTAAATTTTTCACAAGTGTGCACAGATTCAAAGCATGTACAAACTTGGGTTTCATTTGTATTAGGAATGTAGAGTGCTTGAGAGCCCAAGTTAACTCTGCCCTGAAGAGAAACTTTTAAGGTCTCATAACTACTGCTCTGTGGTTTACACTTGCAAGATTTTCAAGGGTAACTATGTTAGGCACATGGAAAAATGTAACTCCTCTACACCGCATAGATTATTCTTGGATTAAATCAGCTCTCTAGGATAGCTATACCGGAGTGTTTATGTTGCAAACTGCTCCCAGTATGAATGAAGGCCCTCTCTGGTCCACCTTAATTCAAACAAGGCCCCTTTTTCTCTGGCTTCTGTTCAAACTAGAGATTTTGAGTGCTGAACCAAAGAGGTTTGTACCATTAAAGCCCCTAGCTCTGCTACTTTGTCTTATTAAGAGAAGATACTAAGCATGCATTAAATGGAACCTTCTCCTTTGTCCCTGACATGCCATATCCATTCTTTTACACTGATGCCCTGACCTGTAGCTGGATCCCCATGATACAGTTAAAACAGGTATTAAAGAACGTCTTCCCACATCTCTGCAAATGCCTTAAATGGCAGGATTTACGTAACAGAAAAGTGAGTTTCACACCCACTTTTGAATACTCTTTACAGGAGCTAAAATGCACTTGGTTAAGCTCTTAAAATCACATGGCAGTATTGATATATGTCTGAGTACCAAAATATAGACAAAAGCTTAAGAAAATCATTGATGCATCTGTTTCGCTGCCATGTGAGAGCTCTAAGACAATGTAAAAATTAATTCATCCAAACAGACCTCTCTGCCTGAGCAGGAGACCACTAAAATTACAAGAGCTCCTCACAAGTACAGGTATCTGTGCAGAAGCATTTTTGAGACACTCTGATAGCTTTTATTAACTCAATAAAATTTACCACAGTCTTACTTACACCTCACTATGTTGCTTCATAAATCTAACAGATGGAGAATTTGAGATCCAAGGAGACCATGGGACAGATTTTCAAAGGTACCAAGGCATAAAAAATTTAATTTTCCTTACAGCTTAGGAGCTCTGTGTGTGGACATCTGGTGCCTTGAAGCATCTAACATTTAAGTATTTTAGTTCCATGTGCAGACAATACAAAGCAGCGTTATGAAGCTAGGTTTCTCAAATTTCAAGCCTGAGTACTGAGTAGGATCCTGAGTACTCCTTGGTATTTTTGATTACTTGACATTTCTTATGTTATTGTGTATTTGCTTTCTGACTTAATGGTCTGATTTTCTATAATTGGCTCTCTATAGCACAACAGAAAAAGAATGCAACTTTTCTAATTATTATTTTGTTTACAAAACCCATAATTGAACAATCAGGTAAGTTTTCACAGTTTATGTTTTCAACCAGTGTCTACTACAGCCAATGTGAAGACATTTGCAGACCTTAACAGGCAATTGTCCAAGCTCTTACTGAGCATTTACAGTGCTCCACCTCCAAATTCAGTGGAATGCTATTTTAATTACGGATCTTTGCCATACCAAATATCCTTTTAGGCTGTCAGTGGTTAGGTGCCACTTCTCTCTGATGTGGATTTGTAATGTTTTTATTAAAGACTTGCAGACCTGATGGAAGAGCATCAAGAAGAGTTAGCAACAATAGAGTCTATAGACTCAGGAGCTGTCTACACTTTAGCGTTGAAGACCCATGTTGGAATGTCTGTGCAAACATTTAGATACTTCGCTGGATGGTGTGACAAAATTCAGGCAAGTGAATATGTAAAGGGAATAATCAATAGCAGTGCTTCTCTACACTACACTTTTTTTTTTTTTCTGACACAGTGCCAAAAACCAGTGTTACCAAAAGTAATCAAGGAATCAAAAAATAAAGCAAAATTAGAATTTTGCGTAAAACGGGCCTCCCTGGCAATACAAAAGGGCAGTCTGCTTCCAATTGGAGAATATGGATTTAGAATGTGACTCTAAATGTCCATGAAGTCAGTTGAAGTGTCACAATGGATATGCATGCTTAGTCAGCTCTTGATTATTCATGGAGCAGAATGTCATTGTGGTCATCATGCGGGTAAGTGCAAAGACTCATGTGCTATGTTACTTTCTCACCAAGGCTGGTGAGTTTGCTTGATGGCACAGCAGGTGGCACAGCTTGAATAGCATTTCCTCAAGTATCTTTAATATTCAGAATCAAGATTATAATTCAGCTTTTTTTCATCCATCAGACCCTCACTTTATGTTCTTCCATACTTTTGTTATCTATGCTTTTATTTCATCCAATGGAAAAATGGGAGTTGACTACAGTATCCATAGTAGGAAATGATAGAGTATAAGAATCCCTGCCCCTTTCTCTGATGCAAAAATGCTGGTTTGGAAGCCTACTCTGTGATTTTCCAAACCATACTTATATGGGAAATATATTTGTAATAAAAATGATTAAACAATATCAAGATTTGTCCCTCTGCTGTGTTGTAGGGTGCTACAATTCCAATTAACCAGGCACGGCCAAACCATAACCTAACATTCACCAAGAAAGAGCCAATAGGGTAAGTATCACTCTTTTCTTCTTAGTGGTAACCTTCACATACAGAAAAGCCCTTCAAAAGCTGCCGTCAAAAATGTAATTTTTCTCTGTTTTTCTCTACCTGAAGTGTCTGTGCAATTGTTATTCCCTGGAATTACCCACTGATGATGCTTGCATGGAAGAGCGCAGCATGCTTGGCTGCAGGCAACACACTCGTACTCAAGCCAGCTCAGGTAAAATCAAAAAGGATTGTACAGATAGCTCAGGTCCACCACTATTTTTTCAGGCAAAATAATTCAGTTAATCTAGTGGATTTCACCCATAGGTTGACTGTGTCATATGTTTTAAAGTGCGTATATAAAAATACAAGTTGCCATGATGATACATGGTACTGATTGTCTTAAATTCTGCTCTGATGCTACTCTCATTTTTAAGAATGAATTCTTTCTCGCAAGAAGCCATCACTTTTAATTTGTCAGTAGTGTAAAAAGATGAATATTGTAACAAAATTAAGATGTATTGAATGTAAAAGATATCATCACACATTTAATTAAAATAGGAGACCTAATTTAAATATTTCTACTTAGGTCACACCTCTGACTTCCTTGAAGTTTGCAGAACTCTCGGCTAAAGCTGGATTTCCTAAGGGTGTTATAAATATTCTGCCTGGTTCAGGTAAAACTCTAACCATTTTTCTGGGAAGAGTAGGTCATGCTAAAACTGGTGAACTAGCATTTTACCTTTTTGAAGACCTATTACATAAGTGCATGTATCTTCACAGGTAGTAGGCTTGCATCTATGTCATACAGCGATTTCACAAATTTCCAGAACAGAATTGGAAAAATCTGTATGTCACCTGGCTTCTAGCTGGTGGTAAGAGCTGTCAGCCTACACCCTTTACAAGTTCACACAAATAGCATGAACACTCTGAAAAAGAATGTATTACAGAGAAACGTGTTTCACTTGTTTGTAAAACTTCGTTTTTTTCTCCTGATCTTATCATCACTTGGCAGTATTTAAATGTGACAGTGAGACTTAAGGCAAGCTGGTAAGATGCTTATTGGTCACTATAGGTAAGTCATGGTCCACACCATATTACCTGATGTCACCATTTTCCTCTTTCCCCTAAGGAAGAAAAGTGACAAAGTAATTTTATGGGGCAGGCTCTGTTACAAAGCAGATTATTCCACCTACAGTGGAATATTAGGAAGAAAGTTCTTTAGTCCAGGCAGCTGGTGGAATTTGGAGACACTAATGTGATCAAAGTTAACTAATATGAGATTTTTCATAGTCATATGAATAAAGCTGTAAATATAAATAAGGATATGGTACTGCACTTGACTGTTAGCTCTTTCGGTGTTACATTGCTGCTGCTGAGCAATAAGAATTGCCTACGCACTGTCCAGTTAAACTGTTTCCCTCACCCTGATAGGTGGCTTAGTGGGACAACACCTGTCTGAACACCCAGATGTTCGCAAAGTTGGATTCACTGGTTCAACACCAACTGGCAAACAGATCATGAAGAGGTACTCTCAGCAAAAGATTCATAAATAAACACTGCTTAACCTAGTTCTGAAGTAGCTTATTATCTATATTGTACATGTAGCAGTAATAGAAAAGCATAACTACATATGGTTGTTTACATTTATGTATGATTCTACTAAGCCACTACTGGAAAATAGAGGTTTATACATTTTTACTAGATGTGATTTAAAGGAAATAATGAAATAAGAGGTTTTAAAGTTGGTTTTATATGATTATTTATATTTTTTTTACAGTGCAGCCACTAATCTGAAGAAAGTTTCTCTTGAACTTGGTGGTAAATCACCACTGATCATATTCAGTGACTGTGAACTTGACAGAGCTGTAAAAATGGTAATGTTACTTTGAAGTAAAATATATTCAAAGCCTTTGTGACACATCATCACAGTATTGCAATATTCTTCCTGGCTTGCCAAAAACTGCAGTGGGGAACCCTTGCATTAAAAATCATGCAATCTGTTAGAAAACAGACAAGATATATACACGAGAAAACACGACAAAACAAAGAAATATATCTGGAAAGTATGTTCACTAGCCAAGTTAACACATTAAAACTGATTTATCAAAATCCGATACTCAAAAAAAAAAAGCACTTAAAAAATGGAAGCCCCAAAGTGAGTTAAAATATATATTGAGCTCCCTATTGCCATATAGTTCTTGATTCACCATCAGTCATGATAATCCCCCTTCCCAACCAACCATAATGTGTTTAAAGTTCATAAATAAGGTGTGAAAATGAGAAATTCAAGGGATTTAGGGAGCTTATTTCCTGCTCAGGTAATCTGATTCATCAAAATGACAGCAGATCCAGTTTGCTCGCTAAGAAGCAAACAAAGGTCTTTCATACTGTCCTTACCCAGAGTGCTAATTCTGTGAATTCTCTAAACTAGCATAAGCAGGTACTGCTACGAGGTAGGAACTGTTACACACTTTCCCTGTGTTTGGAGTGTCTTTTGGCAGGCCAAGAGTCTGATTGACTACACAGTGAAGTATATGTGCAAAATAGTTAAAGCTGAAACTTCGCAGTCAGCGTACTGCTTGGCCCCACTGCTTTCTCAGCTGTAGAAGCGAGAGGGTGATGCATAGGCTGGCCTGAGCTGTACCTGGCATTGATGGCTTTAAATGACAGTGAAACAATGCTTTTTTTGCCACACACTTGACACGAGTACATGATCCCAGTCATACCTACTAATGCCAGGACCCTTTGCAGCTGCCAGAAAACTACTTTTTAGGAACTGTATTTGTCCTGCTCTTCCTTCCCCCACTTCCCTGTTCCCCTGGAAAAACAGTGGCAGGTATCAGTTCTTGATAAATAAAAAGGAACAATCCATAAAGAATCTGAATCCACACTCTTTAAATAGGAGGTTTTCTGCAGATTAGAGTTAGGTGATGCTCACCCAGTTTCATGTGACTTTTGACACAAGCAGGAGTGCTCAGTGGATTAGCAGTTTTATATTCACTGGTCATGCTGCCAGCCCTCTTCTCTGTGATGCTGCAGCAGGTGTTTCTGTGGAACACTGGTGGAAACAGAAAGAACAGTGCTAGTGAGTTCATCCTGGGCCATTTGTCTTCATGGAAGTGTGTTTGCCAGTTATAAGATTAGCCTGCTTGTTGCATTGATGATGTCCCTTCACATAAAGCGTTACGTATCGAGGGTCACAAACATAGAATGCAACCCAAGGGGACAGAATGAAAGGGAGACTTAACAAAAGGATGCTTATAAATATTAATGGTTTTTTTTCCCTGATCAGGGCATGGGAGCAGTATATTTCAACAAAGGAGAAAACTGCATTGCAGCTGGCAGACTGTTTGTGGAAGAATCAATCCATGATGAATTTGTTAGCAAAGTGGTAAGACATTCAAGGACTAAAGTTTAAGCAGATGCTTTACTGTGGCACAAAGAGCCACTAGTTCTATAGGCACTTGCATTTCTTCTAATTTTCAGTTGCTTAAATTCTCATGATTGCTTATGATAGGCAATGTTGCTTCTTGGGAACCTCTTTATAGGGTTAAAAAGAAGGCAATGAAAGGAGATTTTTTCATCAATAATCCACAGATATGTGACATTGAAGTAGATATTGTATCTTAAGTACATTGTACCTTAAGGCCATTTCCTGACTAGGAAACTAAGATTAAAGAAATTACTGAACTTAGGTCAACGTGACTGAAGGCTGCAGTGAAGTTTTAAAAAAAGGTGTATTGGAAGTGCAGCTTGAGGAATACAAAGGTCATTATTAAAAATCCAAGTCACCTCACTGTACCACTGGAAAATTCATTTATCTAGCTCAAGAACAGGAAATCAGTGATAACTCATTTATTACTATAAAAGCTAACATTTTACATGCCTATCTTAATAGCAGAAGAGAATGAATACATGAAAACAGCATACAAAAACTTTCAGAAGTAACCAGAAATTATCAAACATAAGACACCATTCAAAGCCTCATTTTAGAAAGGGAAGAGCATACCATCTTCTAAGAATCCAGTCCTTTCTTAGGGCCAAACTTCATAGTACAAACAATGAAGCATCCCAAATCACTGGTCACTTTAACAACCATTTGCTGTGTTATGTAACTTGATTTTAATTGGATAACCCATAGGTGGAAGAAATAAAAAAGATGAAAATTGGTGACCCACTTGATAGATCTACAGATCATGGTCCACAAAATCACAAGGCACATTTGGAAAAGCTGCTGCAATATTGTGAAACTGGAGTAAAAGAAGGAGCCACTCTAGTGTATGGAGGAAGACAAGTACGTAGACCAGGTAAAATACGGCTCAAAGGTGTTTGGAACTTTTACATTTTAAATAAAAGCCATTGTGGTTGTCTCTGCTGCATTATGTGAAGTAGCAATATCATGGGAACAGCCCCAGGTAAGGCCAAGGTAACACTTGAGGACAGGGATTTCAAGTCTCATATTATGAAAGGCTGTGCAAGTGAAGCGCAACATATGAAATTGAATCAGAATATAGTCTATACAGGAATCCTTTGCTGATTAGTTCCTGTTGTTTATGAGGCATTGAGACCTTTTGTGCAACATCCTTGAACTATCAAGCTACTCAAGTATATTTATATCCATTTTCATCAACAAAACACTAAAGATGACTGAGGAAACTGCTAGCAGAGTCTGCATAAGGTATTATTAACAGAAGCCTTTTTTACTATCTAAAGAATACGTATGCTAAGTTAAATGGGAAGGCATGATGGCAACATTTTCTCATGGACATCTGTCCTTTGTCATTAATGAAGGAGAAACATTTGCATCAGAGTTCAAAAACATAATGATTGCATCCCCAAATAAAATGAAAGTGGAGATTTATAACCATATGAAATCAGTGTAACAAAGCTAAATGGGAAGTCTTATGGAAATGGTAAGTAATTATAGAAAACCTCTGAAGCTGATTTTACCCTCTGGAGCTGATTTTACCCTCTGGAGCTGATTTTACCCACTGAAATCCACTCACTCACCAAGATGTAGGTTCACTTGTGTATAACACCAGGACAGTTGTTGACTGGCAATGATGAACTAGTTTTGGACATGTTTTTACACCCTTTAGAAATGAACAGTTGTTAAGCAGAGGCCCTTTGCCTCAGAATTTTCTTTACTTCAGCATCCATAAATCTTAGGAAAAGGTGCTGCCCATTGCACGTTTTCCCTTGTTTGGAATATAGAGATTTTTATGGCTACAGACTATCTTCTTGTTGGGTAACAGGAAAACCTGTGGCCTCTGCGACATGCTGTAACCTTGTCTTCCTGCTGTCAGCGTGCAGGGTTTTCCCCTCAAGGAGTCCCCTGGGCTCTGGCATGCAGATCTTCCGGCCTGGCAGGGAACAGCACATGTTGTTGCTCTGATCAATACAGGCCATTCTTTTAACCTTTTCTCTGCTGTTTTTCTGCTGCTTACATGCATCTCCATTCATACTTCATTCATATCAATCTTGATGTTTTCTCTTTCAAGCCGCAAGGTATCAATGACCTCAAAGTATGGGGAAGAGACAGCCTGGACAATACAAACCATGGAGCATTTTCGCCATGCTTAAATGATGCTTTGTCCTCTGTTTAGGTTTCTTCATGGAACCCACTGTATTCACAGATGTTGAAGACCATATGTATATTGCCCAGGAAGAGTCCTTTGGTCCTGTGATGGTGATTTCTAAATTTAAAAATGGGTACGTTCTCCTCTGGTTACTGTTAGAAACTTCCTCGTTTTCACTCTACCAAGTGTAGAAATTATAGCATACGTAGCATGATTTTGTTAAATCTTGTAAGACCAGTCTGAATTCCTAGATACGTTTCCAGCTAAATTCTGAGAAAATATCCTTTTTAGTAAAGGGTATACTGATCCATGTTTATGTAAAACTAATGCTATTAGCAGCGTGTGACAGGATAGAATGCAACTGTAAGTGCCAGTTCTTAAATAAGACTTAGTACTCAGTGAAACTTTTTTACTGAAGTTGATGTGGTAATTGCAACAGCTTGATCAAATTACAAAATGTGTATTTTTTTCCACTGGATTCGCTTGATTTTCTCTTTGTCACAAAAGACCACATAGTGGTGGTGTGCATTGTGTAACATCAGCACATTACTGTTGCAATTGAAAATCCCTCTGTATATTTTGTAGACTGCCAGTTTTAATAGCTTTCATTCCAAACCACAGGAATTATTTTACACACAGATGAGATTAAAGCCCTATATAGAAACTTCATATAACTATTTCTGCCAGGTGTTATTTTCTGCTGTTTGTTAATGCACATAGATAACCCTTCACATCTATAGATTTTGTACAGTGATAAGGGACTGTATTGAAGTTTTTAAGGTTTTTAATCATTATGGATTTTTGAAGCTCTACGGAGATGAGATGCAAATAGGAAATAGCACTCTGGACATGACCTGAAAAGTTGTGTCTCAATAGTAAGTCTGAGTTTCAGCACTTACTCTCCATCAACTTGTAAAGTAGGGCCAAAATTTTAGAAAACTGATTCATAACCTGCTGCTTTACAAGTATTTTTGTATTGCTGTAATCCCCAAGTTGTACTGTAGCTGTGCAACTTTTCCTTTGACATTTCTTAGTGTAGTTCTTAACCATTGGAATGGAAGGTTACAAGTTTTACAAGTTTGAAGCAAAGGTATGACTTTCCATAAATCTGTCAGATTGACACACAGATTAGCCCTTAATAAATTGTCTTTAAAGAAGCTAACTGGAGAAGAAAGAGCATAGGAAAAGGTGCTTCAATGACATTGAAGGTGGAAGGCCGCTAATAATTATTTATTTTACCTAGTTGCAATGAAATAATTTCTTTCCCCATAGAGATGTCGACGGAGTGCTGCGACGGGCAAATGCCACAGAATATGGCTTAGCTTCAGGAATTTTCACAAAGGACATCAGCAAAGCTCTCTACATCAGTGAAAAGCTCGAAGCTGGAACAGTTTTTATCAACACATATAACAAAACTGATGTGGCAGCACCATTTGGCGGATTTAAACAGTCTGGCTTTGGGAAAGATTTAGGTAAGTTGTTCTTTCCCTCCCTCATTTCTCATCTGACAGTTCAAATCAATGGAAAAAACACCTTACCCATGTGCTATGTACCTAGAAAAACATGAGCTACAGATGCATTTCCTGCATCTCCTACATTCCTCCAGTTACAGTAATCGAGTTCCTCTCATGTCCCTACAATATTACCCCCTCAAATACCTCCAGGTCAGCCCTTCAGGTACATTTGCTAAATAAAGCTACGGCACGCAGAATATTCCTCTCCAACTCCTCTCAGAGCAGTCACGGTACAGCTTGTCCAGAGCAGCTCACAGGCTACCAAATGCTGTCAGGCAGCAAAGGTGTTGGCCAAAATCTTTCCCTCAGAAAGAATGCTAACTTAGCTTTCTCCTCTAAACTTGTAAGAGCATGGGAAACTTTTTTATGCCTTAAAAAATGTCATCAAAATTTGCCCTCAGTTACAGAGAAAGATGCATTAAAAAAATCTTTTCTTGTCAAAAGCAGCTTTAAAAAAAGTGAAGTCTAGTCTGTCAAAGAAACTTTACAAGTCTGGGCAGATTAAGTCTCTTGGCAAAGAAAAATGAAAAAAAAAATAAAATTTCAGTGACACAAGAATATTTTTGCCTTTGGAATCTCTAGCCAGCATCAGACACTTCCTGAAACCAAAATGAGTATTAGTATCAGGAAAAAAAGATTACCAATTTTTACAGTTTCTTTACCTAGAAACGTTAACACAGGTAAACCAAAGTTCATAAATTCAACTGTGAGCCCCCAGCAGCCATCTAGGAGCTGCCGCTGCTGCAGTCCCCACCCAGGTGGCTGCTTCTTAAATTCCAGCTCCTTTTTCTTATCACACCTGTTGGGTTTGGCCTCTTCTTGTCAAACCAGTTCTGTAAATCTCAGCAGGAGGGTAAATTAATTAATTTCCATTGTTCCTTAAGGACCCAAATATTGGCTAAAGCATTTTAAATTTTTGTTTCAGTAATACAGTCTCTGACAACATTCTCTCATTTAGCTGCTATTTTAACTGGTGAATATTGTGCTTGTACAGGTGAAGAAGCTCTTCATGAATATCTCAGAACCAAGGCTATCACTGTGGAATATTGAAGTAACAGCTTCCTTTGGAAAGTAAACTTTTGGCAGAGTTTGAATCTTAATGACTCCATGAAGCACTTAATATCATGCCCAGGATATGCTGTCTGCAGTACTACAACTAAAAAAAAAGAAAAAAACCAAAACAAACAAAACACTCATTCCATGGATAAGTTTCTATAAATCAGGTCCAAATTTTAGTTTTGCTGACAGATAAAAGCATTTGGAAATGAACCTGAAGTTATTTAAATTATGCAGCAGCAGTTGGTTGCACAGTCCCAAAAAACAAGAATATGGTTTATTTTCTTAAATACAACTGAAGAATGAGTTCTCACATGCCTACTTATTTGTGTGAACGTAATATTTACATGATAATTTTAAATCCTTAGTCATTAGGCTTCTCTTAAAGTTGAACTAAAAATATATTGATTATGCCCTTTTTGCTATAAACCAGTTGAAGTTTTACAGTAGCGATTAAACATTCTGCTCTGGTGATTCTTCAGCAGTACAGAAAAACCTTTGTGCCATAAGAAGTAAATCAATGCAAGGAAGTGCACTTACTATGATCTTTGTATAGTACATACAGAGTTCAACATCGGTGTTAAACTATGCATATCAAGCTAAAGTTACTGAAAATATTTTCTATCTTTTTGTTGATATGGAACGTGTGATCTGCCTGCAATTTGAAAGGTGGTTACATTAACAGATTAAAATAACTTTTTGTGTTTGTGCACATGGACTGTTATCACTGTTTTATATGGCATGATTATTACTTCGTATTTCATACTTCGTTTTTTTGTTTTAAGTCTACGGGAAAATCTCTTGTAAAATGACTGAGTTCAGATGTTGGCTTTCAAATTTTCTTTAGTTTGAAGGACACTTTCCATACATCAAGACCTTAATTAACAAACTAAGCCTACTAAGACCACTTGCTCTTCTTCAAGTGGAACTCCACCCAAATCTTAATCTGATCTGTAGGCTGCCATTAGAAGTAGCAGGCCCATTCTTTGATTCCCACCCTTCCCCTTTGCTGCAATATTTTGTGGTTTAATCAGTTAACCCCAGTAAATCATGCCCCAATTCTATTTTTAAGAAGACACATTATGAAATAAAGACCAGAATCCTTGTTATTTCTTATCACAAATATTACAGAATCAGGTATTAAAATTACAGCTTTAAGATTCAAAATATTGTGTAAATAATTGCAGATTTCAAGCATGACATTAAGTTTAATATGAGCAAATACAATATAGAAAGTTATACTTTAATGGTGTAGAAAATACAAAGTTCCTTTAAGAAACAAACAATGACATCCAGGAGCATGACAGATACTTCTGAAATGCAAACAGATCCATGAAGTAAATACAACGCCTCAAATCGTTGTATTTGATCAACCTGAGGTAAGCATGAACCGAACTTTCACCAGTTTTGGTTTCACCATTGTTTCAAGCTAACCTAAGTACAGGCCAGCTGAAAATTCACCTTTTTATTCTTCTGGCAGCGACAGTTGATTACAAAACGGAGAGGACAGAAACGTGGCAGGGAAAGCGGGAGATGAAAAGTGTAGCTTACAGCAATTTTAACACCAGAGAGGGAGACTCGAATGTTTAAGTACTGAGGGTATCTGTGCTACAGCCACAAACATTCCAGATGTGAGCTAGTAACCCACCTGCAACGATGCGGAGCTCAGGGCAGGCACAGAGGGTGAGAAATCATTTGCTGAACTCTCTCTCGAGTCGTGGCTGTCCCTACCCATGTCCTTACCTCAGCTTGAAATGACCTCAGCCACTGCTTTAGTGTTCAACAGTTACAACAGTTACTGTCATGAATGCAATGTAGACATACCTCTAATGTACTTTAAGATAATGTTTAATATTGAAGACATTGTACATAACACTTCACAGGCCATGGAATATAAAAAATAGAGCTTTTTTTCCTAGTTAACTCTTTACTGCCCTTGAAGCAAAAACATCTAGCACACTACAAAAATCTTTCTTCAACAAAGCAAGAGAACAAGAATTTTAACTGAACTAGTTCAAGTGCCCCAAATTCTATCTGCTTTCTTAGTCTAACCTATGATGAAGTTTGTTTCCACATTGTTTCATGAATAAAACCGTACTTAATTCTTCAGAAATCCAGCTTGCCTCAGTCATGAGAGGATCCTGAATTCTCCACCATGTAAACTATAGCATTTCACGTGATCTTGAAGGGTGCTACGGTGGGCAACAAGATAGTTTTAAGGGCAAAGTCTTCAAAGTAATAAAACATTATTTGGTTTGGGGGTTTTTAAAAGTACAATAAAAATGTATTTACTCATTCACTTTGCTGTCCAAAATTTCTATTTTGCCCTTTTCTTCCTTTTGTTTAGGAAACTTGATGTTGTCTATTGTCACTTCGTCAGTTGTACAGTCATCTTCAGATTCTGAGTCATCTTCTGAAATTAGTATCTCTTCATCTGTATCAGAATCACTCAGTTCAACTACAGCCACATTCTGAAAAAAAAACAAAACCAAGCCACCCTTAGTTAACACATTACACGTTTCTATACCACTTCTATCATTTAAGTAAAACATGTAACAAACATATGAAACAGCCTACTATCATAAGAAAACCACAACCACAATAAGAAAGACTTTGGGGTTCTCCTAGGATTATGACAAATATAATTCATGAATAGATTCCTAAATATTTAAATTATAATTTATATTACCCTATAGCAAATATAAAGCCACTTTTATATATGCTGGTTTTGGCTGAGGTAGAGTAAATTTTCTTCATAGCAGCTAGTATGGGGCTACGTTTTAGATCTGTGCAGAAAACAGTGTTGGTAACACAGGGGTATTCTTGTTATTGCTGAGCAGTTGCTTACACGGCGTTGAGGCCTTTTCTGCTCCTCACACCACCCCACCAGCGAGGGCTGGCGGGGCACAAGGAGTTGGGAGGGGACACAGCTGGGACAGCTGAGCCCGACTGTGGATATCCCATGCCATATGACAGCGTGTTCAGCATGTAAAGCTGGGGGAAGAAGAAAAGAGTGGAGGATGTTTGGGGTGATGGCATTTGTCTTCCCAAGTAACTGTTACACATGATGGAGCTCGGCTTTCCTGGAGATGGCCAAACACCTGCCGGTCCATGGGAAGCAGCGAATGAATTCCTTGTTTTGCTTTGCTCGCATGTGCAACTTTACCTATTACACTGTCCTTATCTCAGCCCAGGAGTTTTCTCACTTTTACTCTTCTCATTATCCCCCCCATCCCGCTGAGGGAGAGTGAGCGAGCAGCTGTGTGGTGCTTAGTTGCCAGCTGGCATTAAAGCACCACATTATATCATTATCAGAGAGAAATGAGTCGATAGCTGAACTTGGATAATTTAAATCAGATATTTAAACTGTTGAGCAGGAGGCATCAAAACTGTCATTTTCAGTGAAGATTTCAAATTATATATACACACACACAAACGTGTGGTCATATATTTATTAATATAGTTCACATCTTATAACCTAGTAGTGTTCACAGCACTACAACTACTGCAAAATTGCAAGTAGTTTAAACCACCAGGATATTTTCTGAAGCAAAAGTTATCATATATTTCTGTATGCAGAGCCACGATTTTTGAGGTCTGTTTTTCTCTCTGAGATCATGTCTTAAGCTGATAATCCTCATCTCAAAAACTTCCTGTATGCTGCAAAGCAAAATACAGGAATTTGAGATGCAAATAAAATTTCGTCAGTGATTTGCAAATAGTATTACACTATTAATCATGAGGTCTCCTGGTTTGTTTGTTATAAAGCCAAGACACTTCTCAGACACTGTCACATGCAAAATCTTTCAAAAGTCCTGTCCAAGTTGCCCATTCCACTTAAGCATCTTAAAACAAGCAATTTGAGATTGTCTTCTCACTATTTATTTGGAATTCTTCAGCATATACCAGCATGGGACAACCTATTGCATGCAGGCTAGATGCAACCTACAAGAACTCTGAATCCAACAAGTGGCCTATAAATTATTCTGACAGCTCACACACACCAAATCCCAGGCTGCTTTATTTCTGCCTTTTATCTTGAAGGTCTGCAGGCCAGAAGGCACTTGTCTGGGACATGGACGTATCGCATCACCTTCATATTAAAATGTTCTTACATAAGCATGTGGCTGCAGCACTTCAGTTAAAAACTGCACGAAAACACTGATGTGAACATAAATAAATAGAAAAATACCAGCCATAAAGGATCACAACAACACTAACAACTTTTCTAAACCCAAGACTTATAGCCAGTCCTAAAAATACCTACAAAGCACAGCTGAAAGCCAGTTATTGCTCTTACACTAAAGCTTTCTGTTCTGCCTTATTACGCCTTACATTGTCCAGTTTCTATACCAAATTACCCACAAGTCATTTAAAATGCAATTTGTGACTTGCTTTAGATTCAGAGTTGCAGATTCAAAAGTATGTCTTATTCTGGCCTTAAACTACTTCATCCACAGTCATTAAATTCTGCAAATATGAAAACCAAGCAGTAAATGCTTAACCAAATAAGTATTTTCATTGCACCTATGTTTTGAATTTGCAGGTCTTAGACTAAAATGGTAAAGACTTAGCATTATCTATCAAATTAGCTCATTTTAAGACCAAAGAATTATTTTAATCACACCTAAATTTACTTTATAAAATAAAACATATAGTCAGTATTTACCATTTCTATAACCTTTTCTGTTGCACCATCTAGATTTTCAATGTCAAACTGATGAGCTGGTGCCGTTACCATTTTTCTTCTTAGCTCATCATTGGCATGTGCCATCTGTGGTAAAAAGCTCTGTACTCGGTCCAAAACTGAAAAAGAAGCAATTATCACACATATATATGCAAACGGATGCACATTAGTTTATACATTTAAATGCTCAGATTTCTGAGGTATAAACAGATTCCATTTCAACAGTAATTTCCAGCTGTCTACCACATTTAAGATATTATAATAGGGGGTTTTATTATATATAGTATTCCATTTCCCAAGATATAAACAGCAAGAAGATACTATATCTATTGGTCAGCATGTGGTGCAGGAAGAAATCACTTCAACAATTCTATCTGGATTTTTAAAACAAAATGTGACTACAGAAATCTTGCTTGTAAATTTCATGGTTTTAAATACACATTGAGTACCATCTTGATAAATTTCCACATCACCATTACCTCCAATGGAAATACAATTATGTCCTCCTTTCTTCCCTATTAAAGTATTAACTGAAGGTCTTGAAGACAGAAAAATTACGTGTAACACAGATGCCACAGATGTCATGCTACACTAAAGAAAATTCAACATAATTATCAAAAGGGTCTCTGAAATTAAGATGGTGGGACAAAGACAGATGCTTTAGGTTGTAGCATGAAACAATTAACCTCTACAAATCTAGCTTTGCAGAAGCAGCAGTGACATGGTTAACCAATGGGACATGCAACTGCAACAGAGGAGGACCTAGCACCACTCACAAGAGTTCCCCCCTTTACTAATGCAAGGAAAGCAGAAACAAAAGTTATGTCAAAGACGTCACCTGGTACTTGACACTGTTCCAACAACAATGTCCTACTTACCATCACTCCTTGGCATCCTAACGGTCTGTAAAGTTGTGGCCTTCTTGCTAATACATTTTGAACTAATCAACAAAGTTTCTTCCAGGCCTGGAAACAAACAAGTATTTAAATGTTTCCCTATGTCAACCACAAATGTCACATTTAAACAGTGAGGCTCTCTCCTTGTTGCTACTTTTCCACCTTTCTACAACAAGACTGAAAATGAGGATTCAGCTGTCTCTGCTTCTGGGAATTCCACTCTGCTTTCCTGCAAATACTGTTTCTTGATGTCCATTGGTGGTGCTCACCTCAGTAGTTCTGTAAGTGGTTGGTAGTGAATGGCTAGAACTTGCTACCACAAGAGGCTGCAAAAGCAGACAGATCAGCAGGTTCAAGGGAATTAGGCAAATTCAGGGCAGCAGAGCTACAACCTGATATTAAAAGGATACAGCAGGAACATATTGTACCCTCTAGCATCCCTACCCCTACAATTACATGTACTGGGCAATTACAGGAATGAGGAGCACACAGTGCTTAACCTAACAAGTTCTCTGTAATTACCGTCTCCTATTGCAGTTGTTGGGAGACAGAACGCTGGGCTGTACGGATCACCGGTCACTTCCCGCAGGCTCCCACTGTTTTTGAAGTCCTTTGTCAATGATTTACTTAGGGAGAGCCATCAACACGTGGAGAAACTACAGGCAACGACCCACAGCAACACACAGGGAGGTGACAGCCACCACGTGCGGGTGACACCCGTTTAAATGTCCTCCCCCCCGCGGGTGGCGATCAAGTATCCTCACAGAAATGTCGTTACGACTATCGATACCGATTTACGTTGAGTTTTGTGTTGTGCCCCCCCCCCCCCAGTATTTACTTCGCATTAGAGTAACAGCGCCCGGGAGAACGGCAGCTCTTCCAAAGACCCCAGAGGTAACACAAAGTGGGGTGCCCACCAGCCAGTTGGCCTGAAAAGCGCCACACACACCCCCGCCCCAACCCCGGGCAGCCCGCCGGCGGGCGAGGCCTACCGGCTCACCAACCTCCCGGCCGGGGGAGGCGGCCGGGCTGAGCCCCCCGCCGCGCCGGTCCGGGCCGAAAGGCTGCCAGGAGCCCCAGCTCAACTCGGAGAGTGGCGCCTCGCCTCCCAGCCGCGGAGCTCCCCCCGCGGAGGCCGCTCACCTCCTCGGCGTCCCACGGCCAACAGCTCCCGAGAGGCGGCGGGCCCCGCCGCTCCGCCGTCCCCCGCCATGCGCCGACCCAACCGGAAGTGGCGGTGGACCAGGCTGCAAGCCCCGCCCCGCCCCAGCGCAGCGCCCCCTGGCGGGCCGGAGGCTCACCGCCGCCCCTGAGGTCAGGTAACCGGCAGCAACACCTACACCCGTGTAAGGCTTGGGGTCAGTCATACAGAAAGGAAAATAATTCATGTTACAAAGAAAAAAAAAACAAACACAAAAAACCCTGCTGGAGAGGGTGCAGCAGAGGGCCACGAAGATGATGAGGGGCCTGGACCACCTCCCTTACGAGAAGAGGCTGAGGGACTTGGGTCTTTTTAGTCATGAGAAGAGAAGGCTTAGAAATACTTAAAAGGTGGGTGACAAGAGGACGGGGCTGGTCTTTTTTTCAGTGGAGCCCAGGGACAGGACAAGAGGAAATGGGCACAAACTTGAATATAAGAAGTTCCACCTAAACATGTGGAGGAACTTCTTTACTGTGAGAGTGGGAGAGCACTGGAACAGGCTGCCCAGAGAGGTGGTGGAGTCTCTGTGTCTGGAGACATTCAAACCCCACCTGGACAAGTTCCTGTGCAACCTGCTGTAGATGGACCTGCTTTGGCAGGGGGTTGGTCTAGATGATCTCCAGAGGACCCTTCCAACCCCATGTCATTCTGTGATTCTGTGATTTGGCACAAAAAGTCCATCCTGTCACTCAAAGACAAAGTGAGAGTATGAAACGGGGCTGTGAGCAAGGGAACGAGACCGGAACACCTGCCAGCAGCTGCTCTGCTTTTAAAACTTCCCCATTTTCATTGTGCAGAGTTTGACATATGCACCTGAAATTGAATTTCAGGCCCTGAGGGAATTTTTAATTACCTTCTGGAAAAGAAACTTGCACAACCCTCAAGTTCAGCTGATACCGGCCAACCTGTTATTCGAGGTTTGTTCTGCAGTTTCTGTCCCTACCCGCTTATAATCTAGACATTGTGAAAACTGTAAGAAGAGAACTGAATGGTTTGTAAGACACAAGACAGGAAGCCCAAGACACAAATGAGAAAAAGCAGTGATCAGGTAACCAGGGTTTATATGCCCTCATGGCAAAGAACACAAGAAAAAACAACAACAACAACAAAACCCAACAAACCCCAGATCCCAGTACCTTAGAATTAACAAATGCGAAGGAGTAAGAAGCAGCAAACCTCCTGCAAGGCCTCAAGCAAGAGACTCCACTGCTGGTTTCCTGAGACACCAGCCCAAACAAGTGTCCTCGGCCACTTTCTCAGGCCACCGGCAGCACCAGGCACACCCTTCTGCCTGGTCTGCACCTTTCTACCCAACTGTGCTCCAGAATTCTGGTTTCCCAGAAAAATCCTATTGCTTGCTTTGAAGAATGAAAAATCTTGAGGATGGAGGAAGGCTTTTTTTTTTTTTTGCTTTGGGCCTTCAAAATTGAGTCTTTCTGCAATTGCACACAGCCCAAAATAAACACAGATAATGTGTTTAATCCACAGGTATTACGTGGTTTCAGTGGAGGGAGGGGCATAGCGCTGTCAAGGAACCTGTAGCAGGGAGCAATTAAATGATTGCCCAAGATCACCAGACAAGTGATTAGAAAAGCCAGAAATAGCACCCTCAGGTGCTATTCCCAAACCTCAGGTTCATAGTCTAAACTGCTGGCAGCAGAGGCAGATGTGATCTTTATCTGATTTGCAAGGCAGCCCAACTACGTACCCACACTGCGCAACACGCGAGTACACACAAGGGATGGATATACATGGTTGCCACAAGGGTAGGGGGAGGGCAACAGCATCCATAGCCCAAATTCCCAATAAACTCAGGCTTGAGACAGCATGGAGCGAACAGCTCTGAGGTCTGGGCTGCTTTGTTTGTTTAATGCAGCATCGACTCTGAGCTGAAGCCGATGCTGTATATTTCACTACCGTAGTGCACATTTTCTTGGCCCTGGTCCTGCAAATACATTCTTCCTGTTTGGGTTTCTGCTTTTCCACACGTACCCACAGCAGCTGGCTCCAGTTTATGGCAGACACTCGGTTTCTTGCCCACATCATCTTTTGTTCTGTCTATAAAAAGGAAAAGAGATGCTGTAGACTTAGAACCTGTCACCGTCATTAAATCCTGGTTCTCTTCTCTTCCTCTTTCTTCCCTTCCACCTGCCACTTAAGGCATCCTCTCAGCTTCAAATTGTAGATCAACAATTGATGAATAATACTAGTAATGACAACAACTGCACAAATTTCAACGGCTTGACTATTTTAATGCATTAATACGAAGCATGTCTCAAAACAAGGGTTCTGAGGATGGGTTAACGGGGCCCAGGGAGGCCGTGACTCCGTATTTAGTTTGACACGGGCAGCTCATCTCCAGGGAGTTACTCACGGACTCACATTTAAGCACTCGGCGTTGCGTGCAGGCTACGCAGAGTAGCTCGGGCAACGGGAATATTCCAGCTGACCCAAATACTTTAAAAAAAAAAGCATGGATTTCTGAGGAAGCTATTTTTAGCCAAAGCTGCAGGAAAGCACAAAACCCGTCCCAGCAGCTGACATTCTGGAACCAGCACAGCACCCTCGGCCGCCGGCCGCCAAGAAAGCTTCTACGACTGGGAGCACAGGCAGCTCCGCCGCCGGCCAGGCCAGCGCCCCCGCGGCTCGCCCCGCTCCCCGCCTGCGGAGCCCCCGGCCAGGCCGCTGCGGAGGGAGCCCGGCGGGGACCCGGCTTCGCCC
>JAOXNO010000001.1:59107784-59165732 GCA_028565335.1 Limnodromus scolopaceus
CGTCCCCCCCGCCCCCTCCCCTCCGTCCTCCCGGGAGCAGCGCCCCTGCCGCACCCCAAATGCCGGGGCTGCGGGGCCGCCCGTCCTCCTCCCACGCGCGGTGCCGGCCCCACGGCCCGCGTCCCCTCCGGGCCCTGAGACGGCCGCCCGCCCCCACAGCCTTCCCTTCCCGCCCTCCTTTTAACCCCGTCCCGCACCCTGCAACCTCACCCTCGCCATCCCGGGCTGGTTGCCGGCACACGGGTGTCCCGCCGGCCCACCCGCGGGTGCAGAAGGGTGCAAGGCGCCCCCGCGCCCCGGTACCTTGCACTCCCGGCACCCCCGCGGCTCCTGTCATCAGGTGCACTTGGTTCTGCGCTGCTCCGGGTAGGCTGGACAATGAGCCCTTTCTTTGGTGCCTCCAGGTCTGCCCAACATTCCCAGTGGCCCCATTCCCCGGGGCCCCATTCCATACCTCCCTATGGGCTTGCATTCCTCTTCCCACCTTTGCACCTACAGAAATATGCCAGAACCTGCCACCGCAGATGCAGTCGCTTGACAAGCGTGGAGCCTGTACACGAATAGCATACATACAGGCTTCAACCATCATCTTTTTTTGGTTTACAAGTGGTGTAATTAACTTGCGATGGCACATTTATTTTCTTTCCATACTTTTCTGCCTCCAAATAGGAGCTTTTTGTGACTTACTCTCCTTTCTACTCTGTCATTAATTGTCAAGTAAGTCCAAGTTGTAGCTATCTCATTTTCTTTATTTGCAGTGAATATTATTTTTGCCTCACCCCACTGTCCACTTGTGTGTCTTCTTCACTCACGTTTCATCCTAGATTGTGGACCACACTGCATTAACCAGGCTCTGGTAGATGGAACGTACAAAATTAATTGTTTAGTCTTTTTTCTTTAATACCTGAAAAATGTCTGCTCATATATATTTTCTAGGTAGAATCCTAGCAGGCTTTGGTAGACATCCTAAGTTATCCTCACTTTACCAGTTCAGCAATGCTGGTAAGAAGATGAGGGCAGGTGGGAAGACCTGTTTTGGCAGCGTTCCCTACATATAATGCTTTAAAGAGATTGTGAAACTGGAACCATAAATATTACATTATGACTGGTAGATGCTTCAGAAGAGAAAATAACAGTGTATCATTTTCTTTTCACATACCTCAGGGTATTATCCACAAAAAACAATGTGAAGTCTGTATCTTAGTGCCTGGGTTAATAAGCAGTTCATCCCTCCTTGGTGATGACAGTAGAAAACTGTAATCAGGATCCCAAATAGTACAGTTAGGACTCATCCTGGTAAGTATCTGTTGGTTACTTAATCTATAGGACTATAAAAGATATGAATCTTTTATATTTCAAACTTTCCCACCTGCTTTTCATGGGCTGGATGTGATTTGCCTGGTATATTTCATGTTGGTATTCTATTTGGCTGATTTTACAACCTGACCGCGTTTCCCAGCCTTCCTACCTTGTTTCTGGCTCGGTTTCGGTCTCTTCTGGTTGAGTTGCCTTAAAAGTGCAGAGGCAAACCAAGTCTTTTTCTGACAGCTGCTTTTCTCTTCCTTGGGGCCAAAATCGAAAGCTACCGTGTTCAGGAAGTGGAATGCAGCAGTCTCAAACTTGTCTGAAAACTGAGCCTGAGGCTGGCAGCTCTTTTAGTGTCTTACATTCAAAAAGGCATCTGGAGAGTCTTTAGTGTTTTTTCCTCTCATTATTTTTTCTTTTGTTTCTTTTGCTATTGGTTTAACCCACAACTGCCATACAATAAACACCATGTTATCCTGTTTACTGCATAATATTTAAGAAATGGTATATAACGCCCATTTATCTGCTTTACATGCAACATTTTTTAATTTTCAGTGTACTTTCCAGTCTTTAATACCCAGCATTAAATATCTGGCATAAATAATCTTTCAGCACCTTGGGTTCCGACTTCTACAAAATGGTTAATGATAATACAATCTGTTTGTTTACTCTTTATATGTGCTAAGGTGATATGATGTAGCTTTCACTTTATGCTGATACATTCACAAGGATACAAAGATGTAAATGAGTAACCACGGGTGTGATAAGGATGTGAGTGAGATTCTGAGAACTTCTACGTATGCAGGACACAATAGTGGAGAAGAGGCTGTGCGGATCCCCGTATCACCTGTGTAAATATTATTCTGAACTTGAAAAAGTCCCCTAAACCCTCACATTTCAAACTTCATGGAATCTCAGAATTGTTGAGGTTGGAAGGGATCTCTGGAAATGATCTAGTCAACCACCCCTGCTCAGTGTACGGTCAAATATAGCAGGTTGCTTAGGGCCATGTCCAGTTGGGTTTCAAATACCACCAAGGATGGAGAGTCCATAACCTGTTTGGACCAGTGTTCAACCACTCTCATGATAAAACAAAGCTTTTTCTTATGTTTAAATGGAATTTCCTGTGTTCCAGTTTGTGCCCACGACCGCTTATCCATTCACTTATAAGAGTCTGGCTTCATCTTTGAAGCCAGAAAAGAATCCAGCTTCATCTTTGCTTATTATGGCAAAATATTAAAGCACAGTATTTTGTTACTGTTTCATATTACTTTCCCGAATAACCCTTTCCGAGGCTCATTCTTGTACTGAGAGGTGTTTCTCGGGCAGGCATGTTTAAGCCATTGTGTTTCATTGTAGGCTACTTAGAAGTGCGATGTCGAGGTTATTCTTGCTTTAAAAGATTACCCGTAAAAAATATTTGCAGCTATTAGGAAAAATGGGGTTTGACTATGGTGTGATTAGATTTAGATCCTGTGAAAGCCCTCAGTATTGTTTAGATAAGTGTTATCTTTTGATTTTGTTAGCTAAACCCTGAAAGAAATTAATTTTCCTATACTTTGATAAATATTTGGTTTAGCCTGTTGTAATGTTGACTCTACAAAAGTTTCATACTCCGTAATTCACCACAGTTCCCCTTTCGCTTTTTTTGGAGGTACTTTTAAAAGCATGATGATTTAATTCCTAATTGTTTCCATGCTTTAAATAAATTAGCAGCAGACTAATCATTAAATGACTAAATGAGTCCCTTAAGCCTGCTATTGCTCGATGTTCTTTAAACCTTAGAAAACCATGGAAGAAGCATCTCCTTTCCTGCTCTTGGGAACGGACCGATGGGTTCAGTCAGGACTGAAGCAATGTCAGCAATTCATTTGGGTAATAACGAAGAGCATTCTTGCTGTCTCTACCTGAGTAGTTACATTTTCCTTGTCATCTTCATCTTCCTCAGATGAATCAAGACCAATCAAGCCAATCAAAGGTGCAGGATGGAAAAATGTGATAATGATCAGGCATACAGTTTCATAACTGAAGTGTCTGAGATTTTTCTAAAACAGCTATCCATTTCTAAAAGTCAGCGTCTCTTCCAGCTCATGGTCTTGTGTATTTTCCACATCACTTGTTTTTTGCCTATTTTCCACATCGTATATACTGTGTCTGTGTGTATTTTTTAAATTGCTGTATGCATCAATTGTATTAATTCTTATGGGGAAAATCAGTTTGTTATCCATTGGATTGCTAAGTGTCTCACTTTTCTAGAACACATCTTCAGCAAACAGCAGGGAATGGCTGTATTTCCCATTTTGTATGTTTGCAGGACTATTTGTTTATGCTTGTATATGTTTGCAGGATTGAGAAAGAGAGGTGAATAATATACAGTAATTATGCATTATAAAATGTATGAAGGAAAAGAAGAAACTATTAAAAGCAGATACTTAGGAAACAATAAAGAAGTGGAAATCACTATATTCATAGCCTTGGAGTAGCTCATTATTTTGCTTCTAGGGACAAAGACAAGGTGTCCTTTCATTTCATATATAACATGCCAGATACGATAAATTTGAGGCTGCTTCCTGGCTTCTCAAAGGGTCTTTGTCACTCTCTCTTCCTTTTTTGAGTACTTCACCTTTCTCTGTAACCTCCTGATTATATGCCGAGAACCCAGATTCACTTGTGTTCTCTTCCTGCAGAAACTGGGGATAGGATTGTTGAGATTTTTACTTCCTTTTCCTCATATGAGTTATGCAAGTAGAGCTTGCTCCTTTAGCTGGCTATGTCTTTTCTAGACAACACAATGAAATTGACGGTGTTCTTTTCAATAACAAGACTTCTTAGGGAGTTCTTGTCTTTGAGGTCGCACTGTTCCTCATATGGTTTGCTGCATTTAATAGTTATAAAAAAAACCTCCTAAAAGTGCAGCAGTATTTGCAACCCCTAACTCAGGATAAAATTATTGCACCAGCTGACATTTGGAAATTTATCTTTGTTGGAACAGGTTTTCAGAAATGAATAGTTGTATTCAGGAGGCTTCATAGTTATCTCCTCTCTGTATGCTTTGAGGAAGTAATTGCTCTTCAGTGTATAGTATATTTTTCAGTTTGTCTTCTTAAATTCTCATTTTTCAGCATTTATTATTAGCTAAATTTTTGTCATTCCAAGTCTTTTTGGTAGGAAAAACATAAACGACTGTCATCCAGACTCCCTTGTACTATTTCAACTGTTAGCTGTCCATGCCACCCCCTACCTCCCTTTGTAACTTGCTAGTTTACCAAACTAGTTCTCTTTTCCTCTCTTTTTTTCTTCTAAGTGCCATTTCTATTTGTTGACACTTTCTCATAAGTGAAATCACAGTATTCCCAAAAGATTTATTTCTTAAGAAAAAAAAAAAAGATAGTAAAACCTTAAAAGGAAAAAAATTACATATGTTAGAGAAATGTGGATAATTAACCTAAATATTTTTGGCCAGAGTTCCAGACCAATGAATAATTCCTGTGAGTCACTGGTCTAGCACTCTGGTGATGTGACTGGAGGACATATTGGAGAAACCACAATGAGAGCCAGACTCTGCCTTGTTAAAGCTATTGGGAAATTTTCTCAATGTACTTCCCCGTGAGTCAAATAAAATCCTTCATTTGTTACTCCTCTGCCTCCTCAAAAAAAAAAATCCCAAACCACCACCACACCCCAAAAAACCCTTGAGGTTGCTGTGGGTCTAAATATATGTCTTTCACCACAGACAATTTTACATCTTAATTGTACATCCCATTCTTGAATTCTGTCATAAAGTTAAGTTTCTCTAATTTAGATGTTTCCTGTGAGCAACCGAAACTCAGCCAGCTGAAGTGATCCAAAGCTTCCCCCCCTGCAAGCTTCCTAAACCGTGGGCCACTTCCTAGCATCATAAATCAGTTGGCAACCTTCAGCACCCTAGGCTATACCCTTCATGAAATTTTGATTTTCCCCAACTTCCATGAACTCCTTTTCTCTTCTGTTCCTCTGAATCCTTCTATAAAGCTCTTTGCTGTTGTCGTAGAAGTTGATGATAGTTTGCTAGTTTAATGATACGTTTGCTTCTGCTTGTCTTTTTTTTTTTTTTTTTTTTTAATGCAGCATTTCTTTTCTTTTACTTAGATAATGGCACCTTTGGGTCAGGAAGAAACAAAATTACCTCTTCTTTTTCTGTCTTTCTGTAGCACTTAACAGAGCACCATTTGGTTAGAGCTCCTCTGGGCTAGCACCAAAAGTTGTTTGGTTACTCCTAATTAAAGTGTGTGGAAACCAGAACTGATGCTTAGGAGTTTTTATGCGCTTATGCTAAAAGGTCCAATGTAGCACAATCCGCTACACAGAAGCAAAGGTATTGCAGGAATCTTGGTTACTTAAATTCCTCTGTTGGTCTTGTGGAAAAAAAATGCCTTTTTCTTGCAAAGCTTCTTTCTGAATCAAGCGATAAACTCCACTGCCATTTTTTAAATACTCTTTTCTTGGTCAGAGCTCCCTTGGATAAAGCCATTGATAGAGGGAAAATCTTCATATTATGTCTGAGTAGTCTCCTCACTCATAAAACCAAAATAAGTAATTCTGTGACCAGCGGGACTTTTGAAGTGGACTTTCTGTGTCTGTAGATGAGTGAATTATCCTGTCTAATGCTTGAATATGCCTTTCAGCAAGGGCACACATCTCTTATAAAGCTGTTCCTTAATAAAAGCTTTGACATCTCTACTCTCTGTCAAATCTATCTGAAATTGCTCCAGAAATTCTGGATGGCTTAAAAACATTGAAACAGAGGTAGGGGAAGTGTAGGGATCACAGCATAAATTATATGATGTTTAGGAGCCTGATTTTCTTAGGAAACATAGATTAAAAATCCTACAACTCTCCTCCAACAATAAAAATAAACGATTTTTATTTCCTGCAGTCTGTAAAAACATGCTTTCACAGCTTTGCAGGGATACAGTGTGTTGAGCTTGTGGAATTGTGTTATCCCACATCATGCTGGTGTGGTCTGCCTGACCTTTGTTTCTTTGTTTATGCCAATCATTTACATGTATTCGTGGAGTCTAGTAATAAGTACCAAGGTCAACAAAGCTTCAAGTCAAATTAAGGTTGTTCTTTTAGTAAATTACCATAAATATTATCACAACATGAAAACTGAAGAAGACGAAAGTGAAGTGGCTTTGGTGGAGGAAATGTCAAGTGACTTGCGACTGCCAATATATCATTGTTTACTTTTCTACCCTGATGGAAATGTCAAAGTAGAAATAAATGCAAATTAAAGATACATTGTATTTGTATAATCTGCAGAAAGCAAAACAAAGTGACCAACTCAAGAGTTACTGTTGATCAAGTAATTACATTTTAGTAGTTACTAGACATCAGTATAACCTGCCTTCTGGAAATAGCTGCAACCTACACCTCATGCAAAATTAAATTAAAATCAGATTTTGAATGCCTTTGTTTTAATTATCCTAGCTCTTAACATTTTTTCTAATTTTAATTAAATTTTAATATGCCATATTTATGAATATAGTACTGCAGATTTGTTTTAAAATTAGACTAATTTAAAATATTTTAGACTAATTGGTCTGAATTTCATTACTGTCTTCTTTCCTTGATATTGTGGTATTTCATGGAAAAATGTCCAGTTTTATTATGTACATTGTATCTCTTTATATTTAACATAATTTGTATGCTTGCTTCAGAGAAAACTCGGTTACTATGATTTTAAATTAGCTTGCTTTTGAATTATACATATCAGTATCAGTTTGTCATCTTTTTATGGGGATGGAGGGCAGTTAACAGATAAGACCTTTGCCACCCAGAATATTGCTTTGAGCTTATCACCTCTGATAGCATTTGGAAAGTTCAGGGTTTTTTTCCTTATTTTTCTCGTGCTCCTTCCCATTAACATAGAGTGGGAGGAGGAAGAGGGCATCACGTGCGTTCCATTTGTCCATAGCCTTGCACCTTGCAGAAATACATTTCTCTGGGGACCTACTGCATTCAAGGCTACTGGAAATCCGGGGCTACACACAGTATCTGCCTGAAAACTTTGACTTCCCGGGCTTTGAATAGGCAACAGCTAAGCCCTCACTGGTTCACGTACAGTCCACATTGCTGTCTCTTTCTTTCACTAGAAAGTACACTGGTTTGTGAAACTTCCTCACCCACCAATTCTCCCTTTTTTACCTTCTAATTCCTTTCTACTTAGGTAGTTGGATGTTGGAGAAGACTGGCATTTCTATGAATACTTGCTTCAGAAAGATACTGGGTGATCTGAAAGTTCTGTAGAGTTAAAATTTTGTAAGTATTGAATATATATGTTTTTCTTTTTTGCAGGTCCAGTCTTGCTTATGGAATTGTTGAAGATCTGAGATCAATGAAAAAACATTTTTGCATGCAAAAAAGGATCATTTTGGTTTATTTGTTTTAAAATCATCAAGTGTGGGGCTTGATGACTCATCTACAAGATTTCTTCACTGACGTCTGAAGAACAAAGTGCTTTTCAACCTATACTTCCGTAGCACTATGACTAACTGTAAAGGCAGATCTACTATCTCCAAAACAAATAGCAAAGTTCATGACAGAGAAGGTTTTGTAAACTGGACCATAAATCTTAATACAATTCAGTCAGATAAATTTTTGAGACTGCTTTTGAGTATGGTTCCTGTTGTTTACCAAATAAACCAGGATGAAAGACACAAAAAAGCAAATGGTGTCTGGCAAGAGGGATTACAACCAGCAGGACACAATTTTAATGTTAGGTCTGAACAACATACAGAGTACCATCACTTTTCAGAACCAAGTTTTCATGGTAGTAATGGACACAGCTCATCTAGCTGTAGCCCTAAATATGATGATTTTACCACTTATAATTACTGTGATGGAATGGACGCTTCAGAAACAGATGCCATGTTGCAGGAAGACAACCTATCTAGTGACAGCAATGAAGATACCATTGTGGAAGGAAGGAGAAAACAACCCAAAGAATCTAGTAGTATTATGGCGTTACAGATACTTGTACCTTTTTTGCTAGCAGGATTTGGAACTGTTTCTGCTGGCATGGTTTTGGATATTGTACAGGTTGGTATTTGCTTTGAAAGATGTTTTTTTAACAGGTAGTCTGTGGGGTTTATAAATCTAATACTTGATTATTGTAGATGTTTACAATATTGAGGAGTAATTAGGTCTGTTTATGGTTGTGCTACTTTATACTCCTTTTCCCCAAACATCTTCTTTAACAATTCCAATGTTTAATTTGGAGTCATTCAAGTCTTGCTAAATGTTGTGGCTTAGACACAGTGGACTGGTGAATAAAACCGTAACCTTCTGCTTTAACTAAGGATAGAAATATAATAATGGTTCCAAATTCTGTTGACACTAACAAATGTATGCATAGTCAAATGGGAGTTGCAATTAACCATGATGCCGGAATACACAGGAGTTTAAAAAGATTATAAGAATTTATTGCATTATCTCATCTCCTTGCGTGCTTCAGGTCTATGCAATTTCTGAAATACTGTGTAATTTGGTGCATGATAATGCAGATGGTATACGAAAATGTGCATTGCATTCATATGGTATATGAAATTCATATGAAGTGAGTCAGAGCATTTTGGAATATTCAGGTGTACGTAAGTGACTTTTTTTATATAACACTACGTATATTGAACACTCAGAATTACAAACACCAGTGACATGAAAAGGGCTGCAAAGTCACATCCACCTTGAAATATAGTTGTAGTAGGTCCAGAGGAGCTGTATTATCTTGGTTTATGGCAGCAGATTTAACTGATGATAGTTATTCAGGACTAAAATAAAGTAGAACTTTCTCTGAATTTTAAGACTTACGTTTAATAATATTTTTAAACCTGTTTTGGAGTATTATATCTCTAAGATCCTACTGATATGGAACATTTTAGGACTGGTTTCTATCTTAACACATTTGTAGATGTCAGTGGCATTTCAGTTGAGTTAAAAGTAACAGTTGCTTATGAAATAATCCTGTGTGGTGATATTTGAAGAAAAATCTGGAGAAAGTAGCAGTTAAAAAATGTTTATTTGACTGGCTTATTTTATTGCCTTCTCTTTGCATTTTGAAGGCTATATTTACTTTTATTTCCTACTTAATTACTTCTTTTTAAAACCCAGGAATTTCTTATAAATGAAAACCTCATGGATTCTCTCTTCCTGTATGAGTAGATTTGCAAAAAATTATTATTCAAAAAATTGAAATAACCACAATATTCAAACTGAAAGACAGTAGAGAATTTAATCTGCTTTTTTCTTTTGTTTAATTTCGTTTTATTTGACTTTAGGGGTTTCTTTAGCTACACTTAAGGGTTTACAAAGTTATTTTAAAGAGGAGTAAGAGGTGACCATCTTTGTCACTCAGAATCTTGAAAGTGTAAAGGAAGCTTGGACTTCAATCAATTGCAATCAAAAGTCTCTTTTATACATCAAGAAAAAGGAAAATAAAAATTGACAAGCAAACTTTACTGCTTCTTTGCACTGTTTTACACCAATCTTCTGCTTTGTTCATTTGCATCTTGTCAATTTATTCTTTGGACAGGTGCTTTGTTTGTATTCTGATACTATATGATTTACTTCATGATACAGCATAATGATTAGCCAAAAGAGGTCTACCGCCACTACTGACTTCCAACCAAATGTATCACCTTGTCTTTCTTAAGGGAATGTGTTTGTATAGCTGCACTTTTTTGAGCTAGAGTGAGATATATTTTGATTTTTCCTTCTATATTTCTTTTAATCTTGATTGATTTCCCAGTCCAGCTCGGCATGAATGAGAAAGATGTGACACAAAGGCAAAAATAAATAGCTAGTGTCAGCACTACCTTTTTCCCCTTCAACCAAGCATTAATCTGCAATGTCAGTAAAACAGGATTTTGAAATGTGAGAGAATATGTTTCGAAAATTAAGATCTGAAGACAACAAAGCATTCTAAGCTTGCTTTTACAAACTGTTTTATGACCATTCTTTCGCAGTTCTAAATACTTATGTAACTTGGTACAAAGGAAATTCTCAGATCTTGTTTACATTTGAGAATTGAATACTTTTATTTTAATTAAAATAATAATTTAAATGACTGTAAATACATGGATGTAAAGACAATTCACAGTTTTGTTGCTTTAAAGTTGTTGAAATTACAATTTAATTACAAATTAAATACACAGATTGACAGACATACAAAGTAACACAGTATTTCTGTGCTGAAAACTCAATGCACACAAAAAATTATGGGAGAGTTTGCCTTTGTTTGCGTTATAAAATCTGGGTTTTGGAGAACTGTACTCTTCTAAATGCCACACTCAGAAGTAAAAGAACAAAGAGAAGCTATTTTCACTTACAGGCTCTGTTCATTTGACAATTAATTCCTTCTGGTTTTGTGTGAGGTTTCTACACAGCCAGAAGGGAAAAGATGAAAATATTATTGTAAATTAAGAGCAGAATTCAAGAACAGTCGTAGCACCTGGTATTATTTTAAAGTAAGGAAAAAAGAGACTTCAAATTAATGACATCTTCTTTTAACTAGGTTTGTTTTAAGGCCAAATTTTGTATTTCTTGCTTTTGGTATTCTCATATTTGAAGTAGTAATATGCAGCCATAGATCTATTTTATCTAGGTAGATAACAGTTCTGGCTTTAAACTTTTAGGTCTAATATATAAAGAATTTTTTGTCTGTTTGTTTTTTTGTTTGTTTTAGAGGCTTAAATTATGGGTTACAGAAATTTTTAATACTTTGCGGATGGTCTAAAGAGAATTCTTCCATTGTTTCCCACTGTATCCTTTCTATAGCATTGGGAAGTGTTCAAGAATGTTACTGAAGTTTTTATCTTGGTTCCTGCACTTCTTGGTCTCAAAGGAAATTTGGAAATGACCCTGGCATCCCGGCTGTCAACTGCTGTGAGTAACTTTCGCTCCCTTTTTGCTCTTCAGATATATGCTGTAAATATTTCAAAAGGAAACAAATCTTTGGAACACGAGTGTTTTATTTTTATGGTTTAATCTGGCTGTTATGGGTGCTCCTTAATCTGTTATTAAATTGGCAAACTTAAACTATGTCTTTTCTACATCCTCTTTCTTACATATTTGCCATAGTTCTTTTCTGCATCTCAGAGGATGTTTCATTCCTTCATTTTTCTAGCCTAAGCAAACCAGATTGCCTTACCATGCAGTTTTTTGTGTGTGTGAATAATTATAATGAACAGAATATTCTAATAACCTGTCTAAACTATTTCTGGTACCTGAACTGGGTATCTCTGTAACACACTGCCTAATGCAGTGTTTTCCCTTTGTAAGATATTTTTTTCTATTCTCCAGCAAGGACCCACTGTCAGCCTTTTCCTGCTTGAATGAATCTTTCTAGAAAATGTTTGGTCAAAGGTGTATATAACTCCAAATGAGACCTTACTATGGCTTTGTAGAACAGCACTTCCCTATTTCTCTCAAAATTTGCTCTTGAAACTTTTTATAGGTTTATATGTACTTATTTTCCTAGCAGTGTCAGATTTAAACATCACAGTCACTTTATGATCAATGACTGTGTCCTAGTATTTCTCCTTTTGTGTTATTTCCAGCTGTCACTCCTGTATTCTGGCAGAAATATTATTAGTCCATAAGTGCATGACCTTACATTTCTATTGTTGAATTGCATCTGTTTTCATTGCTGTAATCCTCAAGGTCACCCAGTTTTTGTACAATATTGCAATGCTTTGTATTGACAAGGTCTCCCAGTTTTCTGCATTAATAAATTTCATTGCCACATTATGTTGAGTTACTGCCCAAATGCACACTATGATGGACATAGCCTTAGCAGTCCTATGAATATTTGCTTGTGTTATGCCCATTATAGAAATTTATTACTTTTGCCCCATATCAACTCTTTCATGCATAAGAATTGACATGTTTTATTGTATCTTTATCAATTTCAGCCGTAGCTACTTTTTTTGTTGGGTTTTTTTCTGTCTTTTTTTTCTGTTTAATTTTAATGCTCTTACTTCTCTGAGTATTCTTACTGTTTCTTAATAATATCTTGTGTTTAAACCTTACTGCCTTTATTGTCAAGCATGAATATTTTTGTCTTTTACCTTACTTTTTTTTGGTGTTGACGTGTTGCCTAAGGATTGAAAGTGCTTGCATTGCATAGTGAAAAATACACCAAGTCCAAGATCTACTGGTGCCTTACTAAAAGCTTATAAAAAGAGGGTCAGAATCAGCTCCACCACTTCTGCTTCAGTTAATGGGTTCTTTAATTCTTTATTTCAATTCAACTTAGGACCTTTGCCAGATCATGACTCCAGAACTTCTTCTCTGGGGCAATAAATGGCTGATTTCCCCATCCTCACCAATGCCATCTCATTTGTGAACCTCGCAGCTCTCAGGGGACATTTGGAAAAGGGTCATGCAGGTTTTCTGCACTGGGAATCCTGAAGTTGGTTCATATTATCCATCACCTGGTACCAAAAGTCAAAGAGTTGGTCCCCCTCACACATACACAGAAAAAGAATACTGGGGTTTCCCCAGCACTGGCTGCATGTTCAGTGGTTAACTAAAGTTGGCGTCATGAGGCTCAGGCCACTTCCCCTCAGCCCAAAATGACATTCTTGAGAATATCCCGTTAACTGTGTGATAGCATGATCTCTAGATGTGTTGAATGTGATTTTTCAGAGCCAATTTGTCCAGTTGAAGCCCAGGCTCCTACCAAGAGTCAACAGCCCATTCTGAGAGGGCTTATTTTGAGGACTGTTACCAGAGCCACTCACCCCTGTTATGTCTTCGTGAGACTTAATAAATCAGCTGATGCTTCAAAGGTTTTTACTCAAGCATGCCATGAAGGCTTCCTCCCTGGTACCAGAAATTGTTGTGTGTCTGTCTTGGCCAAACCATGTTAGCTTGTTCTGTTCACAGCCTTCCACTATGAAGGTTAATTAACTGGCTACAAAGAGGTCGGTGAAGTGTACATTTCTTCAGACAACGCTATGTGGCATGTGGGAGCTCCAGTTTCTTTGGTGTTGCCTGAAGTCGCGGTCACAGCACCGCTGGCACCAAACTACTTCCCAGCATTGCATCAACAAGATTTGTGGGGTTTTTTTTCATTTGTTTTCTAACACCTCTAATTTCCTTGTATGACCTCTTTTCTTCAAGAATCATGACAGACCCTGGACTAAGTTACACAAGTAATTGAAATACTTTCTGAGACTTCCTTAGTCATATTGTAGGTTCACTGGACATCCTTCACAGGGAAGAGGTAGAGGCTTGTCACGGTTTGGTGAACATTCTCTCTCTCTCCTTTGCCAGTGGTGGTTCTGATTTGTTCTGGTTGGTGAAGAGCTCATCAGTAAGTTCTGTGGAGCGTATGTGTATGTGTGCACAGCACAGTGGAGGTTTAAGGGAACAATATTGTACAAAATAAGAACAGTATAGATTAGTCGTTATCAAGATAACACTAGCAAGATTGTATTTAGCTTGTATATGTGAAAAAACAGAAAAAAAAGGCTTTTATCTTGCAAAGAACCTTCCAACTTTCTTTTGTGTATCTTTTGTCACACTCAACAGCAGTTGCAATATGCACAGCTCTGAGAGCTGGTTGGTGTTTCTAATTTCTTAATGTTTCTAATTTTTAATTACCAAAAACAAACCAGAAAACTATGGAAACCTGCTACATGTTACATGGAACTTCTTACAGGTGACAACTTTGGCTTTGTTGCCAGATACAAATTTTAACTCCAGGAGATTGCCTTGATTGCTCTGTCTCCCCCCGGGTTTTAAAAACAGGTGCTGTGTCATATTGTAACACTCCTTACTGGACAATTTAATCAAAAGTTTGCTACTGGACCTGTCATTTACATGCCAGTTCTCTCAGACTTCTGTGGAAGAGGTTATTCTGACCTTTGCAGTCTTCATGTTGATTTCATTGATCCCTAGTCTCCTAAGCCGTCCAGTCTTTGGTCCTGTCATCCTCATCCTAAGTGAAAACTGAAGGAGGATATTAATTCAGGGCATATATTAACAGTTATTTGGAGGCAGTTGTATGATTAATCTTCCTTTATTTGACCTAAATTTGCAGTAACTGCCTCCTCTCCCCACATACACACCCCCCCAGATACCGTCTAAACTAAATGCAAGACTGTGCCCCTGTGAATAGCTTAACCCTTGAGGAGGAAATTTCTAACATGAGTTCAGAATTGAAGCTAATTCATATCCTTCTTGCTCTGTTTAGTTTGTAATTGCATCTGAATTTGTATACAGGTTTATCCTCTTGGGACTGTAAACTAATTATCTTTATTGTAGTTGTGCAGTCAGCCATAGAGTAATGTTTTGTTAGCAAGTTTCTGTTATCCATAATATATCTGGTTTCAAGTTTTGCCTGATCACCTTCATTCGTCTTGTTGCCCAAATTCCTATTTGGGCTGCTTGTTACTGGTCACTCACAATTTCCCATCCACTTTAGAATCAGTCATTTCACTAAATACTTCTCAAGCCTGTGGTTTTAATCTATTTAATCTACCTTGTGGCATAGCTTGTACTTCTCTTTGGTGTTAGTGTTCATATAAACTGTTCTCCCTCCTTCCACTGCTGTGCTGTGTGAGGTGTACTTAGGTCAACTGCCCGTTCAAGCACAATATTTATATTGTGTGTTTTGTATTCTTCAGCTTTCTTCTGTAGTTTGAGTCTCTCTCATTGTCTCAGTTCACACTGTTGTCTTTTCTTCATATTTCTTTTTCTTTTTTATGAGGAAGTAAAAAAAAAAAAAAAAAACACACCAAAAACCAACAGTAAAACACCACTCATCCATTCATCTGTGTAAACTTATGCAGACTCTTGTTTTGACTGTGTGTTGTCAGGGTTAGGCATTAGCAATATGACTTTAGAAACTTTTTGTTTATGTCCACCTATTCCACAGTATCATGATAAACTTGATCTTACTTTGTGAAAATCTGCAGCCCAAAGGTGTCATCCTGCTCTTTTTCTCCCTTCCAAACCCTAAGAGCATTTGTGCATGGTTGCATGTGATGGATCAGATAATTTAGTAGAAGATAACGGCTTTCTGCTCTCTGAAAAAAAGTGTTTTCCATCAAACCAGCAAGCAAATTTATGTTGCCATGTACTCTCTCATGGGGCTGGTAGATCTAATTCAGGAAAGAAAAAAAAAAAAGGAACATATAGCTGATAGTAGGGAAGAGTAGAACTATGCCTTTTGGCAGCAGCTCACTTTTAGGCTAGATTAAGCATTTTGCAAGATTACTGTTTTAACAGGGATTTTTTGGCTACTTTTCAAAAACTTCTTCAAAGAAGAAAAAGAATGAAGCTTTCCATAACCTGCTCTTTCTTTCATTTAGTGTATATGTTTAAGAAGGATGTAAAGGAGATTCTTGTCTGCAATTCCTTAAATATTGCTGTAATATTTAAATTTAATGCATGTATTTGCAGAGCTTTGACTGTCCTTTGAACACTGGAAAATACTTATAGTGTAGATTGAGATAAAGTGTCTTACTATATTTCTAAGTCTTTAAGCTAGCATTTCTTTTAATACTTTGTTCCTTACAAGTCACTACTATCACAAAATTGAGCAAAGTGGAAAAGAAATGGAAGTAAAACCAGCTGGAAAGAAATTATCAGAAGAGGAAAAAAATTCACATTAAGACTTTCTGTGTTTTGAGAAGTATGTTATCTTATAAATTAGTATTCTATGGGGAAAAACCACTAAAATTTATGCTCAACGCATAAAAAAACAGTTCAGTTATCTCAAAAGGGAAGTTAGGGGAAGTTATTTTAAATATAGCCTTAGTACAGTGGTATGTACTGTTCTTCAGATGTTGTCCTCTAACTCAAAAAATAAGTAAAAGTAGGAAATACATTATAAAAGAGTATGTACGTGCTTTTTCATTTTTTAGAATAATTTATTTTCTGTCTTCCCAGCTACTGCGTTAGGACCGGACTTACGTCATTTACAGCATCATAAGTCCCTAGCTGTATTGTATAAATGGAAAGTTAGAATCCTAAACAGTATTAGAGGTAGTTTCTCATGTTCTGTAAGCACTTGCTCTTTCTCTATGCAGGTAGTTTCGCTGCAATCAATAAGCACATTTGCATGAGACTGTGTGTGTCCACACACACATATAAGTACATATTTTTCTATTGGCTTATAGAATTTAAGGGCCATAGGAACAAGTTCAGTCTAAAGTGACTGAGCGCTGACAAGTTTCCCTTCCAGCCACTGTTCTAATCACTGGTGGTCCTTGGACATTCCTGGAATGAAGGTGCCTAGTGTATCTTGCACAGTAAACTAATGTTAAGTTTCTACATGAAACTGCATCTAGTTTAGCAATTTTTTGATAGATACTGTAAGTACAACTCAAAATCAACAGCAGTGCTTGGCTTGAAAAAAAGTATAGCTTTGTTTTAACTTGCTTCCAGAAGGTTTCTTTTTTCATATGAGTTGAATTATTTGTGTGGCTCTGCCTTGTTACTGCATTTTCAAGTAATACAATTTTAAACACAAATTTCTGAAATTCTTTTGTAATTTTGACAGGTAAATATCGGAAAAATGGATTCTCCCATTGAGAAATGGAACCTAATAATTGGCAACTTGGCCTTGAAACAGGTAAATATAATGGGCTTATTTGATTAACTCTTGTGAGTGAAGTTATTGACAAGCATTGGCAAGTATGGATGTATGGAGATGGACAGTGTTAACGGGAAACTAGCTCTACTACACTGCCTCATACTTAACATACAATATTTACGTGACTGATTTTTTTAGAGAACAGTATAGTTCTCTAAAACAATATGAGCTTATACTTGTCAGAAGAGGTAAACTATTCTTTGTGATTGTACCATGGGTATTTCCTTATTAATTTTTCTGAGAGAAGATCTGAGTATGATTAGAGAAAAAATTCAGATTTGGCCAAACCTTTTAAATTTGACCTCTCAAATGTTTTCAGTACTGTATTTGCATTGGATTCAATGTTTAAAGGAAGTATGTGATAGAACTTTTGGACAATAAACAATATTTTAAATTGCTAAGTCATTTGAGGAAAGGAGTGTTTATTCTCCAAAGCAACTATTTCTTAAGATTAAGAACCATTTTATGTTCATGTGTTATACTACAACATGCTCAAAAACCAGACAAAATGTTTATGCTGTGACTTCACTGTTTTAAGTGGCTTAGAAACCTGTTCAGGCATTTCAGCTTTGGCTCCTGGTAAATCCCCAGCTCTTTTATTTGATTTTACTTTTGTTATTCTTGAGTCTCTGAAATGTTGGTAAAGCCTTTTCCACTGGCATAAGATTTTTCTTCTTGTTCACCTAAAGTTGTCTTCTCTACAAAATGGGTAAGCGTTCATCCTTTACACCTCACAAATAAATTTAAATAGGAGGAAAGAGCAACAGAAAATGATTCTGTAGTCCTCTTAACTTTATCAATTTTAAGAATTGTTCTTCTTTTTCTTTTCTAGGTTCAGGCAACAGTAGTTGGTTTTCTGGCAGCAGTGGCAGCAGTTATATTGGGCTGGATTCCAGAGGGCAAATACCGTTTTGATCATTCAATCCTCCTGTGTTCTAGCAGTGTAGCAACTGCCTTCATAGCTTCTCTTTTACAAGGTAAAGGTAGTATCTATGTTACTTTTTCCAGTTATCTAGTTTTCTGTGGATGTTGAACATATTAATATTATGTTGCTATTCCTTAAAAATTCAAATCCAGTAAGGTTTAATACATCTGAAACACAGCTGAGGATAGGATGCCCTTTTGCAATTTCCATGTAGGTCTGCATATTGCATTCCTCTCCTGTCATATTCTTTTGAAAAATTTGAATTGCATGACCTCCTGAGTATATCTAAAACAGAAAGTATGCTTTTTTTAGATTTCACCTAATATGATGGAGACCTTTTCTTCCCTGCTTTCTATATTCATTATTGCACAAAGTATATTTTTATTACTAAACAAATAAACTTATTTGTAAGTAAGCTCAAGATGTTAGCTCAGCTGAATCCAAACTTCTAGTTGCCCATGCTGCTAATATGTTAGTTTGTGCTCTGCTTTGTATGTAAAGTGAACAAATTGGCTTGTTATGGGAAGGGTTTGGGCCAGGTTCAAGTCCCCCTCTCCAAACAGTGTCAATGTCTGTCTGTCACACCATATGGTGTGACAAATTTAATCTTCTCTTCCCAATTGTCAGGAAACATTTAACCGTAAAAGATGGTATTTAATGGACATTAGGGGGGGAAAAGTACCTCTACTTGTAATATATTCTAGTGAAAATACATACTCTGTAGTCTTAATAGTAGGTCAAATAAAATATTTAACTTCCTTTTTTTTTTTTTTACTAATCTGAAATGCTTATTTATGTGAAAATTACAAAACTGTTAAGTTTTGCATGGAATTAATAACACACTTTTTTTTTAGTGACTACAGAGCCATTGAGTTTGATCATGCACAGAATAAAGAGCAGCAAGAGAACTAGGGAACATGAGTGCCTCTTTTTCACTTCTCACGTATAATTTGGACATTAATAGAAATTGTGTTATTTGGTGATGGGCCAGTACAGGAAATTACTGTCTAAGCTTCATCCTCCTACAAGTGAAACAAGTGCTTTTGAAATACTGTGATATTACAGGATCATTTAAGTTCATTCTTTTGAGAATTTAATGGAGTATAACTCTTCAGGCAGTTTCTCTGAAAGTGAACCCCTAATGTAGCATACAATACATAATACTGCTAAAACACATGAAAATTATAACACTGATTTTTCAAAAGTTCTTTAAAGTAACATAAATTACTGGGAAATTACTGAGGTTATGCCAAAGAAGACTGTTAATAACAACGTGAATTTTATTTTTAGTAGCCACTTGCATTCTGCAAGGAAATGCCTCTTAAAAAGTTAATGTTGCTGCTTATAGGAAAAAAAAAAAGAAACAAACACCCTCAATTTAAATGTTTTAACTGTATAGCAAGTAAAATCTTTATATGTTGTCTAGTTTTTAATTTATGATGTAGCTTCTTGACTTTTGGTGCGAAGTCCATGGCTGGAATTCTTGCACAATATCAGATGTCACAGTTTTAATCTAAGGGTTGTTTTCAGCCTAGTGTAATTTAAATTTTAGTCAGCTAAAGTTAACAGGGTGTAAAATAACACACTGCATATTTTTATCTTCAGGAAAAGGCTGATTTATAATGTCAATAGTGCTAATTTTACTCATAAGCAAAATACTTCATTGTACAGATTCTTCTTGATTTTTTTCATGTGTGAGCTTACTGTATTTTTTTAATATATAACCTCATTTTTAAAAATGGCTAAAACTTAAAACCACAGACATCAGTCAGGTAGGAAGAGCAATCATCCTGGGACAAAAGCACTGGCTTCTTGTTTGTCAAGTTTGAAAGTGCTAATATCTCAGAATTTTCTGTAGAGTTACTACAGTAGATATGGTTACTGTACTGTCTTTTTGTTGATTGCAGGAATAATAATGGTTGGAGTTATTGTTGGATCAAAGAAGACTGGTATTAATCCTGACAATGTTGCCACTCCTATAGCAGCAAGTTTTGGAGATCTCATCACTCTTGCTATACTAGCATGGATAAGTCAGGGTCTTTATACTTGCCTTGGTAAGTATATTTCTACATGTGTGTGTGCGTGTGTGTGTGTGTGTCCTTAGGGACCTGTTTTGGGTTAGGAGCATGGGGAGAGGTTTAGAAAAGCTTTTGGTTTGACCGACTCTTTTGTCAACATTTATACTGCTGAATGATGAATCTTGGGTTGCAACATTATGCCATGATCTTTATTAAGATGATAAAAGTCATTAACCACAATCTTGGCACAAGCTACCGGTATCTGGAAGACTCTCACAGCATCACAGTCAATCTACATGTGAATTAGAATTTTTTTTTTTTTGCTGAATTTACTCTGCTTTCTTGGGGGGGGAGGAAAGCTGTCTTATCCAAGTTTTCTTGAATGCCTGCCTCTAAATCAAATATTTACTTCCCAGAGCCCTTTTGATGTGTTCTCCCCTTGCACTGACGGGAAGCAGTTGAATCAGCTGTCTTGATCAGCTGCTGGGAGAGGACTTCTGCTTTAAGAACTTACTTTTTTTGTTAGGGTGTGGTTTTAGACAACATTCAAGTATAATTTGAGCTGTAGCTTTGCCCAGAAACCAATATAACAATAATTTAAGTACTTTGAGTAACAATAGCAAGTCTACAATAAGTAAGTATACAAAGAAGTGAAGCCTAATTTTAGATAGATTTGTGCTTTGTGGTTGCTACGGCTTTTAAATGATTTACACAAAGACTATTGTGAGTTTCCTTCTGATTCCTTCCAAGTGCTTTCCAGCTCCCATTGCAATACCTCCTTGTTTCCTCATCTTTACTACTCCAGCTTCCAAGACCAGTTTCCTCAGCTCTCTCCTATCTCGTTTCCCTGACAATGTAACACTTCCATGTCTCCCTAATTTTCCCTGCGCCTGGACTTGATTTTACCACCATTTCCTTCTGCTTTTCAGCACATGAAGTACACACTTCCAGCTTCTCCAAATAGCAGCCCTACTCTCCTCTGTTTTCTTTCTCATAAATTTGTTTTGTCTCATAAATTTGATGACTGTATTTCAAACATAAATCTGCTAATGTAGCTGTAGATTTCTTCAGAACAGCCGTTCTGCTGTGAAAGATGAAAAAATGTACAACCACTCTGAATAACTAAGCAGCGAAGGAGAGGCCTTTGGTGATTAATGACCACTGAGGGCAATGATCTAATCCTACTTCAAGTATTAGTTCTGTCTGGCTTCTTGATGACAGTTTTTTATGGTTTGCTTATTTCCCCACTGATAGCTATGAACAGGTGAATTATATGTAAACAGCTCCAAACTAATTTTCTTATGAATGACTTTTTCTTTCAGTCTGTAATTCTTCTCTCTACTAGTCATTTGCATGTTTCTATAGTCCCTTTGAAACTGTTTTTCTGGTTTCTAGGACCTGTACTAAGTCCTATTTTCTTAAAGGAGAGACCACTGAAGAAGGTTCATCATCACATTGTCTGCTGAAGTGGAATGTGCCTATAATTATTATTATTAGAAGTATGCTCAGATAGTAGCTGATGTAATGAAATGCTTGATTGTCACAAAAGAGAAGTGAGCTTGGAAAACGAGAATGAGGAAGTAAAAAATCAGTCTTATTCTTCCTGTTTCATCTCCCCATGAAGAAATAAAAAGTATGAAAACATTTTCTCAGAGAAGAAGAATGTTTAGAATAATATTTAAATTAAATTATTGTTGCAACTGACTGCTCCCATAGAAACATATTTTAAAAGTGTTGGTGTGATGTCAGCCTGTTTCAGTGTGCAATACAACCATTTTTAGTATTTTCTATATTTTGTTAAAACTTAAATTGTATTGTTTGTTTTTGTAACTATATTTAAATAGTTTATATTATATTCTAGTAACTTATTTCTCAAATACTTCCCTCAGATACTTCTTTTAAAGAAGTTTATAGACTTGCAGTGAAAAGGAAATTAATAAAGATTTTTTTTTAACCTCCTTTCTTTTTTCTCTGCTGAGAAGAACAGAGACGAAGTGTCTATTCTTACGAAATTTGATGTCTCTAGCTAGTGTTAGGACTGGGATAACAATTAGGGTTTAGTTCATTAGAGACTGTTTATCTAGATTTACTGCTATGCCTAAAAGTCAGACCAGATTGGAACATTGGGCTATTCTGCTTAAAAGAGATTTCAGGTCCCAACAGCTGATGTGTTTGATTGGAATTCAGTTAAAAATTAGGGTTTATGCTAGTGAATGAAGTACCAGGAAAGCTGATATTACCAGCTAGATGGACAGGAGTTAGCTAGGAGAGAGTTCGCTAGGATCAGTGGCATATACTTAGCAATCTCTTCCAACTCCAGACCTACTCAGCTTACCTGAGTAGGTCTGGAGTTGGAAGAGATTGCCAAATTTTCCTTAACATTGAGATTAGACTGATGATTAAAATTTATTCTGGTCAAGACCGGGTTTGATTTAAAATTATTAATGTTAGACTTTAGGCTTCAAATCTTAACTAGTAAATATTTCAAGTGAAGTTTTTAAAGTTCATTTTTTAAAGTTTTGGTTTGTAAACTACATTGTAATGAATATGCCAGTGATTTTTCATTTGTTTCCTAAATCTTTTCCCTACAAATATTAGTTTCTTATGTATTTGCATTGTAATGTTCTCCGTATAATTGCCTAAGTCGAATCCATATGACTCAAAGACAGTAAATCATTAATACTGTTTTTAAACAGCTTCCTCTACTCCTTTCCATTTTTAAAAATTATGGCCACAGGCAAAACTTAGTTACATGTGCTGGTATTTTAAGTAGCTGGATTTTAATAGTAGCTACATTTGTCATTTGTAAGTAAACAAAATATATTATTTTGTGACGATATCTAGTACTGCTTCCTATGCTTTATATAAATCACAGATAATAGGTTTCTCTTTTTTTAAACGAGTAACTAATTACTACTAATATTTCATTTTCTCCTAAAACATTCTTTTTTCTTTTTTTTTTTTAATCTAAAAAAGCTAAACAAAACCCATTCAACCCCCAAAAGAAGATGGGGAAAGAAACTTGGACTTCTTTCCTCATTTCATACATTTCCAGAAATTTACATCTCTAGTTACAGGTGGCCTAATGTATCTCAGAGGAATAAAAAACAGAAGTGAGGCCAGTTTGCACTGATCCTTTGCTACTTTTACAGCTGTCATGGGCACTCCCATTTTAGTCTGCCATTCAGTTGAAAATCAGACCCTACATATGTGTAGGGGGAAGGATTAGTGCACTCAAGTGCGCTTCTAAGACTCACTCCCAATTGTCTTTCTGTATGGACTTCTGGAAATACTTTTTTGGTGATATATGTAATTTTCTAGTAACTGCTAAAATGGCTGCTTCTGCTCTTTATGGGTTTTTTTATGTCTTTTTATTTCTTTCTCTTAGGAAACAGGGACTCTATCTAAAGTAAGAACATACCACAAAGCCCTTGGAAATGTGTGGTTTCCAAGATGCATGTATTTGAGCTCTGAAATAGTAACAAGGAATAAGAGCACAGAGTAGCTTCAGCTCAGGAGAGGTATATAAAGTTGCGAATGGCAGGGAAGAGGCATTCAGAAAATGACTAGGCAATACGTTAAAAACAAGATAAAGAATTTTTTTAAACAATACGTGACTGGGATGTGAAACTTACTGCCCTGGTGTGTTAAGAGTACAAAAGTGATTTTAGAAAACTATTTGGATAAATTAATCAGAGAAGAATCCATTGAGGAGTATGGAACAGATACAGACAGAAACTGAGTGATGAAATCCCTGAGGCAAACGGCAGCAGAAGCTGGCAGAGCACACTGAAAGACACATCTCTAAACTTGTGATTTTCTTCTTTCCACAAGCCTGAACCGTTGACCATAGTCAGACACAGGACACTGGACTAGATCACATTTTCGGCCTCACCCAACGCAGTATAGATGTTCTTATGTTCTTTCTGTTGCTTCTTTGCCTTCTCAATGCTAGAATAACAATGGAATATTATAAAGAAACCCACAGTTTATGGGCTAGTAATGATGCAGACGGGATTCGCTTCTGATCTGTATTCTGAATTAACTGTTTTCCCTTATGATTTATTAGCCTAACTACTCAAATGTACTGAAACAAAATGTAAATTTCTGGCTCCTGTCTGCAGGGAAAGAGTTGTTTTCAGATAAAAAGACTAGAAAGGGGAAATGATTAATGTACAAGCTTTCTGCTTGTCTGTAACAGAGCTGTACATCTGTGCTCAGCCTTTGGTTTGGGAGGATGCTTCATGACATACCCAGAAGAGGCTGGGGAAAGGACTGTATCATTCTTACCAAGGCTAGGGCCAATTCAAACATCTTGTCTGGCCGCCATCATATATATATAATTTCTTAAAAGTTCATCTGAGTGCCTTAAAAAAAATATTGGCAAAACTATCAAACATGGGGATTCAAATAGTAAAAGGTTGACAGCTCTATCTGCCTTAATAACTCCCTATAAAGAAGTCTATCTGTGAATCGTTGTTAAATAACTGGGGAAAAGCACTAGAGGGCTCCCCAGGACTGTCGCAGGGATTCAGCTCCAGTTCCTCGAACAGAACACCGGGAATGCTCTGGAATAGAAAGACCCGATATATTAAATGCGGAGGTCCGTGTTGCTTGTCATATGTCAGTTATGATCTGAAGCCTTTGTTTAAGGCTTTCCTTTCTTCTCACAGAATGTGGCTTAAAGATAATAATTTCTCTCCCCTGCATGTTGGATCTGGGTTGAGAAGACAAATTGTGTGATTCACTTTATTATTTTCAGGTTCCTACCAGTTGCTTTGAAGTAGTATGTTTCCAATTTACCTCTTAACTCCTACTAGAGGTTGCATTGATTTCAGAGGCACCGCATGGAACAGTAAGTCACAGTAGATACGTGGCACAAGGAGTAAAACATTGCAGCATCCGAGATCTCTGAACTAGAAGATTAATTTATATCACTGTTTACTGAAGGGATGAGGGCTTAACATAAATGAAGATCAGTAAGGACTCAGTTGAGACCTTTTTCTCTTTCCTCCTCTCTCCTTCCTTTTTTAATTTAAAGTTACAGTAGTCAGAAGTTCATCGAAGAGTTGAATGCTTTTAGGAGTTGATCTTCCACTGTGCGTTGGTACAAATTCTATAGCAGATCCAGGATGAGCGATATTCCTTTTACCATGTAAGTCACCTGTTACAAATCTATCAAAAATGGAGTGAAGTGAGCCCTAAAAGAGGAGTCTTTTATTCCCTCTTCCCATTCTCCAGCTATTGTAGAATACATTTTCTTCTTCTGTGAATTAAGTATGAAGAAGAAGATGGCTCACCCCTCCTTAAAAGATGCATTGCAATGTTAACATCTTTTTAGATTCTTATTTTAATGTGGTCTACAGAAGAGTCTGCCATAGCTACAAAAACCCCAAAAAACACCTGTGCTCTGTTCCCAAGAGTTAGACTGGAGCTGAGGAATTTCATGGGTCCTCTAGGTAACCGGCATTTATCGTCACTCACTCGTGACGGATTCTGGAATATAATTCTAAACTATTAATTGTTCCTACAGTTCTGTTTTTAATTAACTTAATAGACAGGCAGTAGAATTTGAAGTTCTGATAGGCAGTGGTTGCCTTGCCTTAATGTTTACATCATCTTTGCCTTAAAAAGCCTGGGCAGGGTGATTTTCAATTGTCTGGTGTAAAACTTGTAAACAGAGTAATAAGTATGCCTGATTTCCTCCTTGTTTAGCAGCATGGGGTTGGTTGGTGACCTATGTATTTGTTTATTTATCATTCCCTCTAGCACTTTAGAACAGAGAATCCCAATGAAGTGCTGGTATATTATCATAGCAGAAGGTTTTTTTAAAAAAAGAATCTAAGTGCTGGCTGTGTCTTGTCCTTGGAGATCTCCCCACTCCTGGCTTTTGTTCTTTTAAAGAAGAAACTTGTGACAGTATTGCAACAATGGGGTAGCTTTTATAATCCATTTTATGTCCAACTCCATTTAAAGGATTCAGTTATAAAACCTATTTTGTAAGTTTTCTCTGTACTTTACAATGAAATTAAGACTTTTTTTTTTTTTTTTTTACTAAAATGTTGAACGATAAGGCCAAAAGAAATTAACTCGTCTCACTTGCTGTTGACTCAAAGGAACAAAGCTGAGCCATTGCTGACTAGTCTTGAAAGTCCTATCATAGTGTGTAAAAAAACAAATCAAAACAAAGAAACCCCAAACCCCAGAAAACCTGGTTGCATTTTGTTTCATGTCATTGTCTTTTATATCAATATGCACTTTGGTTTTATAGCTATAAAGCATATATTCATCCTCTTGAAAGTTCATCTAACTTTTGCTTTGTTTTTTTTAAAAATGACAGCTTATGTCATTTCATGGATGCGTATTTCCTTACTTCCTGTAGCCGCTGTTAACTCACTTAAAATATGTTGAATTCAGCTAGTGAAAGGTTTAATAATCAGCTATGGGTCAGTCATTTTTTCTAAGATTTGTAAAGCTACCCTTGCTTCTGGGTACTTGCTGACTTCTGAAGTGGTCCTGTTGTACTGCAGATATAAATTACATTTATTTTGATTATAATTCATGAATCATTGTACATTAGCAAGACTGTCTTCTCATATTGGCTTTTTCCTTTTTTTTACACTTCTTACAAAACATTTCTGTGGCAGGAAGACATGTGTATGTATATTTTATATTTTACATCGTTATTATTTATTTAGAAGTTATCTATTAAATAATTCTTGGTTCATATTCATTGTTCATTTGCTGGACTGATTTTGGTTTTAGCTATGTGACCTTTTTTTTCCCCCCTCAGAAGAAAGGAATTACATTATATACTTTACTTATTTTTAGTGTTCTTTGTAATTCTTGGACTATGTTCTTGGAGTAGCTCTGCAAGCTTGGAGACTGGTGCAGATAGTTAAATATTCTCCTTTTTTTCATGAACATGTTCTAACAAGTTCTTTATTTGTTAGTGGGATTTAAAAAAAAAAGAAATATTGTAAAAGCCATATTTTTTTGAACTTTAATTTCCTTTCCTGTTTTGGTAGAAGTCCTGAATAAAGAGTTCAGTGGGTTCGTTTTCGATGTATAAGTGAAAGAATTTCAAAAATTAGCGATTAATTAGGGTAATGCTTACCATTGCATCTGTATTTTGCTGTTCAATGTTTGTTTGCAACAGAGGATCTTTTCTGACCAGTAGACTTTACCTTTTAACAAAATTGGCAGCCTCTCCAAAAATGTGGCAAAGACTTGGAACTTATTTTGTGCCCTTTTATATTTTACTAAATATACTACTTTAGAGCTATTCTCTCATTCTGACCTTTAAATCAGTTACTGGGCATCTGGTACATGCTAATGGTTCCATATGAGAGGAACAGACAGAGAGGGGGAAAGAAAAAGTAGCAGGGGTACAGTATGATTTGTGTCTTGGAAAATAAAAAAAGAGAGGGGAAAAAAAAGAGAGAAAAAGGAGAGATGTTTCAAAAATTTAAATAAATATATATAGAATGAATGATGCCTTTCCATGTGACCAGTTTTAGTGCACACAGGGATCTTTCTTCATTGCAAGTGGAGGGAAGGATGTGTTTACCTGGGCAGTAGGTAGTTCAAGAACTTTACATCTGTACATTTTTGTCTTTTTTGGTAAGGTTGATAAAACAAAACTATAATTATCAAATAAAGGAATCATGTATCATGTGTGCTCTTTTGAGTAAGAACTCTTTACATTAGGCCCACCTTGTACTCTTTCTTCTGTTGAAAGAGAAGAAAGGAGGAAAAAAAAACACCACAAAGGAAGAAGGAGATGCCATACCGTAGAATAGTTAGATAAGGAAAGGAAAAAATTACTTCTCTTTTGGGCTTTGTCTCATTCTCATTCTAATAGCTTTCTACTTTTAGCTTACCCACTGAAAGATATCTTACTATCTTTTCTGCTGGTTCTACTGCAGAGGTTGTTACCAGTCAATGCAGAAGGATAGTAACTTCTAAAAACTCTACAGCAATCCTTCCAGGAGTAATTTTAGCTCCACCAAGATAACATCAAAGTAGTAATTGCTTGAATTTGCAGCCTTTGTAGTAAGCCATAATACATGGGTGAGAATACTTTTTTATATATTAAATACTCTTCTTTGGTAAAGTGTTTGTGTGTTCTACATTAAGTACTTCAGCCTGTTAGTTTAAATTATATTTTGCATTAAGACTTGACTAAATTCTGCAAGATTCAACAAAATGTATTCAACATTAAATACATGACCACATTTCTAATAAAACTAAAGATATGTAAAAGTGGAATATTTGCATAGTTTATATATGTATGTTTGCCATTAGGATAATTTTTCCATTATTCACCTCATTGTTGAAATAGAAAGTCTTGGATCACTGTAATAGCTTCTGTGTGAATGGGATTATAAAACCAAGTAATCTGAAAAAATACTATTCTTTCTGTGGAGGCAGCTGTTTGCCTTGTAAGCTCAGCTTTATGATGGGATTCACTGGTGTTTGCAGTTGTGTTCCTGTGAAATACGATGCAATTCTGATGGATAGGTGCAAGCAGCAGAATTGTGGCTGTGAATTTTCAGACTCAGGTTATAAAACAACTGAGCAACTGATATAAATGTCTCAATATTATACATTGTGCTTGCATCAGTTTAGATATGCTATTTCCGGGAAGATTACCATATTATGTGTGCCTTGAAAAGAAGGGGGTGTACATATGCTATGAATTTGTGCATAAACAAAATGCATTTTCAGTGTATTCAGCTTCTTCTTTTTTAGTAGATATGTTACAAAATAATGTTTTATATCCCACATCCTTATTGCATTTTTATCACAAAACATCAAATAAAAATTCCTACTTTGCACAGATAGTTCTGTCCTTGAGAAGATGGGAGACAGTGATCAAAGATGGCAGATGATAAACATCTTGTTTAGTGCAGTAGCTGAAACTTTAGGTACAGCAACGATAAAAACTATTAAAATTCCTCAATTGCATAATGTAAATTAGAATTTATTTGCGAGTTCTAAATTATGAAAAACTTAAAAGAATGTCTTGAAAGAAACACAGGTTTTTTGAAATTTTTTTTCTATGTTGTTATTTTAGAGACATATTACTATGTATCTCCTTTGGTTGGTGCCTTTTTTTTGGCTCTGACTCCGATGGGGATTGTCATAGCTGCCAAACACCCAGCTACCAGAACTGTTCTCCATTCAGGATGGGAGCCTGTTATTACTGCCATGGTCATAAGCAGGTAAGTCTGTTTGTCTTGATAGTCGCCCTGTGTCTCTATATATCTTATTTAACACCTGATCGTACTTAAAAGAAAAATTTAAGGAGCCTCTAGAATGTAGAGTGTGAATATACTTTAATCTTCCCCAAATGAGGAAGTTGCAAAGTTAAATCACAGGTGGGAGTGATTTGGGGGAGGCAGCAGTAGCCTGTGGCATCGACTGAGCAGGAGTGTGTCAGAACAAATGAAGGAAACGGTGAGCTATTCATCTCCTGTGGTTTCCAGTCAAGAGTGCACACAGATCTAAGAGATTATTTAGTCAAATGAAAACCATGAATCTTAAAAGTGGAGTGATTGGCTGAAATTCTATGGTCTTTGTTATACAGTAAGTCAATTTTAATATATAAATAACTATAGCGATGTTTGTCTGTAGCTGAGAACGAGGCAATGGCAGGAGGGAAGATGAATTGAGAAGAAAATTACGGCTTGAAGATGTTCTAAAATAGATTGCTAAAAAGTTTTGAAAAACTAAATAATGTAACTGCTTGCCTTATTCCAAATGTTGTACTTTGTTTTTCAGTATTGGTGGCCTTATTCTGGACACAACTGTATCTGATCCTAACTTAGTTGGAATTGTTGTTTATACCCCAGTAATTAATGGTAAGACTCTGACAGGATTATGTGCTACTATATATCAATGGATATACCTTGGTTTGAGAAAAGTCTATTACAGTAAATTTCTGTTATGCTAATTAGTATCTGGTATATTAATTTCAATGTTTTTATTTTGAAGTCAACAGTTGTTTATTTGAACGCTTAACAAGTGTGTCCTGATCTTATTTACTACAACCATTAAAACATGATGGAGAATATGAGAAGTAGGAACCTAAAGTATGCATTAAGAAACTGAAAATGTAGATATTGAAGTAGTAAAATATTGAATGATCATGTATTATATTGAAACAGCTTTTCAAAGGATTTTCTTATGAATATTCAAGGACAAATTTACAAAACTGTAGTTTACTATTACATAGATATAAGAGCTAACAGGGATGCTACAGGCAAATAAATAGATTTTAAGGAAACATGTGTGTTGTTTCCCATGCTTTGTATGTTCTTTCCAGATGTGCAAGAATGTGTTTGTGAAAATTTGGTCCATGTGTTCTAACGATAACAAGGCAAATTTTATAAGAATAATTAATATCTTATCAGACTAAAGCAGTTCGAAAATGCTTTTTTTTTTTGTATCACAGGGTTGATACGTATTTACTTTGCAATAATTTCAATGACCAGATCTGTTCCCACTGTATTGCTGTCTAGATGTTCTTTTCCCCTTTTGTATTTCTCCATTTGATTTCTTACATTATTTTTGCAGTTTATATATATGCAGTCTTATGTATTGTTGATTTTTAAACCATTTCTCCAGTTACCAAGATGATTATGACTTCTAATTTCTGGCTTACAAAGTGTTTTTTATTTAACTTGGCCTTTGCAAATTCCCTATGGGTATGTTCTGTTCTGTTTTCTAAGCTATCAATTACATGAGATATGACCACTTGTTTTCCACCTTGATATTAAAACGGTAAAGTGGACACTGAGTTTTAGTTTTGAATGACATTGCCTTGATATAAGTAGTTTTCCAGAGGTTGCTAACGGAAATGTAGCATAGGATAGCACCAAGACATTTTGATAAGCTTTACTACAGTTGAGAGTTAGTATATCAATTGCTGAGGCCATTAGGCAAGCTGTTCAGTTAGAGGAGGAAATCATATTGCTTTGACAGAAGCATGTTCTTGGCAAATTCATGTTATCTCATTTTACAGCTTTCATATCTTCTAGATGTTTATAAATTGTCTTTTTAATGATTTGATCTAATACTTATGTAGGAATATACATGTTACCAGTATACAGATTCCTCACATCATCCTTTTTGGCCCTTTTTAAAGATATATTTTCTGGTTTCCCCATTACAGCCCTCTGGTATTCTCTGACTTCCAAGATAATCAGTTTGCAAAAATGATCACTGGTAATTCATGGAGCTCTCTAAGGATGCACTAAATTTAACTTACCCTCGGGCCCCACTACATATCAGTTTCTGATCAGATATCACCACTTTTATGAAGGCAGTAGACAAAAGGAACTGAGTATTTCAGTCTTCCGTAGAGCACATTGCTTGTTCTTCTTTCCCATTAAGGTCCTATATTTCCTTTCTTCGTATTTTTAATATGAAGCATTTCTGTGTTACCACATGTATTCCTTGTTAAATGTAAATTAATTTTTAACATTCAGCCTTTATGTTTTCTTGCCAGTGCCTTACCTTTATATTAATTTGAAATTGCAAGTGCTTGCATCTGCCTTTTGTGTGTTTTCATTTTGATTTCCAGATACCTCAAAAACAGGGCAGACATGCTAATCTTTAACCTTTTTCTGCTTTACATCTGTAACGTTTCTTACAACAGTCCTTTTTAGTAACCCTCTGGATTTGTTTCTTAAAAGAAGAGGATTGTTTTTAGTTTTCAGGCAGGTGTACCCAAACCAGTACTTTTACCAGTGGTTGTACTTTCCTCCATGACATCCCTTGATTGCAAAACCCAATTACTGTCTGGTGATTGTTTCTTACTGTTTCACTATAGGCTTCTATTTCTCCTCCAGTGCAGTACCAGGATACTTCTGGATTTTCTCTAGAGACTCACTTATTCTCTATAGACTCACTTATTCTAGGCTTGTTACCTACAATGGATACAAGTCTCATGGGTACATGCCTTTCTCAAGGCCTCATGCTCCTACCAGATGTTGCAATGATGATGGTCTTTTGCCCAGTAGCAGTTATGGACTGCTCTTGTAAGTGGAACTATGCATCCTATTCAAGGTCATTTTCTTTCACAGAGAGTGGCTGTGAAGCCTGGATTGGTTTTGTGTGTACATTTTACCTTTTTAAAATTTTTTGCTAATGATTGGACTTAAGTAAATAATTTCACTTGCTAAGAGTGACAGCTTACTATAAACATGCCTCTAGAGAAAGCAGAGAATGTACCACTTCGTTTCTTATTTTCTTTCATAAGTTTTTCAACAGAATTAAGATAATGTGCATACATTCTTTTGGATTTCTTTAGAGAAAAATAAGTAGCCAAAAGCTCTATGTAGCCCTGAATGATTAGCTGACAAGTGGAAAGATCCTTGATGAATGAGGCAGGTGGAAGGGAGGAAAAGCGGGACATGGGGCTATCAGAGCAGGCAGAGAGAGAAAGAGTCCTTCAAGGAGGCAGGGACAGCAAGAATTATGCTTGTAGCTGTGGCAGTCCCACAGTGGTCCTGTGGTGGTGATTCCTGTGGTGGTTGTACGTCCCGCATTCAAAATGCTGCTTTTTCATAAGAAGTTTTGCATTTCTAGACTGCTGGTAGCCTCTGCCATCTGCCCCCTGGAGAACTACACAATGCCTGAGAATGCTATTTTCTAAGCCACACTCCATTGTTCATCTGGATTTTTCATGCTTAGCTCCTTCTTTTCTTGTTCTGTGTAAAGCGGTCTTTTCCCAGCTCTCAGAGTTTAAACTTCTTCAGTGACTAGCAATGGACCATCAGCAAGTTGTTTATCATCCTGTGTCCATATCTTCAGGATCTTTGTTATTATCCAAGACTTAAACTCTACATTGTAAGAAGAGAAACCTCATACCAAGCTCCATTTTGGAGCTCATAGCAAGCCCACATCAAGCCTAATAGGCCAAGACTAGAGTCTTGCAACGGTAGCATAAGGTAATGTTTGCCTAAGACACATGTGATAATGCTTTTGCACTACCACTGTGCCACGACAGAAGCACTAAGGAATTCTGGTTTTCCCTCATCCACAAAAGAGCAGGGGGGACCAATGTGTAAGTGCTGTATGTGCGTGTGCTAACCCACTCAACCCTCAAAATTTGAAGGATAGAGGCATTTCTATTGGAAAATGTAGAGAAAATACGTTCTGTGTAGAGGATGCAGAGTGGGCCTGTTTTATGGTACACCTCCTGGAAAAGGAAATTGTAGGTAGGTGATTTTTTGGGTTGCTGTTAGATTAGCCTCTCCTGGGTTTCATAATTCTACTGGCACCTTTTGATATTGCTGGTCAGTATAGTGTAGTAAACTGGAGTTCAGGAAATCTTTCAGTTAAAACAGCACATCTGTTGACACCCATTTACTGTCGGAAAAGGTGTGCTAGACCACTTAACAGATGGCTTTTTAAATAATACTGTTGCAGAAAGCTTTCTCTACCAGTGCTTTCCTCACCTTGGAAATCTTATTGTAAGCCTGTAGTGAAAGGAGCTGAAGGTTTTCCCCTCAAAAAGCTTTTCAGATGCCTTTTCCTTTCACTTACCTTAAAATTCATTGCTCCTATGACACAGAAAACCTGAAAGAAACCAGGGAAACCTGAAAGAAATGTTGTAACCTATTGGGATTGTGTCCAGCCAGAATTTGAGGACAGTGTAATATTTGTCCAGGATTTCAAGCTGTCACTTTTTTTCAGTGCCAGTTGCTGTATCTCGAAGTCCTGAACAGTTTGCCCTGCAAAGTGGTCAGGTGTTAGGCTTCCTGTGTGTATCACTAAGTAGCTTTCAGCCTGGTCCTGTCTAGGTCACTTAGATATTCTTAGATGGGAGACAAATTACTTTCATCACGTATGTTACAGTGTGGAGCCATAAATCCTTCGGTTTAAGAAATATTGGTCTGGAATTTGAGCAACCTCAAAAGCTCCTGCCCCTGTTAACAATAACTGCAAATACTTGCCAAGAATATTAAAATGGTTCTTTATATGCAGACAGGCATTTATAGTCAGCTTTACTGCTGGTAGCCAGAAGTATTTCACAACCACTTTTCCAATTTTCCCCTGTTAAACATATTTCTTGAGATGAATAATTATTTTTAATTCTATGGTTGGTTGGGTAAAATTGTAGCTCCACTTTTAAAAAATAAATAAATAATTTTATGGTTTCAGCCATTGTGGTACTTACAAACTACTTGAGATTTAGATGTCTATGTTTGATGTGCTGAAGTTCTGAATAAAATAACAAAGCCCAAGCATGGCTGTGCTTCTGCCTAGATACTCAAGTTGATCATTATGTTTTTTAATGGATGAGACGATTAAAATTTGTAAATCCTCTTACAGCATCACAGCGTGTTGTATTTGGTTCAGGAGCTGCAATTTGCAAGTAACTGAATTTCTTTTGTGCAGAAAAAAGATAATGCCTTAAACAATTATATGCTTCTGAATATGCAGCAGAAATGAACTAAGGTGCAGTTACCAGATAGAGCCACTTTCCTTTCCATTTTCATCGTATGCACAGACAAAATGTTGTGAGATATCTTCTAAGTATTTGCATTTCAGGAGTTACTGCATAATAACAAACATGTTGGTAGACTACCCCATTTTTATGCATTTTGTAGAATGGAGGCTCTGCAAATTAATTCTGAAAACATCTGAAAATCAGAAATGCTTTGCAGGTTTTATGTAGAAAAATTTGCCTTTGCAGATGGTTTGAAGCAATACTCTTTAAGGGTAACATAAAACTGTTGTAGTATTTCTTACTCCTTGGCTGTACATATTGTAAGATTGCTTGATATCTGGAGGGAATAAATGTAGATCAAGGAATATGAGAAATCCATATGAAAAAACCTAACACAAAACTTACTGAATGTCTGTTGTCTGGGAGATGAAAGTTAAGCTTAGTTAGTGTATTCCCCAAACCATACCTTTTTTATCTATTAGTAGGATAAATTGAATGACAGACTTTCAGGTTTTTCAGAGAGCTTTTGCTGTAAATTGAGTGCTTTGGAGAATATGGAAAGAAAATACCCAGAAACCATTCCTCCTCAGAAAAGAAAATGCATTTTTTTAATAACTTTGTATAATTTAATCTCTTATAGCATAGTTGTACTTTCAGCTTTCACACAACAGAGAAGTGCTTTGATTAGAAGAAAACCATTATCTCAGACAATTGAGCATCTAAAATTTTTCTCTGTAAATTACAAGGGAAAGCATTAGTGTACCTGTATGGTGGTAGAACAATTTTGCTGGGTTTCAAATTAGTCCTGAATTGCAAATTCCTGCATCCTGAATTGGAAAGAATGTGATAGTCTCAGAAGGCACCTATACTGCATGAAAATAATGATATAATTATATGATATAATTCAGTCTTTATTTTCACATGAAAAAGGAGGAGGGTTTTAATTCTGGCTCTTTAATTCTGACGCATTATTGGGTTATAGTTTTTTCTACTTTTTAGTTGCGAGCCTGTACAGGTAAATCTGAATATTCTATGCTATTAGAGGTGTGTGTTCTTTCTTTTACATCTTACTTGTAAATTTTTTACAAGATTTCAGTAACTATCACTTTTCGTGTCAAAATTGTATCTAGAATACTTTCATTTTTTGACAATCACACAACAATTTTTAATTAGGCATAAGAAAGAAATGATTTATAAGGCAAATGAAAGAGAAACTACTCCATTTTAAAATGTAAGAGTTTGCATATATAATGTTGTCTCAAAGACTTCTCTTAAGAAACAGCCCTAGAGGAAAAGCTAATAATTTCTAACTGTTTCCTTCCAAACATTTTTAAGTATTAAAAGAAATGCTACAAAGTGCAAAGAAACATAAAAGAAATATGGATGAAAAAACAACATTAAAAGTACCTAGTTAAGCTTGGCTTCTATTCTAAGTATTTGACTTGCATAAAACATGATTTTTTGAAGTTAGTGATAGAGAGGTCAGGGCAAAAATTGATCTTGAATTTTCTGAAAGATAATCTGATTATTCAAAAATATAGAGGTTTTGGTCACTATTGTGACTGAGATTCTTTTCCTTCCTTTTCATTTCATTTTTGTAATACAAATGACATCAAAGAGCATGTTGTTATTGAACTCCAGAAAGACTAATTGGCATGATTGACTATTTTGAACTATGCATTGTATGCAGGAGTGCACAAAAGTGAGAATGTTCTTGCTTTCCTTCTCTTGATAGATTTACAAGAAAAATCAATTTGGGAATTGCATTGGCCTAATTCTTCCCTTATGTGGGTATTAATTGATTTTTGTCCCATTGCACAAGCTGTATTGTAGGTACTTGGGAACAACATGGTGTTCTGTCACTGGTTAATCTCTCTCCATCGAATCATATTGCTAAAAATCTTTAATCTCAATTAATTGGTATGCACATGGTTTGCCATGCCTACACGATTATTTGTGTGCCACATCATACAACTGTTCTTTATAGTCTTGTGAACAGTTATGGCACTGGTCATTAAAGCTGAGTATGCAGGCTTTATCTGGTGGTCTCAGTGCTTTCATAGGAGGCAGTGTTCTGCATGAACCTTTCTTCATTTATTTAAGTAAAAGAAAAAAGGAAGCATGAGATGTTTTAAAAATAAATGCATGAATGTTTGTAAAGTACTCAGATTTAGAGTGACAAGCACCACTGAAAAGCAGAAAGGAAGCTACTAAGTCTCTATTCAGTCCAAGTTCTGAACAGTGCATATTAAATAAGACTATCAGGTATTTATTATATACTAGGGATAATTTATCAAAGTGATGTTTAGTTAGGCAATAGTTTGTGGCATTGAATTAGAGGTCTGAGAGGAAGAATATTAGTCGTATTATTTGACTGCATCATAATTTATTCCAATTCTACGCATGGAGCATTTACAGATAGGTTAGAGGGCTATATCTAGTTTGAACTTTGGTTTTGGAACACCTTGATTCTGTGTGCCTGGCCAGCAGATAAACTAAAACATAGCTGAAATAGAGTTGGAAGGAAGAGGCAGCTTTATTTACTTTTTTATAAAAACAAAGAATCATTTAGGTTGGAAGAGATGTTTTGAGATCTAGTCCAACTCCCTGCTTGAGCAGAGTCCACTAGAGCAGGTTGTCCAGTACTGTATCCAGTAAGGTTTTGAATATCTCAACAGATGGATACTCCACAACCTCTCTGGGCAACCTGTTCCTGTATTTGACCACCCTTACTGTAAAAAAAAATAAGCGGAGGGGGTTGTATTGGGATGGAATACCTTGTGTTTCAATTATTTCTCATTGCCTCTTGTCCTGTCCGTGAGTAGTACTGAGAAGACCCTGTCTACCTTGTCTTCATCCCTCTCCTCAGGTATTTATATACATTGATAAGATCTCCCTGAGTCTTCTCTTTTCCAGGCTGAACAGTCATAGCACTCAGCCTCTCCTCAAATAAAAGATGCTACAGTCCCTGCGGTCCTGTGTTGGATTCACTCCAGTAAGTCCATATCTTGTACTGGGGAGCTCAGAAATGGACGTGGTACTCCAGATGTGGCCTCGCCAGTGCAGAGTACAGAGGAAGCATCACCTCTCGTGTCCTGCTGGTGATGCTTTTCCTAATGTAGCCCAGGATGCTATTGGGTTTCTTTTCCTGAAGGTGGATTGCAGGGACATGGTCAGCTTCTTGTCCTCCAGGACCCCAGGGTCCTTATCCGCAGAGCTGCTTTCCAGATGGTTGGTTCCCAGCCTGTACTGGTGCATGGGGTTATTCTTACCCAGAGGCAGGACTTTGAGTTTCCTCTTGTTGAACTGCATGAGACTCCTCTCAACCCAATTCTCCAGCCTATCCAGTACCCTCTGAATCGTAGTACAACCCTCTGGTTTATCAGCCACTCCTCCCAGTTTTCCATGGAAAATGTTACCCTGTTTATCAAAACATGCACTGTAAGATCTCAGGGAAAAAAACCAACAGCCCGATGTGTTACCCAGAACATTGGATAGTCTCAGATTAGTCTGCGTCAGCAACACTTATCAGGCTTCCCTTAACTTTTGTTTTTACGTGTATTGAGGGTTATGAAACACAGTTTTGCTTTGAACTATTCTTTAAGATATATTGATGTAAATTACTTTTAATGTGGTTTTCAGAATAGCATGGTTACTTCTATTATTAGAAAAAAGTCCTTTTTCCAGATAATGATTAACAGAATCATGCCCGTAGGCCTCTTCACAAATACATGATGTCGTTTTGTCTCTACTTTGAATATGGTTTTCTTACGGTTTTCTGCTTGTTAGACAAAAAAGAACCATGACAACAGTTTTCAGAAGAAGTATTTATTCCTGCTTAGCCCTTAACTGGCTCGATAAAATGATGAGGTTTTCAATTTTCTTTTAATGTTGTAAGTCAGCATGACATTCTTCACACTTCAGGAGACCATGTCTCTTCAGCTTATTGACAAAGTAGCACTCTCATATTGAAGTTAAACACATCTGCTGTTCTGAGAGGAATGCAGTACCAGGTCAGGATTTTATTTTTGAAAGAAATCCTTTTCTTCTTGGGCTGTAGTTCTCATGAGAATGAAAAGAAGCTAACAAAGTTAGTCTTTATTATTAAGTAATTGCTATGATGACTGAAATACTGCTTTCTAGGAACAAAATTTCCTGACCTAAATGTTCATGGAAACAGTCCTCATAAATGTCTACAGATATTTTCATAATACGAGCAGCTTCCGAGCACACGACCATTTTATGCATTCAGAGGATGCTGAGACACTATCAATTTTGTGTATTGACATCTTGTCAACCTACACAGTTTTATCTGTTTTCTGCTTCTTGTGGGGATCTGATTAATCTAGTACTGCCGAGATAACTTCACATGCACAGGCACTGCTGTTACAAAACAAACTACATATCTCAGTACGTATTGAAGTGATTCATTCAGTGCAAGCACAGCTTTATACAAGCCATTCTATGACCAGCAGAATAATCAAAGCTGATTCCATGCTGATTTGTATCCTGAGTTTTTAGAGCACCAGATAGCCCTTTCAGCCCCCAATGTTCCCTATGGCCTCGTGTCCCTGCAATAGCTGCTGCTCACAACATTCTCTCCATTCTCCCTCTGCTTTCCACAACATCATTGTTCCTCTTCTGTGTCACTGAACTACTAGCTGAGCAAGAGGCATCATGCCCAGCTCCAAGCCAGGTGCTGCCTGGCCAGTTGGCCTGCTTATACTGTTAACTATGCAGCTCGTATCATTGCCTTTGCCTCACTGAGGGCACGGGTTTGAATCTTTCTCTTTATTTACCTGGCCACTGCTTACTGTTTGTTAGCTTGTTTGACCAGTATCTCTAGGAATCCTTCTGTCTGACGTGGTTGAAATTGGCCCAAAGGCTCAAAATTAGTTAGAAGGCAGAATTGGCAGAAGAGTGCACAGAACTAAAAGACCGTGTGACTGCTGCAGCCCATCACCATCCATTGTCAGCTGGTTGGGATTGAGCAAGGTATATGGATTCTAGAAGATTTTTACACTTCAGTGCACTCACCAGTCTTCTGTGGGTTTAGAAATATCCACATACCACTGACACTAGATTATTGAGACTAAGAACAAATGAAATGTAAAATAATGCTTTTTAACATATGAATATTGCATTTCCAGTTAACTAAAATAGATTGCATATGTTCGGCTGAGCTGTAATTAAAATAGAAAAGAGACTGTTACACCTCTTGAAAACACGCTCCCCAGTGGCTGTTTTGGTTAGCATGTCAACTTCCTTTGCAGAGCCGGTATCGCCTCCTTCTTACCAGCATCCCATGGCTCTCCAGTTGGTTTTAGGATCACTATTTTTCCTTCATTTTTCTTGTTATCTACAGGCACCACAGGGCATGGGGCATACTATCCCTAAAAGATGGTTATAAAAGTAAAAAGATTTTTGATTAATAGCTATCCATCAAAGGATTGACAACCAATCTCATACCTTCTTTCCTACACTTGTCTATGTCTCTGCTGTCCGGACAGTTTTTTTATTGCCATTTCAAGTGGGCAAATTTCCATTTCCCTTAATTCATTTCTCTCACTCAGTTTCTTTTGTTATTAATTAGGGAAAGAGGTCCAGACCATCTATCATATATTTCTAATTGTCAGAATTTGTTGAAGCAGATAATTATCAGTCACAAAAGAAAATTGCATGCATCCTAGGAAATACTTGAAATCTGGGGTTTTTTTGTCCCAACAGGGTTTATGGTTACATTGCTACAAACCTCAAAGCATACCTTGAAAAACAGCCCTATTTATTTCTATCTTTTATTTCTTTTCATAATAGATAGGGATAGTGAGAGGAGTTTATGGTTTTTTTCTTTTAATATTGTTTTGATTATATCAGTTATATATCGGTTGTCTGCCTGCTTGTAATTACCCAGATTGCTTTTATCCCCTCTTTTTAAAGCAGAAACTGTTTCATATTTTCTAGTCATATGGCACCATCCCCAGCTTTGTAGCTTTATTAAGAAGCAGTTTTACATAACAGCTTTTTCATAATTTAGTCACAGAAATTATCTGATCCGCATACAAATGTAGTGCATTGATCCTTAATTTTATCTCTGCCTCCCTTTCCATACCTTATTCTCATTAGCCAGAAGTCTCAAAGTTATTGTTCTCAATCAAAAGACAGACTTTGGACCTTACTTACATTTTTAAAAATCTGTTTAAACCCCTTTTGTAGTTTATATAAATCTCTTATTTTACTTTTCTTTCTGCAGTTTGTCTGGAAAAAAAGCTACTGTTGTTTTAATTTTCTTTGCAAAGACTGACTCAACCTTTTGGTAGTTCATATTTTGTCCCTATACCTTCTGACTGGGAATATGCAGGTAAATTTGATGAACAGGCCTTTCTGCCAACTCCATGATTTGTTCTAATACCTCATTTCCTGATTCTATTTGAAGCTTTTTGCTTAGAAGTTCTACTTCCTTGTTAGATTCTGCCATTAATTACCTTCAAGCAGCAGTGAGGCAGGAAACCTTCTTTGAGTTCTTAGTATAGATCTTTGTCTTGTCCTCTCCATACTCACCAAAAGAATTTCACAAATAGAGTCTTCTGGTGACCACAGACATTTGTTCTGCAGCCAGACAAAGTCCTAAGCATCAGATAAACAAATCAGTTCAACTACAATAAACAAAGATTTTCTCCTTTCTAAGTGGGGATAAGATCTGCATTACTTCTGCCTAATCTTATCTTCTCAGAGCAGTCCATTGCTATGTAAAGCATCTGGGGGAAAAAAAAAGAAGAGTATATGCTTAATATGCAAGTAGAAAACTCTAGGGTATAATAACAATAGGAAAATTCTATGCTAGTGCCACCACGTTCTATAATGTAGATATAACAAGCTGGTTTAGTTTTCTTTTCATTAAAGTAAAAACTGATGGAACGTAGAACAGGCTAGGTTGGAAGAGATCTCAAGAGATCGTCTGGTCCAACCTTTTGTGGAGAAGGGAGCCTAGATGAGATTATCTAGCACCCTGGCCAGTCACATTTTGAAAACCTCCAGTGAAGGGATGGTTGTTCCAGTGGATGATTGTTCTCAGTGTAAAAAAATTCTTTCTTATATTGAGATGAAACCTCTTTCGGTGCAACCTGTACCCATAGCCCCTTGTCCTTTCCATGTGGCTCCTTGTGAAAAGACAGCCTCCGTCCTCTTTGTATCTGCCCTTTAAGTATTGCAAAACTGTAGTGAGGTGTCTCCTGAACCTTCTCTTCTCCAGGGAGAGAAGACCTAACTCCTTCAGTCTTTCCCTATAGGGGAGGTTCTCCAGACCTTGGATCATCTTCACGGCCCTCCTTTCCCCCTTCTTCAATCTGTCCATATCTTTCTCGAATTGTGGGGACCATAACAGGACACAGTACACGAGGTGCAGTCTGACAAGCACCAAGTAGAGTATGATCATCATGTCTCTGTCGCTGCAGATAGAAATGGATGCAGCCCAGGATTTGATTTGTCTTTGTAGCTGCAGCAGCATACTGCTGACTCATGTTCATCTCATCCACCAGGACCCCCAGGTCCCTTTTTGGAAGGTTGCTCCCCAGCCACACAGATCCTAACCTGCACTGGACTTTTTCGTTATGTTGTCTCAGGTGCCAGACCTTACACTTGTCTTGTTTAACTTAATACTGTTGTTGCTAGCTGACTCTTCCAGCCTGTCCAGGTCTCTCCGTAAAATGGCTCTCCCTTCTGATGTGTCCACTTCAGCAAACTTGGTGAGGGTGCTTTCAATCCCATCATCCAGGTCATTTTTGAAGATGTTAAACAGTGTGGGGCTCAGTATCAACACCTGGGGGACCCCACTTGTAGCAAATGGCCCCCCTGAGTAAAAACCTGATCCCCACCCTCTGAGTGCGACCTGTTAGCCAATTTCCTACTCATCTCACAAAGTACCCATGCAGTCTGTAACCCACCAGTTTGTTCAGGAGGAAGCTGTGGGAAACTTTCAGATGCTTTGCTGAAAATGGGTGTGACATTTGCCCTCTTCCAGTCATCAGGGATGTCCCCTGATCTCCACAACTTTTCAAAGATTATAGACAGTGGCCTTGTAACAATGCCAGCCGCTTCTCTTCGCATCAGAGTGGTTTGTTTCACAGAAATTGTTTCATAGAAATCTTTTTTTCTAATGAGAAGTATATTAACAGCTGTTGTGGAGAAGGTAGAATCAAACACTTGTTATTCAAACACTTGTCCTTTCAACCTGAATTATGAATGGTAGAAGATTATGCTTAATCCTGCTCTGTGGCAACGGGGAATGGATAGATTAGATCTTGAAGTCTTTCCCAGCCCTATGATTCTGTGTGTGAAATCTGCAGTTATGCCTGTGGTGGTGCTTTGCTTTATTTATACTTGCCAGCAATACTGACCTAGGAAGGTAATCCAGCAGTGGCGCAACTGCTGTTGTTCCAAGAGGGATTTCCAAAGAGGGAGCGAAGACAGGGAGCTTTACCTGTGAGACAGCGTCAGATTGAACCTTTTGAGGAATCTCTCGCACTTATCATGAATTAAAACCAATCTCCAAATATCCAAATTTCCAACATGGATATTCCAAATATCCAGTGATACACCAAATTGCAGCCCAAGTTTTTTGACTTATTTTAGTTCTTGGTGTTAGCCTGTCTATAATATACATTCTAAAGATGCTTCTCTTTTTGACATTTGTGTGTAGGAGACTGTGGTAATCATAGAGGAAGTTGGTGAATTTGCAAAAAATATTGCCTACTAGAGGAAAAAAATAGTTGAAAATTCACTACTTGTTCCTTTTGTATTTCAGGTATTGGTGGTAATTTAGTAGCTATTCAAGCTAGCAGAATTTCTACCTACCTCCATTTACATAGCATTCCTGGAGAGCTGCCAGAAGAAGCCAAGGGTTGCTATTATCCGTGCAGAACCTATTATGGTTCAGGTATGTATTAGTCAGTTAATTGTTAAAATTACTGTCTTGTGTCTCCTGAGTAATGTGCTCTAGGCAATCCTGCTTTAGCAGGGGAGTTGGACTAGATGATCTCTCGAGGTCCCTTCCAACTCTGACAATTCCATGGTTCTGTGTCTCCTCTTTTCCCCTCTCTATGCCAGACTGTACCCCCAGTGCGAAATGGCAACAAACTGAACTTGTTGTATGCAATTCAAAGGCAGCAGAAGCTTGATGGTTTCCTTTGCCTGCAGCTGTTTGCCTGTGAGAATCACAAGGAACTTCCTGCAGGAGGCGGTGGATGGAGAGGAACACGGGGAAAGATGTAACCCTGGCAAGGGTCAAAGATAGGGACTGATGTGGCAGGACACTATGATACCCACTCAGAAAGATTTCAACCTTCATCTTTCCTTAGCTTGCTTACTTGCTCCTAACCTTTCTCATTTAACTCCAGAAGTTCAAACAAATCTCCTGTTGGAGAAAACTCTGTATCTAACATTATTACTAAGCCAAGTCCCTGCTTTCCATTTCCAATTCGCCATTTTCTTTCTAGATTCTTGCTTCACAGCTTATTCCTCCCCTGTATTGCCTCCTTTCCTAATGATGTAGTGGCTGTTGTGAAATGTGATGTGTCAACACTTTCACATTTATGAAATTAATTGGAACAGATGAGAAAATGGTAAATGTGGGATTACTTTTTTGGAATATAAGGCACTTTTGAGGATGTCTTGAATATGGTGTCCTGGGAAGGCTTTAGGACGTCATTACAGCTCCAAAAATTTAGATGTACATGAGTAGAGAATGAAAGCAAATAGGTTGTACCCTCTTCTGGAAGGATGCTGCTTAACTTTTCTGGAAGACACTACAGGTGGTTTCCCTACGTCCCCCATGAAAATCCTCAAGGAGTCTTTTAGCAGAAAATAATGTCTTCTGTTTCACAATGGTCAATGCTATGGAGTTCCAAAACTGGAATTTACTATAAAAAAAAAGCTGATATAGTAGTCGAAGAGCTCAACTGAATTTTCTATTTTTTTTTTTATTGTAGGAGTAAATAACAAATCAGCCCAAGTTCTGCTTCTTTTGGTGATTCCTGGACACCTGATTTTCTTGTACACTATCCACCTAATGAAAAGCGGCCACACTTCCTTAACTCCTATCTTTATAGCAGTATATTTGTTTGCAGCTCTGCTACAGGTAAGAACAAGTACAACTCAAAAATGCTTGCATGAAATCAAGTTCCTGAAGAAAATAATGTTTTATCTGAATTTTGAAATCTCATGAATAGTACAAGAAGGTATGTGTTAATACCAGCTTTCCACACAGTTTTGAAGTAACTAATTATCTCCACACATACAGCTTACACAGGTGCAGCTGTATTGTGAGTGCTCTTCAGAAGAAGCTTGACTGCAATATTTCCCAGTCGTGCATCTTGTGCTTTCTCTTTCATGTGCTTCTTGAAACCATTGCATCTAAACCCCCCATCATTTTAATCAACTAGAGGGGAAATGGAGAGAAGGAAAAGTAGCATTTATGAATGATGAATACATCAAGCAAAACTCTCAAAGAAATATCCTAAAGTGCTTCACATTACTGCTTTAGTTACCATAGTCAAATGTGCAGTAGATGAGAATGTTATGGATTTCTTGGGGCATTCTTAATATTTGTTGAAGTCAAAATTAGTCTGACAGTGATCACTGTACAAGAAATTGTAGTTGCATTAATTGTCAAACATTGTTATATTATTTTGGCTGGTCTTAACTAGTGGCCTGTTCACACCCAGCAAGGGCAGTTCTTGAAAGATGCCTTTTGAAATAGCAAGGTTTTAAGGTGAAATAATTTCATTTGGAGAAATCAGTAATACAAAATGAAATGTTGTTATTAAATCCACAGCCAATTTTTAGCTGAAACCTGGCTGAATTGACTATAATGTTTCGTTGTACCTTAAAAAGAAAACTGGACTGTTTATGTTACACAATAAAAATACAGTTAAAATATCCATAAGTTAAATACACATACTGCTTCTAAAAATGTGACCAATTTAGTTTTAAAACACAAATAGTATTATCATCATTCAATCTTTTAAAAAAAATATATAATTTTTAATGCCCTGAATTGTCTCTCTGTTTATCACACTACTATTTCAATAAAGATAGTTTTTGAAAACTGTTACTATTTTAAATTCATACGTGAATTCTATGCTTTTTAGATAGAATACAACTGGGAACATTTCAACCTTTGCAAGTGAGAATGGCATACTAAAAGTTATAAATTACTTTTTATTTTCCTTTTACATAATATTCGTAGTTTTCAACCTTATCACTTGTTTTATGTGTTTTCCTGCGGAAGTGATGCTATTCCTTCACTCTGTCCTTTCTAATAACTTTTGAATCCTTTGCCCTATTTCAGACAAGTTTTTCTGAGTCTCGGCTCTCTTAGTGATACTTAGTTCTTATAAGCTTAACAAAAACAGGTTGGGGAAAGAGTCCAATGTTAATGTGAATGCTGCTGCTGAAGGTAAGACTTCAGTGTGATTTCAGCCTTTATTAGATTTCAGAGATTCCACATGGGAATCAACCTGAATTCATAAATCCACATGAAACTGTAATCATAATACGTTCAGGGATACAAGCCTTTTATTCAGCAGCAAAGGATAGAGTAAGATGTGAGAAATGCAGGAGTGCAGATGTAAACCAAGTTGAGGCATTAGGGCAGGACTTTCAGTCACACACTAATTCAGACCCAGAATTGGCACGTATATGCATATAAAGTTGATTTTTATGAATTCAGGGTTTGATTAGAGTATTCAGTTTTGCAGTTGTGCATCTGCATTACAGTCCATAAGGCTACACCTGGTTTTCTTGATTTTTCACCTATAAAGCAGACATATAGCTTTTTAAATTTTTTCCCCCACTCCCTTTGATAGATGATTTTTCCTCTTTATCTTCTGTCTTTGGCCATAACAGGCAGTTTGAGGTGTATTTACTTTGAAACTGAGTAGCGGTATTGCACACTATAACTTCTTTTGGGTCTTGACAGATTTACAATTTGGAACCCCATGTTTTTTAACACCTTCTGAAACATATTTCATAGTTTCTTTTCCCGATTTTAATTATTCTGGCATTTTTCTAGTAGTAATTATTGAAGATTTGCATACCTCTAATTAGAGCAGATTTAAATTTTTCAGAGAGATGATTCATGCTTTAACCCTTAGATCTTGAACGTATTTTGTATACCTGTTGGTCTGAAGCACATCCCTGCTGCAGTTGTGTGCTTTTAAGTTTCTCCTTTTTCAAGGAAAACACTTAAATATTTGTACTCATTCCTCTTCCCTTTTTTCAGTGACATCACCTAAACACCTGGATGTAGTAAAGAACAGGCTTCAAACTGCCATTTCTTTTGGCATAAGCCAGCATCTACTGATCTCATTTTTCTAGAATTCTTTTATATTTTTGTCCTCCCAAAAAGAGTTTTTCCAGTTGTCTTTAAAACTAAAAAAACCTCACAGTTAATTATTGTAATTTCAGTTATCAACAAAACAAATCTGTTGTCAGTCTCTTGAGCAGTGAGATATCTGCATTCTAGGCCTTTTTTATAATATATTGAACTTTGCATTTATTTTCGCTTTGCATGGAAACACATATGAAAATGGATGTCAAAAATTGCAAGCCTGCTTGCAGGCTTTATTGCTTGTGTTTCAGGTGGTAGATGATACTTTAATAGAACATAGTGATTCCCAAAAGTGAGTTAATTATGGACGGTCGTGTGTTTGAGGAGGTTTGGTATCACTACTTTGCCCTTTCCAAGTCCTTACTTATATAGTTATATATATGAGCTGAGGGGCAGAAAAGGTAGCTGGATAATGATTATGGCAATATGCCACCTAGTTACATTTTTCCCCACTATGTTGAAAAATTAATGCTAAATTAAAAACAACACCAGCAACAAAGCAAATATTCTACCTTTAAAATTCAAGTGACTATTGTAAGATGTTGAATTATTTAATGACATATTTTATGGTGGACTGAAATAGACTGTTAATTAACTTCAAGATCTGTTTATTATCTCTGAATGTCCAGCTTTGTGTTTATTTAAAATGGAGAGGAAGGGGCTAGGGAAATGACAAAGGTAGAACTGGAATGTTATAGTAAGCTGAAAAAAAATCAAGGAAATATTAACACAGAAAATTTAATTCTAAAACTTTAATTATTAATTTCTCTCTTCCTCTGTCAGTTTATGCTATTGCACATTATCTCTACAGTAAATTTGTAACATATATATGAATTCTATTTGGCATTTTAACAAGACTTTTTCAGATTGCCTGTAAACTTCAATATTCTTCCCAAAGTAACAAAATAGAATTTATTTGCATCACAAGCTCTTATTGTATTACTGATGTTCCAATCAGATAATTAATTTAATTTTCATCCAATTCTGATACTTTCATAGTTCGATTTTTGCTTTTTCACCACCCATGCCTACCAGCTTCTTTCCTCTCTTCTCTCTACCTGTTCTTTGATATTGTCTCCCCAGCATATCATTTAATTGAAATATTTATGGGAAATAAGTAATGAATATGACATGATGTACATTAGCAATAGTATGATTTAGTTATTATTGACCAAAAATACACTATGTAGTAAAACAAGGTACAGTTTCACTGGATATGTGGCTTCTAAAAATATTTAAACTATGATATTTTAAATAATATGAATAGCCAGTATTATGATGTGCATTCTCTTTGATTGTCTATGAAAAAAACAGTTCTGGGTTTCTAGACTTAAGAAAATCCAGGAAGTGTTTCATTTTCTTTTATTTTGATTTCCCTACCTTTAATATTATGGTCATTTCTGTTCTTTAAATAAACACATATTCTTGAAATGTTCTTCAATTACATTTATAAATTGGTTCTATGAAATCCAAGGCTATACTCCCTTTATCTTTAGTCAGGCTAGGGTTTCACAATTATATTTTCATAACAGTGGGGAAAACTGCACAAATATTTATATTAATCTGCATTTAACTAGAGATTTTAGGCTTGAGTTCAAAAGGTCTGAATTAGCTCTGCTGTGAAGAGTCTGTTCTGTTTTTATGAATGGCAGCGCCAGAGGAAAATAAAAAAAAAAAGTGGCCTCTATTTAAGAGAAATACTCTTTTCTTGAAAATTTTACAAAAACAAGTCACACATGAGCACATACCAGCATGCTTCATGCAGTTACAACCTGGCGTTTGACCAACAAAATATATTTATTGAAAACGACTCCTCCTCTTATACCTCACAAAGGCACAAGTATTTTTTAACCGTGTGAGGCTGTGAACTGAGCAAAGTTTCATCCTCTGTCTTGTCCACCTGCAGCAGAATGAGAGCAGCCCTGGAACTGTGAAGCCATCAGTCCTGGCACAGGGCTCGGAGCGTTCAAAGGCGGCCTCTGTTCTGCGCGTTCTCACTGAGCCAGTAAAATGCCCTCTAAGGAATTTTCACACCTCCTAACCAAATCTGAGCACACAGTTACGTTAAAGACTCAGGGAATAAACAAACAATAGGAGATTCCCAGAGCTATTACCAAGCAAATAAGTAATTCCAAAATGTAGTCCTTACTACATGATGAAGATCAGATGTCTACTGCTGTGAAGTACCTTTTGCAGTGCTTCGGGGCTGTTTGGGGCAATAGAAAACCAAGAATTCATCAGTGCTCATAATGGCTTTCTGCTCATATCAAAAATGTCTTGGATTTCTTACTAGTGTGAGGATTCTAATGATGGTATGGGCCTCTTCAATGTGGAAAAAAGACTCATGGCATATACTGAGATCTTATAGAGAAATAAGGAAGGTTGTGTTTATAAAGAAAATATCGATGCATTTTAAATATTGTTTTTTCTAATAGGAAAGGTTACTTCTGAAATGTAGAGCATATAACTGCTAAAAAGTCTACATGGTTCAAGGGAATATGGAAATTAAAGTCCAAACCTGGGCAGCTCTGCATGTTCGGTGCTTTCTCATTGCAGCACGAGAAGCAGACTTGCTGGATTCATTCGGATGTGAATGTGGGTATCACCCACTCTTTTCACTTCCAGGCGTGTTGCCGTCTGTGGGAGAAGCCTGGCTCCCGCCTACTCATTAGCAGAGATGTATCGTTTTTGCTTCCGGAAGGCAGAACTCAAAGCGCTGCTGTACGTAGCATGACACCCGGAGCTCGTGCAGGTTGGGCATACCTGAACGCTTAATGCTCTGGGCTGCACTCCTCATTCTAACAGCTGGCAAACAGCCTGCAATTAGGACTGTCTTGATCAAGCCAGGGTGTCTGGAAAAGCCACAAAGAAATCAAGAAAACAGTCTGAGGAATTTGTATTCAAACTGTGGAATAAAAAATTAAAAAAAGTTCCTTCCCAAAAAATTACCTCTATATAATCAAACTGATTTAGAAACAACTTCAGTTAAAATGGTATCCTTTTTTTTATGTAGATGAGGTTTTAGTGTTACATAAATGTATGCTGTGCTCTCTGGGTACTTGGATATTGTAGTGTAGTTAATACCACTTAGCTACAACATGAACAACAACAGCAAGAAAAAACTTGCTGTTCAGTGGTTTCTTTGAAGCCAGACTTTGAAGGAAATCGCTGTATGTTTGGAGGAAGCAGTGACTTATTTCCCCTGGACGTGACACACACCAGATAACGCTACCTGAGAAGACAGTGGAAAAAAATTTCTTTGGAAAAATATGTGTAGACCCTACTCTGAGACCTCACGGACTGCAGAATTCTAGCTGTAGACAATGGAAATTCAGCAAGTAAGTTCAGTGTAGATCGATTGCGAGTGCTTTTCACTGAATTTTAGTTTCACATGAAAACATCAAATGCCATTTAAAATCTGAGAAATGTAATGTATAGTTTAAAAATTAACTTAATGACAGGTCAAAATCATGAGAAGACCTAAACCATAAATCTCGGAAGAATGATGCCGGAGTCAGGACATAGTAGGTTTTAGAGATCCTTACCTTTTTCACTCATAGTTTTTAAAAAAAAAGAACTGACCTTTGAATTTCATGGATTTGTAAGAGTGCTTATGCAGTAATTACCAGGTCGTCATGGTTACATTATAGGTGAATTTTGAGTCAATTTAAGTTTGAGAGTAAAACAGAATTAAAATGCATTTGAAAATAGGTTACTGCAGTTTATTTGCATCTGTGTTTCCTGTCTAAAGTAACAGAATGAAACTATTTTGTAATGAACCTTCACGTGAAAATAATTTAAGGTGAATCAGCACTACTAATAACATGAAGAATATCCTGTCCTTCTAAGGCCTGCTAAATAAACTTCTGAAAGGTGTTGGTTCTACATACTAAACTTCTAGTAGAATTTTGGTAATTCCTGTGTGAAGAAACATATGCAAACATGTAACCTAAACTTTCTCATTCCAGTCTGGTGTTGGAATTCACAAATCACAGCAAACAATGTCAATGTATAAACTAATATGAACATGAAAGATTCAGAACTGTTTTACAAATACTGTGCATTTGAATGTTAGACTTCTTATCACTGTAAATTTGACATCCATTCACTGGTGAAATATGGTGATCCCAGATGAAAGAAAAAATCAAAGTATTATAGCATCCTGCGACATATCAATTAGGCTATAAGAAGCTTAGACAGTATTAAGAATGTTTGGAAGGAGTTAATGCATTTTTATTTTAAATAATAGAGTTTCATTCTTTTCCCATTTCAGAAATGATGAGAAATTAATTACATGAGAAAACGTAGATAGCTTCTTACTACATGGAAAAGACCAAAAATAACTTTTCTTTAGCTAAACTTGTTATTTGTATCTAAAGACCTGCAAAGAATGAAAGCAAATTTTGTGCCAAATAGCAGAGGAAAAAAAACGTTTTGTAGTGCATAAAGTTTCTATTTCTAGTCTTGCAATCATAAGATTTGAGCTTTAAATAGTGAGGCTCGCTCCTCTTTCAGCTTTCATATTCCATTTCAGTTTCAATCTGATATTCATAATTTGAATCAGAAAGTTCAATATCAATAATTGCTCTCTATTTCTGTCCTTTGTTGTACAAAATAGTATGTGTACTTATAGTCTTTATTTTCAGATTCTTCATCATTAGAGTTTGATAAAGACTACATCCCTGCTCTTTCCCACCCTTGTTCCCTCCCTCCCCCTCTCTCATTCTTATTACTGTATTCTGCTTCTTTTGTCTCCTGAAGACCTTTTTTGACAATGTGACCAATAAGTCTTTTTTACAAATACACATTTAGAAATGGAAAATATCAGTCATTATTGGGATACTTATTTCATGTTTTCTTAGTCTAAAACTGATGATGTCTTTAGTTTTGTTTTCCTCAATTTTGATTGTAATTTTTTCCAGGAGAGTAATTACTTAGCATGACCTTTCTTTTAAAATATCAAAAGATCTGGAATGTTGCCTCTATTTTTGCAAGCTTGCTCTGGCCTTTTTTTCCCCCTTGATCAGTGAATAGAAAGTGTCTGCCTTTTCTTAGCTAGATCTTTTTATATATATAGCTATTTCATTATTTTTTACCTTTCTTAAACCTCAGGGTTATTTAATTCTTCAGTCTGGAAGAATTCCTAGGGCTCTGTTTCATTATTCTATTCCTACTCATCTCTTTTTTTCAAAAAAACCCACTTCATTGTTCTCTTCCTCTGTATTTCATGCTAAACAGTTCATTTTTGTACTGTCTTTTTAGGCTTTTCTGTAATATTGATCCCTTTATTTTTTCCCTCAAAACCAGCTGGTTTTCAATTTGAAGTATGAAGGCTTTCTTCTTCCTAGCATGAGTGCAGAGCAGAAGTACACATATTTGTACTGCTTTACCATCTGCATGATTTTGCTGGAATAAGAATAAATCCCAGAAAATGTGAACTTTTGTGCCACTTAAAGTAACGAGTCTTGTAATGTCTTTGTGTGATTTTTCTCGTCTTTTTACCTCCAATAGATTTTTATGAGTGACTTTTCTTAACACTTTAAATACAAGGACTGTCTTACTTTCAAAAATCAGCAAACTTATATAGGGGCTTTTGCTTATTTTTTTTTTCAAAAATAACAGTTGATGACTTTCATCACCCCCTTTTAACGCTGATGAGAAGTAAAATCTTATTAAAGTCATATTGACCTTGCAACACCAACTACTGTGGCCAAATAAGTACCCATTTTCAAAGACTGATCTGTGCAATTCTTAAATGCTAGTGAGTTTCTAGCCGTGCAAATGCGTGATGACGGTGTTATTCCTTCACCAAAATACGGGCTGGTGAACCGCAGTCTCATTCCGCAAGAAGGATGTCCCAAATGCCCTCATATACTTTCATAAACATCAGTTAATATAACATGCTTTTTCCTATTACTTAGAGAAGCCAGGTTTATTATAATTTGTGTTATGTGTTATGCACCTATAAGTTAATATGAGACGATTCACAAAACTTATTTTCAAACTACCCATTTTTCACAATAGTCTAAGTTGGTTATTTTGAGGTGGAAAATATATAGACAAACTAAGGGTTTTCATTTCATGGTTTTTAAAAGCTAAAAGTGTATACTGTCATTTAAACTGAACTGTATGTGCTATGTCTAATTGGTTGTGTCATGTAAATGCATTAAAAATTATTCTTGGAGTGAATGTGTGTATCTTCTAATAGAACACGCATAACCATTGTTGATGTGGGGCGTTGCAGAGTCTTCTGTGCACATCCTGTAGGAGATGTTAACGTACAGTATCTTTTATAAACAGGCCTCTTTTTGTCTCTGTTAGAAGAAGGAGCTGACTCAAAGAATCTGATGGTCTTCCAAAGAAAACATCTGTTTTAAATATATTTGTTTGGATTCCAGTCAGCACACCTAGGACTTGCATAATTAGCTTAGACTACAGAGTTCCCTTTTCAGAAGATATGTTTGTATAAATAAGCCATGCATTTTTCATTAAGCAAATACTCCTCCCTTTCTTTTTTTTTAATTTAGAAATTCAGGCTTGTGTTTTAACATGTACTTTTGCAAAGCAAAGACTAATTGAGAAACTTTTTCAACACTTTTTCAACATTTTTTCATATGACATGTATTTTGTTATGTTTGGCATTGTGGACAAGTGTCTTGCAACCATCTTACCGGTACTTCATAAATGTATGCATACATTTATAAAGATGCTTTTGATACCAGTAATTGATCATTTACTACGTAAAACATGAATTTTGTACCTTTTACTGCTTTTGATGCTGCATATTCTTTTCAATGCACATCATAGACTTTTAAAAAATGAATTATGGTAGTAACTGTCTTAAGTTTACCCTTCCTAAAGATCTGATTAACTAAAAATACATAAAATATAGTGTTTGTTTCGTCTTAAGTATCTTCTTAGAAGAGACAAGGAGAAATGGAAGCTCAGTTAGTGGTCCTTTCTCCATTCGTCTCGTGCCATGCCACACCACATGATTCCACTGAACCAGATTCTCTTATCATACAGCTGTGTAACATTAAAAGAATTCTTTTCTAAAACTGGATTAATGATTATGCATACCTTTGGAGTTAAGATCAAACCTCTTGAATGTTCAGACAGTCACAGCTGGGAATGAAATCTTTTTACTTTGGGACAAATTCAGCCCGGAGTGACAATTTCATAATATATATTACAGGTGTGTCCTATTACAGAAGGGCTGAAGCTGGTATTTAATGCATAAAAGTAGCTTCTAGGCCATTTTTTGCAGTTCATACAATCCAGAAGAAACTGTTCTTAATCTGATCAAGTAGTTTTATATCACATCTGATTTCAGCTTAGTTCTACACCTCCGGAAACAAGAGTTATGCTTTAGTTGAGTGTTTTATCTGGGGCAACGTCACTTGGTTCTGAATTATCTCGAAACCCCACTTATGCTCTTGTCGTACAGAATGAAGTCTGTTGTGTGAGAAGTGCAGTTGCATGTTTTGTTGGAATTTTTGCTTTTCCTTGCCATTTTCAGAAGTGTTCAAGCATAGACTCGGTGAAGAATGTTGTCAATTATTTAATATGTTCTTTCTAACTGTGCATGTGATTGACTCACAGACGTTGACTAAGTTTCCTGGTCTCTAGTTGTGGGGAGTGTTTCAAAAAAACTGTTTTTAGAAAATAATTTTCAAAAGCAGTTGTATACAACAGTGCTAAGTACTAAGGAGACAATAACGTTGGCTGTTGGCTTGCTTTCAATATAACTTAAGTGATAGTAATACAGATTTTGTTTGTTTGATGTTCTGTAGGTGTTTACGCTGTTATGGATTGCTGACTGGATGGTGCACCACTTCTGGAAAAAAGGAAAAGATCCTGACAGTTTTTCTATCCCTTATCTTACTGCACTGGGAGATCTGCTTGGAACTGCCTTATTAGCTATAAGTTTTCATTTTCTGTGGCTCATAGGTGACAGAGATGGTGATGTTGGAGACTAATTATTTCAATGGATGCAATGACTTTGCCTGGAATATTGACAAGACCAGTTATTCCACTTGAAGGTCCTCAAAATGATTGTTCCATTTTGGTATGAGTAATTCAAGTTGACGCAGATCTAAAACAGCCTTAATGATTTTAGCTTGGTTTGCTTTTTAAAAAGCATGATGGAACTAGGAGGATACATGAGACCTTTACTCTGAAACCAAGGTGGATTGCTGCTAGTTGAAAACATCTGAGTAGACTCAATGAAGATTAATCCTTTACCAAGTTTTAAATTTTTAAAAGATCTGATCTTTTAAAAGAACAGTTTCTTACCTGTATTGTAAACCAGAACAGTCTCTAATTGCTCATTCAGCAATGATGAAGAAGAGGGTAAGACCCAATCAGTGGCTTGCCTTGTCTTTCCCTCCCAGGAACAAAGCAGTTACATATATTCATCTTGCCACAGAAGTGGTTAGTAGATGTCAGATGAATTCAGTTTCATAGACATTACCTAATTAGTTGATGATATGGTCTTATCTTGCAATTTCAGTGCTGTAGCTCTCTGACCACTGCAGACTTCATATTAATAATAACTGTTATGGTGATTTGAACCCTGATTGTCTAAACATTTTGTCACTTTATTTTGTGTATACTAATATGACAGTCAGCATTTATAAAATTAGGCACTTGAAATGCACTTTGTGCTGAAAAGAGCAACTTAATTATTTTGCTGTTGTGATTTATTGGAACAAGAGCATAGTAAAGACAAATACTGTGACACTGACCTGATCAATAAGTCCTTGTGTTGGAAAGTGTATTTAGCAACTGAAATGATGTTTAACTAACTGATATTAATGGTGTTGTGATGGCCAGTATCCTGATTTTAAGGAATTATTTAGAGGTGTTGATTCAAATGTAAATACTGATCCCTGATTAAAGCTTGGGGTATAAAAAATTATGTTTCTTTTTTAGGCATTTAGGAAGTTACATAAACTTCAAAAATCCCAGAGTCATCCATTTCTAAACAGAAATCTCTGCTAACAGGATTTCTGCTTTCAGACTGTGGAAGTAATATGGTCAATAAGGAATATGACTGCTTCTGAATGATTTCTCTTATTTGTATACCTCAATATTTCAAATAATACATTGATCTTGATGACTCCAGTTGCTACTTTGAAGAAAGGTACTAATCACTCTGTTTTAAAATCTAGTGGGAGTTCCTCACAGCATATGTTTTTGAAGACTATAGCATATATCCTAAATGCATAATTAATTAAACTCATATTTTAAGTGTTGTGATTGAAATTTTTACATTTTGAGACTTAAATTAGACAACTAAATCCATATATCAACATATGTTGTAATCCTGTAAACATTAGTCATGTGATTTATGCATATAAATCCTCCTTTTTAATTTGATGGACCTACTCAGATGAATTAAATTATGTGGGTAAGTGTTAATGGGACTTCTATAGGTGTCAGTCACCTTAAACTCTGTGGAAGTTGAAAGTGTTTGTAATTCTGAAAATTAAACCAGCTATTCAGTGCCTACACATGGATTTAGATGCCTGACTTTTAGCTCCCTCATTTAAACACTTTTATTTAAGCTTTTTCTTACAGTTATGATAATATAGTTGTTTGAATGAACATACATATTATGTCTTTTATTATGTGAGAGAAAGATAAAATCTTTCTAACTTCAGGTTCTCTGACTTTTCTTAGTTTGTATTAATGTTATTTAAAACAGTTTCTTGTATGTAGCATTGCAGGAAATACTCCTATTAAATTGTTTAAAATGGATTAGAGTTAACTCATTTTTAATTTGCTTTTTTTCAATAACAGTTATTTATTTTTGATACAGATGTAGATGCAATTTTTTTTTATTCTGATAGAACTGCCATCTGAATCAACTAAAGTGCCATTTCAAGCACTTCTTTCATTTAGAGTTATTGGATTTTAAGGTCCTTTTAAAATGAATTGCAAGATTCTTAAAAATTATAATTTCTTAGATATTTGTGCTTGTCTGTGTGATCTGACAAGTGAGGCCACTGTAGTATTTAGTCATGACAGTATCCTTAGCGTGTTAAGTATTTTCCCAGTAAAGAAGCAACAACTGTTGGTACAGTCTGCTGACAAATGGGTGGGTGTTTAGATTGTGGAAATGGGGAAGAAATATTACATGGGACAAATTCAGTGAAATTTGAGAAAGAGAAATGTGTTGACAGACTGGAATAACCTGGCCACGGAAACAACAATTGATGGAAAACTATAGTGGGAAAATTTGGTACTTCAAGGAGGAGAAAGTTCATTGCATAGTTGAGAGAGCAAAATCCATATAATGGGAAAGAAAGAGGTGCAAATTTTCACACAGCATTCATTATGAGAGGCAGGAGCAAACAGAATGAAGTTATTTGGAGAAAAGAATAAAAAGGCACAGGCAAACTTGTTTTTCAGGAAAGGAAAAAAATATAACTCGTGTTGAAAGGAGTTGGGGAAGAGGTGGAAAAAGAGATACTTTGGGGAATGGTGGAAGTGAATGAAAAAAAGAATCCGCTCAGTAAGATATGGGTAAAGAGGAGTTTGAGTGGGGAAAGAAGTATGACATTGATAAACAGAGAAAACCTTGGCATTTAGAAGAGCAAGGAGTAAATAATCTGTGGTGTGGAAAGGGGTTTGATCCCTGGGTGGAAGGGGCATTTTAAAATCTTACAGGGTTTGCTAACTCTGCTACCTAGTGTTATAAAGGTAAAAATCTGTTACTACCACATTTCATGGAGAGTATTATTCCAGCCATGTGGATAATATGGGAGAAGGCACCAAAGAGTACTTGGAATCTGTCACCTACTCAAAGCTGTACTCCTTAAACCAATTTTAACTCTAGTCAAGTCAACCTCTCCACAGTGTGCCACCAACTTGATTTTTTTAAATAAGTAATAGTCAATTACGTCACTGTATGTGTGGGTAAGAAATGTCATCAAAAATTCTATTAGACACAAATAATGTGCTTTTTGTACTGCTCAAAGCATACAATTGAAAGGGATATCCTGAGATCACACACAGAATCTTAGTGGTTAGAAGGGACCTCTGAGATCATCGAGTCCAACCACATTAAGAAAAAAAAAAAAACCTAACACAAAACACCAAAAAACCACCCAAACAGACACAAAACCACACCCACAACCCAAAACAAAACAAAAAAACCCACAAAAACCAGAAAAACCACACAAAAAAAGCACCCACCAACTA